>OY757215.1:20000000-21200000 GCA_963583965.1 Nomada ferruginata
ACGAGGCAACGTGAATTTCTCGGTTGGTCCCGCGAGGACCGTTGTTCGACGCCACGAAGGAAGGGATAGCGTAACCGGTGCGAAATAAGAGGGAACGATGCACCGGGTGGCTGTTTCGAGTGGCGAAGGAACGAGACAGAAGGGGCGAAGAGGTGTGCGATACAGAAGGTTAGGACGGCGGAGCAACATCTGCCGGGTGCAACAATCTCGAACACCTGCCGTCTGGTAGTCGCGTGCCCTTGCACCCCGGGAAACAGGGTGGGAGAATAAGACGGCCGGTCGGTGCCCTCGTAACTTACGGGAAACGAGCACGAGGAGGACCAGAGCGACCTATAGGTGCGAGCGCGTCACAATGGATCGAAGAAAGGATCGATTTTTCGAGGGGGAAGAGCGAGGATTCGGGGCTACCGCAACTGAAAAATGATTCTCGTTTCATTCCTCTGGGACGAAAGTCATTTCAGGTGTTTAGATACGGTGGTTCTTCGCGCAGACGCGTTTGCTCGTGGAACTGCGACAAATTGCAGAATGTCCGGGCAGATGTTTTTACGGACTTGTACAGGGTCTTGGGAGAGAGCAGGGTGTTGGCGGTGGCATTGTGACACGCTACAGGAATCTGTTTGTTGTAGTCGAGAGACTGGGGAACGGTATCGGTGTTGCGCAATTTGGTGTAAATGGAGTAGGAAATCCGGTTGCTACCGCTGCAAAAATTGGTCACTTCGGTCGGACAACCGGCTCATAAATCGTCCCTGACAATGAGTGTCTTAATCCTCGCGCACCTAGCTCAAACATTTGTCCTCCGTTCGCGTGTTTTATTAACAGGCGCGTCGAGTTTAATAATAATGACAGTGCCGTTAGTATAATTTTAATGGAAACATAATTGCGAGCGGGAAAGTTAGAGCGGAGGAAATTAACGGGCCAGGCCTTCCTTCGTTAAGGAATCTTCATTTACCCCTCAAATATCCTTCCCAACGCGCAACAAGTTACACCATTCCAGGCCATTATGAACAACGGCGGCGGACACTTTCTTAACTCGAAACGTAAACACCGCGTCAATGCAAACTTCCTTAGACAGCGAATTTGCCGGGGCCAACCCGTTCTTTCCGTTCCCAATGCCCTGGAACGGCTCGCCAGCCGCTTGTCTACGAAATTAATCTCACGCTTGCTGGGTCAGCAGTGGGAAAGAATTGCCAGTGTGGCGAATTATCGGCACGCAGCGTGATTTCATCGACGCTGACATTCTCGTGGCAAACTTTCTTGCGCTAATAGCGCTCGAAAGTGGCCTGATCTCTGATCTCGAAATCTGCGAGAGGGGTACCGACAATGGAGAGTGGACGCAATCCGTTCTAACTGATCTGCATGAAACGTCTTAAGATTGCGTGCGATTAGAGCAGTCAGCTCTCGCGAATGGGGAGAAAGCACGGCGACCTTGGACGAGAAAATCGTGTTGCTAAAGTTTCAGTTGCTCGGCAAATTTTACAACTTCGCGATACCTTAAGCCAGATTTGCCAACGTCTGAAGGATATTAATTGCACCAAAGCTGCTCTAAAAATAATGGTTCACTTTCTCTGTACATACATCGAAGTAACTTTGCCGCGCCGATAAGCGCAATTTCGCGATTCAAGGATTACCTATACCTATGCGCATAGGACGTATCGGTGAACTTTCAGGATAGAACGTTTTTTGGGAAAATATCGGAGACCTACATACGTACTTCGTCTAACGATAAATTCCAGAATCGACCCTTGGTTCTTGACAAGTTTTTGTTTATCACATATATGCGTTGTAATATTCATTAGGTTGCAAAAATCATCATTATCAAGAAAAAGCGTGTAACGTTTAACACGCAGTATAGAAAGGGTACACATTTTTGTTTGAACAAATTATCGTCACAATTGCCGCACAGATTATGTCGAAGAGTTACCGAAAATCGGCCTGGCACGGAACGTGTTAAATAACATTTCCGTACAATGATTACTACTCAACCAGCCATCGTCCCGCAAGTTTTCTCAATGTTCAAGCAAGTTCATTTATCGCGACTTTCTCTACAATCTACAACAATATCAGGGCAGCTTCTTCGAAGCAGGGTCAATCCACGAGATGCCATCGATCCATGACGACGAGCCACGCGCGGTACCACGACCCGTCGAACTTTTAGATCGACTTAACTCGATCTGCAACTCCGCTGAAACTGGAGCAAGCGAAGAATCGATCGTTCCACTTTTCTGATAGCGGTGAACTGCGTAATAACCGGCGAGCGTGCTTAGATAAGGCTCGTAGCCGCGGCGAAGGTTATTAGTCTGCTAGCGAGCGTCTTGAAAGGCGCGACTCGTTGTCGTTGGACGTTTCAAGGCCGTCTCGAGGCGTTTTATTAGCAGATTAATCGGACCGATTATCGAGATGTCGAACGGAGCTGACGCGGCTGCAAGCCTTTTGACCTGGAAAACCACCATCTGAATTTCGCTCGCCGAGACGTCGCCAACTACTCCTCCACTCTCTAGCTACTCCATCCCCCTTTTTTTGAATCCCCCCCATCGAGAACTCGAACGCTCGAGACTATAAGGGGCTCGATGGAAACCGACTTAGAGCAATTAAATGGTTGAACCGAGAAAAGCAAGCGGAGAACCGTTTCCGCGATTTAGCGCGGATCGCCGAGATGGAATTGCACGGTCGCATAAATAATTCATATTCTTGTACCTCGTGTATTGTCCCTTAATCGATTAATCGATATTCCCGTATAATGGAGCACGAAACAGGGTATCCTTGGCTCGGGATTGTTTGTCGAATAATCAGAGGGACTGATTGCCTCGATTGAATCTGAGGCCGTGGCGTATTTAGAAATTCCCTCTGCAGCGGCGAAAGCTGTCGGCGAAAGTAATTATTAATTTCGCCTCGAAGGAAGGATACAGGATGCTCAAGGCTTCCCAGACAGGTAACTTCCGCCAAGCGGTTTTGACGTTCTATCGCTTCCTGATACGTCAGGCGCGGCGTAGAAGCCGCCGTTCGCGAAAGAAACCGTCTGAAAACGGTGCAAGAGCATGCGATATTGATTTACCCGGTTGCCATTGTACCATCGCATCGGGACGGATAAGTCTATATTAACAGCCTTCCTTCCACTCGTAGTAGCAGTTGCTGTGGCGTGGTTTAATTTTAAACCACCCCCTTTCGGCGAGAACCGAGGCCTGCGATTATTATATCAATTACCGTCATTATCGGGCTGCATAGAAAGCGACGTTGCTAGGGAGAACGAGACCGTTCGACGTGGTTTTTTTAAAATAGGCCCTAAGTGCAGGTCTGCGGGTCGTTTAGCCCACTGGCATACTGCAAACATAAATTATATTTTTCTTCTTGCCCAATTTAACTTCGGCAATAGCAATATCAAAGTGAGAGATTAATTATGTGCAAGGACCTGCAACGAATTGTGCATTTCATATTTGTTCAACACCTGTTACATCTTCTCCGAATTTATCAAGGTTCCTCAAGATTTCGACGATTAATATTTTCGTACATCCCAGAACTTGTCAAATGAAAACCGTCCGACGCATACGTCTTCGGCTGATTAAAGTCTTGCTTAACTCTCACAACATTTCTAGAAACGCAAATTCTAAGTCAACGCCGGAGAACGTCACTCATAATTCATCACCGTCACTCGAGAAACGGCGGAGCCCGCGCTCGTCAACGACGAACGAAACGATCGACACCGTCGGTATGCGTCCGCCGCGATCACTTTGGGCTTCCTGCTTGTTCCGAAGCCGGGTTCACGTATTTTTAGAGGCATTATTCGGGGCAGGTAGCACCGATTTAGCAGACGACCGTGTATTATTGGTGGGCGCCGTCGACGAACCTGCACGCGGCTCGCGTTAACTCATCGCTCGTCGACGTTCTAAATTCGCGAGACCGTATTATTCATCGGTCCGTTTCCACGCAGAATGCCTACCGGCGCCACGATAGTAACCTTTGCAATTCGCGGACGGATTCGTGAGCAGATGTGGCAGCTATTATGTATGTACATATGTACTTTTATATTTGTCACTGCGTCGGAACAAACCAGCCGGCCAAAAATATCTCCCACGAATCTGGGTAACCGGGAAGGTATCTCTGTTTAGTATTTGGAAAGGCGACACGTTGATACAGTCGTATTTATGGCTATTTAATTCTAATCAAAGCAACGCTAATAGTGCTCATTTAAGTTTGATTTAATAGATGGCCCAATAGTGAGAGCTAAAAATAAAATGTCCATTAACACGGATGGCGGTGTTTCGATTAACCTTAACTAACAACCGTTTTCATTGCCCGATCAATTTTGTCCCTGACTGTTCAACAGGTTTAAAAATATATTTTCTACGCGAGAATCAGTTTCCCTTGCCCATTGTAAATAAGTCGAGAGCTGTGTACCTTTCAGCACGGTTATCTCGTATTTACGTACCTATAGGTATGTTTAGACGTTGAAGGTAATCAACGTACACCGTTTTCCACCTATGTCAATGTAACGAAATTGCTTATATTCAACCGCGCATGGCAGTAGTATCGATGTTTGCTTCAATTGCTTCAATTGCTCGATCCTTTGCAAACGCGGAACGTGTGTATAGATTGTAATTGCGCGTACTCCACTTGGTCGCAATCGCAGGGCATTACGACACGGGCAGCCGCGAATTTTCTCAAAGTGGAAAATGGAGCAGCGAAAGCGCGATCGATCAATTTCTGCGTGCACGCAGCTCCCTGTTTACGTATGTTCACCGCGCGCGGTATGTGTGCCGTATCCTTGCACCACTCGTGGTGGAAAACTAGTTCAGTGAAACCTCGAGCTCCGTGGCCGCTGTAAATATCGTCGGAATCAAAGGCTACGTCCGTTGCTTAACGCTGCGAATACCCCTTTCGGGTTAAGTGTCTTCGCGCCAGCCTTCTCCGAGTGTTTCGCAAGAGAGTGGCGCAGCATTTTCCTCGTACGAGTGCAGCACCTGTCGGCTCGAGTCTCTATCCTCACCAGGAAATGGAGAACAGCACCGTCGAGTACCTACGTACGTGGAACGATCGCCCCCCTTTTTTCCTTTCTAGTTGAAATTCGTTCCAAGGATATGAATGTTAAAGCGGCGAATTTTCGAATCGTTTTACTATTACTTTTGCTTTACTGTTTATTTTAGTTCGATTCTTACTACGTTTACCATGCTCTCTGAAACGTTTTGCTTCTATTTTTTGTTTGCCTTCCCATCCGAGGATGCAAATGAAATGCTAGAGATACAACGATAATATAGTACACAACGATAGGGATGCTGGTACAACAAGTAGAATAATTCTGAGAAACCAGTTGCACGAGTTTTGGTTGAATCCATGCACCTCGTCCATTGAACCTACGTCTCTAATCAGGTTCCATGTTGGCCGCAGCGAATTCCCAGACAATCTCTAAAGTTTCACGACAATTTAACTGCACCAACTGCCTCGCTCGTATCGTCGACATACGAAACGCGCCACCGAAACTGGCCGCCAGACGGGACATTAAAAATCCGTCAACGCGTTAACAAACGTAGTTACCTTCGGGTTAGCCGGATCAACAGGTCCAACGGGGCTGGGCAAACAAAACGCGATGTTACAATTTTAACGAGAGCCAGACGGACGCGACGTGAGACTCGCCCATTTTTCTCCGCCCCGCCGCTAGAGTAAACATCGACGCGTATAAATTCGCGTCTGTCCCGACGAGAAATTCATCAAGCTCGAAGGAGAGAGGAAGAAAAAAAGGGAGAAAGGGAGACTAAATCGTTTAGGGGACAGGGAGACACAATCGTTCGTTTTATACGAAGTTCATTTTATTAACCGGAAGGAGATGGACAGGGAGGAAAAGGAAGACAGTCGCGAAACGGACCGTTCGTTATCCCGAGGGGGTTGAAGCGAGGCAACTCGCCGCAGGATTCACAGGACCCCCGGCAGCGTGCTCGAGAGTCCTTTGGCTGTTCGTTTTCACGAGCACTTTCGGCTGCGGAGTGCGGACAACGTCCGAAAATTAAGTTCCCGACCGCCCGTGGCCGCAGCCGACGCAAGTAATGTAACCCCGGCGCGCCGGCGTCCTCGTAAAAATAACAGCCACGCTGTGAAAATCCGGTGACAAATTGAAAAATGATTCTCTTGCCGGGTCCCCGGAGATACGAGGATTAGAGATATCCGAGGAACAATGGAGGGTAGTTTTATTCGCCGGAGCAGGCGGCAGAGAGGAGGGTTGATATCTGTTGATAAAGTACGTGGTCGGGCTTTTCTCATTCTCGGAGGTATTCGCATTCGGCATTGCCTGTTCAACGGAGTCCCTGGTATTTATAAAATCTAGCAAAGTGAATGGCGCGCAAAGGACGCGCGAATTTTTCAAACGCTCCCATTAGAAATTTCTATCACTGGGGGTACATGTAACTAATCCATGATATATTCACCCTAATTTCCCATTAAAAATGCTATATCATTCCGGCTTCTTAATGTTTCTTAATGCCAATCAAATATCACGACCGAGCTACTATATAAACTGCCGTCGAAGTGCATGTCGTCTATTCAAAGATCGGCGGAAGTTACGACACTTTCAGTCATATTGGACTGCATACATCGACAGCAGGAGAACGTCGAGACGACATTTTTCAGCGAGCGGAACGAGTTCGCGGCCTTGCCGGTCGGTCATTAGACAAACGCTTCGTCCGGGAACGAGAAGTCCCTCAACGCGGTCCCTCTTCAGCTCGTTCTATTTAACGAGCGTTTATTGTCGTCCAGCCGTTTCTATAAATACACGCCATCGTCGACGAGACACGCGCCGCGTCCATCGCGGAAACGAGCACGCATGAAGTCCCAGAAAAGATGCTTTCGAGGAAGGACGAACGCGAAATTGTGACTCCTAGTACCTAAAATTCGATAACTTGTACAGCTGATCAAAGTTGTCCCAGTTTTATATTGTGGCTGCATGACTGTGTACTTGGAACTCGCAGATAGATATCGCTGAACAGACACCTCCTACCTATTCTACTTAAATTTTGAAACAGTTATGAAGTTAATTCGGCTGAAGGGTTGTTTATGAATTGAAACTAATCACTGCGGTAATGATAGTAAAATTTCATTTGATCTATCATTAGTATCATTAACAACCCTATTAAGAAACGTGCCTCGCCTGGCACAGAGTGACCTAATCAGTTGGAAAACGCGCCGCTTGAAACCCTCCAGACACATGTCGAAAAGTAGAAATCGCGAACAGGTAGAAATCGGTTCGGCCCCGACGTGAAACGGGTTCCGAGAATGGCGTTACTCCAATTACGTTATCCGAACGAAACGACTGATAACAGCGAGACCAGTCGTTAGTCGCCATGTCTATCACACGCTTCCATCCAGAAGTTCCCGTTGAAAAATTAACATAGTGCGGCCGATAGGACATTCGCGATACATAATTCATAGGGGAGGCATGCATCCAACGGGTGCAATAATCGCTGTTCCTTTTTCATGTTGAGCACCCATATGCGGAAATCAGCCGGTTTCGAATGAATGCGCATACCTGATGGCCCGTAATAACGCGTCGCTAATTACTCTTAATTGGAGGCACGTCGAATGGAGTCGATCACACCGGTTTTCACCCATCGTCACCTGTGAAATCTCAAGGAAATTGACCGGCGCATAATACCCGCGGGAAATTAAGCGTCCCTGCGTTTCCTCGTGCTAACGGGAAACAAGTTCGGAAGGTGCAGTTTAAAGCGGAGCTGCTGCACAGCGGTGGCACGAATTCAGGTATTTTGCCGGGGATTATTCTGCAGTCTGGCAAATGTTTCGGTTCTCGAAACAGCTAATTAATTTTGTAAATTTATTCCCGTAATCTTCGCAGACATTTCCCTAGATATTTTAGTAATAGCGAATCACTCATTTCTTGTGCCTATGAAATTCCGTTCCGTCGTATTATCGTCGTACTTAATGTTTCATTTAAGGCAATCTAACGTAATTAGACGGCGCTGCTAAAATCAATACGATTGGCCACATTATGGCAGCAGGCAAATAATTTACATTCCTCTGCATCTTATCTGGCCAAATTATAAGGAGTCGATCAGCTAATAATTAGAACTGTTTAACGATCGATCAATCATACCACCTGGTTCTGGAGCAAAAGTGATTGATCTCGCTTATCGTTCATCTATGACGCAATTCGCGTCCAGAAAAGCCGGAGGCTCACAGGTTGCTTACTCCTTTACCGTGTCGAACAGCCTGGCTGGAAAAGTATTAACGGCGTTTACGCGAACGATTGAGTCATGCCCCCATCGTCGCGGATGAACCACTTTCTAAATGCATCGCCTACGAGACCGTAAACGGCCTACAATGGCTCTATCTACGACGTAGCGAGAATCTGGACGCCATTTCGAGCGTGATACTTTTATTCCCAGCGTCTCGTATGGTTTCGAACGAATTTATGAAACGTCGGTTTGGTGATAAATCGAATGAAGATAAAGAAGACAGGAAGGCCCGCGTAATTTTCGAAACGATTAGAATAACATCAGCCCGGTAATATCGTTCCCATTTAACTTCACAATGGCCAACAATAACTCCTTTAAATACCACTCACTTCATTTTTAATTTCACCGTGTGAATCAATATCTATTGTCGCGAACTAGGAAAAAAAGTCGATAATGTAATACTACTTTGATGAGCACATGAACGACACACGGCACCTTTCGAAATCTGTAGAATAACGAGGATCGGAAGTACGGGGACTTGCGCAAGGCGAAACTCGATTAAACCACCCCGTACTGGACGTGGAAGGAAATGGCCCGATGTGCGTGTGTGCCGCGTAAAATTGCACTTATCAGCCCGTTTTTTGCTCGCACGAGTAAATTCTCGCGGTGAAGATATTTTATGCGCGTCGCTCGTGTAAGGCGGGCACAGAAAATAAGCTTCACGCTTTACGCCGAAACTGCCGCCAGTTATTGCTGCGGGAGCAGTAAACTTCAACGATACACACGCGGCTCCTCTCTGTTCCCTCTTGTTAGCGAAACTGTCGCAATATACGTGTGATCTTATTTCCAATGTCACTGAAAATGAATTTGCACTTCGAATGCTCGTATAGAATCCACGGGCTCCCTCGAAAGGAAAATTTCAATGTCCGTCCGACCTAAGGCCGATATTAACGCACATTTCTACGTTTTTTTATTGCAATTTCTACTTTAAACGTACAGACACATTCGAGTTGCAAATAATTCTATTAGGACACAAGTCATATCCGGGTTCTAAATCCATTTTAATACAAGCAGTACCACAAAGCACCGCCGCGCCGGGCAATAAAGGGTTGCTTGCTGCTACTCTTAACTGCTCCAGGAAGCTCTCAATGTTACAGTTTATCTGAAAATCTGACCTCTCCGTGCATCGTTACGCTGCAGGTCCTCGATTAACCGGGCAATTGCCCGCAATTATTCACGGTTAAATTAAACGTCGGAGGCAAGCAGAACTCCAAATGCCCGATAATCGCGCCAGGATCTCCACTAATAATCGCGTGAAAACTCGCCTCGGAACGGTTGTACACGGCAAGGCCGGAAAGCGTCGAGCAATTTTCCCGGCTAGTGTAAATAACGCGCTAACACGGGCGAAGCAGGCGCCGAGAAAAATGGTTGCGCGAGCGCGTGAATCGCACACGTGGGCAGAGATCGTACGCACGCGGCCACGCATACACGCGGCCGTGCCTCGTGAGTCACTCATTCATGCCTGGCCGGCGCGGCCGCGGGCGTTGCACGATTACGTAACGCACGTGTGTGTGTGTACGCGCGACAGACAGAGCGAGCTGATAGCGAGCTATCGGGAACGAGGAAGAGAGACGGGGCAACTCTGGGCGACGCAGCACTTGTAAATAACCGAGCGGGAACGCCGACTTCTAAATGCCGAGGCGGACGGAACGGTATGAAAAATAATAATTGGCCGTTCTGTCGGGAGGTGCCCGTTTACTCGAACGTATCCGCAGGACACGGCGATCCCGATAATTGAGAGGTTTGGCGACCTGCCTGCAGCCTCATCGAACGGTTTGCAATTCGTTCGTGTTGACATTTCGCCGAACGAGTATGTGGGCCATGATTCGAGTTAAGTTATGGCTGCACCGGCGATCCCGGTCTTTCGATTCGAGCATCCGAACGCTTCAAGTGTAATTGCCGTAATCTGATAATTGGAATGGTATTTACGTGTAGCTTGACTGCAGATGAAAAATATGGTTTTGAGATTGGACAGGAAGTTCTTGCTGTTAAGTGTGCGTAACGGGTTAATCCTTGCGCGATTGAGGGATGCATTATCTATGCGTATGTACGTAGGTTCAGTGTGGCCGACTTGTGGGTTTTACGTCGGGATGTTGGAAAATGTTATTTAGATGGTAGATGCAGATCTGAATGGTCTTAATAGATTTTATTTTTTGGATGTTTCAGTACGTTTAGCGATCGCAAATTAATAATATTGAATAACAGTATGCAGTGAACGCAATTTTACATAAAGTATTAATAGTGTTTCATAGCTCATTAGGCAAGCAGGTTTTATTAATCTGTTTGCAGATATATAACAAACATGTCAAAACTTTCGTCTTGCCCAATTTCAATTTATTAAAGAAATAAAATAATGAATTGTACAAAGTATTATTATTTATATTGTAATAAATTGTGCCCTGGCACGAGAAAACTTGATATATTTTTCAGATTATTTTTCAGTGCCCACGCGTAATGAACATTCATGCAAAGATGCTAATTGGATTTTCGTTGGCGATCCTGGGAAAATGTTGGTCTCCCCCAACACCTGCCGGTGGAAGCGAAAACCTCGTTACGACAAGAGATAGTCATTGAGCTCCGAAAATTCCATATCGTGCCCGCTATTAAGTACACGTACACAGTAACAGTTGAACTTGAAGATTAAAGAAGACACCTATGCGCGAAAAAAGGGAAACTCTCCTACGAGTACCTACTTATACAGAAGCAAAACATTAATTACCATACTATCACGAAGTATCGGAGTGGATAAACACACCTGCTGCGAAACATTCACGAATGATTAAAGCGAACGAAAAGTCCAGTGAAATAAAAATTACGAGGCACAAGGTAGCAGAGGTATTCGCACGAAAATCGAATAAGCGGATTACGGCGTCGTATCAAGCCCGAACGGCATGCATTCATTTCAGGCAATTTTATGCGACCACGAATAGGCATCAAGAACCAATAACAGGCAATCACCTCGCACGATTCTAACACTAAAGGCAGCCACAAAACGAATTATCAACGTGGCACGACACCGTCCTGTCGCGCCGTGCGCTCTGAATTGCACGACCAACATTCTTGACGCAGCTACGCTTCTGCTACGACGCTCATAAACAAACAAAATTATAAAGTACATCCTGATGATGCGAATAATCGAACTGGCGATGCAAAATTATCTAGAGTTTAAGGGGACAAAGCCAGCGCGCAAACGAACACTGAAAGTACCAATAAACAAATTGTTATATCGGCATATATTTATGGAAGAGGATTAATAAAATCACAGCATTAATTTACAATCTTTATTACGCCCTACCACTCTTGCAAATCGCCAGCAAACAATTTCACCCCCTAACGATCCTCCAAAGTGATCACAGCTGAACGAGAAAAGCATCACGTAATTCCATTCAAAGCGGCGCTTGACCAATTTATCCAGCGGAACAAATATACCCGGTGCCTCCTTTCAACACCCCCTCAATCAGCATTTAAGACAAAGAAGAGACGCGTCGAAAGAACGACGGATGCAGCGGGGTTGAAACGCGCGACGTTTCCGCTCTAATGAGATTTACGCGCCCGCGAATGCAACGGGCGGATTTTCGTCGCGGAATTTAACCGCGGAGGGACACGTACACACACGTGAATACCGGTTTTACCTCGATCTACAATGAGGATCGCGGATCGCTCGTTTGCGAGGAATCTCTGCTACTCGAGGGGACAACGATTCACAGGCGAACGGGTTGTTAACCGGCGAGCAATTACGCCGACGTGTAATTCTGGGATTTTGTCAGTTTCAAGGCATTTGCGCCACGGACGTAGCCAGAAGGTAAATCAATTGTCTCCGTAACGAATGTCTTGCACGAACTTTGAAATCAAATGAAACAGCCGTGCTGGACCATTTAATTAGTGCCTATTCTTCGAATTCGTCGTTAACGTATCGCGGGGTAAATGATACAGTGATTGCATCAATTCTATCAGGAGGCGTGATGAATTCTAATTTAGTAATGTTAAAAAAACGTAATCAGCATAAGTGGCGCTAAAAGGCTCGAATAGTCTAAAAATAAATTGAAATTTGTTAAGGAAGATCAAGGATTCGCGAAAAACAGAAAATATGTTGCACGTGAAAAAAGATAATTATTGGCCAGGTCAATACCAGTGACTGGCAAAATATGAGTAGCAAAATATTGACTGCGTTCGAAGCACGAAAGTACATAGTATTTGCATATGTCCATGCAGAAAAGGCATGACAAGTGTTAATGTCTTTTTTAAACTAGGGCCAATCACTGCCAGGTGGTCAACAATTATACCCCTATACATTGGACGAATGAAATAACATCCTGCTGGTCATAACGCTAGATTCTATTATTATAATTAATAAATTTTACTTCGACGAACTTCGATTCCTTCAAATATAAACCACGCTGCCCATTTTTTCATTTTACGAGGTAATAAGTCAAGTTCGAAATACTTGTCCTTATCTAATGTAGTCCTAAAATAGTTATAGAGAGGTCTACTGTTGAAACGCTATTGAAGAATAAACAATTCATTTCACCCAGGCCACGTAAAAGAGGCTACATGCGCCCACATCTTTGTTATTCTTTCGTGGCGTTCAGTTAAGCCCAATTTACCGCAACAACCACGGGTTTCTGTTATAGCAAACAACGGAGCAAGTTTCGCGCGAGCGTGAAATGTCGTCGAAAGCATCGCGTCGCGTTGACTCGTAAGCACACGAACCGACTACAGCGTCGACAGAAGTCACTATGTGCGTTTTCCGTGTCCATTATCACACAATTATCGTGTACATTTGCTGGGACATGCACGTACACTTGGAACAAAGTTCTCCGGAGACAGCCTCGCCGCCCACGCGTTTCGGCGAAACCCTTCCCAGCCCCAGCGGCTTATTATTGTATAAATGTTTCATAAGTCTGGCAATCCGAGCATGTCGCAACCGTTGTTAGTGCGCAACGATCATATTATCCTCCATTCTATTCCCGTTAAAAGCGTACACACGAGGGAAGCACAATTTAAGGGTGTCATTTATTTGTGTTACACTGGAACGTATTCTTACGTAATTCCGTGGACGACCAACGTGTCGTGACGCATGACTCCCGGAATACCAGGGACGAAGAAACTGTTGATCGACGGAGTAATTTTGCACTCCGGATCGCATTAAACCGTGGATTGTATAACGGTTATGAAAATACGTATATTGGGAAGTGGAACTGGTGGTCGAGGACGACGATGACTTTATTATTTTGCCTGCACTACTTTTTACCAGATAACACCGCGCTCGATTATTCTCGCCTACTATCAGCCGACCGGTTGGTTGTTTATGGACTGCGAATTTCCTCGAAATCTGTGCCAAGGTCGCGGCGCGCCACTGATAATCTTTCGCGGAAAACGGCAGGAAAAGCGGCAGCGGGAAAATAAAAGTCACTTAACGTTAACGCGGAATGAAAATATTATGAAAATATAACTTCCTCAAACCGGCCGGACGAGCATATGTTTCGTTATTCTTAGCAAACTCCGACCCCCAACCGTGTCCACGAATCCACGCGTCTATCCTGAAAACCGGCAGCTGACAGACTAAGGAAGCCGCGCGGCCGACTCCGCATCTACAAATTCTCAGTCCGCCCTCGACCCCCTCGATCCGCTCCAGATTAATATTCTCCAATCAGTTCCCGTCCGCGCGTCCCAGAATTTCTTTGCCGCGACGTTCTATTCGCGTTCCCCGCAGAACAATAATAAACTATCCGCCACCGTTACGCCGCCGCCGGTATTCTCAATGAACTTTCACGAAAAGCTCCGGCTCGAATTAATCCAGCCGCAAATACCCAAGCGCAACGCTATTCCTGCGAGCTGCACGACACCGCGAAGGAATCCGCCCGAGTCCCAGAGGAGGACGCGTACGAGCGATCGAAAAGTCAGCCGGTCTAAACGAAACAATCGGCCGTGCGCGCCAGTTCGCGCCGGTTATTTTTGGAGCGCGCCGGGGCCGAGAATAAATCCAATGGAATCCGGTTGGTAAATTAGGAGCAATTAAAGCGGCCGAGGAGCCGGTCGGGCTTCAGCGTTCACGGCTTTTGTCGCCGGAGATTCCTGCACGTTTTCGCGAGAAAAGAGGGCCCCGGCCGTAGCCGGTTACCTAATAAACGCGGGAAACACGCGAGCGAGGTCAGAGGCGGCTCGTTACGACGTGCATACGCACATATTCCTCTTCTGGCGTTGCTGTTGCGTCGCTGTTGCGTTGCTGCTCCACGCACTCGTTCCATATTTCAGCCGCGTTTTACGCCGTCACCGTTTATTTTCGCGCGATGCTCGCCGACTCGAGAGAACTGGTGCCACTTAACAGGAGAACGGTGAGCAGAGGGGGACGTGCTTTGATTACCTGGTCGTTGCGCGAGTCTCGTGGAAAGGATGGGAAAAGAAGTGGGCATTGTCGGCGAAGAAATTGATGAAAGTGCCCGAATAATTCTTCGTTCCCTTCTCGCTTTGTTTAACGACGACAAGGTTTTTTTATAAACGGACAGAGTATTCTCGCACCTCGATAGACGTGTATAAATGCGCGGTTTCCATTCGGGTTTCAACTCGAAAATATTTGCAAATCCTTGGGGGGAATCGAAATACTCCGGTGGTTTCTAAAAATCCTGCCGAAAAATCTGTCGACATTTCGCAGAAGATTTTAGTGGCGACATGTATATTTCAAGAGTCGGCGAAGGCAGATAGCCCGCTGCTATTTTGCTTCGAACGTTTTATTGCAGACTCTCAGCCTGCGTGTGGCCGTTGACAGGATGCAGGCCAGACACTTTGCGACGGCTAGGGACTCGAAGAAGGAGCCGAAGAAAGTGTTCGAGGGGCGAGCACCGAGCAAACCGACGCGACGCGACGTTGCGTTGCCTTATCAAATTGTTCTTGTACAACTTATCTGGCCACGGTGCAGGGAAGGCGAAGGGGTGTCTACCAATGACGAATCTGTGTCGAAGAGCGCATCACTTGCATGCACATACGTATACTCCTACTCCCCTTTCATCATCCAGTTGGAAAATTTCGGTCGATCGATTAATCCACGCGCCCCCACCGTATTCCTGCGAGCAGTGCATTCGATTGCGCGCACCGAGAACCTTGCAAACTTTCAATACTTCTCTCCGCTCTTCGTGCTCGACACTCAAACTGTTCTACAATCTGGCTAAAAATCCTGGAGCTTCCTCGATGCAAAGTTTATTCGTCATAAAATTAAGAAGCACCGGTGGCATGGACCACCAGGAAGCCGCAAATCCTCCAGCTACAGTAACCCAATAAAACGTCTCCGCAGCTGCACGGCCAAACGGACGTTACTCAAAGAGCCGTCCATCTTGGTCGTACCCGCGCAACGAGCACCGACACCGTGTTCAGCGTCGTTCGAGCGTCAGAAGACGGTCCGTTACGATAAATTACCGCATCCGTCTGCGCTTCTTTTTCCCCCCTGTGCACGGTCGCCTGTCGTCGGCTGCACGGCTAGACTATCGCGCGTGCGATACCTAATCGAGCTGTCGTCCCCGCTTTCCCGCTGTCGTAAACATTACTCAGGCTCGCGTCGGTGCATGAAATTTCACCAGATGCCTCGGCGAGCTTTCGTCAAGAGCTGTCCCATTCGAATTCCTCCGGCCATTTCTACCGGAACGTCAGGCGACGCACGCGTCGCGACGATCCCGCGAAATTCAGGTAAAGTTGAAACCGAACGCGGGGTGCGTCGATACAACTCGACGCCATGGATTGTCCAGGGATGACTTGGAGTCAGGATTCAAAGGTCTTGCGAGTCCTTTGGCACGATTTTGGACCAGCGATCATTTCGCAGACCCGAGTATTTTGAGAGTACAAATTTTTCAGGTACGGACGTATGGACGGGTGCGTTTGCAAGATTGCAGGAAGGAAATACGAAATGGAAAGGGCAAGTCACTGGTCACTCTTCGACATCCTTTTAAAACCAGGTCGCGGTAGTGAATGTTAAGAATACAATGCACCTCGGATATAATAAAGTATAGATGCATCTAATACTTAATTTATCCCCCGGGACAGGAAGGGAACACGTTTCACGAATGTCATCGCCGCGGAAGGGTTAATAGACTTCCGCAGGTAGGAAAACTAGGCTCGACGGGTAACTCTATTGCAACGTCGATTCGACGTGCGTCGAACGTCAACGTTCAAACATCTGTTACCGTCACCCCCACCCCCCAACCGAGTTTCCGCATTCCCCTTTGTCGCGCCACGACGCCGAGGGGCGGACAAGTGCACCGTTGCGTCGCGTCGCCCCTTCGAATTCCCGATCGGGTCACCTAAATTTTCCTTCTATTGGTTAACGAGCCAGCCCATGGTTTGGATTAGGGGCACGAAGTTGCTCGATCTGCAGGGGGTACCGTGAAGAATCGTTCCCCATTTCTTTGCTTACATATACGTACAGGGGATTGACCTTTGCCTAGGGTGAACATTTCCTGGCGAAGGAGAAGGCACGTTGCGTCGACCGATTTTATTGCCCTTCGATAGCAGCACACTTCCATTGCTCGGTCATTCGAGCGGAGAAGTTGCGGTTCTCGCTGGTAGGTCGGGGGGAAGGAATCGGTGATAGATGCGATTCTTTTGATTGCACCGATTTTGGGGATGTGGCGCGTTGATGTTTGGAGAAATTCGGAGGCCAGGTAGCCAGCTGTAGGATCATTTTCGTGCTCCAGATGGCGGTGGGAATATTGTATGCTTAATCGCCGTGAAATCGAAGGCATTCATACAAATATACATTATTAATTATACGCCGGATACATTTCAGTGTTAAGCTGGACGACTCGTGGTGGCGATCCACGCGTAGGATATCGTAGTGACAAATTGGCCGCGTGCCGAATAAATTGATGCAGCTTTCGAAATGGGTGGGAAAACAGTGGTGGGAACAGTGGAATGCATGCATGTGGGTACATTTAATTCGGACCAGCGCGGCGTACGAGAACTATAATATCAATATCGAAGTTAAATGAAATATGTATCGTGAATAGTGTTCGAGAAGGCACGGGACAAGCTTAGGTTACTTTTATGGGGCTCGTCGTTTGTCGAGAGGTAACGAGTTTTCTCAAGTGGCTTATCGATCGCCATAAAGAATTTTATGTCGGTTAATACTGTTCGATTTAATTCAACACGCGTCCTCGCAAGGCGAAGCGAAAAATGTCGTTCCGTGAACGCGCTGTACAGAGACTTATTTTCATTCTAAAATAAACAAACAACGGAAAGTTTCGGGGAAACGATATTTGGCTTTATGAACTTTTCGCCCGGTCGCCCGAAAACTTCGAATCAAGCAAAACCCCGTCTCGAACCACCCCGCTTTTATTCTAAAACGAAAGCGCGAACAATTTCGCCGAGTAACGACAAACGCGACGGGAATAATATTTTCCTCGTAAAGTCTCCCGCGGTGTTGTCCGTGTTTCATCAATCTTTATTTCGCTCGTGTATACCACGGCTGTTTCGAATAAACAATTTTAAGTCCGTCATTGCATTCGTGTTGAAACAAGTTCTGGAGAACAATCGTAAATTCAGGCGTAAATTTATAAACGATGCGTCGTCGCGAGACGGCAGGATTAAATTCGCGGCTATCGATGCAGGACAGGTGGAGAGAGCAGCGATTAGCCCCGCGAGAGGAACGCGTCGAGGAAGCTCGATTCGGGAGCAACTGGATAGAGTATAATGAACGAGACAACAGCAGTGTGCGCCTGTCGGGAACGAAAAAACAGCAACAACAGTTGATAATTAATCGTGGCATGCATAAATCATAACATCGCTGAAAGGCCAGCGCACGGTACGCACGCGTGGAACAGTTAAACCACGAAATTTCATAAATCGCGCCGCGCAACTTTGATAAATTCAAGCGTAATTAATATTCTAAACTGCTGCAGCAGTTTCGCGTCGCGTCGGTGCTAATTGATCGTTCTCGAGACTCGCCCAGTCAGTACTGTTAATTCTTTCCGACAAGTGGCACACTTTCAATTAACATTCCAAGCATAATTCGAATACGCTTGCCTCGTAAAATATTGATTTAGATAGCCTGTGAATCTTTCGACTAATTACCTTAGATAGTGTCCTGGTTCGCCTGGACGTAACGTAAAAATTCCGTCGCGGAACTAAGTTAATTTACTTGTCCCGTGTACCGCGTTTATGCAGTAGACTAAATAGCGCCAAAGAAAAGTGCGAAAAAAAAATAAACAAATTATTATCACGAAGAACGAGATTGTGTACAACAGTGAAATCTCTCCAAAGACGAAAATGTTACTACGATAAGATCTGCCGACCGTTCCATTTTCTCTCGCACCTTGTCAAACGTAGTTTTTCCCGCGTTGTTCGGAAGGTGTAAAGCGAGCAAGACCAATGGAAGTGGGTCAAAGAAAGGCAAGCCGAGGCTGAATGAAGTTGTAGCGTACGTGAAATCGTGGGGCGCGTGATGCAGCCCCGAAGAATGAATATTCACGCGCACCAGGAAAGACAAAGCCGTTCTGTGTTTCGCACAGAAACTAGACGCGTCCGCCACGACTGCAGAGGAAGTTGGACCGATGAAGAAGGACTACGGGTAAATGAAGGTGTTCACGATACAAAGGCGTTGCGTGTACGCACGCGTACACCAAGGACTTGAATAATGGGAAGCGCATGCATTCACCGTCTACTCGCGGACCATTGTCAGCCTGCTCGAAATGGAAAATACACGTACGTCTGTGCATACGCGTCGATGGCACGCGGACAGGAATATTCATGTATGTGTCAAGTCGGTGGCATGCTGCTCGAATTATCTCCAGTTTTGTACCCGCCGTGGTATTACACCATTACAGTGCTACATCATTATCGAAGGACAGAACGTCGAATGAACCCTTTCTCAAAGCGACGCGAAAATTCAAACGGCATGTATATATTTTTCTGTTCTTTCTGTTAATTCTTTCATTACAGAAGATGCACACATGGCTACCGACTAATCTAAGAAAAAACTGAAAACTTGAAAACTAAGCGTCAAGTAAGCGTAATGCACAATGTTACAGACTCTCGACAAATTCGATATTCGGAGATATTAAAAGCGTTATTGGACGTGATGGGAGATACATATTGAGACACGATACTGGAAACAGAACAGAGTACATATTTCTTTCGGCCAGCCGAATTCATTAATGAAGTTCACCCACGGCGGCGCCTTGCGTCAGAAATATTCTTGTCTAACCCTCTTCAAGCTGCTGTCCGTTCGTGTATACGCAACGTTCGGATTAAAACATCGCAATTTTCATCCCTTCAAATAAAATCCCTGCCACATGTGCCGCGCCGTGTCTCCACGTCAGCCGAAAGATATGTCTCAGGGTCTTTTTCAGCTTTCTTCTTCCACCGCACTTCGTATATTTCCATTGCTATGGCTGTCCGCGCATATGCAGGCCCGGTCCTAACAAATTGTATTCGGTCCGTTTCAGGGACTGCTCTTGAACGGTCGTCTACTCGAGGGCTTGCCTCGCTCGCCTCTTTATTAAAAACTGTGCGTCAAGATTCTTCCCTGTACCAGGACAATTCGCGATTTCGCGTGAACGTTTAAAGCGTGCGATCCGTAAACTCTTTCGCGTTTTTGTTTTACTGGGCACGCGTAAAGCAGCGCAGCCCGCGCGACGAACAGGTCGGAAGCGCGTGGGCAATATCCGCGTGGGCCGACTCGAGGAAAGTTGTCCACTACTTTAGTTACTTGAGTTACCGTCTCACGGAACGCTTTAACTTCATGACTATGCAGCGAGAATATTAAATTAAGTGGCTTGTAATGGAGTTTCGACTGCGGCAAAAACTCCTCAACCCTTCGGCTCCTCTCTCCGTCGTTTCACTGGCCGTCTGGCATTTAACGCGCCCGTCTCTCCAAAGAAAGCGAGGCACCAACGTTTCTTAAAAAGATCACAAAGTTTCATACTATCCTACCGTCGTAAGAAAGAACCAGCAATACGCACCGAGTCACGATGGTGTACAAAGAAATCTGATTACCGCCCGCCACACACTCCACGAGCAACCATTGTTTTTCAGCTGTTAAATACGAAACTTTACTCCATATTTAACTACAAATATACTGTCGTGCGTACCTGACGAATGAACGTACATAGGCGAAAGCCTTCTCCACGAAACCTTATCAATATTCATAGCCTGCACTGTCTGCCAAACCTTTCCAGACCTTTCAGCCGAAACACACGATAAGGCATTCCGCGAAGCAGCGCCAATTGCTTGCATAATTCCCAACTACCGACCAGATATACCCACGCCAATCAAACAACCAGAAGCATTTCTATTTTCACCCATGTAATAAGCGGCTCTGCTCCATGCGCCGCGGCCGTTCGCCGCCCACACTGCCACCTCCCACCTTCGTGAATCATCGAAATCGTGACCTGCCGATTCCGAGCTTTTCCCTTTTCCCGTGCCGTTCCATCGCAGGCATACACGCGCCCCCTTGGTTCACCACCTACCACCGACCACCGCCCCGCCCGCTTCAGACAAGGACGCTCGGTTTCGCCGGGAATTCCGGTGGCCGCGTGCACCTCGGCCGGAAATGCGAAAAACCGCTCGCTTCGGTACAAATAAGGCTACATGCACACCTACACGCACGCTCCCACACGTACGCCGCCACACACGCGCGTCCGCTTCCTCTCACGATCCGCGGATCCATGAATGGTCTGTGGGCTATCAATGGGCTTACGCGCGTCTACCCACACGCGTGCACCCGTTCGGCTCCGGTCATGTGCAGGCGGAGCGGAGCGGCGCGCCACTCTCACGCGATCACCGCAATTCGAAATCGCCGCGAATAGGCACATATACACACATATACTTATGCATGTATAATGTATCATCTTCCTTGTTTTCTCACGGCGAACTCCGCGGGACTCCCTCGGCTCTCGATTCTCGGCGCTTTTCCACGCGAACCGCGGACGGAAGATGTTCCCGAGATTGGGAAAAGGCGCTTGGGAACGTGCTCCCGCGGCGGAATTATGCGGGGAAACGGGAAGATTTTTATCGGGTCCTGCCCGCCGGCTTGTCAATGGCCCGCGCGATGTTAATTGCTGGAATGCTTTGTCGATTAGTATGCGAGATCGTCGGATAGCACCTGAGGTGTATTTTACGGGATAAATATTATTCTACGGCCAAGTATGTATTACGTGTAGTAAATTGATTTGGTTGGCGGGCCAGTAGAGGGTAGATCGCACCATACCATTTGTTTCTTGTTCCAAGCGGTCTCTGAAGCACTCGATATTTCTTGTCGATATTATAGTAGATGGTATACAATAGACGGGCGTTTTTGCGTGATCAGACTGTACTTCATATCTTTGTGTTTTATAACCAATTTTGAACTAAAAAGTGAAAAAGTGAAGTCGAAATCTATCTATGGACGTCGATGTAAGCTCAACTACCGCTTGTAACGACACTTGTTGCCAATCCAGTATTGACAGGAAATATTGAACACCTGAACGTCGCTGTAACGACAGACAAGCAGTTGAAATCTCTGTCACAGAAACTTACTCAGGAAAATAAAAACGTTGGAACCTTACTGGAAACACACTATCCGACAATCTCTAATAGCTAATGTAGCTCATTAGTCGTGATGATAGGATTTCGTTTAGGATCGTTAATTCGACGTCGCGATCGAACGAGTGGAAAATGACCGACGCGGTGCCATTAAACTGCGCGAGATAATTGAATAAAAACGCAGAAACGAGTACAGATTTTAGTTGACGCGTTAACGGTGATAATGGGATGGGCGAAGCTATGGGAAACTGTTATTAAACCCGTTCCTTATCAAGACCCGCGAGAACCGGTTGGTCAGTAACGATAGTCGCGTGAGCTATCTCGCGTGTATCTAACAATAAATGTGTTATCAGAAACTCGCGAGGTGCACCTACCGACGCTGCGAGCCACGAAAGCTCGCCAGGAAAATCTTTTCGATAAATTCAGGAGCGAACGTCGAAGCCGTCTAGACTCTAGGCGTACGAAGATTTACTTTTCCGGCTTCCTTAAATACGATAGCTCGTTAAATATCGTTCCGAGTTGTCAGTGATTTACATTGCAGATCGAAAGGAAGATTTTTGTTTGCCGAATACCGTTAGTTCGCCATTCGAACGAATATTTACACTTGACGTTCTGAAATTCAGCAATTCATTTTTCACCTCGAAATCGGGCTCGAGATTGAATTTCTTTGATTCGAATTCGAATTCAAAATATGGATTCTTCTATTTTCAGTATTATCACTGACTCTTGCGACAGGTATCAGTGAAGGAGCAGTATGATAAAATGAAGCAAAAGGTGCAAGTGATCAGACTTGAAATTGTTCACTATGATGGAAATATTTTCAGCTGCTAAACAACGTGAATTTTGTACAAACCACCTCAGCTGGTCGGCTGGTAGTTTCATAAATTCCAATTGACGGAAACTCGCCGGCTTGTTTATTCGCGGAAATTCAGCGCGAGTTAAAGTGCAACCAGGCTCGTGTAGCAGCGAGAAGTAGCTTCTCTCGAGGGAATTTACGGTTTCGACGTTTCTCACAGCGGTCACCGCAGACACGGTCTCGCACCTGCTCGTGCGTTCCCTGCTCGCATCATGGGATACCTGCATGCGAGTTTGTCTGCTAGAATCTCGCGGAAGCGACGGGAACCAGACGACCCAGACAAGTATGAGACTATTTTAAAAATAGTTACTCACGGGTTACTGCCCTGACGACGTTTACAAATCACTGGATACATCATAATTTTTGGTAGGGAATAGTATTTTAAAATAGAAGCTTTCCACTTCTGTGGCTGTTATTTATATTATTTTTAATAGCAAATAAAGTTCCATATTTCTATTCTAGTTTCAGGTAGGTATATGTTCAAACATTTGACAGTAAATTATTTTTACACCATTTCGATACCACTATCCTATACATTATTATAGTCTTCACACCGGAACACTCTCAAATTGTCAATAAATAATATCGTCACGTTGTATTCGGTGACATAAATTCTCCACCCAATAGGAACACAATTTAAAACTATTACTTGGGGCGAAACTTCCAGCATCTTATTCAGCAGCCTCAATAAATCAATTACCATCGCGTTAAAGCTTTCGTGACCATTCCACATTCAATTTTCTCAACATTCCACGGACCCCGACATTTCCCCCCTGTTCATCGTCCAAACAGAATCGTCGTCGCCCTAAAGGCAGACCCGTTGCGAATTCAAACAAACCGCGATCAGCGTAAACTGTCTGCCCCCTCGAAACAGCCGTGCCCGGCCATCGGAATAGCGAAACATTTCGGGACATTGTCCGTCTCGGTTCGAGTGCAGCCTACCAGCGAATAAACCAGTTCAAAGGCAACACGAATGGCTTTTTGTCATGCGGCGTTACGAATTGCATTTTCCGCACCTCCACGAGGACGTTCCAGCACTGTTTGTTGATTCGCAACAACGGCGCGGCCTTTTGGGGGATCGTTGGACCGGGGTCGAAATTCGGAGACGGTAATCCAAAGAGAAATATCTTTCAGTCGCCGCTACAATTTTGAAATATCCTTCATTTCTGTGGAAACTGAATTTACACAGCAGCGATAAATATTGGTATACATTTACCTGTATAACTGCAATGGTGCAGCGGGGTACATAGTGTATCGCTTGGGTTACAGGACGAAATTTTTCCTCTACGTAAATAGAAGGATATAGTTTCTGCGACGAAGGATAAATGAACAATTGTACTGCCATAGATTTCAACAACAAATAGCACCGTCTTACCAGCACACCGAAAGCACCGGGATCGTAATAATTCAACAATGGCCGTAAGAAGTTTGACTGTTTTAATGGAGCGATCAGCGAACCGTTTAACCGTATTTCGTGTCTTTCGCGATCAACCGTACACGTGTCGTCGCCTCGTGAAATGGCAATTACTCAAACGGCCGTACAGGTGTGCACGCACGTATGTAAGTGAACGCAGAAGTCTCCACGGAGTAATTAACCCATTTGCATCTACGAACGTTCTAGCGCGCGCATTAAACTGTCCATTATCACCCGCGGACGTATGCTCGGCGATAAATGGTTCGGGACAGTGCGTCATCGAACCGAGCCCGTCGAGAAATTCCGTGAAATTCCCGTTCCCCGTTGCTTGATGAAAATTCGTTGAATGTGTACTGACTTTCTGCGGAAAGAGGCTAAGTATTCCACGTAAATTTCGACGTGCATCTAAAACGATAATGCACACAGAATTCGACTGCTCTAAATAAAATAATTTCGTAACAGGATATTCTGAGAATGAGTAAACAGTATTCCTTATTAAGTAAAATACTTAATTTAATAACTATTACACGCCTTGGAAGAAAATGTGATACGTATTCGAGCCCTCTTACAGTACAATCGGACGCATGAGAAATATCTCGACGCGAGAATAAAATGGAAGAGGATGTTACAGCAGTTGACACAGTCCACCGAAATGCATCGCGAGCCTCCATTCTTCTAAGGGTTTCGAGGCGAGCGCCTGGATGCCATAAAAGGAGCAGGATGTTTGCTGAAACATCTAGGGGACGACAAAAGAAGCGCATCGCTTATTTTCTCGCGGCCCTCAAAGCGTGTCGGGCACGCGCGCACCACGAAGAAAATCGACTCAGTCAGTCATTTATCACGTCGCGTCGCGGCATACGCGTCATATCATGGGCCGCCGTAAAACCGTGACGGCGTTCACGGTGGCTAGGCGTCGACGCAGAACCATGGAGCACCGTAAAACCGCGAAACAAACACGCGTCACGAGAACGAGATGGATCGTGCACGGCCGACCGCAGACGCCTCGAATGCCACCTTTGAGTGGATCGACTTTATTCGTTTAATAAAAAATGAAAGTTCTATGTTTAAGGGCGGAGCGTTACGGAGTCGGACGGAAGTGTCTGTGCACGCTGATGATGGATCGCTGCATTAAAGTCGGACCCACCGCACCGGTTGCGGTTTCTACCTGTCGAACCTGGTCTCTTTGATATTTGCTTTCTGCCGGGCCACGGTATCGACTTTTCAGTTGCAATTGTTACGCGGACGATTGCTAATATTGTACGCAATGAATACGCGCTATTGTGTCGGGGGTTGCAGTTCTCGAATAAGGGAGGAAGAGTGGGAGAATGATGGTCGATTAAAAGTGTTGGAGGTTTCTGGAAGGCCCATTAGATTTATAGTAAATATTGCTGCCGAACGTTTTATAATGTCCAAAGAAATAACAATGCAGGATAGTGCAGATTTTCAGCGTTCAACGACACCGTTGAATGGAAGATCTTCTCTCATTGTACGCCGCGATAACGGAGGCCTGTAGGGTGGAGCCACGATTACAGCGTTGTGTTTCAATTTCCTTACTCTTCGTTCGGAACAATACACAAATCCGCGCGCGTTTCTCTTATTAATATTTACCCCCGCACAAATCTGCATATTTTATTGGCAAAGCCATGCAAGGAGAACGTATGTATGCAGATTTCGTGGCAGCAGACCGTTTTCATTATTTCGTGTCCACCGGAGAAACAACAATGCGGGCGATAAAACAATAACAGCATTTGCACCGCGATTAATGAGGGCTCCTCCGCGTCGAAACTTTCTGTTTGGCCGCACGCGGAACGCTACAATGTTCATTACTTCATAAAATCGCGCGATTCACCGGGGGAACGAGTTAATTTCGATCGGGGCCGGCGAATCGCGCTCGAAATCCTCGTTAACGCGGTGTAACAATAAAATAATGCCGGCCGTTTGACGCGCCCATTAATTTGCTTTGAAACGAAACGAACCGTGTGCTTTCCTTCGATGCAAACTCGCCCGCCATTCGATCATCGCCCTCTTCCACTTTTGTGCGCATAAATCACGTTTCCGGGTGTAATATACATACGGTGACCAAAAGTTGGGACGACCATTGCCGATCGCATTTGAAAACCACGCAGGTATATATAGGTATTCAATGCACATTATAAACTTGAGTCTGTGTCGGAAACGCTGGAAGTTGCGTCCACGTCCAATTGAAACGGATCGAATAAATGTACGAGAAAGCGCGGAAATAGCCGCGGAACCTTGTACAGTTAAACGTATCGACGTTGACAAGTTTTATTTTTGGACAGCATGATCATTGCTGAAATAGAAATACTGCTTTACGTCTTCTATTTCCGTGCGTTATCGATAATATCAAGGTAAAAATAGTAGCCTAGGGATGCGTGGAATCTCTATGCTGCGCTAAAGTGCTTGCAAAAATATGCAAATACTATATGCGTGCACTCGTCCATTGAAGAAAATCACAAATATGTGGTAAGCTTGTTGCGAATAAAATCGAAGATCAAAATTCAACTTGCTAAACTCGCATCTCGTACAAGTCGGCCAATTGCCCGTTCATTAAATTGCGATGAACCGTGCGTACAATTTGCGAGGGGAACCAGCCGACTCGAATCGAAATGGTCGAAGAGACACGCGTCATCTGCGGCGGCAAAAACGGTAGGCTGGTCGGAGGCGGGCGCGAGATTTGGTCGTAAATTATCGACAAGCATCGCATCGATACAATCGTTCGATTCCCCATATGGCGCGACAATCGAACAGCAAGGGGTCAGGCATGTACTAGCTTTCCAATTTTCATGCTTCTACTATCACACGATCCATTGTGTCGTACACGCTGCGTAACGCGTGTCGTCCAGCTTACTGTTAGGCCTGCGATTATTTCTCGCGCCTGATTCCTTTGGTCTTTTCGAAGATGCGAAAGACATATCGTCGGATAGAATGGAGACAGGGAATATAGCGGAGTGGATAAAGAAGGCCAGCAGAGAGATATCGGCGACAGTTGTGGATGCACGCATCGTAGACGCCAGTTGAATCCTTCGACGCGTGAGAAACTTCGATTGCGGCGAAGTTTCGAGAATTCTACGAGATATACCGGTCGGTGCATTGAATCGAGTGTTGCTCGAAGGGAAGCGAAGATACCGTTGAAGTTTGCTGAATTAAACCCGCGTGTGTAACGACGCGGCGATGATTTTTGGGTCCTATAAAATGCAGGCGAGTGTGGCACGCTCCATTCGTGAATCATCGGCGAACAAAAGCGGCCGCGCGGAAGTCTCGCTACCGGGATGATCCTCGTGCGAGCATTCGCGAGATCACGTCGATTGGAGCGTGCAACGTTGGACGGTCGGCACGTAAGTGTCTGGCGAAGATCGTCGAGAGAGATGCAATAAATTCGAGAATTGGGCTTGCTGGTAATCTGCATCACGCGGATCGAGGATTTAGTGCGGACATATTTTGCTCGGCTGCTTTATTCGGCGCTTTTGTGCGCGTGGACATATTTATTAACGCGTTATATTTAAGGCTGTACACGGTGACGGCAGATGATTTGTGTCGCGAGACAGGAGTATAAAACGCGAAGCCTGGCTGAAAGTAATTCAGCTCCTCGCGAATTACAATTTTAAAATAATACAGTTTCGTATAAAATATACGCGGCGGTAATAGCAGACGCGTAGAATGATAAGGCCCTCATGTTTTATGCTTCGTAGTCGGTTTGATTAATCGTATCTGTAGTGGCGTCGTCGCCGTCGACTCGAAACTTCCGAGGGAAAACAGTACCGTCGTAGGTACGGCGCCCGGCGCTGCTTCCAAACTTCACAACATCCATGACACCGCCTTGTCAGAGTCACGCTGCACCCAAACCTTTCATTATACTAACATGTCAAGCGGAGTGACACGAAAGAAATTATCTTCGGGTCCATCAATTCAACTACCATGGAAAAAATGATATCGTCAGCTGCATAGACGTACATAGATCATCCCGAACAACGCAACCCCGCGCATAATCGGCGTGCCCCATAGCATTTCACGAGGGAGTCGTACCCGGGGCACGCAGAGAAGAACTCTCTCTCTGACGAAAGGTGGACCGACGCGGGGCAACGATAAACCGGCTGGTTGAATGCCGGCTATGGGGGCGGCACGACTGCTATTATTATCGTTTCTCGTTGCGGTGTCGGTGAATATGGCGGTAGGCCTGCGGCGGCTGGCTGTCCGCTGGCCACGAATGCACCCGGGGCCAGTGCACAATGCATCGCCGGGGACAAGATGCCGACTTCGAGATAGGCAAATGTAAGGTGCCGGTGCAACGAACCAAGGGACGTCGTCCCAATCGATTTCTGCGATAGAAGCGAGACCGCGCGGAGAGAAATCGCGGAGAAATAGCGTGTGCACTCTTGGATAGAGAGGGACGAGGAACGGACTAGGACAGTTCGATGTACGGCAATTAACGGAGAGGATTTGCGGCCGCGACTTTAACGCAATATAATTTTGGGCGCACAGTTAACAGAGAGAGGGAAACATTGGGGAAGTTTTTAAGGGAGCGGTGCTCGGGAAATGAAGCCTTGGTTGATGCAAACGGGGGTAGATATTAATTGGCAAGACTGATTCAAATTTATGAAGACAACTGGTGTAAATTTTTGCACAATCTGCGCACTACAAGAAAACTGAGCATTTTCTGTCCATTCTGTTCTAGTAGAATATACGCGTATTTGGGGATGCACGTGTTTGAGATTGCAAGCGCAAATGAAAAAAAACAATGATCCAAGTTCGCGACAAATAAAGAAGCGAATGCAATAATTGCCAGAACAGTGGAACGATATCCATTATTTAACCCACCCATCGATGTCATCCGATGCGAACTCCACTCCAAAACGACGTTACGTCGCACGTCACCAGAGAGCCAGTCAAAACCTCGTTGCACCGGCTGTGGGCAGCACTGATTAGCCACTCTAAAACGACCAAAGGCTGACAGTTAAGGCGTAGCCGATGTAGGCAGGGCTAAAAGCGGTCGCCGTTGTTTACAACGCGTCTAAATGCATTCGAGACGATCCCATCGAACGTGGGAGAAGCATTCTGCGACTAGAACGGATCTGGTCGCAGCTTGTATCAGGGTTTTTCGTCCAGTTTCCCGCGAAAGAGCCGTTGTGCGAATTACGAGGTAACGAGTGGGAGGTATAGAAAGAGAGAAACGAATCGTCGCGACAATGCCTCCGGAAATTGACGTTTCCATTGCATAATGGCGGACTTCCGCTTCCTCGCGAGGAATGACTCCGTCCGGCTTGTCACTTTTATAATGGCCTTTAAAAACATGAATGGAGCTGGAGCCGCGAAGCGAGTACGCGCGCGTTTGGGCGGACGTGAGCTCTAACGCGGCGCGTGGTTCTCTTCAAATTTCGACCTTCCAAACAAGTTTCTATAGTCTTTTCAATATTCCATGAATTGACATTACTGATCTTGCACTGCAAAAATGACCAACTTGCGTCCTCGTATAAAATTAAAAAGAAAAACACTATCTCTCGCACGAGCAATCCTAGTTTTACCGTAGGTACACCCACGCGCATACTTGGTATTCCCCAAAATTATTCACCGGCCTCCCATGCTACGAAAAATGCCTGTGCCTCCAAAGAACCGTGTCATAGACTTGTATCGACAACTTCCCCGAAACATTCGCGCCTTCGGTCCATTCTTCGTTATCCCCGTCGCCGTGTCCGTGCATTCTTAATGCATCCGGATACCGGTATATACATGCGCATATACCGGTCGATCCGAACCATCCACCGGACCGAGGCTACGCAGAAGGCTTCCGCGTGGGCGATCGTATAGAGCGCGTGAGAAACGCGGCGTGTTTTTCGAGGAAAGTCGAGGTCGAGACCCTCGGGGAAAAGTTGAACGATTCTGGGTCAATCAAGGCCCACATGTTTGCGACGACCGATGGGTAAAGTTCAAGGGCCAATCTCGCGTCCAGACAATAATACGTGACACTCGATTGTGCCGATATCAAACGATATTGCATTGAACGATATTTCTATTGAAATTTCTATATATTTTCCCCGTTTTCTGTTTATCGATTCCATTGTTACAAATATTGGTAAATATGACCGCCTCGCATGAGGAGGCCCCGGACAGAATGTCGCGTAGGAGCTGATACAATGTAACAGGATACACCTCCCGCAGAAGTTTCTTTTCTAATGCACAAAACGGGGAAAGCATGCTCTCCTCGTGAGAAGTCACCATCTGCCTGTTTTTTTCGGGGAATTTCGTACGGTCCGTGTGAATGTCAGGAAAATGGTACCCACGGCATCTCTCCTATCGCACGATCTATTAGATCCACTTCGGCAACATGCGGGCGAACAATCGAACAAACAACAGCGACCCTTCGTTTATTCCCGTCCCTGTGCATTCGCTTGGAGGGCCCATACAGCGGCAATTATGTACATGTACTCTTCAAATCGCTCGATCTTTGGATGGGGTCACTCATCAAAGAAAACACGATCCTGTAAATTGTGCGTCCAAATTGGTGGACAATAGATGAATCATATAAAGCGCACGGAAAGCAGGGTGGACGATGTTCAACCTGTGCAGTCGGGTACTTATTCCTAGGCGCGGGATCGCGTTGAAAATGGAATTCGGTACAGGGATGCGCTACGGAGATCAAATACGAATAACTAAGGACGAGTAAAGGGGATCCACTGTACAACAATGTACAGGCAGAGTGAAATACTGAGATACAACGTGGCAAACATTTGAACAATTTAAAAAATAACAACATCTTCCGGTACTCGAGGCACGGATATCGAAGAGATCACTTTTGGACGGAAGAAAGTAGAAGAATCAAGAGATTTCTTCTCGCTGTTCGTGGATTAACTTTTGTTTCGGAGGAAAGCCCGACTCGATCCAACGGACCCATCGATATTTAGTTTTACCGCATTTTAAGCCTCGCCCAACGAGAATCGTATTAAAAGCATAAAGTGGAACGACGCAGGGGTTAAACCAGAGCAGTTCAGACGATTGCTTTGAGCTCGGAGGCGGGCTAAATTGAGCATCAGGAGATCGAGAGATTTCTTCCAGACTGGGTGGCGTGACGGTTTCCAGGGTGTCACCGAGCCATTCAGAGGCCGTCGTGCCGCCTCAAGTGATACACAAAGGCGACCGCCACTGTCGACTACCGGTCACTCATAATAAGGAAGTACTAACAATACTAGGAACTTTTTTTCGTCACCGCGTACCCGGTGGTTCTCAAGCAACGCGCGTTGCTCTCTGCCTTACATCTCTCTCATTCATTCGTTCCTCCACCTACTATCGCCATTGGTCGACCATTTGAACGACGCGGGCGAGCGCTTGGTTGCGAACGCGGAGAAATTGCCGGAGAAAGCTGCCAACGCTTTTTTACAGACCGCGCGAAATCGCGTTGCGTAGGAAGACGGAACTATCGATCGGAGAACGAAACAGCTTCGAGGAACAATTAGGTCCGACCCGATAACGTTCAGGAGTGTTTTATTCGTTGGTGAAACACGGGACTGATAATTGCGCGGGAAAAGCGCCGGGGATGAAGGGTGGAAAGCTGCTGGATACGAAAATTCCTTTTCTGGAGCAATTGAAAGAGCGATGGAAAGTGACAAAAGATGTATTATCCTAGGGTTTGCTTTGCTTGAAGATTTATTCCAGTCGAAAAATTCTGACAACGGGAGGAAATTCGGTGCACGAATTAAATAGTTCAATTAACAATTCGAGAATTATAGATTGAACGTAAAAACTACCACGACTCCAAAACGATGTCTCATCTGCTTAATCCCTTCTGCATTCCATCCTGAATGAATCATCCGTATCTCAATATTAACATACCAACGACTAACAAAACAAATGACGGTCTTAGTGGACCGGGGTCCGGTGAACTCGATCCGTAAGCAAATAAGAGTTCATCGGACGAAACGAATCGTAAAGAAGTTTCCGCGAAATTAGGCGGGAAGGGTGGGCGCGGTGTGTCCGTGGAATCCGATTTGGTGGTGGAAAAACACCGTGGAACGTTGGTACGCGAAAGACGTAGGCGTTACTGGTCGGCGCCCACTTCTGTCTAACCCCCTTGGCGGCTCGTCCCTGATATTAGAGCGTGAAAACCGATACCGGTTCGGCCAGTCGCGAATTTACAATCCAGAGATAGCGCTCACTTGCCCAGGAACGCACGCAACAAGATCCACCATATTTTCCAGCCAATAAAGAAGTAAACTTCAAATTCAATTACGTGTACAATTTCGCAGCAGTCGAGTATTCGAGCATGAAAATAGCAGCTTGCTTTTATGTAGAAAAATTCTAATTATAATTCGATTAAGACTTTGAACCTAAATCTGCAGTGAAACTAGAGTTTGATGAACGCGCTGTCGGAACTGATTTCGTTAATCCACGGTGTATCCAAGTGTTGCGCCCAAGTCCTCAAAGAGTACACGGCTGTATTGCAACATTCCCGGGCAATTTTACTTCCGCCGTGAAAAAATCAAACGAACAAACGCCGCAAGCGGTTACAAGACAATCCCCGCGAACTCGATTGTTACGTTCCACGAAATGCACCGCTCAGAAGCGGAAAAGAATGAACTATTAAAAAAAAGGTGAATATTCGTCCAGCAAGCATTAGCAGACCGCGTAGTTCCTGCGAGTGCAATTTACTCGCGCGTCAGCCGAACCCCGTTGCTGCCTCGAACGGCTTCGAAGAACCATAATCGGTACGGTAATTTATTTCCACGTTGCGGAAATTAAAACCCGATACCAGTGCAACCCCCTGCCAGCCAATTTCCGTACAATTATACCATTTAACCAGTCCCGCCGGTCGAGTCCAAACACCTTTTCCTTGCCCCTAATATCGTGAAAACAACAGGCCCCTCGAGTCTCGGCCATAATTACCCCGACAGGAGTATGCAACGGATCTTCCGTCGAAAAAAGACCGATTGTGAATGGAGCTTTATGAGAAGCCCGAGGAGAGTGAGCGCTGTGTGTGGTGCGACGCATTTCTGGCCGCATTCTCCATCTTCTCTTTCCCCTGTGCTCTTTTTCGCCGTTTTTCTCCCCTCGGCCTGGACCCACCAACGACCCAATCCCTTTTCCCCGGCAGAAACTCGCGCGACGATCCAGGGCCGTCCAGCACGGTGGTCAAAGAGGAAGAGAGGGAGAAGGAGAGAGGCGCGGTGAAGGCCTGCCCAAAGGCAGCAATTTCTTTTTTTCGCTGGCGCGGATTCCTGGAACAGGCTGCTTCGCGCTGGACCCCACCGGGTTTCGGCAATGTTTCAATTAGGGATTCCACCGGTCGTTGAACAGAGACAGGGGGCGAGAGGCGAGAGGGACAGAGAAAGCTCGTTCTGTGAACAGGCCCTTAGAGGATTCTCTCTCCCTGTCTTTAACCGTCCACCGAAGACGGTTAACCGACGCGAGTTCGAATTTAAAACCGATTCCGCTGAGATTCCGAAGCTGGCACCGTCGTTATGCTCCAGAGAGCTCGCCCGTCCAGGCCCACGGAGAATCTCTGGAATCCCTCTCCACGCCTATCTCCATGTACGTTAGCCTGCTCGTGAGCACCCGGGACGCGGAATTTAAGGGGCTGTTGAATTCATCTGCGAGATGCAAAGTTGCGTCGATCACCGAGGTATTGCCGTTCAACTTTGTCGGCGATAATTTCGTGACCAGCAAAGAGAAATCTGCACGTTGCGATCTGCCATATTCATATTTTCTAACCAAAGGGTTCCTCGTTCGATCGAATAATTTCTTCCGATCTACATTCTCTCCGTTCTATAATATTCGCACGATCGAAAACTGCGGTTTTATGCGCCAAATGTGAAGGCATTGAAATGTGAGTAAAAGTATGAAACGGGTATGCGTGTATGTACTCCGAATGAAATTTCCTCCACGTGGACCACCCTAGAATCGCCTTCCTCGTTCCGCTTCCGCCGGAAGCGCAGTTCGCAAGCTCTGTCACGCCGCTTCGTGACAAGGCTCGCCGTGTTCCACGGCTGGCAAGGTTTTTCGTGGCCAAACAGCGATCGTGTCAACAGCCTTCTTGGGTTCGTTCGGCTGGTCCGCTCGGCGCAGGCCTGTTTGCACGCTCCGCGGGCCCCAGGGCACCCGGTGTGCTGATACGCAAAGGTGTCGAGCAACCGATAGGGCCACCGCGAGATCAAAGCTCGTTACGATGGAGCCAGTCGCACCGAGAGGGGTGGAGGACTTGCTACAAGCCTCGCTGGCATATTGTGTTCCAGCCGGCAGGGAAACGCCGCGTATCTGGCTTGTCCAGTCCGGAGCGGTGGCGGGCTCACGAAAGGGCCCGACAAGCGCAATCTTCCATCGTGTATTCACGCCTTCGAGGCTGGCCGGCCAGTCGCATCTCCGTTGGGACCTCTGCGCATTGTTTCCGGTCCCGCGCGGCCAAGAGGTCATTTCGCCAAGGAGAATAATCCGGGGAATAGCGTCGCTCCAAATGGGGTTGCTGCCACGACGACTACATTTATAATGTACAGCTGTAGCGGGGCTCGACAGAGTGGAATTTAAGCCCGTTAAGTGTGAACGCGTGGGACGCACTTTGCCGCGTGGCAACGTTTTCATAGCAATTCGAGCGAATGCAATGTTTATGCAACAAACGAGATATCCATTAATTTACTCCGACGTGCAGTTCCATTGCGCAAGATCGCAGCTTTTATCCCATCGGTAGTACAGAGTAATCCGAGAATCCTGATCTCTCGTGATCGAGCGACGTTCGCCACCCATCAAGATGGACGCTCTCGTTTTTCAACAATTTCCACTAACGCGTGGTATCCGCGTTGGACGGGAGTAGAGTGACGATTTCGACTGAACCAGGGTTGGCGCAGGGGTCACTCGATTCAATTCAGATCAGAATCGTTGAACGTTGATACAAGGGGGTCAGCGCGGTGCATCGGCTCCAATGGGCCATTATTTTGATGGAAATCGGGGGATCTTTCGGGCTTAGGGCCAGATGAACACACCGATGCCACGATGATCCGAACTGAGGCTGCGGCTACACTTGCGCCCGCGATAAAGATCACGAATCCTGGCCACGGTACAACCTTCTCACCGCGTTTCACCGATCTTGATGAGCTCTCTGAGGACTTCGCGTTGATCCACGGAGATCACCTTCCGGTGGGATTGCCAAGGTGGATTTCGTTCGCAATTTCGCGTCACTGTAATCGTGGTCGAATGGTCGTCCTTTCTTTTGTCTTGGACTTAAAAATCACAGCCTCCAGCAATCGATTACTTCCGCAATTGTTATTCTATAAATCCAAGTACCTACTCTTCAATTAACATTACGACACCGAATGTCAAACTAGTATTCTACATTTAGAAATCTCTATACGGGACACCCTATCTCTCACTCAAAATCCATCGGCATTTAATTAAAGCAACACTACCCCTTATTGACCTCGGGCGACGTTATCACTAGCCTCTCGCCCTGGGGCCGTAAATCTCCAAGGATCCGGCCCGCTAACGCGATTCTTCAAAGCGACCGGCTGTCCCGAGTCCGGTGACTCGTGCTCAGGGTGTGAGGGTCTCGACATCGATAGCAGTGGCACAATCCTAAAAGTCACTTTGTATGTAGAGGCTCGCAGAAAGCCCTGTTCGGGACGCACACAATTTCCCAGTTGTATGCATAGAGGGAGGCTCAGCGTGTATATCGCGTGTTTCACTGAATGGCAGAGATGGACCCTCCGATGCAGCGCCGGCTGTTTCAAAAGCTCCGTACCAACGTTGGGCAGAGATGGGCAACGATAAGAGGCAGGGATCCCGAAGAAATCCCGATCGGAGACAGCGATATCTCGGTCGATCGGTGACCGGTCACGTTTCGTCCTGACGGAGACAGAGATTTCAGTTCAGCCGGACGCCCACCATGATGGATGGAAATTCGTCGAAATAACCGTACCGCGGTTCCTCCTTTCATCCTTCTTCCTTCCTCCTTCTTCCCGCCAATAGAAAGCGTATTATCGGCCGGCTTATCGAGGTAAACTGCATCGCAGCGGGCTTTCCACGAGGCGTTTCGATACAATAGAGGCTGCTTGTTGGGAGGGAGGGCTGCTACGAAGGGCGCTTAACGTAATAACAGAGTGGAAATTCGCCGATCTGTGCGCGAAATCGATGGGAATTTTCAAGCACGCTCTTTAATCCGCAACGATGTTGTGTACTATTTCTGCATTATTGAGCTCTCTGTATTGTGCGGCGGAATATTGGCGATACTGATTCTGACTAATATAGGGCGCAGAGGGAGGAAAAGCTGGGGCATTGTGTTTTATTCGTCAATAAGTCCCGTCGAAGAGATATATTATACTTTCTTCGTATTGCACAACGAATCACGCCAAGTGTTGCAACGTGTTTGACTAATTTTATTGCTCATCGGGGCTGGTCCTGAAGTACGCAAACGGCGGGAATTCCTCTAGCCATTTCATTCGCGATAACCTCTGTCGATCGACTACACCGGGTCGCACATTGGAGCTCGCAAATGGAAGATAAACGATCGTCTAAGGCACGTTTATTTGCTTCAGAAATAGAGATTTCCGGTTACTCCAATCAGACGGTGTCAAGTGTCTGGCAAATGAAGCGGCAGAGTTCGCAAGTTCACATCTTCGCAAGATTTGCAGAAGATTATTAGCGTCTAACATGATATACTCTAAGAATGCCCAAAGAACGTTGCAACGTGTTTGCACGTAATTATGAAGGGAAATGCAAGCTCCGCGAACAGTGCGGCACGTTTTCACCGTGGAAACGTGCGCCCCTCTATTGTATTCAGCTTATCGCGACACTGTTCTTACATGCTGCTCCGTTCTATTCACAAGCCCGAGGGAAAAGCAGTGAAAGACAGACTTCAGTTTCTACGAAAGCGGCGGGACTTATCGCGACGTCTGCAGCGTTATCGACTTCTCGTCTGGCTTGTTCTATCATTCGTAGTGGTTTGCACGAATAAAACGTGGTTACGGTTCCGCCAACAATGTCTGACTTCTTTCAAAATTCTTCCGCATAAAAACTAAATCAGATACCATTATACGAGCGGGCAGGTATATTTGCATATGTATACACGTTCGTCTGAGGTTAATAAAACCTCCCTATCGCTACCAGCGAAAGAGGTTCGTAACTTGTGTACATTATAAGAAATGAAACGACAATTATAGTTATTACTAGCTTGTCATAGACATGCTGTTGTAATTGCGTCGAAACGGCGATAAGAGCCCTGCAGACGTTGTAGCAGCGAACGTGGCATGTTTGAAACGGTATCTCGGAACGTTAATGCAACTTTGTGACTGTGTACTAGATAGTTTTCCTCGGGGAAAACGCGCCTGTTTCCTATTATTTTCAGCTTATCGCGGGGTGCGCATTTGTTGCCGGCACGGACTTTATGTGCCGTTTGACGTTCCGAGTAAATATTATCTTCTCGCGCACCCCCGTTCCAAGGAAGCTACATTCGAAACAGAAATCGTCGCGACGCTCGACGATCACGGCGATATCCCGGTTTTCAGAATACGTTCATGTATGTCCATTTTTTTTACCGAGTGAAGGAAAGAGGACTGCGAGTAGCGTGGAGGTTTAAACAAAAATTTAATAATAAATCGGTCATTAAAAATCTTCAAACCAATAGGTCAACTTTCTACACAGGCGTCATCTGGATTTTGCAATGCCAACGTTTGAGAAATTGCGTTTCACACGCAAAACGACAAGACACTGACGGGGAAGGGCCGCGTTCTAATTACTGAAAAATATCACGATCTTTTCGCGGAACGGGGTCGAGAAAATCAATTCCACGAATCGACGGGTCTATTTTCTGCGTGCCATTTTCCCTGCGACGATAACGGGTTAACCCCGGGGATCGGAGCTTTCACGCCACACTGCGAACTGATTGACACAAAGAGATCGTCTGGTTTCCAACCGATTATGCAAACGTCTGTTTACGCCGCTCCGAGGCATCGACTACTCGTGTGCAATCCTATTCCGCGAGATGAAACGTGCGAGTACGAGCTGGTGATCTGCGCAATTATTCTTCGATGACACGCGATCGACCTTGATGGCATTCCTGGAAAATCGTGCTTCTCTATCGTACGTTCTCCTCTGCCATAGGTCGTCTTGCCACGCGCAGCGATAGGTCTTTGTATTAATAATAGTTTGTTTTTGAACGGCAAGAGGCAGGAAATATCGTTGAAATTGCTCGCAAGCATTATCTACTAGAATTTCCATCGAATCCACTCGTGAAAAGCAACTTGGTTTTCTATTCGAGAACAATTCTACCCTTCGAAATATATGAACAAAAATATAATCCTCCGGTGTACCGAAAAAAAAGAAATTATAACATTCAGCGTGCAAACGCTAACGATTACCTTGCACAATGCACATTTGCGACCCCTGTCGCGAGGGAAAAAATGAAAACTGTGCGAGGCAACGTGCGCAAAAAAGAAAGGGACTTAAATGGCAATTTTCAGGGGGCGCGAGTCGCATTTCTTGCACAGCCTTTCATCCACCGCGCAGCCAACAGATTTGTCCGCGCGCTATAATGACAATTAGAGGCGGTGCGAGCTTGTTACGCCACGGCGCAGGAGATTATGCTAAATCTCGGGTCCTCGCTTCTGGAGAAGACAATATCGCGAGCAACTTGTTCGCGTGCAACTTGCTCACGCCGCGTGTCGCGCTCTCGTTCCGGCCGCCATCGTTGCTCGTTACCTAAGCACTAACAAATGGCTCTTCCTTTCGGTCCAAGGCTGTTCCAGGCCGACAGCCGCGTTTACGCGGGGCGAAAGGGCAACTTCTTCCGGAAAAATTTCCGTTTCGAAGCGGACGGATTTTCACGGCGGTTGAGTACGTTTGATACGAGTGAACGCGGAAATGTATGGTTGCTTTGAGACGGAAGTTGCAATCGTAGAGCAATGTAGTTTTCTTTGGGTCGATTTGTAATTAACCACGAGAGTACGTGCGCACTTGGTGGAAAATGAGTACGTCGGTGCTCTCTAATTGTAACCGCAGCAATACAATCTTTGCGTTTACAAGGAACTGATTAATCGGTATTGTTATTTTACTGACAGCATCAAGCCAGTGCGGCGAATAGAGATCTGGCGATCGGGACATAGTTAATCATTTGCCCGTTATTGCACGCTTCAACAAGTATCATTAGTTTGTCCGTGGCGTTCCAGAATTTTCCATTACGACAACCCGATCGAATCGATCAGCTTGAAAAAGAAATGCCCGTACGAGGGAGGTCCGTTTTTCTACGATTTCCAGCAATTTCTTCTCCAGATATTCTTCATGCGCAGGACAATAACACGAATGACTCGAGAATTTAGTGCGCGTTCTTAACCAATGCAAGGAGAACTTCGTCTGCAGAACAGCTTTGCTAGACGCCGAATCAATCACCAGTGAACAAGCAATTCACGAGCCCCCCGGCTTAATGCTTCCTGCGTTGTGCCTCGTGCAAGCGTACGCGTTGCTTATCGTCGTCGACTTCCATCGAACTACTGCATCATGCAAATTGAGCAATTCCGTCCATGCTTTATACGCCGATTATTCGCAGCAAACTTCCGTCGACGTTCCGCAACGGCCGCTTCCAAGCCTACGCTTCGAGGGAAGCGAAAAAAAATGGTCCCCCCTCCTTCAGAAACAGCGAAACGGAAGCTACCGCAAACGTGTACGTTTGTAGCAATCGTCTGGTACGCTGGGAAATATTGCTGGAATGCTCGACGCTATTGATTTCCTGATCCTATTGATGGATAGCCAAATGATGGGCAATTTTTCGCGGATTATGTCACTGAGAGATTAATGAAGCGATAAGCAATTATGGTGGGGGGGGGGGGGGGAGGACGAACATATGGGAGTATATTTGAGAAGAAATTGATTTATTTTTGCACGCTTCTTTACGGGTACCGTTCCGTGGCTAATGGGCCGGACAAATTGGGCGAACGGAGAAAACGGACGCGTTAAACATCCCAAACAGAAGATGTGCATACAAAACTCATCGGGTGTCCCGACAAACACTGCTGTCCTGTGCTCCGTGGGGAAACACAATGAGGGCACAACGAATCGCACCGTTTTCCCCTACGCCCGTTTCCTGCTCCTCCCGATTTATAGCGTAGATTTATCTTCCGGCGTGATTTGCAACGATAATCTTCTGGATCAATAAGAATAAACTTTCCGTCGTGTACAGGGGCGTACATATCGATTATCAAACGGAACAACGTGGACCGCGTTATAAAAATAGGAAACGTTGGCCCGGCGGTGTTTCCCCGTCGTATTTTTTCTCGTTATCCTTAGAGGCTCCGTAATATTTGTAGCAACGCGCGCACGGGTAGAGTAACAAAATAAAAAAATCTACACCGCGCAAAATAAGCCGCCCGTATTACCGGTGGCCTGCAATTCGTTACCTCTCGCAGCATAAATACGGTATAAAGTATCGTGCTGCGGCTTACTTGCAAAAAAGGGGGGGAAAAAGCAAACGGCCGGCCAGTTTCATTTCGTCCGGGGGAAGAAACGTTTTCGAGCACGAACACCGTGATTACGGGGAATTTCTTCTATAGGAGCAATCTAGTTTTAAATGCGGGGTACGAGGCTAATTAATTCTAACTCGTTTCGCGATTAAAAAAAACAAACAAACAAAAAAATCACATCTCAGTTAACGACGCCGTACTATTCACGTTGGGAAGAACCGCAAGCCTCGGAAATCTTGGGGAAAGAAACATCCTTCGTACCATTGAATTTCCGATGCAAATCGGCCGCAATTAATAGCACAGGATGCTAAACGTAATCAGGTATCAATGCGAACCAAAATCAAGCGCGCCAGGAATTAATGCAGTTTTTCTCGAACCAGGGCTTCCTGCGTTTAATTATTGTACTTGTTAGTTTTCGTCGACAGCGTTACGTTCCTCGAGGAGTATCGAGAGATCGAAGTTACGTACTGGGATCGCGTGAAGGAAGCTGGCGGGGCAAACGGTGGAAAGATGTCGAGTATGACGAGCAACGAAGGAGGTGCACGGCGTTGGACTGATTAACGAGCCGGAAACCGGAAGTACCGAGTAGGAATCGCGTATAACGGATGATCCACGAACTTGTCCAAGCGGTTCAACTTCCGTTCGCAACGCAAGACTCTGCTTGCCCCCCCCCCCCCCCCTCTTCATTTTTCTCGGAGCTCTTCGACGCCTTCTTCAGACTACCTTCGTGCCACCGGAAACCGGAAGCCCGTGTATACGCATTCGCGATTACCGGCTTCACGTACGCTCGACTAAATTAATACTTGCGTGCTCCCGTGCTCTTCCCCGAGATCGGCCGCATCAGCCATTTTCTTATCCTTCCTTTTTCATAACATGCTCCGCTTTACGATCACGCATCCCCTTTACTTCTGATTCTCGCTTGTGGATAATTAGTCCAGTTGCCAGTTTCAATTATCGAGCAAGCTGAACGTGCTTGGGGAGTCCCGTGTATCATGGTGCACAGGAGGGGGTCAATCATTAGTGCGGCGGAAGTTATCATTTTGGCAAAATTTTATTCCACGATTCTTGTGGTTATAACGTTACGGGGAGATCATTTATTTGATATTGCATCGTTATCGACCCCGATAACACACAAAATCTTGAAGAAAAATGATTAAGAATATCAAGACAGTGAATCGAGGTGTACATTAATTTTATTAATTGCGTGGATTTATACCAAGGCGCGTTTGTCGGAAGGAGAATGTGGATATAGGAGACGGTCTGAGAAGCATGAATGAGAAGATTGATTTATTGGGCTTAAACGCAGTCAGCGAGGGAGCAATTGAACAAGGCAGCGAAGTGACAATAGAATAACAATGTCGACTTGGCATGTTGCAAATAGTGACAATTATCTTTAGACAACGCAGCTAATGTGGTACGAATAAAATATTGAAAATTGATCGAAAAATGAGAAGTGTAGACAGGATGAAATTTATGCTTCACCGAAACATAGCTTGCACTGAATTATTCTAATAACAGTGACCACGGATTCAACATGTTTTGGCGAACACGATCGATTCGCCAAAAGCGATGCAAATTGAAACGAACCGCCGCGTATCGAGTGTCCATACCGTACACGTTCTCCGCCATGAAAAAGCAGACGAATTACCACAGGAAAGCGGTCACGGAAAAACCAATATCATTAACAGGGGTCGAAATACGGTGCACCGAAATATGTCGAATAAATGTTGCAATGTGGAACGTTCGATTGGCCTGGCCGGCATGTTCGAAATTATAGGAACGGGAGAAAAAGTTCAAACAGGATACAGGGGAACAGAGAAACGCCCGATGCTGAGGGACAATTAATTTCAATGCCTACTTGTGAATCCGGTTCGATTCACCGGCCACGTATCGTTTCATCAGAATCAATTAGAACTAGCATAGGTTTCAGCTCGATGAACGACCATCGTGCAGCAGTTGCAGAAATGAGGCTGGTATCGAAGTTCGGAGGATTTCTGGTCACGTACCAGCCTCGCAAAGGGCACCACTTTCAGAGCAAACTGACCTGCTCAAAACAATACCGGCTACAACATAATCGTTCGAACGAACAAGCTGCAGCTCGACATGTTCCCTTGCGGAATAAAATCTGCCCCTCGTCGTTCATGAGAATCTCGATGCGAGAAATTAACAATCCTATTTGCAAGCAATTTTATTACAAACACCCGCGTAGAAACGATTTCTACGCTGTTCCTGCCCTGCGCGAATAATTTCGAAGTGCCTTCCAGCCAGATTGGGAATACCGCAGTCAATACCGCCGGAACCCAATCGTATCAGTCACTCGAGCGGAAAGATTCACTTTCCAGCACTTTTCCTGGCCAGCGTTGCACACAGATTTCCTAAGCATTCCCGTCTGACAATGTTATTATTCCACCTAGTTTCTTATCCAGTGGGTCATCATCGTTCACCCCGTCTCTGCAGGCGAGTTCATTCCATTCATGTCACTCTCCATTATACCTCGCGCCTCTCTCTCTCCCCCCTTCTCTGTCCCACTCCTTCCAACGCGATCCGTCGTTGCACTCCGGCATTACACACCGGGAATTTCAACGCTCTACCTACTTCAATTTCCATTGAATCGAATTTCTTTCACGTACGTGGACGGGGCGAACGTCGTTGACGCGGTCGTAGAGCCGTGCGCGGGAAGTGCTCGACCGTTTGCTCGTGATTGTACGCGGCTTCGACGCTTTGAACCAACGCAACGGCCAGCACTCCCCTTATCTCGAACGACAACGCCTAATCGCGGTAGTCTGTACACGTTCGACGGTGCACACAGAGGGTAAACTTGTTTGCCATGTCGCAAGGTGCGCCTCTTGTTCCGCTGGTTGGACGGGGGCCAGTCTGACGTGCGTCTCTCTGGAGATGATTAACCTGATGCAGCGGCCAAACAGGCCATTTAATGATTGCCGTTGACAAGTTGCAGGTAGAGGCTACGAGATGATGCAGCCATGGTTGGTTGTTCTTGCAGAGGGTTGATTGGGCGTTATTGCTTGTTGCGGCAGGGTAACAGCCGTTGAAGCTGAAATTCGCCGGAGTGCTTTGTTTGATGTTAATTAAATAGGGGGAGCAGGGAGGACGGGACCCGTATGAAACTCTTCATTGAGAGTAAATCGAAGTTTGATATTTTGTGTACACGTATTCTGTAATTATTAAGAGCCCCCGCAGACCATACTGTTGTAGTTTCATGATTTATACAAACAACCGTGGTACCAATGCCATCACGATTTGCTACCTGTTGTTTGGGACAAACATCATTTAAGCGCAATCACATAATTTGCACCGGTCGATTGTTTTTTCCCGCACGAGGGCGTCGGGCCGTAGAAATTCGACGCACGGACCTATTAGCCGCAACGGGAAAGCCGTCGAGATTTCCTTGGGATGCGAAGTGGCGCGGAAGCTGGGCCAAAAAATGCTAATCAAGTAGCGAGACCCCGAGAAACTCGATTCAGAGTTGGTTTGCCAAACGGAGGGGCCAAATGAAACGACCGCAGACGACCGGTAACGAGATTCGTCCAAGTTTGTTGGCCAGCGTCTACAAGAGGCTTGTTACCCACCGATGGTGTCACGTCTAATTCTTGTCTCTCGAAGGGTGCGTTTATATACCAAGACAAATGCTGCAGGACGAAATGGTTCCATAGTTTGATCCACTTTTTAAAAAAACCACATCTTTCTAGATAATCCATATTTTTGTTCAAAACTGACACTAAAATGTTACAAATATAACTGAAATATCATTTCAGTGCCCTGTCATTCTTTCTCTCCACCCTTTCCATACGGGGTGTAAAAAGAAATCGGTCCCAGGTCGCAGTAAGATTTTCGTAGGACAGTGTCTGACAAGCACTGCATCATTCCACTTTCAGCTGATCGACGCTGCAGCGTTGCGCGGTCACGTGCCTGGCAAATGCCACGAAACATCCGATTCGTTTAATGAGGCCGAGATCAGGGCAAGAATTGGGGCACAACATGCGGCCGTCGCGTTTTAATACAGAACGAAGATCAATTGTTTCCTCTGCGAACGCGACGCGACCCGAAACGTTTCGGGAGCCGCGTCCACCCGGCACTAACTCTTCCTTTTCTGACTCCGATACGCGACTGTGTCAGTCACCGCCACGTGCTGCCATTATCACGGATGGTTCCCCCGAATTTGCATTTATCGCGTGTCACCAGAGTCACGCACTGTTAATACGTAAACACTTGCCCCTGTTCGCTATCCTTCTCCTTCGGATAGAGCACTCACTGATGCTTCCTTTTCGTCGGCCCCTGTTCCGCCAAGGGCCTAGTCTCCTCCTTGGAATAAAAGCTCGGAATATTTATTAGGCGACCGGCCGTCGACATAAATCTAGCGATACGCAGGGAAAGAACGAGTCAGATCGGATGACAAGAAAACGGTGGGTATATACATAAGTATATAAGTGTACGTGACTCCTCCGCGAGTGGAAAGGTGTTGCGCGTGTAGTATATTTCGCGCGGAACACGCGAGCTCGTTTATTTTTCGCAGTTGCGCCACTCGGGCGAAATGTACGCCCGGAATACGAGTAAACCGACCGGGTTACGGGCAAACAATGCCAGAAGAAAGGAAAACTACGGCACGCTGGTGTCTTTTTGCCCTATGCCAGGTCGCGTCTTTGAGGACCAACGAGGCGTCCCGCTTGAAGTTTTCTGGGCCGTGAAATTCGGCCTCTTTGCATTTTTCTCATTTCGAGTATCAGGAATATTAACTCCTTTGACTGGCGAATCGCCCAACGCCGTAGAGAGATCGCGAAGGAATCATCAATGGATGTATGCGCTATGGAATATTATAAATTGTATTCATAACAGCGGTTCATCCATCCGCTTCTACCCTGTACACACCCCACTGAAAGGTCGCCTTCAACTGCTCCCACTAAACCGTGGGAAGAATCGTTTTCGCCAAGGCGAACCAAGGCATCTGTCGTCAAAACCGGGCTCCGATTGAAGAACCAACAAGACAACGGGCAACGTGAACGATACTCGAGTTCAACGAGATTGCTTGACCCTAAGTGACGGCCACATGCTTTTGAATCGACCGATGCGGCAGTCAACGATCGCCGATCGAAATGAGTGTTACTCGCAGGGGGTGCGATGGCGCCAGGAAACAGATAGAGACCAAAGCGGATAACATTAGTGCCGGGACGTGCTAGGCAGAACGACGCTTCTGTGTCTGCCTTTTCGCTCGTTCTCTCAAACCTGACCTCGCTACTCTTTCTCCCTCCTCCGACGGTTGCATGTGTGTTGGACGGTTGCGATGCGTCCAGTCAAACCGAGTCGCGACACGAGCTAATGAATTGAGTGCTCGAGTGGCGTCCTAATCATGAAATCACGAGAAACATAACAACATCCTCCGTGGCATGCCGCGTGGCCCCTAAGTGACAACGATTTGCCTCGTGGCTCGCTGCTCACCATCTTCCTCAGCCGCGACCTCCATTTTATCCGGCAAATTATTTCTGGAGGTCGCGAGAATTTTCTGCCCGCATCGTTCTCCGATGTTCAAGCGATCCACGTAGATGGTTTCAACTATTTAACTCGGTGGTACCGGGCGCCAAGGAAAACAAAGAAGCGTGGCAATTTTGACAATGTCTGGCGGCTTTCTTAGGTAACTTAGGGGACAGGGGTTGAAAGGGATAAAGTTTCCCGTGTCGTTTTCGTATTCCAGGGAAGGACGCAGGTTGTGTCGCAGTCAAAGTACAGCGGCCGATTTTAGCAGGCTTCGGACGCGACTCGTTCAAAGAAATTCAAATGGAGTTAAAATTAGCAAGGCAAAGCTGCGTCTACGTGGATGGTCCCTTCTGATCCTCAATATTCTGCTCATAATATCGGTTTCCATTCGACGACCGCCTTGCTGATCGCGCTTTCTCACGAAACTTGCAGGGGAGGAAACGTGGATGGTCCCATTGCGGCAAGACGTGAGCGCACGGTCAGATCAATGAAACGGTGTATACATTTTTTCCGGCAATTTAGTGTAGCAATAAAGTTTATGTGTGACAAATTTTCTCCATAGTAGAAACAAATATTATATAATATAGTAACAAATATTCCAGGCGTGGATTAATTGGCTGGCACGTTCGCAGATTAATCGGCGATTCCATTGAAACGTGTTTACGCGCAAGATGCTTGGTAATGGGGTACCATTATCAAAGATATATAATTGCGGCCATCGCCCTTCCTGTACACGTTTCTACATAACTTCAAGCTGCTTTTAATCACCACTTAATTTCATCTGTATTGCTGCAGTTCTCGATTGTTAGTCGTTTTCGAAATACAAACGCACAACCACTATCCTCGGTTTATTAATGAAATTCCCCACCTTAAGAGCAATATTCAAATTAACCAACAGAGAACACCGAAAGCAAAGGGTTACGAGTGCTTACCAAGAGCTTCCTCTCCCTATCCCTCCCTCACTCGTCCTCTCACTCTTTCTCTCTCTATTCCACTCTACGGAGAAATGTCTGTAAGCAGCGGTGCGGATTAAAATTGATCAGAGCCAGATCGGGAGGGCCCCTTTAGTAGCCGCGGGGAGGAAGGAAATCAATTTTAATCATTGTAATGCGCGTGGGTTGGCCCAGTCATCAACATTATTGCGAAAAACTCGAAGGGTAATTAAACAGGCCCCTGTGGTTCGCGTGGACGAACGAAAAGTGGCTGACATCGAGGCTCGTCGTTAACTTTTCCAACCGGAGCGTGGCATTATATAATTAACGGGGCTGGCCATTATACGAAAATTCATAAACAAATTGGTCGTGATCGGGGCTATCATTGAGCACTGGTCGCTGCTCAAGTACTAAGAGCAAATTGCTGGTTACTCTCGTTAATTGAAGTCCCGTTTGTACAGTCCGGCACTATAAATAGGCCCGTTTCGCCGGCAGTTTCGCGCGCAACGCGAGTTCTCTAACTACCCTGTGTAAACCGGCGTGCTCTGCAACCGTATATGCATTAGAGAGTGTACACGCAATTGGTGGAAACGTGAAGATGCCTCTATACGTACAGACGCAGATGGGGAAAAAAATCTGACGTCACTGGTAGCGGATTCGCGCGCTTCAATCGTCGCCGGTCGATGCTAATGGACTCTGTCAAAGGTATCGATAATTCGTTTTCAATCGTATACACGGCCGATTTTCTGCGTCCCTTTGTCGTCGTCCATCTGCTCATCGACAGATACGAACGAACCACTCCTGAGCGGGGACCCGATCACGCGATTCCCTCTCGGAATCGTTTGCCAGGGACCGCTGTGGGTGTAAAGGGCACCGTTGTTGATAACGTTGGTGAATTTCAGAGCACTTGGGTACAGAGGTTTAAAAGGGGATCGAAGTGGTGGGAAACACTGCGCTAGATTGAATTTGATAGAATCGCCGAGAAGATTGTATTGTCCCTATGTTAAGTAAATTATTTCACTCATCGGTGAACAATTCTGTGGAATTCTATACGTGCTAAAATAATCATCTTTTACTCCACTTCTTCAAAAGTTCATCAGCCGCATCCATATTTCGTTTTGCTTCAGAACCACCAAAGAGAATCACGTAAGTTTCTATTCAATTTTCTCACCGCTCACCTGCATATAATATCGATTAAATTTCGCACCCTCCCGATTCCTAATTTCCGAATCGCGGACGAACATTGGACGCGCTCCAATCCGTCGGAAATCGCTCGACACGCGTGTCAACTGTCCCCATAAAAATTCAAAGTCCCATCTACGCGACGAATCGATGGAAAAGTCGGGGCCAATCGACGCGGGAGGGAAATGCGAATATTTCAGAAAGAGTGACCGCGCCATTTCGCAGCAACGAAAGTGTGCGCCTTGTATGCATCTTGTATCCGCATCGCGGGTTTGACGGATCGATCGTCCTTGCCCCTCAGGACTGTCCCCTGGGGATGGATTGAAGTTGAATTTATAGCGCGCGTTTCTGGCATGCTAGTAGAGCGGATAGGTGCAATGGTTACGCGGAGTGCGTTCTACAGCTTGGTGCATTTTCGTTTCATTACGTTAAAGTTTACCTGTTCGAAGGAATAGAGCTTTCGATTTAAAAAAATCCAGTTATAGTGTTCACGTGAGTGCGATACAAAAGAAACCGAAAAATGAAAATTACACGGGGGCACAGTGATGCCGGGATCCAACTAACGTTTCCCATGAGAAACTCTACGGGGTTCAATGTACATTAACATTCCGTAACCAGTACAGCCTGACTGGTGTTCCTGATTTCTCGATATCTGTCGTTTCTCGAGAAATGACAAATAAACGATTATAAAATTTCTTGTGAATTTCTCGAGAACGAATTCTCGCGAAGGAACACTAACAATATGCCTGACAAGCATCGCGCGAAATTGCTTAGGGGCACCAGACAATATTTCGTTAATACTGTGCCACATTGATCTTCTCTACAGTATAATCGTTCATCTGCGAATCGGTATATTTTACACGCAGATGAACTTACGGGCAACCCGTGTATAGAAAACGGCTGGCAATGGGTACCTGTTCACGGTATTACCCTTTCGCCTGCCCATGAAACTCGCTTTCCGCTAAAGAAATAACGAGCACAGGTAAATTATACAGAGTATTCTAAAGGTACTACGGAGTTCAAGAAATTTAGAACGCGGTAGAAGGATAAATCAAGCAGGGCCAAGCTCGATTGCAAGAAATGTACCCTTCTTCTAAATAAAGTGTCAAGGTGGAAAAGAAGCAGGACGGATTATACTGTGCCATGAATTTTCGTACAGTAATGAAAAACGCAGCGCGTTTACCACACGTGGCAGGCTACTTCCTCTTTTACGCCACTGTGCACCCGTTTCTTTTTGCAATGCGTTTTCTTGCTCACGTGGACACAGCACTCGCGACTACGTTGTCAGTTTCGCAATTGCATCGGAACCCTTGAAAGTCTTCTTACGACGTACTTACTAGTAACATTTCAAACTGTTCTAATAATGGTCCGATCTATCGTGGTAATCGAATAAACTCGTTCGGCGAACTACATTGTTCCTGAAACTTGCCAAACAATTAGCGTTTGTAAATCGCTAGACAACGAGGCTGCCCGTCAGCACGAAATTTCGTTGGTCGATACGAGTTAGAAATTTCTGTCGCTCCGTTTGATCGTTCAATATTGTACTTTTCGGCGGTATTTGACCACGGTGGCTTTGCAATACAAACATTTGTTCTGCATCTGACGGAAGTCTGAATTATTCTAAGGTATTTGTCGTCGCGGCAGGGGGAGAATAGGTCGATATACCCTCGCTCCTATCTCTCCCCCGTCTTCTCCACTTCTGCTATAATCTGGACGACCCTAATAACCATACTTTACGCCAAGTTTCTGTGTATTAGCATGTTTAACGAGCACTCGACGCTGCGTTGTTCCGCCAAACGGAAAAACATTAATGGCTGCTTGCTCGTACACCGTAGATTCCCCTCCACCGAGGCCGAGTGCGTACCTGTATTCGAAAATTGTTGCGACAAATTGGATGACAAACCTGCCAAAGAAATTCCTTCAAAAACATTCTTCCACTCATCACCGCGGTCTCGACGCTCTCCACACATTCTTAAATTGATTTATTCGTCGGAATTGAGTGGGCAATTTGAAGTTCGAAAGAAAAAACCTTGGACGGAACAGCGTGCTGCACCTAAGCCTCGCGATAACTAGACGTACGAACGCGAAACTTTTCAACGGCAGAATCGACGATTTAGCCGTCGCAACACCGGTGACCGAATGCTACAGATATCGCCACTTTAAGTGCCATTGCCCCCGCGGCACGGCGAGGAAAACCGATAGCAGCGACGATTCCACGATCGAGTTTCAACAATTACACGTAGCAACTTTCCACAAGCGTGTTTCATACGGCCCTAATAATGGCCATTAAAGCGACGTATCGCGCGAACCTTCTCGCGGGTCGGCGTGGAACACGATGGTCGGGGGCGCAATAATTGCGCGAGCAAGCCACGAAATTAGATTACGCCGTGCCAGCAGGAAATCACGACGCGTATTAATAGCGGCGATGAAATAAAGAAAGCCACTCGCGGCAGAACCATTTTCATGCATTATGCGCCCCGGCTACGATGCATTATTATACATTATGACGCATTACGACGCGTTACGCCGCGGTTATGTCAACCAACTTCGCCGCAAGTCTTGCCATGAATTATGTATGTACTCTCTCTCTCTCCGTGCCTCCCTCTTGCGGGCACGACCTCGATCGGAAAAGAATTGGGACAAACTCGGCCGAAATTTCCGTCTGTCCTGAAATTGGTGAACGTCTTTCTTTGTTCCCGCCGCAACGAGATGCGATTAGCGGGGCTCTCAATTCGGGTTTATAGCCTTTTAGTCGAGCAAAGGAGATTTCTTTAATTGGTTTTTTATGCAGTGTCCGGGAAGTTTCGAGTTCTACGGTCGTCTACACGACCACGCCCGTGGCGGTGTTCCCGGCGACCCCATTCCTATTCTACATTTATGGAGTCTGTTTATGCAAAGTCAAGTATCATTCTACGGGTCTCCGCCGCAGGCTTGCATTACGAATCGGAGGTTGAATCACGGTATGCACTTAGTCGCCGAAAGGGAATACCCGATGAAAAGTTAGGCAAAAACGTCTACAGCAGACACGCGCCGGTTGCGCGTAGAATCATCTTGGCGATGAAAGAAAACGAAACGGAAGTGTACGGTTCCCCGCCACTCTTTGTCACTTGAATGATGCGACGTTCGAAAACACCTTTACAACGCTCAACTGTGTGCACTCTTCTGTCCGATGCTTCGAAAAGCGCAATCGTCGCGCCTATAATACGTTTACGTTAAACGATCGTTGCTGTACCATTATCTGCATCGATCAAAGATCAAAGTTGAGGATATCTAGAGGGTAGGGTAGGTGTAGTTTCAAGCGGAAGCTAGAAAACCGTAGAAACTGCACAGACAAGCGCGGACTTAGCCATGCATGTATACAGGAAAAGGGGGACAAGATTGAGAGTACAAAGTGGAGGCAAAAGGAAGTCAGTGGCTTCCCTCCGGAAACGGCGTCTGAAGACTTCGCGTGCCTATCCTCGTGGTAACGTCTAAAGACGGACGCGCTGGCCGTTTTCAGTTTCACTTCTTTATTTCGCAAGAAACGGCCAGATCACTCCGTCCTTCTCGAACGGCGCTACGAATCGCGTTATGGTGTCTGATGTTATTTACAAGCTCGGCGAACCACGCCCCGGCGCAATTAAACCCGCCGTTCTTTTACCCCGAAGAAATTACGCGCGCCGCTAACCTCGGTGGCATCGACGCCAAATTGAACAACGTTCCGGATCAGGGATTCACGGGTGATGCCTTTTTTCAGGCGTCGCCCACTTTACGACCAGAACGAACGTGTCCCGACGCTCGTTGCTGGAAATGTTGTTCAAAACGGCGAGAAGCAGCGGGATACGCGGTCACGAGGCAACTCCTGCTGCTAGATTGCCGTGTTCTCAGGTGTAGCGTCGAGTCGCAGGTGGAGCATGGGTGTTTCGCTTTAGATTAAGGGGGCGATGAAATTATTACAGTTTCCGGAATGAAATTGGTGAACGTGCGACGGTGAACTCGTCGAAGGGAACTCGGCTGATCGATGTTTGTTATTTATTATTTTATTTATCGTTGAGTATCGCTTAATTTTCGGGGAAATGTATTGGTCTTATTTACTTTGCTGTCGAAGCACCCTGTCCGGAACACCAAAAAACAGAAACAAACGGCGAACAGCAACGAATGGGCTCGCGAAACAGCCGCAAACATTGGACGGGACAGGGCGCGGGAGGGGGTAACGAGTGACGCGGCGAACGGCCCGGCAATTAATTAATAATTTACAGGTAATTGCGACAATTGTCGGGAATTAATGGAAATGTTGGTGCCCGCGTCCCGGGAAGATAACATGGTCATGGCGGTGCGGTCACCGTGTCACGTCACGGGACTTCGACGTGGCGCGGCGGCCCGTCACGCTCCGCGGGAGGATCGTTATATTAATTTAGGGCTAACGCTCATTAAAACTTAACGATAGCGCTCGTTATCCTTGCCCGATAACGACGCAGGCACCGATTATTATTCACCGATTATGTCGTACAGTGTTTTGTTTCGCCTTCGTTACCGTGGCCCAAAGGGGAGCAATTATTACGGGTCTCCGATCTTTTCCCGACCACGGTGTTGCCCTTATTTAATTCGCCCCGATACTCGTCCCGACCGTTGGTCTACAGGTGCATCTACTGTGGCCAAGACCTCGAGCGAAAAAAACACGGGGGGAGAAATGTGAACGGAATAGGGATTGCGGCGATAATGCACGTTCAAGGCGTAACACGAAGAGCACCGGTAGAAGTGGAATCATCGCACGCAACGATACACGCTTCGAGGATACTTAACTCCTTTCTTCGAGGAGGACATCGCGATGAAGGGAAGCCGAGAAATATCTGTGGAACGACAACAAACAATTCGGCGAATGAAAACGGCGAATGGCTCCATTATTCGAAAGTAGAGTGGAGGAGAGGAGGAAGGACTCGTCGGAAAGTTCCCCAGGACTTCGCGGGAGTACGACTCGCTTCAGAGATTATCACGTCCTCTTTCACCCCTTCCCCGCACAGCTCGTCGCCCTTCTGCTCCTTCAACTCCCATCCCTTAGCGCACAGCTCATCTTGCATTCTACGAGGATTAAGGCTGACGGCATTCCCGGGTTTAATAAGTGTCGCCCGAATGACGTGAATTAGTCCAATATGTCTGAAGCTCCCGGTAGCAACAATTCAGGCCTGCTGCATCGCGTAATTAAAATTACTCCGCGCGTCATACTTTATGTCAGGCCCGTGCTGGCTTCTGGAAGGGGCGGGGGGATGAACAGGTTGTCGTGTCGTCCTTGCAGTAATTTGAAGGCCCCGGGGGGTGGCAAAAACGTTGTCGCCGAACAACCTTCCCGACAGAGGATGTACTTGCCCAAACGCGAGAAAGAGGCCGGGAAGGATAGCAAGATCTCGCGTCGTAAGAAGCTGTGAGATTGGCAACGAAGCCTATTGATATTTGTTTCGCATGGAATTACGTATCCTACTAATATAAAGAAAATAACCGCAGCTACTTTTACAATGGGGGGAAACGTTGTTTTACCTGTGGGTAAAACTTGAAGAAGTCCAATCTACTGTAACACTTTAACATCGAAAACATATCCATTCGGTTCCCCTTACTACGTTCAATAGTATTAAATAGAACTCGAGCTGTGCACTGTATCTCTGAAATCATTACCATTCACTCCGACCTACGAAAGAGGGAATAAGAAAACAAATCGTCGCAGTATCGATTCATCAAATCGATCGACAGGGCTGCATCCCCGCGGGATACCGACACTTCTGAGGGCTGCTCTCGTTTCGGCATCGGTGCGCCGGTAATTGCATTCACCAGTCGGCCCCGAACGTGCGCAAGTCCTCGACGAGATCGAGCGCAGTCGGATATTTAATATAAATCGGCCAAACGACGATATTGCGGAAGAGGAAAGACGGGGGCTGCGTCGCATTCCCGTGCTGCGGATGCAATCTCGGCGCATCAACGAGGAAAAGTGGGTCGTCGCGGAAGGTATTTTTACGTGGGTGAGTTTTAAGCACTCCCGTCGGTGGCGAACCTGATACTCGAACGATGGAACTCGGCAGTTGGAACGGAAGTTCCTCGTCACTCGCTACGGGAGCTTACGCGGTGGCTCCCTTTTTCTCTTTTTCCTAGCAGGTACGCTTATGTTTCTATACCTATATGTCGTTACTTTTTGCCCCATTAACCCCTTTCACGTCGCTGAGAATTTAACTTTTCAGAGTGTCTTCGCAGAAAAACACTTGCGAGATAATTGTGCGACAAATGTGTTCAACTTTATTTTAATCCCCGCACTACGATGTCTAGAAATATTTATGAATACTCCACTACTTACTCGAATGCACAGTATTATCGAAATAATAGCAATATCGGAGTAGATTGTAACTGATTGCCCAGGTAACAAGAACAGGCTGTATAACCTACACTAATTTATACTTAAAAAACGTAAACTTCGTCCCCCTTCATGCATATAGATTCTCTTAGGCAAATTTGGAGTTCGCAGTCGCGAAATTCGCGCAGTTCGCAGACCTCTCTAAGGGAACATTGTTTGTTTCGTACCTTGGCCGAAGAATCCTCCGCCGCCTCGCATTCCTCCAGCTGAAACAGAAAGCAGAACAAAGGCACGGGTTACTAATTGGTGTCGCCTCGCAGGGGAGCACGCGTTAAATTTAGTGACAGCCGACCCGTTCAAATCCGGTTACGAAAACTTTCCGTGGCGTTCAGCTGTTCCTTTTTTTTTACGCGATCATCCATTTCATTTTCGACCGTCAAAAGGGACGTCGCTTGGAAACGTTAAGCAGGCGATCGACCCCCCCGAGAACAGAAGCGGCACGTTCACGGGTAAATATGTAGTTGCGCGATCGCGTGACGATAACTTGAATGTCAAAAACGGACAGGCACGTGCCTTTTGCTACGCAGAATACTGGCGAAACGCGGGGTCGATACCACATCGTTGCTGATACATCGCCATTGGTTATGTAAATCTGGCGGAAAAAGAAGACGGGTAGCTAAATGGTCATCGCAGCAGTGCACTCTTCTAGAATAGTTCAAATTCCGCACAAATTGGCGTAACTTGGTGGAAATTCAATATCGGTCGGTGTATTGGTTATATTTTAAATAGCCGCTTAAATGCGGAGGAACGATATCCGATTGCGTTTTCAATGGTTGGATGCACGTGTGCACGTATGAATTGGAAGTTTAAACTAACCCTACAAAGAATCGGAAACGGATGACTAAGCGAAACGACAGTGACAAATGTGTATGCATGGCACGGTGGCGAACGTGTGTATATAAATTCGGTTACAAGTCGTGGAAGGTGTGCACACGATATTGCAAAGGAATATTCTACCCCATATCATAGAATTACTAACTGATAACGACACTCGTACCCTTAACGTTAATGCCCTACACATATTTAACGTCTATCTCCAATAGTCAATAAATGGAGGGTTCGGAAGCCAACCAGTGTAAATTCATTAGCATTCAAACCGAGGTACATAAGATTTTTATAAATTATTTGGAAAAAAACTTAATTGATTTATCAACTGAAAGTTTTAACAGGTTTTCGAACTGCGAAACTCATGTTCAGGAAAGTTGGACTTACACCGATTGGCTTCTGAGCCGTCCAAACATCTAACTGTAAAAAGGACAATAACGTTAACCAAAGAAACATCTTGCACTCGTTTATAATTATACTAACTACGTATTGCGCGTTAAAGTAATTCGACGCGAACGAATCAAGATCGTTCCTGTCGTCATGCCGCGCTCCGAAACAGAGCAATTTAGCCCCGAACGACGAATTTCTCCGTAGAGATGAGAATCCAAAAGCTGGCTTCTCCGCCTCGCAGGAATAGCACAGCAAAACGAGCGTGGCGTAGTATTCCCAAGCGGCGAAAGAATTTGATGAGCGTGAATTCTCTCGTCGCCGTGGTCACGTGCAAATGCCGGAAAGAATGCTTGCCCCTTTCGTTCTTTCCTCTCGCCCGGCCTTTTTCCACGTCCGCTGCACGCTTGTTCGGCGCCAGCCTGCAACAGCTCTGGCCGTTGGCGCATGGCGGTGCTAATGAACTTGTTACTCGCGTTTTGCGCGAAACACGTGCCGCCGAAACCGCGTCCGGAATCGCGGGACCGCGATGTTCGGCTGGAAATTTGAAGCCCCGATACGCAAACGTGAACGGGGAAAGGAACATACGATAGTTGGATGGAGATCGGTTTGTCAATAAACATGCTGTTGTCGGTTTTACGCGTGGAACGTTGATAATAAGCGTGAAAACGATTTAAACGCGTCCTGTTCGGGAATTTGGTAGCAGCGAAAAGTTATGCGAATGCTTGCCCCTTGAGGCCCTGAATTGTGTTGAAGGTATTCTTCGTTTTGCCGTGCCAGACGTATTCTCATTACAAATATCTTTGCGAACGTTCAATCGTAAATCGCAGCTTGACAGAAAACTTTGAAGAAGCAATACGCGCAAGTGCAATCCGGGTTGTAAATTCATGGCAGCATTTTAATATAAGTAAGTGGTATACTGCAAAGTACCGTCAGGCAATAAAGGGTTGAAAGGGAACGGAGGTGTCCGACACGAATGAATTTATACGGTTGAATAGTATTAAGGGTGCTTGGAGAACGATTGATAAAAGGATTTATCTATGAGATCAAAGATATGTTTTGTCGACTCGCCGTATTGTTCGCGTTGCACGGAGAATTTAGAAGGAAATCATCGCCCGGCTATTGCATTCCACGGGATGTTTGACAATCGCGAGATTAGCATTAAATTGCATGAGCTTGCACTTCCACGAGTGGGGTATCCGCGTAAGTATGGCACGGTTGTTCGCAACTGAAAGGATAAAACCTTTAATAAAATGTCTAAAGTAGCCTTGAAGGTCCATAGCTCCAAGATTACGATGACAAATACGCGCAACACCAAGGGAAACGTGTACACGTCTTCACATAATTTCCCGGATCCTTGGAAAAATGAATCCCATCTCTCCGAGTGAAAGAGCCCTCCCTTTTGGATCCTTAAGTTGGCCAATTTTTTTTCCGCTGTAAGCCACCTCAGTGTTCGTATAATGCAGAGTACTGGTGAATATGGTGCAACCTCGAGAAACGTATTGTTATCACCCTCGGCGGAATGCTGATATTAATTGGGTCACGGAGAAGTGGGAAATTATCTTGCGAAGAAGCAGGTTATTGCAAGAAGGCAGATACTGCGACTGTAATAATAGAAACTGTAATATTCTAGCCTTTCGGCCAGATTGCATATTCATCTTGTCGCCGCGCAATGAATTCAACGAAAAGATTTCCCATGCTAAATGATGCAAACGTTCCGACGGACTTACATTTCTTTCAAACTAGCGAAAAGGGGAAAAAATTCATTCACGTACCGTATAGAGATCTTCAGGTAGCATGTAACAAGTGCATCTCGAATAACTTAACGAATCGTTAAACATCCGACAAACACGCAACGTTTACATTTAAAAGGAAGGCTTACGCCTAACAGCGACTTCTGCGAAACACGTTACTTTCCCTTCCAGAAAAAAAGAAACGACCTCGATCATCCCAAGAGCTCGTCAAAAGGAGGAGGAACCAAGAAGGAAAAGACGTTTCATTCGATGGATCCACGTATCCGTGACGAGCGCAACGAGCAACGCAACAACGCAACGGCCAGATCGCAGACAATCTCGGTTAATTTGACGCGGAGGATGCTTAAAAAGGTCGGCACTCGAAATCGGTCGACGGATCTCCGCCTCCCTTCTTCCCTCCACCCCTTTTTTTTAAATTAATGAAAGCACTGACGTGCACGAATCAAAGGGGCCGCGTTTAAAGCTGAAACGCTTGTGTCAGGACGTTAATTTCGATCCGTATCTCGGTGCAACACTTACATTATTACAATTTAGACGCAAACGCCCGACTGAAAAGGGTTGGGCCGCGAGCGGAATTCGTTATTTAATCGTCGGTTCCGCGACGCGCTCGCCGTGTACATCGTTCCACTGGTTACCCTTTGAATGGTCGTGCAAAAAACAGGCAGAAACTCGAAATTTTCAAGATAAGGATAAAACCGTGACGGGGCGATATCGCTAATTAAATTGCCGTGAGTCCTTGACGGGCGCCGGTTTGTTGACGACGGGGCTGTCGTTAAACAGTAAATTACCTGTAAACGTGTAATCGACGTGGCGAGGAGGGAGAAGGCACGGGTCCCCTGCCGAACGTGAAATCGCTCCAAATTGTTGGGAAATCGGGGCAAAACGCCGGGGCACTTTGTTCGCGTTCTTCGCGATTATCGTGATCGCCGGATGTGGACAGCTACGAGGAAAAAAGTAATCGTCGATGGAGTCTGATTTGATGGCCAACAAAAAAAAACGGGCGCAAATTCTGTTGGTCGTTGTGCCTTTTATTTCAAGAGTAAGCACCCCTCTCTGTACTCTAAACGTAAATCGCATTCCCTAATTACGAAGATATTGCTCCTCTCCTCTATTGCTCATCGTATCAAGCCCCTTGCGCAACATTTCCAATATTGAACGTACATGAAGTATGTTACACATTATTCACGAGGCTCAGAGTATCCCAAGCATCGAGAATGACGCGCAACAACGCGCAACAATATCGAAATTATCTGGAATCAGTCATTGTCCTGCTGGCGACGCGCTTCCGACGGCGACGCAGTTCTTCGCAGGGTCGCGTGGCCGCATGCTAATGAACTCCATGTGAGTCACGTTCAAAAGCACAATAGAGTGAATCGCACGAGGACACGACTGAACGGAGAATCCTGACTCGAAGCGGCGAGTTTGCAAATTGCCGGGCATTTCGATGTGACCGCTGCCGCCAACGCAACGGGGGCACGTGTATGGCTTTCCTTTTCTCTCTTCCTCTTTAAACGCGGTACACATTTTCTAGGCCGTGTTTACCGGAGATCGTCGTTACCTGATACGTCGCTGGGCACGCGTACCTCGTCGATCACCGTCGCGACACCGAGCGTTTCGCGATCTTGCAAAATCAAGTCGGTCGGCCGGATTGATGTGCTAGATCGGAGGTAATTTGCGAAGCAAAACATTTATTGCTTCAAGGTACAATTTGTACGTAGCTTGTCCCAGTCGCGATCTACGTTACTCCTTGATACGTGGTAATAATAATGATTATTATTATCATCGTTGCTTTCGCTGTGCTAGATCAATATCCGATATAAAATTGCAGTAATGAAAAAAAGCTGTCGATTCACTATTATAGAGACTCCATCTTGAGAGACACATACCGCAACAATTTATTACCAAAATTCATAGGGGAACGCACTAAATCAATTATTAAAGTGTTCATTAAAACCCGCCCCTTGCCATTCGTTTACCAACCTCCACAGCAAGCTATCGCGCAATAAATAATAGAATCGTCTACCTGCTCTCAGACCGCAACTCCAGAACGAAATCAACCTCCCCAACCCCTGCGTGCGATTCCTTTCTTCTCTCCTTTTTCTATTACCATCAAAGGTAACCAGGGAGCGAAGGACGCGAACATCGTTGGAAGGGGACGCCCGAATGGTGGGCAGGAAAAATAATCACTCGATCGAGTCGAATTAAAGAGAATAGCCGGAACGGGCATCGATCTTGGCTCGGTTAGCAGCCGTGGCCAGCCGGTGGTAATTAATCAGGTGCGCGCGCACGTTGCACACCGGTAATTAGAGGTACCGATCGACGGGCAATTAATACGCCTCTTAACCGCGATCGGCGATCGATCATCGAAATGTTATTCGCCGCCGCGTGCGGTCACAGGGGAAGAGTGCTGCATACCGGTGTAACGGTATCGAATTAACGCGAATTAAGCCGAACAACGATGTGTCCCTCCTCGAAGAAGCGAGCCATCGAGTGATTTTCTCGCCAGTGATTTATCGGCGGCGTACAACCGGCCAGCAATAATTTCGCGGTAATATCGCGGTGATCCATGGCCGGGACGTGAGCTTCTTCTCTCGGTGTGCACTACCCACTTCGAATGCGCGAGAAGGAAATTGAATATCTCGCCGACGAATGTGCCAAGTGTTTATGGCTGCGGGGATGCACGGCTGGTGGTTCGATGCTTGCGATTCGTTTTCAAGTCGGAGGGTAATAGTTTGGTGACAGTATGCAATTGTGATTTCGCGCGAGGTTAAAGTTTCGATGTCCACTACCGGCGCGCAATGTAAGGGGAAATTGCAACGGATTTGAATGCCGCGGAAAGTTTAATTTCACATTGCATGTAGAAACTAGGGGGTTGCTTATTGTAATTGCATAGGGTGGCAGCATCGACGAGACAGATTAACAAAGTGGATAGAACGGCTACCTTTCCTATGGGAAACGGCGACATTTTTCGCACGCGCCTCTCGAATAATCAACTTCCTCGTGTAAATTACATTTGCTCTTCCACTTCGCTAGAAGTCATTGGGCAACTCGTTTCTCTGAATATACATATTGCATCCCCTTTTATATCATAAAATTCACCTGCCATTCAACCCAAAACTTCTGGAACGCCCCCCCGCTCAAAAGTAAATTATGTACGTAAAACTCATTTAACCCAGCAGTGGCTTCTCCGGTTCTTATCCGGTAAAGTGTTCCGGCATTAACTAAGAACAGTCTCCTCTCGCGACAGGGCGGACGATTAAACGATCTAAAATTCCATCGCGGTAATCGCCGTAGAAAATTCACAGGTGGCCCGGCACGAGCCACCGGGGGTGGAGCAACGGCGATTTCGACCCAGGGGAAGGGTGCATCCGGCCGGCGTTAATGCGACGATTTTAAAGCAAAACGAGGCGCGATACAATCGAAACGAAATCCCAGAACGCGCTTGGAACACCCTGGCCGGCTACGACAATGTCATACACGAGGAGAAAATCATCGTGTCATCGTGGCACCTGGTATTTTCCGGGCACCTGCTCGCCACCTCGCGCTGCCGCGTTCCACAGGAATAATTAATTTCAATCTTAGAATGCCCGTTGGGGACGGACAGAAGCTCTTGTCCCCGTAGCTAGCTCGCGCAGCGTTAACCACAGTCACTTCTGACAGCCAGGGAGAAGGGCGACGGAGGGGGTGGAAAGTTTCTTGACTCCAAGAACTCGATTGCCCGGCGATTTCGCCTTTTTTGACCGATTCATTTTTCACGTTCGCTATATTTCTTTTCTTTCTCTCGCGTCCTTTTTTCTCTTTACTGCCGTTTCGACCCGCTGGAAATTTGACGGACGCTCACGGAATTATAGGGAGCGTAATCGCCAGCAGGGAGAAGTTGCGACGCTGTGCTAAGTGAATACTTAACGCGGCCCGCTTTTACTGCGATTAATTCGGGCAAATTCACTTTTGGACTGCCGACAACGGATCTGGAGGCGAGTTTACGACGGCTAATGAAGCCCAGACCGCTCTTTCGTGTCCCCTTACTTTCCATCGAGCAGCGTCTGTGCTTCAGCGGTGTCTGCGTCAAGTCCACGTGGTGTCAAATTTAAAGAACGACAGATCATCTTATATCGAGTGTATCCAAAGTGTAATTGTCTATTAATTTCTCTGTGCAAACACATTAATTTCTCAGTGAGTAACCGGATAAATTAATCTTACGATATTGCAAGTATCGAGGACAATCATTTTGATGAATGCTAAAACCAATCATTCAAATAAACAGTTTCGCTTTCCGACTTAATGAGTCATGCGTTGCTCTTCGATTCTCTGCAGGATGGAGCGCAGAAAATAATAAATTCCGCGGCCACTGCAAAATCCCGTTCCATTGTTTTTGCCCCTTCTTCCTGTCCCCTTTGCAGAAAAGTCGCCCGGACATCGGCGCCCAGTTGTTTTTGGAAAAAAATACCGGAAGCTGCCGTTGACCGCGCGAAAGGAAGCGTCGAAACATCTTTATCGCGCCTTCCTTTCATTCCCTCTGCCCCTTTCCCTCCGCGCTCTTCCCGTTTCTCGCTCCTCCTGCCGCGTCCTTTCACCCCTCCCCCTCCCTCGCTCGCTGTGACGTCTGGTTTGCTCGCGCATAACGCGCGAGCGAATTCTTTGGCCGCGAGTTCAAAAACCTCGGCGCGCGTGCGGCTTCCTCCGGAATGGCCGCACTTTGCCAATTACGGGGAAGCGAGAGGACCCGTTGCTGCTAATGCCGCCGCGGAACGCCGTCGTTACGGCAAATTTCGCGAGACAAATTCACGGCGACGAGAACGCACGAAAACGCCCCGCGATTTTCCTACCGTACGTGGACCGGGTGCCCGCGAGGAATTCGAGACGCACGCGGATGCTGAATGGTATCGATCCAAGGGATCAGTGTCCGTTTCCTGTCCGAGCAGAGCTGCTTCGATCTCTGAATCGGGACAGTGGTTGCAGTGCACCTAGTTGGGCAGATTTTGGTGCTAAGTGCTGATATTGAAACTTGCACGTCGGTTGTTCGGATCGTGAAACGTTGTCCTAAACGTTATCGCTAGTGAGAAACGATCCATTCTTGATCCAGTCGTCGCGATTCGCGATAAATTCTGCTGGAAGTGGTGAAAGAAAAAGACCACGGTATGTCGAATAAATCATAAAAGGCAAAGGGGCGAATCAATTTTCTTATCATACAATTCTCTAATTTAGTTGCGCAAGGAGAGATTGATTTTCCCCGGGGGACGCTGAGAAATTACACCGCCATTCGGTATAATCTCTCTCGATCGTAGGGGATATTAAAAGAAATTCGTCTGAAGGTGTACGCCGGCCGGCTCGTTCCGAGTTATCAATCACGGCTAAATCCGTGGCATAAGATATCCGGAGGCTCCAATATAAAACGCACCACCTGATTTCACGGCGATCCGTTATCTCCAGTTATTCTTGAACCGGCATCACGTGCGCTGACGATATTTCTATCCGACCTATAATGCCGATCGGTATATTTCGTTGAAAAGGACGCGAGATCGAGCGCGTCGCAGCAACGTGCGTCAATCAATGGAACCGAAATAAAACCGTAATGCCCACCATCGGCCAGTCTCTGACGTTGAAGGGCCGATTGATAGATACGCTGAATTATTTATTGGGTATATCGTCTCCTCCTGGGAATTATCGCGTCCTCCGCTGTGCTGAATTATTACGGTGCACGGATCGATCTTGCGAATGCAACGTGTAAGTTTCTAATTCGATCCATTTACGATACCTGCGAGATCGTCCTGATTATTATACGGGAGGAGGTGTAAATAGCTTCGAAACCTCTGGAAGCGACAAACTGTTAGGATAATTAAATAATAATCGATATCGATACAGAAATATAATAATGATATCAAATAACCTATCACACTTAGAAAAATTAGAAGATCGAAATCCATATTGAATTGATACGAAAGCAAATCAATCGAGGTAATCACGGATAGTGACATGATAGAAAAAGGAGTATGATACGAAGGGTCTATCTATGTAGAGACCCTTTCATCTTATCGCTCGAGGAGGGAAAACAGCGGGGGCGATTGAATTCATAGTTCGCCGTGTGGAGTACGAGCGACGTCTGACAGGTAGATTTATCGGATCATTAGGACGGCGCTAGGTGTTAAGAGTGTGTCGGGCAGTTTCGCGATTCCCCGGGAAACGTACAATTAGCGAAAGACCGCGAGCCCTTTTCGCTGAAGATTTATGAATCACTGCCGATCTCCTTCCGTGGCCGGTGGCTCTTGCTAGTTAACGATCATCGGCGCAACGTGGCCGTAAATAATTGTTTCTCGAACGCCGCCGTGTGCATCTTAACGCACCGTTCGAGTAATTAGCTCGAAACAGTAATTGCCTCGATCGTTGCTTTATCGCCGATGAGTTTCTCCTAACGAACGGAAGAGTCGGTGGATTCTTGTGACCGAAGTAGAGGGACGGGGTGAAGAGTGGAAGACGGTGGATGGGGAAAGTCAGGAAAATAGAGGCGAACGCGGCTGAAAGCACGTGTATACGTATCAAGAAGGAAACGTCGTTCTATTGGAAACATGTCTCCAGACGTCGCGAACGTATCTCGAGACGCGCCGATAAGAAACTGGCTCCCGAACGGAGAAAATGGGTGTATTTAATTGGAAACTGTGGGACGGGGAACGGAGACGATGATCCACGGTCGAGAGATCGTGAAAGGGTGTACAGTTATCGGGGCTCTGGAAGCGACAAGTTTTTGGGGAAAATATTGGGAGGTTGAGAGCGTTTCTTTGTTGAAGAAGAAAGCATATTTTTCGTTCTACAGTTCAACACGAAACTAGTATTTTATTTAAATCCTTGTTATCAACTTGCTTATTTTAGATGAGGCAGCTATGAAAAAAATATTGCTTCGTAGAAATGCGTGAAGATGATATTGAAAACTTACGAAGAAGAGGAGGAAATCGTCTATAAAAATATTTGCACTGTCTCGATAATAATAAATAAGTACAATCGATCGATACTCTGAACATATTCCTGCTCAACTTGGTCAAGCTCGTCCCCAAGGGCTCAAGTGTATAATAACCCAAGACAACTCTTTGACAAAGATAAGCAGACAAGGAGAGAGAAACAAGCCTTTCGCCAAAAATGTAGAACAGCAAGGGAAAAAACCTTCCAAGCAGAGTATGGAATATTTTAAATAGGGACGTAAATCGCGTAAGGCGATAGACGACGTTTAAAAGTGGAGATCGGAGATTTATTCGCGGCACCGACGTCGGGGACGAGGAAAAGAAAATCCACTTTTGCAGGAGCATACAAAATCCCTCGTATCGTTGGGAATCAGCCCGGCGAATATATACATCGTTGGAGTTCGCGTACGAAGGCCGACAGAAACAAGGATCAGACGTAAGTAGAAAATAAAGAAAAAAACACGGGGAAAACGGGGATAGAGGAACTGTGGATACACGTGTCTTTAGAGCCCGGGTATGTGTTTGAAAGCAATCCCCTAACGTTCTCTCCTGCAGACGTCTCGAGAGCTCGACAAAGGAATAACCTGGACGACGGAGGACTGGACCCGCGATTAATAACGGCAAATAAAAAGACACGGGGAATATCCCCGTAGCTAGGAGTTAGACGCTGCCGTATTGGACCAGACTGGTCGATCTTAATATTTTGCTTTCGCTACAGACTTCTTATCCGTTCTCGATATGATTAAAGCGGCAGTTCTTTACCCAATATGTGTTCCTGAGGAAGAATCTAAGTTCATTTTTTTATTACTTTGCGGGCATTTTTGTAGTAAATAAAGCATCATATACAGCCGATATGAGACACGAATTAGGCACGAGCTGGAAACCAAAGATATGTATAATAGAAAAACGGTGGGCAGTGGCGAAAAAACTTCCACGGAGCCGGGTAGTAAAATAGAAAAGCAGTGAAGCCAGGAGACACGCAGCCAGTGCAGTTAAGTCGATCTATTCGAAGGCAGTTCGCGAACGTGTTTCCAAGCTTGGTGGATGTATCACGAGGAACTGGCTCGAAGGGTGGTCACGACGACGAGGAAGAAGGAAACGCGAAAGAGGAAGAAGAACGGCGAAAGAAAGGGGAGAGGAAGTAGACGAGGACGAAGAAGAAGAAGTGGAAGGAATGGGTGGTCGTCGAGATGAGAATCGAGGAGGGGATGATAGACTCGGTTTCCGAAGCAGTTACCGATACGATGGGCGATGCGGTGGCATGGGGACAATTTTTTTTTATTTTTATCGGAAGAAAAGAGTGGTTCCAGGTTGTAATGGAGTCCAGGCACGTATCCGCCGTGCACACGCCAGCAGAGCCCGCGGCTTTTCCAGCGAACCACCCCCGCCATCACGTCGCGCGCCACCCTCGGCCCACTCTTTCGCTTCCCTCGATCTTTCTAACCGTCCCTCCGCCACGTTGCAGCTTGACAGATGTTAGATCGCTCTGGCTTCGTACAACGACGACCCAACGTCTTTCCGTGTTTTCGCGGCCGCCCGTGTTCGTGCACGCATCGGAAAGATGAAAAGTATGCGGAACCGGCTCGGTATCCGTGCTATTGGCTGCAAATTGCGACGGTGAGAATTATTACTTGCGGGGTTCACGCTTTGAGTTCTGTTGGCAGAGACAGCCGAAGGAGAACAGAGCGGGGGATGGATTGGTATGGTTAACAGGGGCCGTTTAATTTGTTCAATTTCGTCGCGCGGGAGGAAAAGTTCGTGACGGTACAAGAATCGTACAAGAGACACCGGCTAATTAGCGCGTCCTGATTACCCTTCTTTTAACGAATCACTTAACGCCGCGCCGAAAAGTTTCGACGATTACACGGGCGCAAACTTCGCTACCGAGCGCGCGACTGAAATGTTCCTCTGTTGCGTAATTACGCGAAATTCCGTTTACATTAGACAAATTGCAATGCAACAGTGTCACTCTGAAAGGCAATACAGCTACTCGGCCTCCCTCTACGGAGGGACGGGTAAAAGAAGATTCAATTGAGTGGCCCAATTAAAGCAGCAAGAAGTTGTACCACGAAAAATGTGGATATCAAGAGAGGCTATCGCTGGTAGATGATAAACACGGATGCCGACGGGAGATGCTCGATAGGTCGCTAATCAGTCGATGAATCGCGGGGAACGGAGAGACAAAGAGATACAGCGAAAGAAGAAGCGATACGGCGAAGATGGAAAAAGGAAAAACGGAGCACGCGCGCGGAGTCGAGAGGTTATCGCGCACAAGGTCGTCTCTGAAAACATGAATGGGAATGCATGAGAGATTTGCAGGGGTATCCGCTATCCTGAATAGCAGAAGAAACCCGCTGTCTCTGTGTTGACCCGGGTATGCCTATACCGCGTGACAAAAATATCCACGTTTCACGAGAACCGCAGTTTTTTAATTAGGCGACCTTTTACATTTCCACGGCCTACTGGCTATTGCGTTTGATACGGTGATCACGCTTCTGCTGTCGAATTTTTGAACAATATTCTCACAAATTATCAAGCATCTGTCATCTAACAGATTCGATCGAACAATCTCATCCACGCGGCTATTATCGAGCGACCGAATATTTTTCATGGTATCAATAAGGATTTCTTCAAGGTAGCCAAGGTAGACGAAGCCGCGCCGAATTGGGGGAAAAAATGGACGGTCAGCGATTCGAGAGCATAAAATTCGATAACAGAATCCTCGTTATATCGACTCGGGTACTCAAAAGGGGCGACGTGGATGAGAATGGAACGGGAAAAGTGGCTTGTCACGGGCGAGCATTAAATGAGTCTCAGCGAGCACACGTCCGACGTCATTTATCCGTGCACTGCATCGTGGCTGTGCGCGCCATAATAAGTGTCAAACGCACGGTGATTACGTGATGTACGACCGGCAGTCGGGCTATCGTTGCTCCGCTGCTCGCCGTCTAATTACCGGATCGGTGGCTCCAAGAAACAATGCGAAGGAATTTAATCTGGCGCCGATTAATTGCCGGCGATACGGAAAAAAGTGACGCGGACACGGTTACGTGGCCGGTATGAAATGGGATACGGCGGATGTGGATGTTTGGAATTTAGAATCGGTGCGCGTAGGCTTCGAGCTTTCGCAGCAAGACAGCAGGAGCAATTAAATAAATGTCTGCCATATGAAATGCGCCGCGAAACTGATTTTTAAAAGTGAAGTACTAATCCGAGTGTAATTGATAACGCGTGATGCTTAAAAAAAAAAAAAAAGTATTTCCGCAGAAATGCGTGTTAAGTCTGCGTGGTTTACGAGCTCGTGGTCCGCAAAAAACACATAGGATCTTCGCGCATGGTGTGCGGGGAATTTGACCCGATAGATGACTCCCTACTAATCTTGGGCGAGCAATGTACATCCTTTACATTCAAAGTAATGCGCATATTAAAAGATACGGCAAGTATAGCGAGAGATACGATCAACCGGTACAAGTAGAGCGCGAGTGGGGCCGTAAGGGGAAACGGGTCGTGCGCTGTCAGACGTGATTTGTAAGCAATAGAAATGGGAACTGCTTCTTTGTTATTTTCGATGCGTGCATACTTGCAGCGTTTGTTTCGAGTAAAAGTTGATGTTTTTATGTAGGTATCTAGATGCGTAATGCACGCGGCTAGTAATAATAGTAATAACAGTAATCACGGGTTTACTGTAGAAATGGAAAAACCCACTCCGCTAAATTTAGAGCAGATTTTCAAATATTTCACAGGCGCTTTTGTAATCTTGTCATGGAGGTGTACTCATATGTGTCGATATATCTGCGACTATTACAGAAAGAGGCATCGATTGAAGCATCGTAGAACGTGACCGTAGGCGGAGAATATTGAAGAGCTTGTACCAGGCTGCGTATTGTGAACGGAACAATTTATTGCTTCAATCGTTATTGTTCGCACGCCCGACGTGTACACGTTAGAAGCAGAAGCAGAAATCAGTAGGTCGTTGATCCAACTAAGAAAACGTGTCAATGAACGTTGAGCGAATTACAAGACACGAGAGAGTACAGATCGCAGGGTTTATTCCACTGTACGATTGCTCGCAACTCTGTGTTGAGACACGTCCAACCGAATATTTCCATTCGCCCCAATCTGATTATTGTTTACCGATGTTACACCAACTTCTACCTATAACCAACAATTGTTCACTCGAGCAATTTATCGTCTACTGTAGGAATTGTATTCAAAATTAAAAGTTGCCCGCTATGGTCAGCAGTGAGATATGTGTTTAATTTATGCAAATTAGTCGCATGCAATATCGCGACAGAGACCGATGCAAAATTAATGCGACCACCCGTTATTTAAACCTTGCGCGGCAATATCGAGATTAATTCGGCCCTCGGATCGTACACGTTAATCGCCCCTTCTGACGTCGCCATTGTCAATATTATCCTTGGCTGGTTCGCGCTACTCGCTTTACACGTTAATAACACGCACCGGTAATTATACGTAAGTAATTCCGTGAGCCCATCGATGTTTCCATCTATAATTAAACCTCATTGACAACATTGATCGTTTACTTGCACCTGCGGCAAAAATCAATTTACTTCGTCCTACAAGCAAACGTTCCTTCACCATTATCTATTACTTATTACGCGTCGATCGTTCAATCAGTCGCTGCGCAACGGAAAATGTCGATAACTTTTATGCCGTTGTATCGAAGCGAGAGCGTGCCTCGAACTGCACCGCCAAGAAAATTATTCTGGATTCGAGCATTCTGCCTTGAAATCTATCATACAAATATACGGCTCGCATCAACCAAAAGCTCATCAGTTTTGATTTATTCTGCCGCGACGGGCGGTTCGTAGATCGTTAAAAAGGCAACCCCGCACTTCTGGCGGCACGTTGCGCCGACATTAAGTTCGGGGAGCTGTAAGGAGTACGTAATGTTGCGTTAACTCGCCACCAAGGGGAGATGGATGGTCCGTACGCGACGCAACTTTAATTTTTTCCTCGCCAACGTGGATGGTATCGAGCGCAACTCCTCCCACGGTCTCCTTCCGCACCTGCGAGGCTATCCTCCCTTTCTTCTCTGGACTCATCATCGTGAAGAAGGGTAGCGGACGTTCGCGAGGAGATGGAAAGTATAAAGGAAGAAAAAACGAGTGCGCTGTGAGTTTTTAAAACGCAAGGTCAGGTGGGGCTGCGTCGAGAAACGAGGGGTAACGTTCACGGGGCGTACGATCGAGAAGGAAGTCGCTACGTCGAGGAGGGGGTGGGAAGATACGTGCGCGACATCGTGAAGCTCGTTATAATGCTCTTCGTAGCTCACTTCATTTCTTATTGCCGAGGACGGGACTGCGGACCTTGACGAACGAGGCTGCAGAGCAAGCAGCAGAACCTAATGGTCGTCGGCGAAAATTGGACGACGATGGCTGTTCGGGATACTCGTCGGCTGAGAGAGCTGAACGGACGAGGGCCGTGCCTCGAAGACGATTCGGTGATTAAAGTAACGAAGAAACGATAGCCTGACCCTCGATCACGACGCTGCTCGCATTGAAAACGGGAACGGCCATGGGAAGCCAGTAGTATTCCGGGGAGGTACTACACTTGGTTACATCGCTTTTATTTTCGAAGCGTGCCGTTTTCTTGCAGAAATCGACGACGACTTCGGGAAAAATTCTATAGAGAGAGAGAGAGAGAGAGAGAGAGGGTTTCGTAGAAGCCCGAACGGTAGATTAAACGAACTTCTGCTTTATTGGTATTCGAAGCTAACAGAAGCGTCGAATTTTATTAGCAAATTCTTCGAAAACTTTCTGTCCGTAGAAGCTAAACGAAGGTATTACACTTTTTAAGACGGAGAAACGAAATGGAACGGCAGGAATATCTTCGGTGGCGTCTCGTGAACAGAAAAACCAGCCGAAAAGGGGGAGGGAGGACTCTCTACGAAGTGAAGCTCGAAGCATTACGGCGCGCCTAATTAAAATTCTTCGACGGGCCAAATGATTTGCCATAACGCAACGCGTCGACCCGTGGACAAAGGAGGAACCAGACACCTCGCGAGCGTAGGAGAGAGACGGAGAAAAGTGGGGCCCGAAAAAGAGGAGCAAGCGAGACTGTTAGTCGGGACATTCAACAGATTTATAGGTAAAGGGGCACGCTCGCGTTTGGCCTTGAAACGAAAGGGAACGCGGTAGATCTCGTTTAGTCGGTGAATGAAACCGCCCTTTGACTAAACACCGCCATCGATGTTAAGGATCTTCCGTCTCCTAACCTCCAGTTAACCCTTTGTCTCCTTCCTTTTCGCGCCCGCTCGCCGAGCTCGCTTCTGGGCCCCGTTTTGTTCACGTCGCTTCGTTCGCACGCACTCGTTTCTTCTGCTTCTTTTTTTCTTCGCGTTCGTTCGGTCGACGAGGGTTTCTCACAGGTCGTGCATGCGTACTCGAAATACGAGCCAGCTCATTCAAAAAGAAGCAGCGGCGCTCGTGCTCGCCTACTCCTCGTCGACGGCGTCGGGCGTAGTAGACACGGTCGGTGTCGTCGTCCCCGATGAATCACGCGGTCGATCGCTTTAATTACTCCGATATTAAATTACGTGGCCGTCACACTCGACAGTGGAATGGAAATTTTTAATTTCCAGCCCGGCACGCCACGATCGCTTGTTTACACGATAGGAAGAGTGGTTAATTAAAGCGCCGCTTAATGAAGACCTTACGATTCCAGACGATGTCTCGACGCGCCGGTCGTTTTCATTCAGAACTCCAAGTAGCGCGCGCCGTTCATCGCCGAATGCATAAAGGACGTTCCGTTCCACTAATTGTAAGATACTTGTGTCTCATTTTGATTATTTCTCTCATTCTCTCAGCAGAATCAACAACGAGGATATGGAAGTCTGAAAAAGTGCACGGCAGTGGCATGGATATTAGGTAGACAGGGGGTAATTCGAGTATCGAAAGGTCCACCCAAATGTGGCATTAACGACACCCTAATTTCTCTCATCCGTCTTTCTCGACTTCCGCCCCTAACAGTGGACGTTATAGGGAAAAAAGTACACCGCCCCTCCTGGCTCCAGACTTGTCCTCTTTGACGATTAATCATTGTCAGTCGGTGCATCCATCATCGAAAATTTTTCCGCGGCCAGGGTGTGCTCGCGAACAAAACGATTGAGCAACCGGTCGTGGACACACTCCCTTGCGATCATTGCTAACTCCTCGATCGTGCCGAGGAGAACTTCCGACCGCGAGGAAACCAGTTATGTAAAACAAGCGTGAAGAAAAGTGCACGAGCAAAATCGTCCATGTTATCGCCGAAGAGTTAGTAAACAGACGAGACGGAGGATGCCCGGATCCCCACGCCTATACACGCCCACGTAAATTCGCAAGCGAGCTCCACCTGCAGCTGTCTGCGTGCGACCAACGGATACGCACACGCTATCGGGCCCAAGGTCCCCGAAGAATGCCTTACGCGTAGTCGGAAGTTTGTTGCCCCATTTGCCAATGGTGGGGCAGGCCAGCGAGGAGAAGTAGCGTGCTTGCGACGAGAGGGAAGATTGCACGAAAGGGTAATGGCAACTCAGTCGCGATAGTAGGGGCAGCGAGCGCGCGCAGCCTGGCGGGAAACAATGAGGGCCAACAACCGACGAGAAGAATTCGCTTGGCGGGAACCTGGTAGGTGATGGTACTCAACCTCCCTGCATTTTGCGACCAACCCTGTGCACGCATGCACGAACGTGCTAAAGCGAAACCGGCCGACGATCGAGGAGAGAGTAGAAAATTGCACGCAAATATCGCCGTGGTCGATGGAACTTTGCAAAGAGCGGAGGCGTGGAGGCAGCGCGAGACGTCTTACGTGTCTGTCCGGCCGGGGATCATTCTACTGCGCGAATTCGATTCGGCGCGCAAGACTCGTGGCGCGTCAATGGAATCCACCACGGGAAGCCGAGATACCGAATTAACAGTCGTTTCGTAATAATTTCGTACTCGTCGAGCAGAATGACGGCCCTTTGTTTCGCGAGCCATTAGCTGACGGGTGGGCGGGATTGCAGGTAAAAATGTCGGCGGTATCGCGTGTTCGACAGCGCGACAAAAAACGGCATTCCGCGAAGAGCGATAAAGCGGCGGGCAACGGGTCGGGCGTGTTGGTAAACCGGCAAGAATGTAGTTGCCATTCACTGACAGCCTGTAGTTGGCACGAAACTGAGCAAACGGTCCCGGCAGTTCGACGGATCAGGATAAACCTCCGAACGGTCGTGCACACCGCGAACCTCGCGTCTAGACGTGTTTTTTTGCCAGCCGGCTCCGGGCCGAGGGCAAACAAAGACTTGGAACCGTTCGATCGTTCCACTTCACTTTCGGACTAATCCGACGCACCGTTCCTCGGCGGCTCGCGTCGCGATTTCGCGCCGCTCATCCTGCCAGCTTTTGTTCAAACCGCCTCCAATTGTTCTATTTCTAGCTTTCTTCGTCTGAATTGGTAATGGCGGGCGAAATAGCAACGGGAGGGATAACATTGACCGACCAGGGTTGCTGAAAAATTGGATCAATGTATTCAACACGAACAGGGTCTACCGGTAATTCAGGTGCGAACCCTAGGTAAAGGATTTCGCGCAAAAAAGTAAACCGTTACAACCGATTACTTATTTGTCCTGAAATGTCTGAATACTCTAATCAACGTCGTAACAGAATGATACTTGTTAACGTTTGAAAAGAAAGGCAGCACAGGAAACGCCAGACCCAAAAAGATACGCGCCGAAAACCTTGGGGCAAAATGATTTCAATAACGATGCAGACGAAGTCCCTTTCTCACCCTTTCAACCTACATCTCTGAGCAACAATTATCGGTCAACAGGCTCGTAAAGCGGCCGGCAGGCCGGTTACGCAAACTTACGAATAAGCGCGTAGTACCGGGCAAACGAGAACGACCTTTGGCATCGGTCGTGGCGTTGGCACGAGGTCATCCGGGCCGGTAGTTTTCCAGGTTAGCCTGTAGGAATCCAGGAGCGGCGCGGCCCCTCGGAGGTATTTGAACCCGACGAGCGTCGTCCCTCCGTCCGCCGTCTGTAGTGGCCCCCCCTGCCTTCCTGTTCCCCTACCACGGCCGTACTCGCAGACAGAAACCGCTCGAAAGGGGAAGCCGGCGGGGAACAGAGGGCTGAGCCGTGTATCGCAAACTTCGTCCCCACCGACAGACTTTCAATGTAGATGAAGTCCGTGCAGACACAAAGCCATGGATCGGTGCACGCCACCCGCTCTCTATCTCTCTCCCCCTTTCTCTCGTCACAGATTCTGCCGCTCAAAAACGGTCAGGGGTATAAGCCTTCGAAATTGCTGGTGTCCGCGAATCGCGCAGACGCCGCAGTCGCGCGCCAATTCGATGACTATCGTGATCGTGGCAAGGGGAGATGGAATGCGCGTGGGTGTAATTGCAGGGTCTAGGCTGTATTTCTAATCGGCGACAGTGATTCGAAGGGTGGGACGATGCACATTCCCGCGGATGAAAATTCCCGCCGAAGGGGCGGGGGTTGCGAAAGCATCGTAGGAATTCGTAGCGCGGAACGAGCCCTTAAAAATCGGTCCCCTTCGAAAAGGAGGAGTGACAAAAAACCATGATCCTAAAAATTCTTTGGAGCGCGAGCCTCGCAGGCGTTCCGCGAGCCCGTGAAAACAGCTACGCCGAGTAATTTTCCCCGGTTGTGATTTTAAAGAATCAGCCAGCTACACGATACTCGCCAGCGGGAGCGTCCTATTATGGAGAAGAGCGGGCGAGTTTGGCGTGCCAACGCTCGCGCACTACGGAGCGAGAAACAGTTCGCGGAGGGAAAGAGATAAGCGGGAGATAAGATGGGTCTTCTTCTCTCTTCCTCTCGTTCTCTCCCCCTCTCGATAGACGGCGAATTCGTATCGAGTCGGACGGCGCACAGGCGATCCCGTCCCTTCTGCCCAGTCGTTCCACGGCGACGCGGCAGACGAGGAGATTCGAGTACGTTGTACCAGGTCGGAGGGAACGGAAGAAGGGAAGTCACGCGGTCAGGCACGCCGGTTAGACGCTCACCCCTTCCTCCACACCCCAGCCATTTAGTACTCTCACTTCCTCTACGATTGTCTCTATCTCCATCCCTCCTCTGTGTCTCATTCTTTCTCCTCTAGCGGTTCTCCGTTTCTCTCATCCTTTCGCGCCACGGTCTCCCGTACCTCGTCCTCGTCCATCCCTGTGTTTTCTCCGTCGCGTCTCTACCCTCCCTTTGCTTCGCCGACACCCCGTCCGCCCTTTTCGTCATTCATTCTCCTTGTTCCACCGTGCCGGCGCACTCCTCCCTCCAGACAACGCGTCTCACGTTTCCCTACCCCCGCCGTGGGCGGCCGTACTTGCTCGTCGACTTGGCGGGAAATCAGACACGTGGTTCTCATGGCGTTCATTCTCGAACAAAGGACTCCTCGAACCGCCGCCGCATAGTAGTAGTACTACGTGTCCCACGCTACAACAGGGCGACCGCGAAGCCACGGTCGAAACGCTCGGATAACGGTCGTTTCTTGAGTGCGAACGAGAAAAGCTCGTTTCGTCTGTTATCTCGCGTTGTTCGCGGTTATCGATCCGCCTGGCGCTGGATACGTGTGCGGGACCAGCGGCAATGGCTTCCCTATGAATCAGGCATAAGGATGGAAATGTCGTGCAGATCTGTGCACCATGGCACTATGGTGAACAGGTGTCTGTCGTCCTCTTTCCAGTCGACCAAATTCATTCCGCTCTTCGCGTAATTTTCACGCGGACAGAAACAAGCACAGAGGCACAAAGGTGAACCGCTTTTCCCGCGGCTTCTCCCACGCCAGATTCCATCGGCACGTCGAATCGAAACGTCAACGTTCGATTCAGGCTCGGTTAACATCGCCGTCGCGTTTTCGACGGAAATTCAATTAAGGTATAAATAGCCCCGGAGCACCATTTAAAATGGCCGGCGTTCGGGCAATAAGAAGGCACATTTGGCGCTCTGTCTGGCTTCGATCGTCGTATTCCTCTCGCACGTTCGTTCGTCGCCACGTAGCACGGGGCAAGCTGGTTGGTTCCGTGCGAGCCGTGCAAGCCCGCCACGGAGTGTTGCATTACGTTCCCGGGTTCCAGACCTACCGCAATCCCAAACCTTTGGTCTGGACTCGTCCACCGTGCGGCGGTCACACGTCGGTCATTCACACATGTGCGACTCGTCGCCGTGCGGCTGTTACGATGCGACGACAGTCTGCGCCGCGGATCATCCCCGATCGTAGGATTACCGGGCTTTTAGTCCCATCGATTCGCTCGATTTTCGACGCTCGATTCCTCTGCTGTCGTGGCATGGCCGGCTTCCACTTCGGCTCGCCGACAATGAGAACCGTCAAACAGAAAATACGCTCGGTTTCGTTTCGTTCTTTTTTCCCCAGCAAAATACTTGTACAATGTAGTTGTTGTTTTTCCATTCTGCACGGAATAATTTTGCCACAGACGTTGAGAGTAGTTCAGATGCTACGATTGCGGTAAAAGGTTGTTCGATTACATTATCCGACGTTAACCGACGGTACCTAATTTGCTTCGAAATTTCACCAATTTGCAGCTTCGCGAAATCCCGAAGAGTTTCATGAAACTCCGCTTCAACTCGTGCAGATTATAATGGAAGAATTGGCTGGAACGGGGAACAACTTTTTGCCCGGGTTTCAATTTTTTCCGATAGGTCGGGTAATTTTCGAAAAATTCCATAGAGAGTGTATCCGATATTAGAGGGCCCGCGCCGGTTCTAAAACGTCCGAATCCCCTGTTCCCCGAAAGAACCGTGAGACGGCCCGATCTAGCGGGAAAAGAACACACGGTTGAGCATTGGCGCGTGATCTAATCCCGTCCCTGAACTTCGCCGGATCATCGCGCACTTATAATACAGGCAACGGATGCGCCAAGTATCGATTCTCGGAAACCCTGTCGAAAACGAGGCGTCTCGATGGTGGGCGTGCCGTAACTGCGTCTCGAAGGTCGAAGCCTTTACGTGGAAGAGGAGCCTTCGAACCATCGTTGACCCTGACCGCCAGACTGGGTCAAGCGAGATCATTTTCGCGAAAATGATGAAAGTGACAGACGATGACCCAACCCGTGTCCAATTATACGAAATGCAAATATGTATGGCGCACAAAACATTCTGCATATACCATTCTTTATTACCGATCTTTATTATCTAACAAAAATATTTCCAAGTTTCCTTTCCGTTTCTTCTACCCTTGCGGACGGATTCTTCGCGCCAAAAGACAAATCAATGATAAAGGAATAACGAAACGCAATATAATCGAGTGTTTTAAAATGCATCGGCATACCCAACATCGTCAACCCCCTAGCTAATAACCTGCCTCGCGCCGAGGAGCAAATCTGTTCCCACAGTCTACAGCGGGGTGTCGGGATGAAAGAATGGCGGACAAATTCGTGCAAACTGGACGAAAAGGAAGTCCTAGAAGCCGATACACGTAGGGAGCTTGATCGCAGCGAGGCGGAGAGGGGCACGAGCCAGGTTCCTCCCCCGGGCTGAGGCGCAACCGGCTTTGGTTTCACGATCCTCGTCACCTGCGACCTTCTGTCACCGACGGGCCAACGACACTGCACCGGTTCAAAGGAAGTCTGGTGCCATTTTAGCGACCTGCGGCTTTTACCAAGAAGGCTCAGGGTCAGAGGCCAGACGGGCCACCAACACGCATGCGGCCACGACGCACATCGTGCACAGGACGAGGACACGCACACGTTTCCCCCGCTATATTACACGCAGGCCCGTATTCCAGTGAACAAAGCACTCTACGCAACACAGCAGTCACAGTTTACTCGTTACTCGGCTACCGATTATTGCGTCTCGATTTTCACCAGGGTAACCCGCGAATCTTTACGTATTTCACACGTATTCTCTTCTTCCCCCGCTTGAACTGCGAACGCCCGCCAATTCTTCCCTTTCTCCCTCTCTCTTTCTCTCTTTTCACTCGCGCATTTTGTGAATTAATCGAGTCGCCGTGGACATGAATATCAAGCGGTGCTCCGCAGCTCTAAGCCCGTTGATAAAGTATGCAGGAATTACCTGCGCACTTTTTTTCTTTCTGCCTCAGCCACGGTTCTTCTTCTTTCATTTTCGTTTCAAATTTTAATGCCTGTCACCGTTTATTCCGCGGCGCTATTATTCCCCATTTAATCCGGATGATACTAATTCGACTACTCCGTTTCTCCTGCGAGAAGCGAGACTTCGTTCCCAACAAATAATCGGGGTCACTTCCTCTGGTGCGCACGTCGGCCGGAAACGGGCCGCAGCAGGGAAGAAAATGCGGCAGGCGAACGTCCGCGCAAGACCCGCGATAAAAATAAAAGGTACGAGCAAGTGGCCTAGTTACGGCCCTGGCCGTGCAACTGCGAATACGAATGAGTTATCCTCGGTCGGCCGTTGGCCCGTGTTCGTCGGCCACGCACACTCAATCGCCCATGGGAAAGATTTTTTTTCGGCGCATAAAAGGGGCCACGCCGCGCCGCGTCTTCCACCGGCCCACGGGGGTTTTATTAGAATTTGGGGTGCGCGGCTACTCGACCGGCCATAATGGATCCGCGTACCTCCGCGTCTGGCCTTGCCGCGGAGTTCAACGAAACGGGCTGGAGCAGCCGGGGAAACGTTATACATACGTAAGAATTTTCCACCGAACTGGTTTCGCCCGGATTTGCGCCGCAAACAAACGAGTCCGTTGTCCGGGGACACGAGGAGGCTCTTTCACTACGCAGATACCTGCGGGGAGTTCCTCGAAGATATAACTCGATGCTACGCGTGCGGCTGGGCGAGCGTCGGTTCCAGGGGCACGAAAACAATTACGCTGAACCGCGTTCTCCGTCTTATTCTAGACGATTAATCGTCGGTTTGTCCGTCGATTCGATTGACTTTCGAAGGTTGGCCCGGCAGGCAAAGTTCACCCCGATCCGCGACGAACTCTTAATTGGGCTAATTTGCCGCAAGATCAACATTTGCGAGGTCGCAGCGGGAATTCGGGCTACGTGTGCTCTATAAAGTAGAAACTTGCGACACGTTGCGTATCGGGGAAAAACAGGTAGCTAGAGCAAAGAGTTGATGTTGGCTAGTTCAATCCCGAACGTGCTGTATCTCATAACGCATGCAATCTCGCCGTGTGTTCTCTTCCCACCTGAGCGCCGCCCCGCCATACGCCCGCAAATTTATCGGTAAATGAAACTTGGCGACGGAAAAAGTCAGCGGCGAAGGAGCCTGCTGGAAGCGCCATTTATGATTATCGAGGAGGACGGTGCGGCCCGTTTCACGAATTAGCATGCAACCACAGTGTGACAGTTTTAAAACGGTCCAGCCAGGGGGATTTGAAACCGTCGCGACTGCGGCGCAGATGGGATAATAATAGAACGAAATCGAAGGTTTCGACTCGTCATAGACATCGGCACGGGATTTATTTCCGTCGTCGGAGGCTGCGAAGCGAGTCACCGGGGCAGAGACCTTCGCGCGTCTGTTCCCCGTAGTCCTCCGTGTCGCAACGACGAAACAGCACGTTGTTCTCGTCGCTAGAAATAGATAGCCTAGTTAGGTAGTATACGTTCCCGCTCTATTCTCGCCGCAGACCAACTTTTTTCCCCCCTATAGCCTGCCTACCTGGCCGGGCACGTCTCGTACGCGTACGTCTAGGTGTTTCTAGCGCGAAACTGCTCCGCTATTGCTTCACCCGCGAGCACCGCCTCGTTCCATTATATTCGCGTGGCGTTACGCCGTTGCAATTTCCTCCTTTGGCGATGTCACGCGTCGGACGGGGGAGCATATCGCGGGTGAATGTTGGCGAATGTCAAGGAAAGTCGGCGTAGATGATAAGAGTATGGTCCGCTTTTCGTAACCGATGAATTATTTTCGTCGGGGATGCAGTGGAATGGTGATTCGAAATTGCCGATTAAAGCAAGCGGAGCAGATTTAACGTGAATTATTGTAATAGTGGAGCTGGCTAGCGAATTGCAGACGAACGGAGTCTAAGACAACGCACCGTTCACTTTAAATATTAATTAACAGTTGATACAACAGTAGATATCGTCCTGCAAATGGCTGTGCCAATATGGAACGTTTTCTGCTGAACTACTTTAGACGCAACGAACATTTCATCAACATCGAAGGAAACCGCCCGACGATAGCCAAGCATTAAAAAACAGTATATAAGGAAAACTCTGCAAATTATACTCGTGTCTTTCACGAATCCGAACGCATCGGCTCATCCGTATTAGAGAATATTTTCCACATGCTTCTCATTCAACCAGGTTCAACGATCGTGCGATCTACCACAGTGACCGCTTCAGCATAAAAAAAAAAGCAGACTGCCGTTCTGCAGCAAAGCAACGACCACATGTGTACGTCGACTCTCGTTTCTCGATTCAGCTAGCTAGTTGCGGCCATGAAGCGTCCTTTTTTTCCACCAAGGAACGCGCGCCGGGCCCACAGATTACGTTCTTTGTCCGGGGCCCGGATTCCGAGAATATACATCACATCGTCCGAAATTAAGGATATTTATTAGTCTGGCGCTACTAGTGGAATTCGAGATCGGGCCACGAATCCCGACCGTAGGAGAAGGAAAAAGAACAGTCGGGGGATAGCCGTCGCTGACCAAGGCCCTCGTTCTATGGAAATGAAGATGTTCCTTACGAGAGAAGCAAGATAATTGGTAAAACAGTGATCGCTGAAGTTTCTTGGAAAACTGAGTCACGCAGAGGACTGTTGTTAATCAACCTTTCCCTCCGGACAAAGGACTTTCCCCTAAAAGGGGATGATTTTTTTCGAACTTTGTCGCGGATGTGGATACATGACTCGAGGTATCCATCGCAGAAACAAGAAACGAGAGGGTGAGAAGTTCGGTCCAAGTTCAGTCTGCGGAGACAGGTGAATATCACGTTAAACCGAGGCAACGGCGGGGACAGTCTGAGGTAACGTATCTGACGAAATGACAGAATTCAATATGCGTTGGACAGAAAAATACGGTACCAAGAGCTTGTGGGTACGCGACGATCGTCCAAGATGGACGCAAATTGATGTAATCACACGAGTTCTTCGGAGGTCCATATAGGGGAGGGTCAGACACCTTTGAGTCCCGATGCGTTTAATGGTGTGCCGCTAAAGACACTCTCGGGCGTCGGAAGCGTTTTCTAAAAGGTGTCCAATATACCTAAGAAGCGTGTCAAAGGGCGAGGGATATTACGCGGGACATCGTTAGCGAGGAAGAGAATCAAAGTGAGAGGGACAGAGACGGAAAGCCATGTAGACTAATTGTAAGGTGGGGGTCCATAGATATCGACGTCGCGTCGCGTCGGGACGGTTCATTTGACGCGCGGACAAAGAGGACCAAGAAGAGCGTTCCTATTATTGACGGCCATTGTACTTCAAAACGCATCTTGATCTTCCTCGCCTTCTTTCATCCCGGGTACACACGGATGAAATAACGTCGTTCGCAGGAACGTCGATTCGAGTCGGCACGGTTAAGAGCATGCGGTCCACAAGTTGCTTTCATCTTCGACGCGGGGTTGAGGAATCGACGAACCTAGAGGAGAAGCACCACGCCCCTCGTACCATCTGTAACTTGCTGGCGAGTTAGCAAGTTTTGGAACGAAGCTTCGTAGCCCGACGCGATATCCTCTCTGGTTCACTTCTGCGTTCCAGAATCGGCGACGATGGGACTCGGGTCTAAACTAGATTCGGTTCAGCGAAGCTGGTAATGATCGGTATCGGGGTGCCTCATGCCCGACGGTAGTCATTTTTACGTGCGGTGTATTGCTTGGAACGTTTCGAAGGTTCCTCGGGAAACCAGCCACGACGTGAAGAAATAAAAGTTTCGAGTAGAGTAAGGAGAAGGGATGGCGAGGAGGATGAGGTGAGGGAAATGTGCATGAACTTCGTAGCTTCCGTGTAGCAGAGGGGACCGACCGGCTACGATGGAAGAAAGGCAGGGGATCCATCCCTTAGTAGTCAGACGCAGGCGTCTGCCGTTCCCAAAACCTGATGCGTAGCGATGGGAACGATGCTCTCGCAGGAGTGAAGCTCTTGAGCACACTATTTGTGCACGTTCATACTGTTTTGCCATTACGGTTAATGGGTAGCGAAATGATCGTTCTTCTAATTGTCGGCGCTATTGTTTGGGACGGATTACATTTTTAATCTCCTTATTCGTCGTAGAGTAAAATTTATTGTTCGTGCGTGTACGATTTATTATAGAATAATTGTAGATTATAAGTTAGATAATTATCTCATTAATTAGACAATTATCAGTATTTCCTTAGTTCATTCATTTCTGTTCCTCCTCACTATGTTAACCGAGAAGGAACGTATATGTACGATACAATTATCGGTTGGAAATAGTAATTAATATCTGCAAATATAGCATACGACAATAGTGTTTGCATTTGCACCAAACTTTTAATATTTTTTTAATATTCTCACGCGGTAATGGAATTGCTCCCATCGCTACGGACGTGCTTGTTCTCCTAAGCCTCCATCTGCACCCCCTATCCTTGCGTCTGTATGTCTGTCTGACCCCATACCAAGCGTCTTAACCCCATAGACTCTCTTCCCTTGCTTCCTTCCTTCATCCGGCCCCACTTCGCCCCCTTTTGTACCCTCCAACCTGTCTTACGCTCAGCCGCGACAATTGGCGCGCGCGTCCGTTGAATTTTGAACTTCACTCCCCATCGTGTCCCTTCCCTTCATTTGTTAACAAAGATAAAGAAGTGAGAAGACAAAGGGAATTCCATTTCGAAACCGCGCGATTTCTGGAAACGGTGTAAAGCAGAACCACCAGGATTTTCATTCCGTTTAATGATGTTCCGTTCTTTATGCCGCTATCGTTCTCGCAACGTTCGTTGGTAAGTTCCTTTGTAAAATAATACACAGCCTGTTGCTGGCCATTGTTGCTTACTTATCTTTGCGGTCAAAAAGAAGGGATGAAGTAAGGAACGATGCTTTGAAGAAAAAATCTGTACAATGACGGTTAATATACTACAAATCCCTCCATAATATAGCACTCGATAATTATTGTATCAGCACTGTGACAATTACTACTTATCCCGGCAGACATGTAAACGATTATATCAGGAAGGACAGAAGAACGGCAAAGGGGTAGAAAAGCAAGCGTGAAAAACCCTTAAATCAAAATTTATACAAGCTCTGAAGGTTTTCTGAATTTATGGCCGCGAGAGAAGGGGCGAGAGGGCTTCTGGTCACAGGGGATCGCGGCAACAGGTATAATCTAGTATGTTTATCTCTGCCTTAAATTTCCTTGCTCTTTCGGCGATATCGCGCGCCAAGCTACCCGGTTGAATTAATCCCTAGTCATGAACGGTCGAAGAAACTGTGGGCCTAGTGTAGCGCCTATGAATTGCCACGCTGAAGTGGTGCTTTTTGAAATTACGTCCCGTTCCTTGTTAAAGAGACACCAGGCAAAACGAAGAACACTCTAAGGTTTCTGTATGGAGAGAATTTAAAGTTTTTACAACAGTTTTAGTTAAGGAGAGAACGTCGTATCGCAAGATAAAATTCAGTAGTAATGGGTGAATAATGGGTACATATAGGGCTCAGAAGCCAATCACTGTAAGTCCACTTTTTCCTGAACATGGGTTTCGTACTTCAGAAACCTTTTAGTTGATAAATCAATTAAGTCACTATTTTCATACGTAAGCACCAGAGACGGTACTAACATTGTCATTTTTTTCCAAGTAATTTGTAAAGTCCTTATTTATCTCGGTTTGAATGCTAATGGACTTCACACTGACTGTCAACTGCGGCTATTTTTGTTTAGCCTGCAAAATGACCGAAAACTATTGTTTCAAAGTTTTCCACGCGCTCGAGCAACGAAGTTCAAGGATAAACGGTCCGTTCCACTTGATACCGTCGCGAAACTTTCGACGATAAATCGCCATCCTCGCGATTCAATGACACCCCACGCCCTCTCTTTATCCACGATCTCTGGCCTAATCTCTGGAACATAATACCAGCGGAACGCTGGATCTATCCGCGATCGAATTGTGCACGGGAATCGTTATTCTCTGCTTTCACGTGGTAACGAGACACTCCTGATCCTCGATTCGCTGAGTTAATCACCTATACTCTGTCACCAATGGCATTAGCGGCTGGTAGCGTCGAACTCTAAACTGTAATTCCCGTCTAGGTTTGGAGAAAAGCGGCTTTAGCCGGGTACCGAGGAAGTGGCGCTCGTATCTGTTTATACGCAATCGAGCGAAGATGAATTTCTGCACACTACGACTGCAATAATCTCGCTATCTAATTGCCGTGCTCTTTGTCCGTCTGTCTACCCTTCTGTGGCCGTGTTTGTTCGACGGAAGTTCTGCACGGTTAGAGCAAGCAACCGAGTACTTCCAACGATTGCCACTGTGAAAAATTCACGGCCAATGGATCCCGATCTCCTCGAACAATAGACTTGTAGTTTTAGCTGCGTTTCATTCTTGGCAATTACTTCGTGTTCTTCTGCGAAGAATCTTAATTTCATTCTGCAAGGACTTCTCAACTTTCGACCCTTCATTTGCCCTGTTAATTACACCATTTTCGTTAAACTCTGTTAGGAATTACTAAGTATTCGCCGCTCTTTTAAAACAGCCGACCGCCGTATAAATACATTATCGCGTTAAAAATATTGGCGAGTCGGACAAATTTATCCCAGACATTGTATCCCAGTGGGTTAAACTTCTGAAAGCCTGACCCTTCCGCTGCATCAATAAACCAAAGCAATCGTCCAGCAAACAGAAACTCCTCTACCAAAAAAAGATTTAAAAAGGAACAACTTCCGAAGCCATTCGACCACATTCTCCCGATCAACTAGCGCGAGCCGTATCCGATCGAACGGTCGATTTATCTGGGAAGCTGGGGCGAGAATCGATCGAAGGTCCGGGCAGCATTAATTTCCCTGAAATATTCACAAAGGGGATGATCGGATCACGGCGGCTCGCTCCAGACTTGAGGAAATATTTGTCTACACGCTCGCTGAGGGACGTGAAGGGTGCGAAGGCGCAGGGTCAGTTATTAATTTCACATTTCCCGCATGGCCGGCCTTGCGTGTCCCGGCGTGGTCCTCCAGCAGCTTCCGGAAAACGAATCGACTACCTGCGTAGGATTCTTGGTCCCGGTGAAATTTTCACCGGCTCCGAGACGGAGAGGAGGGGGGCAAAATTCGCCGCGGCGTCGCTAATTATGCGATCCCCTAATTGCATTGCTAATTGCTGTGCCACATTTGCATCGCGGCGCGCACGTCTTTCGAGCGTCTGTTATCCGAGGCTCGATGAACGGCTACTGCGCCTCCGCGTGCTCGTCCAGCTTTCGTGCACACCCTCGTTGCGATTTTACGACACAAGCACTCACTCGCGAAACCCTATGAAATATTCATCGCTGAATGCAATAATACTTCTGGCGTTCGGCAAGTTCTGGCTGTTGGCGCCTATGCGCTTTTGACCTTCCAGAGGAGAGGCTCGGGAAATTAATTAAGGCGACATGTAAGGTGTGAATTCGTTTGATATTTGGACGGGCGCAGGCAACTGGCGATTGAAACGTTGGGATGAAAGGAAATGGCAAGGACTAGAGGGGTAGAAATAAATCGAGATTGTCTCGGGGCAATATCTAGTAAGTAACATTCTATGGCTATTAAGAACAGAGGTAGAAACATCCATAGGCTCACAAATCATTCTACTCGTGCTGCCACCAATAAAGCAGATATTCCTCGACGCGTCACCCTGCGCAGATCTCATTTACTAATTGCCGCTGCAATCGTCCCACGAATGGGGTTAATAACAATGAAAAATGCACGTAGAAACAAAAACTAAAGCTTCTGGTAGGTTACCGCGAGCATGCTTCGGGGACGTGGCATCTAATTATTCGATTGGCGGAGACGATAAAGGAAGAAAGCGGTCGTTCACGCTCCCTTGGGGTTGTCACCCTCTGCGGGCTGGCTGGCTTCACCCCGCCCCACCGTGGCTCGGTATAATCGTCGTTACCCCGAAAAAAGTTGCCAGTTTTTTCTGCCAATTCCAATCCTCTCTTCCCCTTCAACCTAGGTTCCCCGGTTTCTCGCCGCGTGAACAACCCTCGCAGCGGAATTGCGTGGGTGGTTGGTTGGCTGGTTGGTTTGGTCGGGTTGGCGGGCTGGCTGCTCCTGTGGGGGTTGGTGGCGGTCGGAACCGCGGCGAGGAGCTGCACAAATGCCGTAGGCTTTGTTTTAATTGCGACGTTTGTTCGCTCGCGCTTTATAAATGCCTCTCGACGAGGGCCCGCCCCTGTTTCGCGACCTTTTCCTTCTTCCGCTACCCTTTTCCCGAAAACCGCCACCTTTTGCCGGGCCTACTTCAGCCGACCCTCCCTGTACGAGTTACTACACTGTTGCTGCAGATAAGGGAGCTGGAATTGAAGAAAGAGAAAGAGTTGAAGCGAGCACGAGGGTTAATCATCCTCTCGTTTGCGGAAATTTCGCGGGCTTTTGAGGCCCCTCTGAGAATCTTGTATGGAAAGTTGAATCAGCTGGAGAAGATTGGTTGAAAGGGTTGGAGTTGAGGTCCAGGAAGGGTTATTTTTGTAGTAGCAAATAGGTTTCAAATAGGATTGACTTTGAGCATTTTCACAGTTGCTAAATAACATTGTGATATTAAATAAAAATTGCTCCTTAAAGTACATAATAATTTTTCAACGGCTCTGTCACGTTTTTCCGCATTGAAGGCAGAAGCACAGGCTATTCGAAAATTGCCCTGCTCTCCCTCTCCTTTTTTCCACCGATGCAGACGCGTCGAATGAACGGTTTATCGTTAACAAAGAGGCAGCGAGTGTAATGCGAAGCGCCCGAAACGACACCGTGACAAAATAACATTTACAACCGTTCGTTGAGCAGAGACAAAGGTTCACCGCAGAAACGTCTTTCGGCTGGCGTTAATGTTAACCCAAGCTATTATGTCACGTTCAGCTACAGTCGGATCGAGGCTTGCTTACAGTTCTATCCCTCCACCAATGTTAGCGTATTATGCTTCCCGAGCGTCAATTAAAACGCACGACGCTTTGAATATTACCTTACCAATTTCGTATACCCGCAATCGGCGGGGAACCTTGTGTATTTTACACCGTGTTACGTAAAATGCACAACGAAAAACGTCGTTGAACGCTGCGCTTTGTGCCATCAAATAAACGGGGCACTAACGGTTCCCTTCGTAAACCAGACAATTCGGTTCAACGTGTACGATAAACTGTACCAAATCATTAAAGCAAATATGAACAGAAAATAAGAATAAATGTATTCGTCCTATCTTGCCTATTAATTATATTACTCATTCGGACTGCAAATGGGGCAACGTTACTCCTGCCAAGGGGGGGTGGAGGAAACGGAAGCTCTACGCAGTGTTTCATAGAAATTGACTCATCGTATAATGAACGGCCCAATGTGGCATCGAAGCTAGGGGTAAAAATGTGAAGCACGGTCGCGTCACCAGCCGTTCTTTCGTTAGTCATCTACCGGCGAAGCAAAAACCCTGCGCGATTAATTACTTTCCGCAAAACTGCGCACGGCTGACCAACCGCGATTTAGAATGGCGATACCGTGGTCAAGTGACAGCGACGACAAACATTACACGGCAATCAGCATAATGAAATTATTATGTCGGCCGTGAACGCGGGCCGCCCCGGCCTCGGCACGAATCACCGAATGTTTTATAATAACACGACGCGCTTGATTGCGTCCCGACGCGTCCCCCATGGTTATTTACCGCGGGGTGGAAAGAAGTGCGCGCCCGATGAAACGAGTGTGACAATCTCGCGAATGCGTGAATTAGTAAACGGCAGTAGCGATAAATTCGCGTATCACGCCGCTTTATTTCGTGCGCGATTAATTTTCCGCCGCGCTGTGCGTTTCGTTTTCGATCGGATTTCGCGGCGACAAACGTGGCGATTTTAATTATCGCGAATTCTTCGTTCGCTTCGAAACGATTGCGTCCGCCGGATCGTTCGAAATGTGAATCCGCCCTTGTGATACTCTCCTACGATCCACGTTACTGCTCGACGGTTAATGACTGGAGGAAAAATCGAATTCCAGATTGGCCACATGCGACGTTCCGGCAATTCCTAATGAGGCGAATCGGTCGGTCAGTTGGGGTGTCGATTAATACGAGCGTCATGCATCATGCGGCTTTTGTTGGAGGCGTTCCAATGGGACAGGGCAGAAGTACGATCAAGTTAGCGAAGTGAAGTTAGTTATGGTCTAAATCACCTTTCTGTGCGGTCGAGCAGCTGTCCCTGTCCTCGAACAACACCTTCCCTGCACGATTCGATCAGCGGAACACCGCCCTCCTGGGTACACGTGCGTAGGATTGTTCGCATATTCCGCCGTAGAACATATGGCATTATTGACCTGCCGGCTAATTCTACCGTTCCCAGTGAAATCGAAGAAATCGCTGGAATTGAATTAATTATTCGGCTCAAGAACAGATGTTCAGAAACAGAAGGTTCTGTGCCAATCCTCGCATGAGATTGGCAAATGTATCGCGACAACGGGCAATAAATTAAAAATTAGAATTTATACGAGAGCTTCGGTTCGGTATCATAGAATTCCCATTGAATTATCTGCAACAAAATTCCGGCTAGCTTCGATTCACTCGACTTATCGTGCAAGACTGTACCGCGTTAAATTAAAATTAACATCACCGCACATTTGGCGAGCCGAAGACACAAAGGTCTACCATGAAAATCTCCAAACATCCTTATCCACCCTCGCTATTAACCGCCCACACCCCATCGGATCGAAAGTCGCAAGGGGTTTCGATCGACCGATCCCCTCGCTCGATACATGCGAGGAACCGTTCGCCGTCACGACTTAACACAGCGTAGCCCGAACAGAATAGAATTTATGAACACCGGTACACGATTTACGTGCACCTCCGTGTTTAGTATACGGGTGAATTATAGCCGGGCCAGAGTTCCTAGCGAAGAGGGAGAGAGAGAGAGAGAGAGAGAGAAAGAGCCTCTCGGCCTTCTTGTTAGAAGTCTAGGGTGGTTGATATCTGTAAGCGAATGGAACCGTGCGAGGAGTGTTAATCCGGTTGCTTTATTACCAGGAGAATCCCATCGGAGCGCGACGCCATGCCACCTTCGTTGTTTCTCCCCTTGGCGAAAACGCATCGTACACACGATTCCCGTGGTCCGTGTGGCGCAGGGGGTTAAGTTCGTTTCCACATAGTTCGACGACCGAGTCAGGAGGCTGTGGACTCCCCCTGGAGGCAACCCTCTATCGTGCCACAGCCAGTCGCGTTGTACGCAACCCTTCGTCGGCTGACCGGTCCGGCTTATTACAACGCCGGCATTATTACCGTGCCGTGGCACATTTCTCGAATGGAAATTCCGCGAATCGTCGGGCACGACGACACTAAGATCCGCCGCTCTGCCGGATTGCCGTGCACCGCAATGCCGTGCGCACTACGTACGCGGGGATGTCGATGCGGATTCGTAGGAACGCAAGGCGTCAACCCACGACAACCTTTAATCGATACCTTGGATCTTCGAGCGTTCTTGGGGGTCGAAGGGTATGTCGATCGTTCCGGCTCCTCTGTAATTCCGGATAGTCTGTCGGTTGGGTTGATTGCTGGGGTGGAAGAGTTTTAGTATATATATAGACTGATCAAAACAATTAGAGGATCAGATATAGCAAGCGTTGTTAACGACGATTGCTTCTTTATAAATGTCAAGTGTGCGGATGAAGTGAATACTTTAATATTACACCGCAGTTATATTTTCTTTCGAACTCGATTACAGTACCTCCTGCGTAACCTGCAGAAGCGTGCCAATTTTTTGTGTCCATCGTCCGCCCAACCTCGCTAAAATCCGAAAAGAAAGAAGAAACTGGTTTTTTTTCGAAAAGCAAACTGCAGCAACGTTACGCTAAACCGACCACCTGGTGGTTGGTGGAATTTTTACAAGGAATCCTTCACCGCGGTACGTTTCCAACCCACCTGTCACGTACAGCGTTAAACGGCACGAAACTTGAGGGCTCGATTGTTAATTTCGAAGTGGGTAACAAGCGCCGACACTAACGAATTTTAATAAAGCAAGTTGCTCGTAACTTTTTGATTGAGAGCGTAGGGAAGCGGTAATGAACCGAGAGCTTTCCATCCCCCCGTCCCATCCCCCCAATCCTGGCGGTCATTGCGAAAATTCAGACCGTTGTGAATGTCATGCGATGGAAGGCACGATAACGAGAGTTATTTGGAAACTCGTTACATTTTGCTTACGGCTCGTTACGGTTCAGTACATTCTCGTGTTGTTCCACGAGATAGGGCTCACAGTTCTCCGATGAGTTTCCCCGAATTTTGTATGCTTCTCCCACGATCCTGACCATCCCCTCCCCATCTAAACACCATCTGTCGTTGTCCTAATTAGGCAGCTTATCATGCCCCGGCAAATTACTGTGCGCGTAGCCGCGTGCGTTCGGCCACAGACACGAAAAATAGGAACGACGAGATGTCGTGACTGGAATCATTTGAGTCAGAAAATTCGATAATGCCGGCCTCCGGACTGAGAGCCGCGTGTTCCACCCGAAACTTCGTTCGTGAAGCTTAGAATTTCACGAAGTACGCTTGCGCCTCGGTTTACATATTCTGGTTACTCCTCGATGCTTATCCAATTTTCAGAATATGTTTAGCGGTGTGGTGTGCTTATACTTGGAAACGCAATTTCGCGTTTATCGCGATTCTTTCCGTAAATATTAATCTTACCATCGCGATCGTTTGCTTTGCGTCCACAAGTTCCACCGTTCGAACATTGTCGATCGGCCGATGAATTGCAGAAGCGAAGGAACTGCGATCCCGCCATTTACTCCGGGAATGTGCAACGGAAACCGAGGCGAGGGGAAACGGAACAAGTAGCTTCTGCCGGCGATATTTTTTTATAAGAGTTAATGCACACACGCCGAAGCTTATCCACGGGGAACGACGAGCCGGTGTGCGGTTGTGCGTTATGAATATACATTATTTTTCCGCAACATTTTTCGCGCCTGGTGAATACGAGCCGTACCTTCGGGGAGCCACGCGCCAACCTGGTAATTCTTTCTCATCCCGTAATTAGGAAACGACGCCCCTCTACGCCCCCGTCGTTTCGCGCGACGCGTATAAATGGCATGGGGGTTGAATGGAGAAAAAAAGGAAGAAAAAAAAAAGAGGAACAGGTGGGAAAGAGGAATGATGGAGGGTGAACGACGAGATAAATGCGGATAAGATGATCCAGGAGATAATTCGAGAGGGAGAATCGTTCGGGGGATTAGTCGTCGCGAGATGAAAATTTCATGGCGACGATGAAGGCGGAATTTCGAGGCTGATCGGAAGAATACGCGGATACTCGAAGCCCCACGGCGAAGATGTTATTGGATATCGAGCGAGTATCGCGTCGATTTTATGCCGATTTTACGTGAATTTTATTCCGCAAACATTATGGCGCACTTCGCCCGGACGCCAGTCAATGACGACGTTTCTTTTTTTTGAGAGAACACGGCTTCACCGAGGAATATCATCTCTTCTGAAATGCCGGCGATATTGTTGGGGGTTGAATATACGGGTGCCCGAATTGCCACTATAGGCGACGTATCTCTTTGTTTTCATTGCTCCAATGATATTTGTATTAAAGCGTGCTGTGTATTCCTGCAAAAGTTTGATTATTCTTAAGCCTTGCGTTGCAACGTGGCGTACCAATTTCCGAGGAAGCATATGAAATGAAAAATTGTAGAGCTTAGGAGATTATTAATGATGCACGCCAATGATTGATTGCTAGTTTGAAAAACTAATCGGACTGTGTTGTACACTCTAGCATCCTATTCCAGGAGCAGATGGTTCATAGATCTGAACACAATAATATATAAAATTGGGACCATCCGTATGTTGTATTATTTGAACTGCAGATAACTCGCATTCCTTTCGTCACTTTCTGCGCTCGCATGTTTCATTCGTTCCACGAAATTCATTATTAAATATATTGTCAAGCCTGCCCCTTAACGTAATTAACGTCCATCGCGTCCATCCAGTGCTTCTCTGGGAACGGAACGGGACCAACGGGCTATTGGAAAACACCGTGCAGAAGTTTTTAGAACACGATATGAGGCTTAAGCGCAAAGGAAATCACGCGAGTAAATAACCAGGCTCTGGCGAGTCGCTCGTAAAACTACCGCAATAAAGTATCGAGCTGCAAGACTGTCGCGTCGCCTTCTTGCCCGGCCTGCTTCGACGTACTTTGTTCCGCGATTATTTGTATTTTGTTACGATCCGCCGTCGCCACCGTGTGGGTGGAGGCTCCGTGCACACACGTGTATCACTTGACCAGACACGGACCGCCGTAGCTTTCTTGTTCCATGGCTAACTTTTGTCCCGAATCCACCGGCACGCCACGACCGCGTAGGATGTTTAAAATGTTGATTTACGGTCATGGACACGAACTTGCGACAAAAATGTCCGAGCGACCGGAGGCTCGTCGTTCAACGCTCGCTTTACGAGCGCCGCGTTTTACGCGATTGCTGGTAGTCCACTGCGACAATCGTTTCGCCGTGTGACGATCCGAGATACCGTTCGATTTCGACTGTGAATTGGTCAACGATGTGGGACGGACGTTTTCGTGAGAACCAGCGACGCCGTTCGACCCGAAGTTCGTGGAATTTATGGGGACCAGGAAGCGGGAACGCGTGTTTGAACATTTACTTTTCACGATGTCGAACAAAAGCAGTCGCATACATTTCGCTGTACACTCGCAAGGTCGCCTCTGCCTTCTATTGTTTATACCAGAGGCGGCGACAATTCGAACGGTGATTAATGCAACAAAGGCCGATGGAAGTTCAATGAAATTCGATCGGATGCTCGGGGAGCAAAGGAAAGCGGGGTGGCCGAAACGATTCCCTTTGTCGTCGCGTTAATTCATGGAGCTATTTAACGCGCCTCGTCGATAATGAATAAAACAACAGCAAGCGCGAGTCTCGTTCTCGTACGGAAATAACGGCAATTCTATTTAACTTCTGTCAGTTTGCGATACTGTTTGCCTTTGGTCAAGAACGGCGAAAAAAATAGGGGCGAGCTAATCGGGTTGGATTCCCGTTCGACGTTTGGCGCAGTGCTTTCTTTTCATTCCGAATGCAACAACTGAGTTTACCGAGGCGAGAGTGTGCTACAAATTCGGCCGGCAATAAAGCGGAAGTTCCGTTGCTTGAAAATTTCGAAGATCCTCGCGACGACTGGTTTAAGAGATCACCGGGACTAAGGGTTGACAAGATCTCTGCAAGCGGCACGCTATCGAAAGATGACAGGAAATGAAGGCTCCGACTTGCAGGAATTTCAAGGAGCCTTCGTTCCCCTTTCGTCTGCTTTCATTCTCTCTGAAAATAGAGCATCGCCTCCTCCAGGACATTTCGCGTGCTACACAAGAAGCCGACAAATTGCGTTTGCCCGGTAAGTCGATGGACCGGATGATGCAAAGAGTTTCGATATCAGGAATCGTCCCCCGTTAATCGCGAGGGAAGCAGAACGGTCCCGACGTTCTGAACCTGTCCAAGTCGAGACAAAAGAATTCTTGGCTCGGTAACGCGTTCGAGTGCACTAAAGGAGGCAGTTAAGAGAGAACGAAACGGGGGGGAAAAATGTACACGAAGAAGAGAGGGCACCACTCGTGGCTGGAGTGTGTACTCCGTTACAACGAGCCGCAAGGAAAAAAAAATGAAAGAGTAGGAACAAGTGGGTGAGGCAAAGGGAGGAGGAAAACAAGGAAACGGTTTAATGTTCACTCTTGCCGCGAGCTATGGTAATCCATTTACGGCAACGTACAAAACATAATTAGAGTTTTCGCACGAGACTCGTTAACCCCGCCGTTGCGTCGTGAATTTTCGAGGGACGAACCACGGTTGAATTCGAAGCTAAATATGCACAAAAAATAGATGATATCATGGGGGTAGTCGCGAATATCTTCGCCTCTGAAAAAATCGTCCTGTTGGCCCAAGCGATGCAAACCGAAGTAATATAGTATTGAAAAAGGAATCAGAAAGGGGTTGCAAGATATAATACTCGTTCTTTATATGATTTGGAATTTTTCCGTTTCTTCCGATGTTACAAATTAATTGTCTATGTAAAGGTTCTATTTTTGTTAAATCGTATGCTTCCCTTTCGAACTAATTGCACCGTTCAGATTAAAAACGCGTACAATTCTTCTCGCCCGCTACAAATTTTCCCTCCCCGTGACAGGCAAACGGTGTAACAGAAAAATTGGGAAAGCTTTCATTCTTCGTACGCGTACAACCGATATTGTATATCCGACAAAGCTCTCCACGGAACAAAGTTCGCGATTAACACTTCACGTTCTCCGCGATTCTCCCGTGGCAAGGGTTTCCCCTCTGTGGCGTGTCTGAATACAGTAAGAACGAATTCGAAGAATCGGTCGGCGTTCCCCAACGGCGACGCCCATACCGAACTTTTCTTCGCATCGTTTCCAACGTGTGCACTTGCGCCTGCAGCGATTTCCAGGCTCGCAGGTGAGGGTTGCAAGTGGCAACGAGGCCCTCAGGAGAGCCGAAACGCGTGTAAGCGCCGCTGGAAACCAACGAGCTCGCTTAACTCGACGGTGCGTGTTCGATGTTTATGGGAAAGTTCCATCTTCTGTACGGCTGCCGCGAGGGGGTAGCGAGGCACGGGTTCCGCCGTTCGATCCTCTTCGGGGATTCGAGAATATTATTCGTTCCGATGCTTGGATTAATGAACGATTTCATTGATTTCCGTTGCCACGAAATAAATAGGGACCAGGCTTCGTGTAATATAAATGAAGCGAACGGTAATGGAGAGTATCGCTTTCGTTCCACGATGCCACGAAGATGTTTATTAACGACGACAAAGACAACAGTGTCGCGTTTCGATTTCCGTCGTGGCCGAATCAATATGCTCCTAAACGTGCTCTAGGTGGCGAGCGATCGACGATCGGCGGCGTACAGAAGTCACAGGGGTCCGCGTGAGTCATTGTTGCGCCAGACAGGGTGGTTACGGGGTGGTCCCCACACTCGTTAGGGAATATTTTAATGGGCCGCCGCTTTGAATCTGCCGGTGTTTAATTACAAGGGTTCTCAACTCTGCCCGCCTATCTCTGTCGCCGCGGCCCTTTTACGCGCGCCTCTCTATTCTGTCCCGTCGAATCCTGGACGTTCCCCGTTGAATTTGCTAATTTCGTGAAACGGTGTGAAACAGTCTCGCCGTTACTCTTCCATGCTACCGAACTTCACCGTGTGGTCAAGAAATTCCTTCGAATCGAATGAAATTTCACACCCACGCGTTCATCTAAAAAGGACGTGTTAATCAAAATTATATCCGGCGCAGAAAATCCTTCTTCCTCCGAGCTTAAAAAAATAAACGGAAGCATTCTATACACGTGCATACCGTCGAGCAGACTTCAACCATGCTTCCCGTGTAACGTTCGTATCGTTAACTGCCACGGATCAAGTAGAAACGTACGGGCAGGAACTGAAAGGGACGGGGAACATCAACGAAGCTCGGTATGGGTGATGGAAACCCTCGCAAAAAGAGATTTCACTTTTTCCAAGATGGAGAAGAGAAGCGAGTCGCGCTTTTGTGCGTGCGCCACGCGCCAAACGAAATAACGCACGGCGCAACGTAAACGTATATACGTACTCCACCCTTGGTGTTCGATGGAAGGGATGAAGAGGGGCGAGCCGTGCGGGAGGAGAGGCAGAAGCGTGGTAGAAGGAGAAGGGACAGAGAGCAAGAGCAAGGAGAGAGGGGCACTTTACCACCCCATAAAAAGGGGGGTGTGAGTGTTGTGTCTGGAGCTGGACCCACCCTTGGGTGAACGCCCTGGAACCCCTGCACGCAGACGGTTCTTCATCTCTCTCTCTCTCTCTCTCTCCCTCTCTTCGTCCTGCCTCTCCTTTTCTCTCTCTTCCCTTCTTTCACGCACACACACACTCTCCTCTTCGTTTCGTCCTCGCTCGTCCTCGCTCGTCCTCTCTCCCTCTGTCTATTTCACCACGCCGCCTCGGTCCTTCTCTCATTCTCTCGTCGCATCTCCGTTCTACCCTCGCGAGCGTGCTCGAGACTTTTGTCTCTCTGCTCCTGGAAGTCCAGACTCCGCAAGGCGTCTACGCCTTTCTGGACATAAATGGAGCGCCGGCCTGTAGGCCCATTCTACAAGGATTTTCTATTCCCACAGGCACGTCTGCGACGTGGCTTAGAGTCACCGCTCACCCTTTGCCACCTGTCTCTCTTCCACTGCCACCCCGTTCGCCTCTTTTCGCTCTTTGTTTTTCCGTTAACGCAATACGTTTACATTTACTCGCCGTTCTTTTTTTTTCCCTCCTCTCCATCGCACACAGCGAGGGCAATAGCCCTTCTCGGGTGCGACGGATTTCCAGCAGCCACGCGATTAGCAGGGTAGAGAAGGGGTTGGAGAAAATTGTGTAAAAAGTTGGGGAGATTTTTTTCGCGTACGCGAAGGTGTAGCCGAGGTTGTTCAATGATACAGGAGATTAATTCAGTTTTCCATCTATATTCATGTATCTTCAACCCTTTTTAATCCCCTCGGTCCTCGACCTTGAGTATCGCGCAGATTTCCATGCGAAATTGGCTACGAATTTTGGATGGACGGATAGTGGGGAATATATTTCTATGTAAAAAGAAAACGCGCTTTTTTAGCTGAGTCCTTTTTTTCATTGCAACAAAACTGCGTCGCTGGGATAACGATAAAGCGGTAGAAACTTGTTTCGCGATCGATAGTTTTTATTCGCGCAGACACGTCGGTGTAAAGAGCGATCCCCTTTGTAGATCTGTTCGTCCGCGCTTCTCTTTATGCGACTCCGTATACCGCGCAACACGTTTCAATTTATTCGCGCTTTCGGGTCTCTGGCTCCTTTTTGGAGCCACGCTGTTCCCGCCACAGGTACGATCAAGGGCACATTCAGTAGAACGACGTAGAAATTTTGTGTCCCGTGCATTGTTCAAATACATGTTGCGTGTAATGTGACAACGATGAACGGCAGCGATGCGTAATTCCTCTGGGTAGGTTGCGAGAACCCGCCTTATCTATCTGTTGCACAGTATATTTTTAACGGAACAATTCCAAACAGTCCGAAGGAGTTTGCCGTTATAATACCTGAATTATTTTGCTCGTGAATCTGAAAATATGGAGTCACGATTGATTTCTTATATTTACAATTTAAAAGCATCCCCCTATTTCACTGACAATGAGTCACATGCGCAGCAAAGGAATGCAACGAAATTAGTATTTACAGATAATTTCAAAATACTTCGCAACATGTGGATCTTCCATCGGTTATCTTCACGCTTATCGCCAAGCTGGATTCCACACGCTGAAAGAAATTTGTTCTCCCGGATGTGACCGCTTCGTCGACCCGTGGTGGAGGGAGCGCGGAGCACAAAGGTCCCTTCTCTCTGGAAATTCCACGCACGATGCAGATACATAATCCGTAAGAATCGCGTGCCGCAGACGGAAAACCGGCAGGGGGTGCAGCAGTTGCACGACGAAACAAGAAAGGGGGCAAAGGGAAAGAGTGAAAAGTTTGAAACACGGCGGAGTGTTCTTCCGTGTTACAGAAACCAGATCCCAAAAGAGTTTCCCGTTTCTCGGCGTGAAAAGTAGAAGAGGCGGCGTCAGTGGCTGGCAACGTAAGAACGTGTAACGGTGATCCCCGGGAAAAGTCCACGGGAACTGCTAATTAACGGCGGCTACGAGCCGGCTGAGAACAGAGAAAAATCCAGGAACGAAAAGTTCTTTCCCCGGCGCAATTTATGAAAACTGCCCCCTAATAACGTAAACGCGAGGCGGTGAAGTTTCGCCGCCGCCGTAAGCCGAATGAATAACCACCATAAATATCGCGGAATTCCACTGGGTCGTGGGTCGAAAGCTTCGATTTATTGTTCCACGCGTGTCGTCGACTCACTTTCCCGCGCATTTAATTGTTGTCCTTTAGCGAATCGATATATCACTGAAATGCGAGGGCGTGGTGGAAATGGCGACGCGCCTTGTACACAGTTGACGCGATTCGTTGCCTATTTTGCTCGCGAGATTCTTTTCGCGTGCGACACAGTGACGCGCAAGTCCCTTGCATGCATTTGATAAGGAGTTAGATGATAAAATTTCAACTTCATTATATTTTATCCGGTGAAACGTTTTTTGTTATTAGCATCAACAGCAGTTTTTTTTTTAATATTATTAAGTCGATAGATAGGGATCGTACAGTGTACCTTCGCGATAGGTCAGAAATCGGGTAAACATAGGACGCAATAGGACATGAAAGGACAGCCGGATAGATGGTCCAGGAGGGTTGACAGAAAGGGTCCAGGGACAACCACCCCGGTTTGCAACGACGTGTGTAAATGAAACGTGTAAAAAACGGTGGCCAGCTTGCACAAAGGACGGCTACGAGTATCAATTGCGCAGCAATAAAATAAAGAACAAATTATATTGTAGAAAATATGCGTACGCCTAGCACGATGATTCGAATAAAATGATCGATTGCGTTTCAACGATTACAAGCGTGTAATCGATAAAAACAATAAAACACTTTACTTATACCTATTCATAATTTCGGCTGAACATTTTCTTGAAATTTCTTTTCCGGTTTTCGAGCGTTAATCTACCGAGTACCGAAGGACGGGCGATATTCGGCGAAGTAGAATGCGTCGATTTTTGTCAGACAGCTCGGATATTGCAGTTTCCAGGAATAAGCAATACGAACGCGGTGAGCCTCGACAAATTAAAATTCAGCATGCCGAAGGAAGCTCCTTGTTCCCTCTTAATCTTCTGGAATAACCGTCAAACGCAGTGAAAAAGTGTTCGTATTATCTTCTCTTGTATCTAGCCCCTTTCAGCCTCTTTCAGTTACAGGTAACTCGAAGCACAGGTGCATCACGAGCATCGGTAACAAATCGCTAGATTAGCCTGCCAGACAAGACTGGTTTTCTGTGTAGACCTAAGCTGAACGCGGCAAGGCCATAAGTCGATTTAATAATTCAAACGCGCTGTTATGGGGGTGCATAGGAGTAGCCGTGTTAGAGCAGGAGGTCAACGATACTTTGTGGACACGCTGCGCAAACTATCGATTTTACGGTGAATTACTTTTCGACACGTCCCCGGAAGCTTGTCCCGTAAAAATCGCGCTTTACGCAAATTGCTCTCCACCCCGTCGAGTCGAAGGTGCAGCAGAGTGCAGAACAGTATCCGATACAATACGCGGAGGAAAGCGGAGAAAACTTGCGTCACGAAGCGTGATACAAATTGGACAAACTTTTTGCATTAATATAACAAGTGTTCGCCTTTTTCTTCTGCCACGCGATTCCCCTTAGAACGAATGCCACTAATTTTCCCCTCAAAACGTGTACACCGTTAACGAGTTGAACTACTGGGAAAGTTAAACAAAATTTTCATTCGACTGTACCAAAACTGCTATTCAGACTTCACATACAAAGGCCGTACAACGAAGCGTTCCGTTCAACAACAAAGAAGAATTCTCTTTCATCGATCTGTCGGGGTACCCGATGGACCGTCCAAGACGTACAATTCGGCCGTCCGAACAACGGGCTCCCCAGGGGGGAGAATTTGAAACTGACGCTGCTGGACGCGGCAGATAGTCAGTGGAAAGGGTTTTTTTTCGGCGTGGCGCGTCGACGAAGACCGGGACAATAAACGATACGGCTGTGCGTAGGCCGTAGAACCCGGCAGACTTTTGCCCTCCTCTCTGCTTCCCCTTTCCGGTGTGCCACGACCAACTCTTTACTGTTTGTAAACACGGCCGTGCTACTTTCCAACGTGGCTCCATTTCAGTGCACACAACAAGCTGCGTACGCGACGCGTATGACTCGGATATGATGCATGTATATGCATGCACGCCGGCTGCATGCGCCGAGGGATGCGCACGATACCACGGATGGAAATAACGAGGGCTGTTTTCCGCGTGAAAATTGGAATCCGAGAAATCAATCGGGCCGCGGGCGTTTCCATTGGTCTTGCAATTAGTTCCCGCTGGAATCCCTGTGATACGGGGAACTTCGTCCCGCGATGAACGATGGAATATTGGTGGCTGCACAGTTTTTGTTTTTAACTGGGCTACAAGGTTTTCGTCGACTCGAGGAAAATGTAATGGACATCGGAGACTTAGTGTTCAGGTGTTAGGAACGTTTGAATGTGCTTATTAAATTATCGAGTAGTCAATGACATCGGTCGTCTGCGTTCATTTGGTCCCGCCAAACACTTTAAGCACATTTTATTTCCTCGCGCTTGCTCCAAATCATTGTTACCCGCGAGAAAAAGAGGCAATTAAAAAGTTCGGCAAGGCGAACGCACAAAGACCTAAATCGCGGGGTCTACCTTGATAAGTCTACTGTTTTCGGGCGCACCAACAGCCTCGGGAGTTGTGCAATTTATACCTTCCTTAATGGAGACAAGTCATCGCAATTCGCGGCAAAAACTTTGCCGTCTTTCTGCTGCTCCCCCTGCTCTTATTGCGCCGCGTCAAGATACAGATACACTTCATTGAAAAAGCACTAAGGCAATTAAGCGCAGCTTCATCGCGGCAAATAATTCAGTGAAACGTTCGTAATTTCGCCCCGCTGAATATTGTCTGCCACGTTTCCCCGGCACGCGCAGAGATGTTGCTCAAAGAAATCACGCGCGACGCGATCGCAACGTTATTTGGCATCTCTAAAATTTAATTAATTAATTATACAACGGCCGCAGTAAAAGCTGTAACAGAAGAAAAGTATGCATCGCTAATTGTGCGATGCAAAATCATCGAGACTGTGGACCATTCTTCGGTTTCGCCAACATTTTCGTCGAGCTGCGTCGCAACGGTTCACGCTGCACAATATAAATTCACCGTTTATACCTACGATGTGTCCAGTCGTCAACTATGCACCGCAGTTGAACGCATTTGCGCTTCAACTCGCCTTGAACTTTACGACAAATTGCGACTAGAGCCCGTCGCCTCGGAATCGAAAAGTTCCGAGAAGCGACGCCGATGAAACTCTGTTGTCATTCCGCAATCGATTCGAAAATTTCCACGTCGCTATCGGTCGGAAAAGTCTTGAACCGCTGCCTCGTCTCTGTTACCGCCAATAAGTTTAATCTCGTCTCCGCTTCGCTTGTCAGTCGCCGACATTAACGCACATATTCTATCTCGCGACAACGGACGGACGAGCACGAACGAGGAAAAGTTCAAGACGCGTATATCGAACCGCGCGATTAAAGGAAATCGTGGTTTCGTCTGAATCGCGGCACGCTCGAGCTGCTCGCGAGCAAATAACCGCGATTTCACAAACGGATTCCCTTTGAGTAGACATATGTATGCGCGTGCACAAGTATGCGAGCAAAGACACCAAGGCGGCAACTTCGTCGCGGGGAAGTAAATTATTTAAAAATTGAACATAGACGTTGAGTCGACTGGATTGAATTACAATAGGGAATCGTCATTGGAGATTGCTCAGCGTAGAGGAACGAGCTGTATAAATAATACGTTTGATAAAATGAAACATCGAGTTGCTTGTGTTAGAACAGTTTTGAAGGTTTTAATTCATTCGACAAAGTTTGATTAGCTGTACCATCCATTGGCATGTTTCCTTTGAATTGTTATTTCATTTGTATCATAGGCGAACTTGTTGTACTGGAGCGAACGATCGTGAACAGCAGCAGATCTTCTAGATGCACTCTAAAAAGCACTCCAATTTCTGGATGACGAATGTCTGCGTTGTGCCCCCGGATGCAATGTTTATTTTAAAGCATCCTGCTCGTGGCGTTTAAGGGATACGATGCGACCTATTCTACCCTATTTCAAAGGGAAGCGACGGTACATATGTGGGTACGCGTTCAGATCCAAAGTTATCGGAACGAGGATTCGAATGAATCGAAAGCTTTAATTAAAATCGAATCCCGGAAGATCAGCGAGCGAAGACAGCGCGTGAAGAGTAACGGGGAGGGCTGTCCTTAAACCCAACGGAAGTATCTCCTAGTATTTTATCGTATCCTCGCCAGTCACCGGGAATGGGAAAATCTCTCGCAAATACGTTCGAGCAGTCAGGCCGACGTTCTCCGGCGAGCGTTATCAACTTGGATTACAAAACACTCTCAAGATATCCAGAGAGACCCGTACTTTCTTCGCGGCTCAGCACTCCGAAGAGAAAGCTGGGGCGTACACGCGCCCGCGCGCGTCACCATCTCGTGCCACAGTGCGTTTTCTTTCTTTCCATTCGCAGCCGCGCCTTTGATCTCTATTCCGCGGGATTTTCATCGAATCGAACAACGGATCCGCAAAAGTTCGTCGAATCTGGCTGACTCGGCGTGATTCGAGCTCAAGGCATCGGTGTCCTATCGAACGACGGCGCGGTACGTACGCGGCGCTCGAGGGGGCGGCGAGGGCTGGCGACCTCCACCGTCGCCAGTGAGAAGACGAACCGACGCGACGGCCGCGGAAGAGTGCGACCGGGACGGAAAAACAGGGAAACGAAACGGGAAGAGGACGCGAACGGGAGCGGGTCGGTGCGAGAAAGAGCACGGTGGCGATGCGGACGGAAACGGAACGGTGGTGAACGGGGCAGAGAGCGTCGCCGCTAGAAACGGAGAAACTCGGCGGCGACGAGGACGGAGAGAGAATTACGAGCAAATGGAGGAAACGAGAGGGTGGAAGCAGGCGAACGGCGAAGCGAGACGAAGCACTACAGGAACGAAGCCTCCGGGAGGAGCAGAGAAATATGAAGCGGACAAGGGAAAGAAAGAAAGCCGGGCATAAATGGAGGAGACAGAGGCCGCCCTCGGTGGTGCAACGGAGAAGGGCGTATCAATAGAGACAGAAACGCAGAAACGAAGAGTCTGTTAAAGCAGGGGAAGGAGATTGAGGCTGGTAGCGAAAGGGAGAGACGTTTAAAGAGAACCGTGGAGGGCGGAGGACAGGAAATATCGGCGAAGCGAAGGGAGAAAGGTAGAGAGGAAGAGGTAACGAGCGAGGGAAACGAGACGGAACGAGACGGAACGAGACTGGGAGAACGAGAGAGAAGGCTGAGGATGAGCGACAGAGAGAGCCCGGGGATCAATGGACGCAACCCTGCGGGGCGCTACACTCCTCTCTCGGATACTACGTAGTATCTTGCCGCTGCGTAGTAATACTATGCCCGCGCTACGTACTACGCCCGCCACTATTGCACCCTCCACGCTTCCCCGCCTCGACGTTCTATTCCCCTTATGCGGCTCCTCTTCAGACCCTCTACTTCCCCTCCAGCGTTCTACGCGACACAGAACGCCGCGCCGTTCCCCCTTCAGAAGTCTGAACGCCCCTCCATTCGATGTCTGCTTACCCCTCCAACTCACCCTCACTCCCCTCCACGAGCACGAGGGCTAACGGCCTCCCGCGCTAACTTCGATCCGCCAATCGTGCCGCGATGTCGGTTGCCGCGCGCGGGAAAACTCATCCACGCATACACGCAACGAAACTTGTCGTAAGATAGAACGCGGAGCCGGTGTATACAGGGTGTGTCCGATGCACCGGGGCTGGAGCCCGCGCGTGGGAAACCGAGCGGAAGCTACAGACACGGGCGTTTTCGAATATCGTCCGCGGTTGCGGATTTTATTTACTTTTTTCCACCACCTCCATTTCGTTTTTCTTTCTCTTGTTCTGTTTGATTTCTCGCCTGGTTTTGTTTCCTGGACGCGGATTCGACGTGTCGGCTGAGGATAGAGTTATATAGCCGGAGGATGGGGATTAGGCGGTGGTTTTGAATATTTATCCTATCCTTTCTTTTCCCCTCCGCGGCTGGGGGTGGTGCATGTAGACTCGCGATCGAGAGGGAAGCATTGTTTTGGTTGGGGACACGAGAATTGTCCAAGTACTCGTTGACTTATTCATGGGATTTTTAGAGTTTCTGCCAGCGGAGAAAGGATATTTTTCTCGAGAGGATAGAATACGACGGTACACGGTTCATTGTATAAAGGCAACGGTCTGATGAAAGTTATCATTTGTCGTAATTGGTGAATTGTGAATTACTCGCCCGGGTTCATCGTTTCTGTCGGGGCTGGGAAATGTCTGTTACGAAGATTATTGCGTAATGGCGTCTGAAATTTAATTGCTGCCGGAAGGCTACGTTTGTTTAGGGATTAATTTATCACGGGGTAAATCGCGGAGCAGGGAAGTGACCGAGAATCACACGGACTCGTTCCGCGGGAACGGCTAGGCAGGGCGTGGTTCGCATAATTTTCCGGCGAATTTGCGATCCGTTCTCGTTCCTGTCGTTACCAATATTATTGTTCGTTACTTCTATTACAGTTTGAACGGTAATATTGTTTGCCAAGTCCCACGTGTTAGAACTGTAAATTGTTAAATGTGCCCAACACGCATTGCGGGTGGATATAATCTATTTACCCTTTTTATATTCGCTGATTGGTTCGCTTCAGGGGATGAAATGTGAATGCCATTTGAATTATGATCAGTCGAAAACTCACCCCGCGATACAAATTGGGGGCAGCTAATGCATAATAGGAAAATTTTATTGATACTCTTCGGAGAATGCATCGGCACAGTTTGTGTGCACAGGCAAATCGACTAGGGCAACAAAACCTATTCCGAAAATGGAAATTCGAACCTCAAATATGCTTGCCTATCGGCGGCGCTTAATTGAATTGGTCGATTATCGAATAACGCGAACTTTTTCGCGAAACTTCGTCTTCCCCGTCCATTGGAATTTCATTTTTCCCCGAAAGCTTTCGCCCCTTTTTATTTTTCCAGTATGCTACATTCCTAGATAATATTCCTATCCTATCACCGTGCCGCAAAGTCTGTATTATCAGGCGCAAAGCAGTTGACGATTATACATGAATTCACTGTACCGCCTTCCATAATACTTCCTTAAATTAAAGGCGGAGTCAATGCTGCCAATTACCTCGAACAATTTACCATCTTCCCGCGTCAGACGGTAATGCATGAATTTCGTGCAAGCTTTGCAACCGTCTTGATTACTGGTAAGTACTTCAGTAGCATTATAGGGGATGTATATAGGCTGGCATAGATACATAACTGTGCACATTGGTAGTTCCGAGCTCAAGACAAACGATACGTTCCTCAAGTGCGCTCGTGTAACAGGTCGTTAATCGGATTATCGTATTACCCTGGCTCGCATATTTCATGTGAAATATAGTTTCGCCGATTGAGAGCTGCGCCAATAATGACTGCTGTCTGACTCGAGTTCAATCATGAATTAATCACACCCCTCGGTTCATTGCAAAAATTATTGTTCTGCCCTATTGTTGCTAAAAAGAAGCAGACGTATAGAAAATGAATTATACAATTGTGAGAAGACTGTTCCTATAATTTCAATGAACAACGTGCAAATCGTACCGAGGTTACGTTCATTTATTTCGAATGACAGTTCAAAATCACGTTTATCGTCAATTTATATAATGAATTTTATACCGCCCCCTGCTTTGTACACGCGCTACTTATTTCACTTTATTTTATTGCTTCAAATTTCATTGCGGCTTTTTATTTCATATCTCGTTTCACCGGGCTGTTACCGCGACTGTTTTTCGCACTGCCTCCCGTAATCTGTTCGTTTTTTATTTTCCCAATCGACGGACGATATATTGACAGTGGCAAATTCGGAAACGTTCGTCGAAAACGGCCGCGACACAGACCCTGCATCCTTGGATCCGCCAAAAAGAGCACGAGAAACGCACCACGCACCCGTCGCCCGATTATTCGGTACTCTTCCTTCAAAGAGGAGTCACAAGCCACGATCTGACGTGCGGTTTTTCCGCACGCGGTGTGCACTCGTCCCAACGATGCGTGCGAGTCGAGTGCACGCCAGCAGTACTCAGCGTCGAAAGCGCGCGTATTCTTCTTAAAAACTATGGAAAGCGAGGGATAGGAGAGGGCAGATGCCGTATAATGACATTTTCAGTGCGGTTCGTGCCTTTGTCGGCGCAAACCGCGCACACGCGCGCGAGCTGCCTGGAAGGGGCGGAGGGAGGAAAAGGGATCCGGGAGATAGGGAGAGAGAGAGAGTCGAGTGCTTCGAGTTTTATGTCCTTCGGCCCTTAATTCCGTAAAACGACACGAGCCCCTTATCCACCTGGCATCCTTTACCCCGCTGACTTTCCGCTATACCTTTGCTCTCCTCCTTTCCATACCCTCCTTCGCCCCCTTTTTCCCCCCACTCCTTCTGGTCCACCTTGTTTCCTCGCCACTTTCATTCCGCAAAGTTTTTTTTCTTGAACGTACCTCCCCTGCGCTCGTGCCCGCAGTGCGGCCAAATCTTTCGGAATTTCCCCCGGCGAAGTAACTCTCGATAAAGAGGTGCAATTAAGCGAGCGTATATCTGCTTTAGTCGTTGCGCGGATGATAGCACCGGGGACGCTTTCTCCTGCTTATTCCGAGGCGTGAAAGATTCCTCTGTATCTGCCGGGCGAATCTGTGAAAACTCCAACCGTTCCCACGGGAGTTGATTAAACTCGCGTGACCCCTCCTTTGATCTCTCCCTGTACGGCACTCAACTCGCGAATCAAAAACTGTTAATTCTAAACGCGATGGCCGTTGCGCTCTACGGCAAATTAATGTCGTGAGGGCTAGTTTTAAAGATGATGAGAGGTGATGAAAAGTTGATGTCACGTAGTAACTTAACGTATATTTATCGTAATAGTACAAAGTGGTGAAATGACGATGTTGATGTATACTGTACGATGGTTAAGTAAAAAGTGTCGTCTTTCCCTTCTCGAATGTTTGTCGTAGACATGAAAGGGGTGGTTTTTGCGAAAGGGAGTGGGTGTTGGAGCTGGTTCATTGGCTGTTCATTTTGTCTAATGTGGAATTAGGAAGTGGTAGGAAATACGGGTGGGAGAAGTATTAGAAGGAAAGGTGAGGAATAGGAAAAATACAGCAAGGGATGGTCAGCAAATGTGGAAATCCAAGGTTTATGGTCGGCTTTGCCGTTCGCTGTTTTATGATGGTGAGAAGTTGGCGGCCGGCAGCATGGGTACGTGTTTTAATACCTGGAGCGGTCGCCGGAATTTTCCATGTATTTATCCTTGCACATCTGGCAAGCAGCTTCGATTTCGTTGGACGGTTTATGGGACCGTACACTCCCTCTGCCCTTTTCCCGCTCGCGGCCCACCGTGTCACGCATTTTCCGCGCCCAATCTCCACCGTGTAGCTCTTTCCATTCGAGACAGTCCCAAGATAAGAGCACGTACTCGGACAATTAACGTGGTCCGGATTTCTTTGCTGCCGCGTCCGGGAAATTTGTATTATTTAAGTGCGTCCCGTCGGCGACAAATTCGGCAGAAAAATTCGTGTAATTGTTCCCGAGATGTACTCTGTTATCCTGCCACAACTACACTCTACTATTCGCCTTCACGGTTCGTTCGATACGGCAAGCGCAATAGGAAAGGGGGGGAAAAAGGCAGTCTAGCATCTCGCGAAGGAGGCTCGTTCGCCGGAAACGAATGTTTATTACTTATAGCTTGGTGGATCGCATTTACGTATCGCGACCCCTTAATTCCGGAAAGCGTGGCCATCCACTTCCTGCTGGCTCTGTTCCTCGCTCGTCTTCCGCTCGTCTGCGGTCTTTTTTCACACAGTTTTTTTCGCGCTACCAGCCTCGCCCCTCGCGGCGCGCGCCACGGCGCGTTCGAAAGCTACGACCTCGGGACAGAAATTAACGAAGCGGCGATAATTAAGAAAAGAAAGTTTATGCCCGCCGCGCGTACCGCGACATTTTATTACGCGGGGCGGAGTGGTGCGAGTGGAACGAATAAAATTGGACGTTCTCCCGCGGCGATGTTTTTCCGTTCATTTTCGAGAGGGAGTCTTGGCACCGGGCGTAACACTCCGGATCACCGTTAAACGCGAGCGAGAGAAGAAACGGGGGAGGTCGACGCGAAGTAAAAGCGTCTTTGTCTTTCGTCCGTGGAGAACGTACGATCCGACCGCGGGTGTACAATTCCTTCGTCTTGGTTCTGGTTAAACGGGCGTTTGCAGAGATCGGGGGGTGGAAGGAAAACGTTGAAAGGTAAGAGAGTGAGATTGGTTCGCGCGGAATATGCAGCGCGGAAATAAACGATCCCCGATGGTACAAAGGTTTCCCCTCTCTGTCCTTCGCATGATCGTCGAGGACGACCGTAGGTCCGACTAAATTGCGGCCAATCGCGATCGAAATCCGGCAAAAGAGCCTTCGTCGAATCGTCTTGCGAATCGGGATGCTTTAATCCAACATCGATTTCCTGCGAAAAGGCAATCAGGAACAAATCCCCGTCCCCTCGGAGCCCCAACCCCTCCCGTCTATCCACCTGCCCCTTGTCAGATCCTCTCCACCGGCATTTACCCTCTCAACAGCCACTTATCGAAACCAAACGCGAGCCACTTCCGGCCGAGCGACTGTGTCTCGTACATCGATGAAATTTCTTTGACGTTCTCCACCCGCTATCTGGGGCGGACTCCTCGAACGATCTTCTCTGCTCGGCGTGGTAGCTTTATCAGCTTGCTGACCGGAGAGAAGGGTCCAGATATATCAATTCTACCAACCACCCGTCCGTTTTAATTAATTTCGTTACGGGCCGAGGGTTGAATCTCGATCAGCCGGACGCTGACGCGATAAAAGCTGACTCGCAGAGACAACGCTCTGAGTGCCGGCTTTGATAATCGGAACTCGATTGTGAAATCCGTCGCGGCGATCGCGAGGACCTCGAACGAAGGGGATGAAATATATTTTTGACGGAACACAACTGTTTCGTAATTTGCTGATCGCGAGACCGTATCTAATTTCGTATATCCAGTTCACGGGCTGGACTGGACCGTTTACCAAACGCGATTTCGATTTTATTTGCTCGGGATGGACGTGTGGAAATATTGAATTAAGCTGCAAATATTATTATTATTTGGGACGAATACTTTAAGCGTCAGGGAATAGACATTGGTTAAATTTTACGTCTGGGGTAAGGAGGCCTGTTCGAGGAACGGATAAGTAGCATGCCGTTTCGATGTGCATAAATTTCATTTCCGTGGCGTTAAAATTCTTAGATAAAAGGGGCAGGTCGAATGCGCGATCGGTGTTATGATAATAAGTAGCTTCTTCGCCGAAGTCTCCTCGTCATCGTTCGGCGGCATCCCGAGACAGGCCAGAGATTCTCAACTTGCCACCCCCTTGGGGAGCGTTCCTTTATCCAGCGCGAAAGGTAAATCGCCGTCTATGATGTTCAATTCTCCAAGAAACACGGCGCACAATTTCTTTTCTTCTCTCGCGAAACTACAAATCACCGCAAAGTCCGAGGGGTAGCAAGCGTTCGAGCGTCTTTCATTATCATAAATTCCTTGGAACATCGGTTCATCCTGGCGCATCGATTAAACGAGAGACACGGTTACACGCGATTCAACGACTGCCTCCCTTCGGCGGATCGTGAGAAAATGGTGGTGGAAGATGCAGCGGAACCACGAAGAGAAGTGGAGGGACGATGAGCGGGGAGGAAAGGGCACAAATTGTCTAGAGATAGGAGTCAGATCGACCTCTTAGAAAATAAGCGAGGGGCGGGGTGCCGGAGAGATCGAGAGGTAAGATGGCCAGGGCTGCGCAGAGAGACAGAGAAAGGGGACGGGGGGCAAAAGATGGTATGAGGGGTTAGGCGAGACCTCGACTTCCTCTATTACCAATTCATACCCCTCCACGAACTGCCGATATATTCAAACCTCGCCGAGAAAAGGCCAGTCATTGTGTCGGCCTCTTTGTCGTCCTTCTGCCTTTTCTGCTCCTCTCGTTATCCTCCACCTCTCGAGTTCCTCCCCCGCTAGCGCCGCTATGCCACCTCCTTTACACTTCCTTGCCTCCTTGGTCTCGTTTCTCTTCCGTGGCAACGAGGGAGGACCGCATACCTTTGTCAATAGAAGTCGGAGCCAGGAACGAGCGAAAGAAGAAGCAGGAGAAGAAGTAGGAGAGGAGCAGGAGGAGGAGAAGAAGGATGCCTGACCAGGTTGGATGAGAAAAAGGTGGAAAAAGGAGAAGGAGGAGACTCGGGGTGAATGGCGAGGGAGTGAAAGACAGAATGAGCGAGGAGTCTGTTATGAGCCCTTTGAATACTAACGCAGCACGATCGAGGGGGTGGGAGAGGCTCGAGAAAGGAGATCGAGCGAGGAGAAGCAACGGAGGAAAGTGAGATGAGAAGGGGCAGAAGTGAAAAGACGATGGAGGAGCCGGAGAGATGGTGAAGAGTTCAATGGATCGGAGAAGGTAAGAGGCTGCAAGGAGTTCCCGAGTCGGAAGGAATTAGCGATCGGACCGTCCCATCGACGATTCGTTTCCTGCCACGCGAGAATCTTGAATTTCCACCCCTACCAGCCAAACTCGCGAACAGGTCATTAGCTGAACAGGGGAAATACGTTGACGCGCTTGTTTAGCCCCTAAAGGAGCCTCTCTCTGTTAGGCCTTTTTTTCTCAGTTCGTTCGTGCCGGAGTACTATCGTTTCGCTTTGCGTCGGGGATGGATCCATGTCAATGAATTCCATATTTCTATACGCAGTGCAATGTAAATGGTAGCCCATTTGGAAACCATTATTTCCGCCACGATTATTTATTGCCATTCGCAAAAGATAGAAAGAAACTTTGATTGACCGTTCTAAACGGAGACGACGCGACGCTTCGTCGTCTACTAATCGACGACGTGCTGGACGACGTCTTTCGACGAACCCGTCTAGCCGCGAGGCCGCGTCCGAGGCGGAACAAAGGATTATTCCCGTCGCTTCACAGCACGGATTGGAACTTATTAACCGACGCGTCAGCCTCAGGAAATTTATCTAGGGCAGGGAACAACAATTGCAAGCCTGTAATTACACGTGTCCCCGTCGAATGGAAACGCAGAAGACGCCGGCTGACTGCTGCGCCGTCTCGTCGTCCCGAATTTCCTCGACAATATTCTCCCCGACTCGACTGACAGCCGACGCGTAGAAAGACGAAGAGAAACACAGAGAGGACGGGGGATTCAGCGTGTGAAATCATCGTCTGGCCTCTCGAAACGCGTGGCACGGCTGACAAAAGGAAACACAGGGATGAAGCCACGAGTGAATCAGTGGCTGCAGACGCGCCAGGTCATGAACTCGATGCAATTCAGCCGAACCCGTTTCAGAAACATTTTTTCTTCGACGTCGACGTATACGCGGCGGCTGCTGAGAACGTCGTTCCGAAGGGAAACAGAAGACGATCGAGGGACAGTGACGAGAGATGCGTCCAAGAGGCATTCTTGCTTCGTCGAATACTCGGTCCCCGGTGTAATTCAAGCTTCCGCCGCGACCCTTGGCCCACATTCCGCTATAAATATTTCGCGTGCATTCTATTTACCGCGCTGCCTTCCAATTTATATAGCCCAGGATGGTTAGACGAAACTGTAGATTACTCTGGCGCCAAGAGATCGTTCGCCGATGAGGGGGATGCAACGATTCCATCGTCGACGAATTTTAGTAAGTAGCCATACAGGGTTTTACGCGTTCCCCTTACAACCGAAAGGTTAATGGAGCGATAAAATTTGTAAACCAGTGAGATTGTACTTGAAAACTGCCACCCCGTTGTCCCATTGTTCCATACTCTCTAAAACAGCGGTTTCGTTAACAAACCCTAGGTACCCTTTTCTTCTTGCATTCGATGCAGGGGCACTTTAAGCTAAACACCCCGCAGCCACCTACCTCGGGTCACAAATTACGATTCGACTAATTAATCGTCTCGCCGGGTGGATTGTGTTTTCGCCAGGGGATGACGCGAAGAAACGCCGAGCCGATGGGCACGCAACGAGCGCGATTTTGGGGTGGAAAAGCTGGCAGTGGAGAGGTACGCGGTGTCGAGGCTTGTCCAAGATATTTATCGCAAAAGAATTCACAGTCATAACACGGGATTCCAGACGCGCGATACGACGAGAAGCCCGAAGAGACGACGCTCGACGTCTAAAGTTAGACCCTGGCCGGTCTCGACGCCGCAGCATCTCCCGTGACGAGCCAACAGCCCCCTATTTTTCCCTCCGTCCCCTTCTGTCCCTCTGTTCGAGAGCACGAAGAGGAGGGCCGCAATAACAAACCCGACAGGCAGGTTTTAATCGTGGTAATTCATCTCACGGGATCGACTAATTAAGTGGAATATGCGGCCATAACGTAACCAAACGTTGCCGCTATAACCGGTTGCCGGTTTGATAGATCGCGCCTAATGCGCTGCATTCCAGCCGAATGGAACGGCGGAGTCTTTTGGACGCGGGAACGATGCCACTTGTCCCGGTAAATGGTTACGAATGGTGATTGTGGTAGCTTCCTTCTGTTTGGATGGAATATCGGTCAATCCGACTTTGAATCAAATTCATTTCACAGCCTGGCAATGCTTGAGATAATAGTTCTGCGTCCAACTTTGGCTAGCACAAACGAAGCACAAACAGTCGAATGCTACATCTTCCTAATTAATGCAATCGATGCAATGTGATCTTTCGTCAAGTAAAATGCCTTCCCGTCTCTTTTAGATTGAGAATGTTTAAAAAAAAATGCTTAGCTCCTTACAGCGGAGAGGCCCAGTCCCCATTCCCAGTCCCATCCAACTCGATTGAATCCATACAAAAGGCCTCACAGAGTCGATTCCGCGGGCTTCCAGGTATCGTCGCGATAAACGACGCCCTCGCAAATAGCAGGGGCTGACGACCCGTTCGGCGAACCGCAGGCGGCGCTATAATAATTTTTCGTCGCTGACCGACACGAAAACGGCCGTAGACTGGCCACACACGGCCGGAGGTAAACGATTCGCGGGAATCGTATAGCTGCTTGATCCACGACGACAATTAGCAACCATTTGCCTCGTTATCTGCGCTTCTTCCTGGCTACGTGACAATTTCGGACGATTATTCGTCAGGAGCGAGCCCACCGACGCTGACGCAGCCCGGCGATTGTAGATATTCCCTATTTGATATTCATCCACGAACGCAGCCCTCTCTTTTTAACGCTTGTAAACATCGAGCTCGGGGTGCATTAGAAGCTCGTGAAAAATTTAGGCGATTCCACGCATCGTTGTCACGATGCTGCTCGTTCGTCGTTGGTTGACCGACGTTCGTATACGCCATGTAGAAATTTTATTCCGTCGTTACGACGCCGCGTACTAAATTGTAAATATTCGACAGCGTCGAGGTATCGCGTTTTTTCCTTCGACGAATGGAAGGGGATACTATTTGCAAGGAGTGAAAGTCCCTCTCTGGGAATGTACTTTAAGAGTGATCCCTAACCTTTCAATGTTGAAATTTTCGTACAGGTGTTTTTCACGTTTCTCTGACCCACTTAAACGTGTCCCGCGTTGTGGGAAAATTTCACCAAATTTATCGCTCACCAATCACGCTGAAGCATCGGTATAAAGTAGAATCAGTCGTATTCGAAATGCTGTCTCTGGAACGTGCTCCGCTTCGATTAGCTTAATCTCGTTTAATAGCTTTTTAATCTCCACGACGTGCAAACTCCAAAACGTCACGCGAACAATCACTGAAAAATGACAGCAAACCTAGCTACCTACATACCTACCTGTCCGTTCCAGTGGACACAAAATAGCCGGATGAAGTGCAGGTGATTGATTAACCGCGTGGCAATCGGATAATCGTAAAGCAACTAACGAAACATCAGAATACAACTCGGAATGCTGTGGTCCAAGTACGATGCCCGCATTCAGACTATAAAAACGAGGGAACAGGAACAGAAATGGAATCACAGTAATACCGCGACTCTTCCAAAAATAGCGAGCTCTTAGCGTTTCGTCCAAGAACAACAATCCTGTGGTCGGCCAGCCGAGTGACCAATATCCTCGTCCGTGGCAGACAAGATCGTGAACGCGACGAGACCGACCAGTCGGCCAGCCATTTGTCCAGGCATGCGGGAAAATAGAAAGCCGCGATGTTCCTTGAAAACGAGCGCACCGAAATGTCGGTTTAAGTGAAACACTGTGCTTCATATTCGCGTTGACGTGCACAGTCGGGTCGCAGGACCAGGAAGCAGACGTTGGCCATTTGCGGAGACGCTGCTGCCCGACGGATCGTAATGCTTGCGAAATAAGTATCTTTCTTTCTTCCGTTCGCGCCACGACAGCCGGGTATAAAGGGTGGCCTGCATAAAGGCGACGGGGCGCAGTAAAACGTGGCACTCGAGGATGTTATACCGCGTGTACGTACATCCTCCTTTCGACCCTCGACTTGCGAGCTGATCGACGCCCCATTCGTCGATGACGTCCCTGTTTTCATCTCCCTTGTTCTGACTGTGTTTCACGCCTTTGCACGTCGCAGGATCGACACGAGCGCATAAAACCGGTGACCAGCTGGACAGCATACTTTACGGGGGCGAGGCTCGTCGAGAGACCAGCGGTCCGACTGCTTGGTCGCTGATCTCTGACCCCCGCCGTTGGATATACACCTTTGTCGTCAAACTGTAAAACGTATTTCTCGAGTGGTTATGCGTATTAACTCTTATTCATACTAACAGTGTTGAATTTTTAATCATGAAGATAGCAGCGGTTAATGTCTGTCCTGAACGGACCACATTCACTGGGAAACAAGCGCCAGAAATTTGATTACCAAGCGTGTATACGCAGCATGGCCATTTTATCGTTTAACACCGCCACCGCAGGAGTCGTCCGCTGTTTAAGTACTCAAACACGCGACTCCAGAAGGAAGAGTAGGAGTCACGAGTCGTGGGAATCTGTATCTCGGTTGGCCGAAAGAAAATTGGATTCGGCCGGTGGCAAGCTAGCGACCGGGCCATAATTAAAAGGGTCCCGACCGTGTTAATTCGTTCGTTCTTATTCAGCCCTTTAAATCCCTGCCTACGGCGAAGAAACCTCTCCCTCGTCGTGTTACCGTGAATTAAAGGAGCCGTACTGGGGGGGGGGGGGGGGAATGGGCAAATCCATTATTTGGCCTAAGTGAGTTATCACTGGCATCCGCCGGCTGAATTTCACCAGCTTTGTCTTGAAAAGTCGTGGCGTGAGATTCGCCACGTGCCACTGCGACGAGCCAGCAATTCACTGCCCCTAATTTTCTTCCGCTGTCACGTGTTGGTTCGCTTTCACGGATTTGCTTGCTTTACTGGATAATCACCCAAGTGTATTGGTCAACTGTGTCCCAGTTGGATTGGCACAAATCGTTATGAGAATAAATTAGGAATTCTGAGGTGATTCGAAAACTCGGCGGTCTCTTCGTTGGAGAATGATTGGAGAATAACTCCAGAATGAAGGACTTCTGCTCCACGTCTATTTAACTTTTCCCTTCATCCCAGCTTTCAAATTTAACGCGAGGCAAAAATAAAATATCAAAAGATATCCTGACAAATATCATAATCGTGCTGCAGTGGAAGCGCGTGTATAAAATTACCGCTCGTCAATTTCTACTGTCAAGCCACGTAATTCTACTTCCGACGCTCCCAATCGAAACTGAAGTTCGCGTTGCACGAAATCGCCACGACTCTCGAGATGCATCGATCGCGACAACGATGACGACGGGGACGACGACGACAACGAATTCTTCATGCATATTTTATAAGAGCATCGTGCATATCTGTCGCGATCGAGATTGAGCGATTTTTCCATAGGTCCCCATCGCAAATGGACCAACCGCCGATCCGAAGATGCACGTCCGGGACGGGCGAGTGATTTACAGCGGGTGTCAGTTTCGCTAGACGAGGCGGAACCTCTGGTAAAAATTACGCTGCAACAGGTTGCCCGTACGTACCTGCCGCTGTATGGGCTACGTACACGCGGCTGCACACACGTACACTTGTGCCAAGAATCTGGAGCATTCGTGCTGGAATATGTGACCCGCGAAGCGTAATGCTCGCGTAACTATGCCGATCAACGCGGAAACGCCGCCGCCGCGATTTAACGCTCGCGACTTTCCTCGATAATTATATTATATACCCGTTGTATGCGGGTCTAATAGAGTAACGAGACTGATGCGGGGCACTTAATATCGATTCTGATACGACGTTCCATTCGTGGAGGGACATATAGATATCTTTGTTGCTAAATATCTACTGCACATGTTTCAATGGATGTTATCAGCGGGTATTATCCTATTACTTGACAAATGACGTTGGAAGCTCTTTAATACTTCGTCAATCGTCTCCTCGTGAAAAAAAATCAGAGCATCAGGTGACATGTCGGCTGTCCTTGATGTCAAGATTAACTGGCTTTAATTTAATTTTTTTACTTGAAATAATTCAGTCCTTGTGAATTCGTAACGATGCATTTTGTACAAGTACGAAAATCCACTGAGCACAAATTGCGACGACTCACCGTGACTTACGTTCAATCATTAGTCTTCCATTTGTTTTTTTTATTACAGTCGGCACCAGTTTACGCAACTTTTGTAAATTGAAGGTTGGTCGCAAAGAGCGTGTCGCAAGAAGCCGAGACGTGAAATTACGGAAAGGTCGGACAAGCGTTATTTCCACAAAACAGTAACATTACGCAGCCCCCTTTTATTAGCATTTCAATACACAGCACGAATCAGTTGTTTTCAGAGACGAAATCAAACATTTATCATAGTTTGTCACGCCCGCCAGGAGCATCATTCTGACTGTAAAATATCATCTTCATTTCTATCCACCCGGCGAGCATTATTATTTTAAGAGGAACGTTCGAGGATCATCTGAAGGATATTAATTATCATTATCAATCACAAAAGTCTTCCCCGTTGCTCTTCAAACAATTTCCCCGATCCAAGTTGTCTAAGAAAAGAATAGCGTTCCTCGAACAATGGGGACGAAGAATTATAGAAGAACAAATGACGAGGCTCTTTCTGTTGCTCTCTGTTCAGAGCATATTGTGATCGGAAAAAGCGCAGCAACAGTAAACAACGTGGCTCTTTAACAAACGACGTAATCCCAGTCACGTTTTCGCAGGAACTTGCATGCAGCACTTTTAATAGCTGTGTAATGTATGCGCCACCAAATATCTATATTAGTCTTACTATAGATTAGTCCATCTATATTAGTCTTACGATATATACTTCTGTATTATTCTTTATCTCTTTACTTCTGCCGCTTAAGGATTCATACGTACAAATATTGTTGCATCTTGCCAAACCTTCCTCATCCTTGCCCTTACCCTGTGACTCACCCCGTTTAGTCACCCGTCCAATGTTTCCAATTCCTGACCTATGTCCCTAACTATTTTCCATCCCTACTTTCGACCTCTCCTATCACCCCTACTCCTATATTTCAGATCCCTTATAAACCCTTGACCATTCCTCCTAAAAGGCTCATTACATTCATTATTATCTTACACTTCATACGAAAAGGCTCATTACACTCATTATACTTTATTATTATACTCGAAGACCAAGTTCAAGCATTACTATTTCAAAATCCGAGTCACAAGTCCATCATCGTCGTTTAAGTTATTTTATAAACATAAAATAAAAGCCAGTCTTCGAACAAGGTTGTTCCGACTTATTTTCACGTGTAACCCATCCATTACAGCTGAGTTAGCTTGCCGTTATCTGTTTATCGCAGCCTTTTATTCTAGCTACTTAAAAAAAACAAGATTAAGTATCATATGTTTCAGCTGTAAATATTTTGCACAAACGTTGCAATAGTTGCTCATGATATTTCATTTCCTGTTGACTTCTTGCGTGTATCGTGTCTGTACACTAAAATTGCTTTATTTTCGAACCTGCTGCAATCGAAATTTCCAAGCTTCGTCAGACACGGGGCACGTCATGTGCTCAGAGACGTTCGACGCTGTGAACGGATGCTGGCAGACGGCTATTCACGTGCAACGTAATAACGCTGGCTGACATTCATTCACGGTGAGCGTGCATTCATTCAGAAACGAGTGACACACATAGCAGCGATCGCGACCGGATATCAACTTCCTCGTGAAATCATCATCGGGACCGAGATAAAATTAATCGTGAATCGTGCACGCAAATGGTGGGCGAGGGGGGATCGTTGTTCGGCGCCACGTGATATCGCCGCGACTGCGTTGAAATCGCAGCGATTACGTGCCTTCCGGTTCATCCAGTTTGCACAGTGCAATAAATTGGAGTACAGTGGAGATACGTTTTAGGGATTAGATGTGATTGAGAGTTTCTTGGGAAACGATTCCAGGCGATTCGAAGTTTCGCGTGAAGCAGCGCGGACGTAACAGGTCAATTTCCTTGAATCGTTCCCGGCGTTCGTTTCCTTTTGTCCTTTTTTCCCTTGAACGTATGTAAAGCTTCGGCGAACTAAATTTATGTTCGGACGATAATGTCGGTGGGTAGTTGATTCTTTTTTCCCTTTCTGTCTGCATTTCAGGTGCTTGCGTGAAAAAAATGCACGACATTGTAAAATATGGTGAACAGAAAGTGGAGGACGAAACTTGGTGAAAGAGTTCGGCGAAGATAAAATTTGTAAGTACACATTTCGTGATATTTACCTCTGCTATAATTGTGTCTAAAAATATTAACGAGTACCATGTTCGGTACATTTAAGAACTCCAAATTATATTTTCGCCAAAACAACCTAATATCGAATGTTATCTCGAACATAATACGGTATGAAGATATCGGAGTGCTTTTCGGAAAACAAACCTTAAATACATCCATAACAAATCATAACCTTTGAAATTAATTAATCTGATCATATTTCTCAAATAATTAATGCAACAATCTGCGCGCGAATCGATCAAACGTGGAATTAATAGTAGCCAGGTAAGTACTTACAGCGACGTGGATATTTGTAGTTAAATTGCAACATTTGTCGAGAGATATCCCGAGGTAAAGTCGGATGGCGAGCGTGTTATGAGTTTATGCGATCAGAGGACCGAAATAAAGCTGGTCATTGCGCGATACGCGGAAAAGTAGCTCGCGTTGATTCCGCGTTACACGCTCGCGATTGCTCTCTTCAACAACTCGCCGTGGTACATACTACGTGGAAGAAGACTGCTGAAAAAGTCTGTTGAATATCGAAGAACCACTTGATCCAACGCGTTTAAAAATAGGCTTGCGCGGCACGACGAGACCAGGCATAATACAATGTGTCTCATGAGTCGTGACTCATCGAACGTTTGCAATTTATTAACGATTCACGAGAATTTCTGTAAACGTTCGTGCAGCATCGAGGACAAACGAGTCTTTGAGCGTTCGAGGAACGTGCGACGGAGATTGGAGAATCGCTCTGTATTCTCCGATTCGAGGAATATTCATTTGGAGACCTCAGGCAGCGAAATACTACAGAATACTTGATCATGGAATCGTTAATAAAAAGAACACTGCAAAGTTTAATCGACAGAAAAATTTGCACAGACTGTCGGCTGTCGTCTACGGGCAGTTCGCGTCGATTGTCCGACCCTGAAGAGAAGAAAGAGGAATGGACCGAGGGCCCAAAAAGGGGGAATCGCCAACCGCATCGTTCGATACGTGGAAAAGCGTGCGGTGCAGGGGTGCGTAAGTCGCGTCGAAGTTCACGACAGGAAGGAACCAAGGGTCCGCGGGGACGCGAGGAAGTAAAGGGAGAAAACAGGAGCGTACGCTTTCGCCGTTGCTTTTTTTTTATCAGACATGCGATTCACGTTCCTAGCCTCTGGCACCCCCGATTCAATCTAGGCGAGGTCGAAGGGTAGATTCTGGAAGGACCAGGCTTGCTTTGTGTTCGTGTGTCGAACAGTAAGAACGTGCACAGGGTCGCGGAAGAGACAAGCTGTAAGGGAGATCGAACTGAAAGCGAAGGGGGCACAGAATGTTGGAAGGAGAAAGTGTGAAAAAAAATGAAGAGGGTAGAGAGGAGGCGTGTAGACTGGGAGAGTTCGAGCAGAGAACGCTTTACGATACCAAAATTGATGGCGAAATGTACGGACGGGCGAGCAAAATACTCGTCATGTGACATTGCTGCCCTTCGTGAAGCAATCCGGTCGTGGTTCTTCTCGGAGAGTCAGCTGCGGCCCAGAAATCTCGTAATCTCATTCACGGCTGCCCTTGCGGTGGTCGAGTCGTAACCTGTGATCTAAATTCAACTCCACCGATCGACTCGATCGAGAGGAATGGAGAACGAGCGATTCGGGAACCAATGACGCGTTTGGTCTATAGAGATTCGATTCTTTTTTTTTCCTTGGCTTTGCCCCTCGACATCTTTTATTCTTCGCGGCAGGGAAGTTAATTCTTACAACAAGTGGATAAGTTATTAAAAATTACGATTGCTTCTTTATACAAGATTATGGATTTTTCTGTACACTCTTCTCCGGTTTATTAATATTACTTTCAATACGTATGAATACAGATTCCTGGCTCGAGTATTTCGAGAGAAAGAAATAACTGTCGGGGTTCACAGTGGGAGTCACGGTCTTCCTGTTATCAGTTCGCAATTGTGTTCCCATTTCTATTATTCTCCGCGCAGGTTGAGTGGAAGAAGGTGGGACAGTGGGAGGGGAGGGGCCCTCGTTATTATGCCGATCACAGTATGCCCTCTGACCGTACGATGGTACCGCGTTACCATTTTCAAAGGCTGAATTCGGTATAGAAATTAGAATCGACTTCGTTTTCCTCCCCTTTTCTTCACTTGGAACGGACTTAAATCGGACTTTTCTGGGTGCTTCTACTTTTGCAAACACGCGTCGAATCAGCCGAACTGCTCCATTCAATGTAATTTAATATTAATACGCGGGACAATGTTCTTTAGTTTCTCGGTTCGGAGAAGCCCGCAGAAATTACCGCAGCGCCTAACGAACAATTGATTGGACAAAGTGGTCGTTTCCATTTCTGATCGGCCGTTTGCAATGCTAATCCCAGCCATTTCCTCTATAGCTATTAATTTTCCCCCCAATCTCTCCTGTGAACGGAGTTCAAAATGAGTATTGTAGATTCTTTGTATTGTATTGTAGATTAGTATTGTAGTATTGTTAGTATTGTAGATTCTCCTTGTAGATTCTGGACGTATTGCTGAGAAACGTTAAAACTATATATTTTCGTGCGTGAATGTCGTAACTGAGAAGTGTTTAATTCAGAGCGTCTTCTGCAACGAAGACATATTTGGAATGAAAAGTAAGCAATAACGGTCCCGACGAATCGATGAAGTTGAAGGGAACGTTCGTATCGTTTGAAGATACCATTCGAGTCCCTCCAGCCGGCTAAGTTCAGAGATAAACGCTAAAAGAAAAAAGCCCCAGCCATCCGGTCGCGAATTCTTTTTCATTAGAGCCAGATGCAGACCAGTCGCGAGTTCATTCACAAGTAGGCGTTTACGAGCACTTCTTTCCCTCCTGATCGCTCGAAACTTCGGCAAAGTCAAGTTCACGATTCAGCAGTGGTAAAAACCTAGTCTCTCGCAGACCACCGGATGTCCTGTGCAATAAATTCCTCGTCTGCGCGGCGAGGAACAGAAAATTGGAATCAACGAGGTTGAACTTCTTAATTCGCTTTATGCGATTAAAGAAGCGCATTCTTATGCACGCCAGTATCTTCGTACGGTGAAACGGTAATGATTTTATAGCGAGTCCTAATTGCGGCTGACTACCGTAAAACGTATTTATATATGTACAGAAAAGGGGGGAAAATGTCTGAATTAAGCATTTTAAGTTAGACTCTGTTTCTTCGTTTTATAGAATGGCACCAGTAATTCAACGTGTATTGTGAAACTTTCTACGGGGCCATTTTGGCAATAAAACAAAATTGCTGCGTATATCTAAATAGAATAAATAGAATAAATATAATAATCGACGTTAATTTACCATCCACCCGTCAGAAAACGAATACTATGATATGGTTTCCGGGCACGAATGGCGCCCCTGCAGTCGGGCGTTTTGCATTTGCCTGCAAAAAGCACGCCGTAAGAGCACGTTCTATGCGTATGAATGGCACGACGCAACACGTGTACGACTCGGAGCGTGTACCGATGCTTTCTAGAAGGAAAAAACGTGGCCACTTTCGTACGCTGTTTCGTAAATTAGGGCTCAAAGGATTTATCGAATGAATTGCAGCCGGCTCGATAACGCGTCAGTCGACTGCTCCTTTTCCCCGTTGCGCCGCGAGAAGCTCGTGCTGCCGGTTCATAAATTCCTTCGCGTGTTTTTATTCGTTCGAACGCCTAAACAGAAAACGCCGTTTGCATGATAAAGCCGGCGACGCCGAGCGGCGGCTACAATCTGAAATTCATGTTCCCCACGATCGATACGGATAACATCGCGAAATTGAAAATTATACTTCTTCCCGCGATTCCACCCCTTCGTTGTTTTTTTTCACCGTACAGTTTTATGCGTTTGGACGGTTGGAAAAGGGACAGGCTCCACATAATCAATTATCGATGGCGATCAACGCGTCCGTTGGTAGGTAGTTCGCGTGCAGCTTTGGTCGATGACCGTGTAATTAGCCAAGAGTCATCTTGGCGTTGCGTTGGATATTTTTTGGCGGGCAATGATTATGCGCAATTACATTAATAAGCGTAATTATTGCTTACAGATCGATCAGTGTCCGATGCCGCAAGGATGTGTTATTGGGTTTTTAATTGACTTCCTGTTTTCCGTCGCGAAATATTATACTTTCTACAAATTAATAGGCGAAAGCTTAATCAGAGATTAATGACGAGAAAAGAAACGAGAAATATTTATTTCAAATGTCGTTACGCGGAATTCGGGGTCGGTATTAATTTCTCTTGATCGAAACGGCCCGCACAAGCCCGAAGTAAATTTTACCAAAAGTGTCCACGCTGTCTGCGCATCCCTCCCAAAAACGAGAAAACTGCAAAACGATGCGATACACGCGGCTGCTGTAGAAGTTCAATCGAACGGAAGGGTAAAAAGTTCCTCGAAAAAGGGCGAAATTGCAAACGTAAAAAGGGCGGGAACGATAACGATTAACGCAAGGTCCCTGCGCGTGTTGTTTCCGCTTCTGTTTCATCTAAACGATCGTGGACTCACCGGTGCATGGTTTGCGTGGACCCACTTTGACAATCGCAGCGGAATCAATCGCAAATGCTTCTCCCCCGACTGTCCGTCCGCGGAGAAAATATGTACTTTACGCGACAGATATTATTTTCACAAAAATAGGCTGCACGTGTTCCCGTGCCAATTTTTGTTTCGGTGATAACGTTTCTAGCTCATCTTGACGAGGCCTTTGAAATATTTGGAACGGGTGGAATATCGACAATATATTAATATTTTTCACGAAACAGAGAAGGCAATCGGATCGATTACTCGATTTCTCTTGGCCCCTCGTATAATTAATTCCCAGCAAGCAGTCTCTATTCTTCTCCCCGGCATTACAGCACCCTCAAAACTCTGCAACCTTTCAGGAAATAGAAACATTATTCGTTCTTCTCGCAAACATCGAAATGTTCTGTCCCCGTACCATTTCGTCCCCCCAGATATCTCGTTCCGCAAGAATTACGATACATTTACACGGCCCCAAGCATCTCAATCCTCTTCGAGGAGTTCGCTATTTAGGAAGAAGAAGAAAAAACTTGCGTGTATGCTCGTGGCTAAGAGGTTCGTAGAGAGAAACACGATGCAGAAGTCACTTCTAAAGGACTTCCGTCGTCCTGGTAGAAGTGATTCTTCCTTTCCCGTCCTTACCACGCTTATGCATATATGTATGGATATTATGTGCCATGCATATATGCATGATTCGTGTACATACATGGAAGGGTGTATGGCCCCATGGCACGTGTGTACGTCTCTGATCCCCGTGGACGATTCCGGATTATAAATTGCCAAACTTCTTAGCGAATCGTTGAGGAAAGGGTCCGACAGAGGGAGTCTCTTCGAAGGGATCGCGAAGGAAGCGTTGACAGAACGGGGAAAGCAGGAAAAAGGAAGAGGCACTTGTTGTGCCGATCGAACATGCTGCGAGTGCGTCCGAACACGTTCAGCGATATTTCCCTTCTGAAATGCAGGATGCGTTGCGACACGTGGCTACCGAAAGAAGTTTGCTGAACTTGGAACAAGAGAGAGGAGGGACGAGTGTTATATTCTACAATATTTTTAGAACTTATGCTTTGAGTGTTTAAGCGACTTTGACGCTTGTGAGTCTGGTCATTGAAAGAAATGGAAAAAAAATTTCAGGCAAGAATGCAACGCAGTTAATATTCATTTGCTTGTGTAAGACATTTCGACGTTAATTTCGACGTTGATTTCGAGGAACGAGTGCAGAGCAATAGTCACCAGAGAAAGAGTGTTCTCGTTCGGTGGAAAAAGTTAGCGTGCATTGTACGATAATTTGCCAATTAGGTAATTTTGTTTATAGAAACTTTGTTGATTATTTCACGCAATCCAAGGCCATAAGCCGCTGCAACGCCAACGCGTTATGAATGCAGATGCAAAGGTCGATGCAATACCTGCCTACAACCCCATTAATTTCACCGATCGCGACTGGATGGCCGTATCAGAGTTATTTTATTAATATCCAATCGTAATTCGAAAACGCCAGCCCGAAACCAGAGGAGTGCAATAAGCATCCATTCAATTTGGCGCGTGATCGCAGAAATGGACGCACGGTGACTCTTTATTAAATCAATCGGAATGGTACACAGTTCGACTGGAGTGGGAGAGGGCAGGTTGCGGCAGGACTAATTACGAAAATATTGATTGGAATATGTAAAAGATCATATTCCTGTACGCGCGATCGCTCAGGTATTTTATTTCGCACCGAATCCGAGATGACGGTTGCACTGTCGTCCACTCCAAACTTCATTGGAATTTGGAAAGCATATTTCACGACATTTGCCAAAACTTTTCCTGAAAACTCAACTAGAGAACTTTCTAATTCGCAGAAAGTTGCAAAAAGCCTGGGACTATATTTTACAAATAAAGTGGCTAATTTTGCAAGGAACATGGAAGCTACAATATGCGTATTACTATTCACCGCGTGCGTAATAATATTACGCCAATAATATTACGTTAATTAACTATCAGGAACAGTTGTCATATTTATATCAATCAAATATGTCGCAAGAAAATCCTAGAGTCCTCCCGATCCTCTGATTATGACAAGTGCAAATAACAATCTGCCTTCCTAACAAAGCAAAGAAGATTAAATATTTCCCTGCATCTATTACGAACAGCTAATGATCCGTTCTAGTTTTCCTCAGCGATCAGTTTTCGATTGAACTGCAAACAAAATTGCCAAAGATCAATTGATAAATATTGCAAAATATTCCAATTGCTTCTGGAATGACAGAGTATAATTTAATGTAACTTCGCTAATTGTGCAACATGCTTCTGCCGATACTTGCGTTCACATTGTTATTTTCAATGCAAGCTTTCATTTTTCGTCGGCCCATTGAAAGAAAAAACCAGCTTCCGCCTCTCCAACTATTTTCCCACCGATTACCGTGTCACGTCGCGACGGATAAGACGGACGCTCTTCCTTGGTCCACTTGCGCCATTTTCGGCAATTAAACGGTGGTGAAAAATAGTTCTCCCATGCTGCGAAAGACGCTCAAGTGCGCGTAGGTAATTGATGAATAGGGAAACTGCGAAGAGCGGAAGTCTGACACTTTTGGACACTGATTATTCCTAGGAAACATCAATTATTTTTGTCCCAGGAATTTTTGGAAATTTTTTCAAAACAACGTCATTCTCCTTTCACACGACACCTCAAATGAAACACACTACCTAAGTTTCCCATCTCCTAGTCCAAAATCTAAACGGTGTACGCTGAAAAACGAGCGACCAGAAACAGCCAGATAGGTGTACAATTATATCCGACGAATCCAACAGGGAGAACGATATAAAATGGAGTAGGAGGTCGCGTTTCATTGAACGGTCCCGGCTACGGAGGTAAAAAAAACTCCCGGTTGAAGGGTTCCCATGAGGTTATAGAAGCGACTACCTCGTGCAGGCAGAAATATAATTAAAAAGTGGCAGTTCGATATCGCGGCGTGGGTCGAATAAAACTGCTTAATGGATTTTTTCCATTTACTTGGCCTCGTCGAACTTTCTCCAGCCGTCGTGAATTTTCACACGCACAACGACCCCTAAAACCGTGCGCGTACGTACGCGAAATAGCTGGCTTGTATAAGGTTCACGGAGAGCCAGCGGGAAAACGACTTCGGGTCGTTTTCACACCTCCAACGAAGGGAAGGCGTGCGACGATCCTACGTTATGGACCCCACTCTTCCGCTTCCAGGACTTTTACCCTCGTTCTGCTTTACGACTTCATCCGACGCCCGCGAAAATTCCACGTTTCTTACGGATACTCGCTGTACACATTGCTGATTTTATGCCCCCAAAATCACTATACAAGCTGTAGTCCGTAATGAAAGTTTGTTGCATTTAGGGTACGGGTAAGTGTTTGAGGGAGCAGGAAGGTGTAATAGGTCTTCGTGGTTGTATCCAATTTTTTGCCGACATTTTACGCGAGAAAAACTACCCACCTATTACATAATAGTTTGTAATAAAGTCCGTTTTAATAGAGGAGAGACAATTTACCCTAAATTCAGCTAGCAACACCAGCGATACTGGCCACACGAACAACACCCCCTAGAATCTAGAGGCGCATAGTTTCCAGAACGAACAATCATCAAGAACAAATTGCAATCATTCCCCGCCCGTCGTCGCTGAACCTCGTCCGGTCGTCTAGGTGGTCATCAAATAGTTTAACGCACGTCCAGAAGAAGGATCTGCCCAACTCGTTACCTCAACGGCCACGCAACGCGATAATGTGGCCAGAAGGTTAAAAGAAAAGAAGTGAACGTTCACGAGCATCCTTTATACGTGTCGCACGATACATCCAAGCCAGCTAGCCAGCCATGGAGTTAATGGAAATGCCAGAAGCATGGGAGCGCATACTAAATGGTCTAGCCTCCCCTGTGCAGTCGATGACTTTTCCACTTTTCCTCGCTTTTCTGTCGCTCCTGCGCGACAGGGAGCAACTCTGCCCCTTCTCATAACTTCGTTCCCGGTGAACCCATAAATTCACCGCGACAACGCATAAATCAGACGTGCGTGCCCGATCGTACGCAGGTAGGAGACTCGGGGAAGAACGATCAGCATTCCAGCCGCGGAGGATCCTCCGATATACGTGTACCGACGGCACGAGAGTAAACACGATCAGCGTACACCGAGAACACGCTGCTCTTTCTCCCGATACAAGACAAGTTGGAAGGAGCGAGCGATACCCCGTTACTGTTACGTTAGCCCGATGAAGCCTGCACTCTATTTATCACGGCTGCGACGAAATTAGGTACGCGTTCCGCTGTGTAAACGCGTCGAAGCTCGAGGGAGGAAATTTGTAAAAATCTAACTCGGGGCAAGATGCTGGCTCGCCGGGGCGCGCCGCGTGCCCAGTGTGTCCGCTGAGAAACTTATCAAATTTTCGACCGCTCCGTCACCCGCCTCCCCGAAACTTTCGTTGATGAGGAGCAGGGAAAAAGTGGCTGGAAAAAAGAAGGAGAGCAGCGCAGTTCGGCAGGACATGCATCGTTGCGTCTACAGGCCGTCCCGAATCAGACGCTCTGGATGGGAGGTGCTCGGTGAAGAAGCTCAAAATGATCGATGACCGGCCGATATTGGTAGCGACATATGGAGTAGCGTATCCGCCAGCTTGCTCCCATAATGGGCACCGCCGCAACCTTTTTCCACGCCTCCAATGTCACTCGATAGCAAATTTCTGCTTAACGACCGATGGATATATACGGTGGCGGATGCACGCCGGCCCGCGTGCGTCTTCTTCGCACGCAGCGGCCTTTTTACGGGGACTTTCGACGCATCAATCAGGGCCCCGTGACGCGGGAAAGGAAAATAGAGAGGCGGATGGAACAGTGAAACGAATGAAAGACGGAGGTCGGAAGGTGCGACGTGATCCACGAGCGCGATGTTGTTTGTGTTGGCGAAATCGTGGCACTTCTCTGTTTTACGCAAGCACTCAGGGTGGTAACAATGTCTGCTCACATCAAATTTTCTGCTCTATAATACACACGTCCGCAAAATTAAAGGACCGAAACATTGTCGATGTTTGGACTGCTGCAACTGCGTGAAAATTTTTTGACCGATCCTTTGATTTTTCTGAGGCAAGTAGTAATTGCTGAGAAGAATTTACTACGATACCTATTAACCGTGTGTCTTATATTTCCTTTCATCTGATATGAACAACGAATAAAACATCTATTTTTGTTCCAGTACCGCATTAAGAATTTTGTACACTCGTAAATTCGAATCTCATGGGCAATGAGGAAAAAGAGGTCGTGCAAAGGAATATGCCAATGGAAGTTGTACTAAACATGAAAGAAAAAATAATGAAGCTAATTCTCATATCCCATCCATACCCTCGCAATTCTTAATCAATTATTCTTAGGATCGACGTCCGTCCCTACCAAGAGATTTCTCTTGAAAAATTGATCGAACCGTCTCCTTTTGCCCTATTCTCCAGTCCTGATTATTTCACGCGTACAAGAAGGAAATATAGGACGATACAGAGGGCTGAAGGGCGGAGCGAGCCTTAATTGAACGGGCCAAATTCAGGGGACGTAAGTTTCGCCGGCTTCAGATCGAAACATGCCGCGGAGACGATCAGCTTCATTAGTCGGTCGGGATTAAACAAATCGTGCGTGAACGGCGAAATGAAAAAGTTGAATTCAACTTCCCCTTCGCGTCGAACCTTGGGGGTTCTCTCCAGAAAAAAAACTCGTTAGTCCGCCAGGATATTCATCAAGCTTTGATTATTTGTCCGCCGCACTTGGTTCGATCTAGCCAAGAGCCTCGTTCCTTATTGGTTGTCACGAAATTTTCGAAATTGGTGTGCGCGATCAATTCCTATCCCAGCTGATTCCTCCAGCCGGGCAGCAACTCTGCTGGCACAAACGGTAGAGTTGCTGCCGACAAATCAAATATTTAGGAATATCTTGAACAAAGGCGAGACAAATATTTGCTCGAGACACAATGAAAATGAAAGAGTCCGTCGAATAGACGCGGCGGGGGTGAAACGAGCGTTCGATCGGAAAACATATTCGGTAGCCTCGCAGATTCGAAACTGCCCCTACCGCCTATCAATGCCTAATAGCCTGGCGCCCCGTTCAAGAGCGTACTCGCCTGTCCAACGGGCGCAAGGAGAGAAAACGCGAAAGGGAGGAAGAATCGTAAGGGCCCGTGTCTCGCGACGGCACGTCGAATTCTTCAGTCGGCAGGCGCGCAGGCTGTAATTGACGTGGTCGAATAATGGAGTGCTGCCAATGGGTACAAAGGACGAAGGCTGGACGCGGTGCTACCGCTTGAAAAGCCCTGAGGGGTGGCTGAGGGGGTGGGACAGAGAGTTGGGAGGGTGGCGAATGGTCAGAACAAAGTTCCTTGGGATCGAAAGGGGGACAGAACGTTTTTATCCCGTTCCCGACCCCTATCTGATCAGGAATGCCTCTCACGACTCGAGTGATTTATTCCCTCCATTTCTGGGGATTATTGTATACATATATAGATCCGGACCAGCCACTCTGGACGCTGTTACATCGTGCCGCGCCACACTGCGTCGCGCCGTGGCTACGTGCATACTCTCTTTGCTTGGAAACTCGAACGACGACATCCAGGGTCACCATCGCGATCTGCGTTCCACACGCTTCCGGCAAGCCGTCTTTCCGAAAGCGCCAGACCTTTGCAATTCCTGACTCGGCAGCTCCCTTTGCGCAAAGGCGGGCCACAAAGGGAGTTATTTCTTGAATTCTTTTGCCACGCGAATTCCCGGGGGCTGGGGTGTCACGGTTATAAATCGTTTCGTTTCGATCTGCGCGATATGCTTTTTATTCGCTCTGATTCCATTTGATGCGACGCGACGTTCCACGAGGTCAGCTTTTCTATTTTATCTATGTAATCTCGCCGATTGTGTCCACGGCATCTATAGAACTAACTATCGTGTCCATTCTTCGAAGATTTTTCATGCGACGAGATGCGGAAAAAGTGGTTGGCCTCTGGTCGCGAGTGAATTCCACGAGCTTCGAACATAATGGATCGTAGACGGTTAGCTTAACAACAACGTATACAGCTTGCGTGGAAGGGGGCGGGATTCTTTTCCTGTTAGCGTAAGAGTGAAGTTTCCAGAAAATCATTTCATCTAATGGGGAATGGGGTTGGAATAGAAGAGGGCACCGCCGAAACTTTCTTCCAGCCGACGAATCTCTTGGATCACGCGTCTGGCACGAATCCGGTGTCGACTTTTCGCGAAATGCTGCGAACGCCACGGCAGCGCCATAAGTTTCGAGATTTGAGAGATACCGGTTGGCCTCCAGTAAATCACCGGCGATCATTCACGAGATTCCGCGGGATAAGAAGCGTGGAACGTATTCCTTCTGCCAAGTTCCTTCGCTTCCCCGTCTACCATTCTCGCTTTTTTCTTACCTAGCATCTTTTCTTTCCCGCGGCTATGATAGACGTTCGAGACAAAGGTGTGTGCGAAAGCGTTCACGAAAATATCATTTACAGACGAACAAATAAAGAAGCCCACTGCTTTCCAGGTCGCCTCGGCATGATTAACCAATTTTTATTCGGCCGAAACGCGTGCTCTATTATTGTATCTGCGTACGAGCAAGCGTTACTAAGAATCGAGAAATATTTTCCAAGGATCCAAATGTTCGTAAGAAATTTGACCGAAGACGTGCGTCGATGCGGCCAGATTCATCCCCCTCGGTAAGGTAACCTTGTTAAAATTTCCAACCCGTTCCCCGAGCAAGGCGATTCGTTATTCTTCGACGTGGCTCAACTGGGTAGTTGGAAAATCAAATTGAAGTTGGTCAATCGCCGGATCGACTGTTAACTTTCTCGGTTTCGTCGATCTTTCACAGTTGCTGATTCAATGCTTTATTCAGATGGGCAGCACGCTAGTTAAGGAAGCGTTTCTAGCCTGCTGGTTGGTCGTTCGAAGCGGGAACGCGTAAAAGTTTATCTCGACGTCTATAAAATGAGAAGCGAATTCCGACAAAAGTGCGCCGTGCTTGTACTCGAAAATATTTAATTCATGGACACATTCCGTGTGATTTATATCGGCGATACGGTCGTCGATGCTCGGCTATATGCTTTTATAGTATTGCGCCCTGTCTCCTATTCTGAGCAGACGCAACTTTCTTGTATCTTCAATAACCACGGGAATGACTGCCGGCGAATGTGCGGGAACTGCTGGACGTTAATTTTGATAAAACTTTGCCGGTTCGTAAAGAGGATACAATTTTGGTTTTGAAAATAGCGGTTGTAAAAGCTGTTTCATAGGTACAAACTGTTTGCTCATTATAGATAGCATCAAAGCGGACGCATATGAGAATTCCAATCTGCAAATCCAAGTGGAAGTAGTCTTACTATATGTGTAGCGAATACTACGATATAATCGATAGGTATATTTGCCTGGGAAACCATGGACAGAGATTAATGCATAACTAAAACAGAAACTACGATTGCTCCAAAAAATCCTCTGCCAACAAATATGTCACACGGAGGAAACAATATCGAAACCTCGCTAATAATTAAAGGGACGCAAAGTATCCTGGCAGAAATGAAAGCGACAATCGCCGAATCGTTTACCATCGATCCACGCGGCCGAAAAACAATTACATCGGCGACCTCCGCGTTTCATTATCGTTCACCTAGTTTCGCAGGTCCTCGTAGCTCGTCGACTATAAATCTCGCGAGGCAAAAAGAGCTCGCAGGAGATCCCGGAGAAGGGGAGGAACGCGTTATCGCGACGGGACGAGAAACGCAAGCTCTTTCAAAATTGTCGCGCACCAGTGAAATACTGGGATGCGTAAATCAATCGTCGTGGAGCCATAACGAAGCTTCGCTTAAACTCTCGGATCCGTGATCGTCAACGAAGGTGCGCAAAGTGTTCGATTGCGGGTCAACTTGTCCAATTAGTCGTTGCATCGACGTTCGTCGTAATTTTCGCGCCACGAAATGCCCGTAGGAGATTAAATCGAATGGAATTTTTGTAATTCTTCAAGGGGCAATTTGTGAGCAGGATTTTTCATACTAAAACGCTTCAATTGAAATAGCGCACGGCTGTAAAAATTACCTATATGAGTACCTGTACGCGTGTAATCAAATTTTCCCAGAACTTCCCACCTTTGCCCGGGAAAGTTAGAAGCTCGCGCAGCAGAACAGAAATTTAATTAGAAAAGCATTTCGTTACTCCGGCATCGTACAAACATTCGCTTCTCGCACAAAAGCGACCGCAGGGTAATATCTCGAGAACCAATTGGAAAAATGGATCCACTAAAGCGTATCAAAATTTCATACAGGTCCATTTCCACCAGCGCGAACTTTACAATTTCGACGCAAAAAGCGACGCGGTTTTTCCATTCCGGCCTGCCTGTTACGGTCGACCCCTTTTCGTCTCGCAATAACCAGTGTTTATACGTATTATTCCGACTGGAAAATAATATTCAGGGTCAGCGGGGACGGGTTCACCGGCGGCGCCGCCATTACCGCCCCTAAAGCATCAGAATTATCAGTGTATCGTGTGGGCGAGCAGGGGTGGACGGTCTTTTCCGAGTGCTCGTGCGAAAAAGAGAAGGAATCGCAACAAATCACTCGATATCTTGAAAGCCACGCGGCGAGAAAGCCCGAGGAAACGAAGCGGGGACGGGGTGGAGGATCGAGCAGCCGCAGAGACGCAAGAACTTTTCTTATTTACGAGCGAGCTTATTTCCTCAGGCTACTGCATATGGATATCAGAGCGAAGCGGAGCGACGCGACGCGACGCGACGGTACACCGCGCGGCGAGCGGAGGCGGATGCGAGAATCGGCCGTGCACACCGTGTGGAACTTTAATGCTACCTTCCAAGACCTCTTTCCGCCTCGCCGGCCAATTCCCTTCTTTCTCCGCCGGGAACTGCTCTTGTCAACCGCGAACCCTGCACACCTTGATACACCCGGAAATCAACTTTCTTCCTTTTTCTTCGCGGAAAAGTCGAGCAGGGTCTTTCCGAGATGGTGTTGCGTGTGGAATAGATGGAATACGTCCCGGCGCTTAAGACAAATTAATTGAATTCTCGTCGCGGCGATGGCGAATGGAATATCTACAGAGTGCTGTAGGAGACTCATTGAAACGGATTGTTTTATTTAGACGAAGGATGCTAGGTGAATTGATATTTATTCTCTGGAATAATTGGTGAATATTCCCGTAATGCCCTGTGTGGAACCGAAAGAAATTGTAACCACGCCTGTGAGGAATCGACAGTATCTCCATTGCACCTTATAGTCCATCGTTCGTAAATTTACGTACAAACGTACATCGAATGGCAGACGCGATAGAAAGACGACAATATTCGTCAAGGAATACGTAGTACTCGATTTGCTATATTCACAAGGAACTTGAGCCCGGTGGTCGCTGTTTAAGGCACCGTTAAACCAGCTCGCGGTGCACTCATTTTTACGACTAGAACTCTCCCTCCACAGTCGTGAGAAGTTCGCGTTCTTCTCGTCCAAAAGTCGTCCAATAATGCCAGGCTTCGTACTTTAAAGCTGTTTCCTCGTGCGTGCTCGTGACGGCGCGAACGTGTCGGCAGAAATTGTGTTTAAGGGAATTACCCAGGACCAGAAGAACGATGGGGCGACGAGCCTCGCGCGGGCCAAGGGTTTCTTTGCACTCGAGCATCGGAAAAAACTCGGGATTTCGAGATTAAAACCCGCGGTGGCATTGAAAATGAATCCAAGCAGTTTGTTCGATAAAAAGAAGCTAACTATTTCGCGTTTCAAGTACGTTTCAAAATCGCGGATGAAAGCTTGTTGTACGTAGACATTACTTAATTGCACGTATCCTACAGGAATCGCATTTAAAAAGGATTTCAATTTTTTAAGCCCTATATTCCCTTCAGATAACAAATAACAAAGTGCTCTGCAAAATTTAATGGAGGAAGAAGAATAGTCGGGGGGAAAAGAAGTAGAGTACGTTGTCGGTACGGAACGGTAGACTATTCCTGGATTTCTCCAGCGTCATTACTCTTCCCGAGAAAACGTTAAGACTATCAGCGACAAAGCAAGAAAGCGACTGGATTTCGCTCACGTCCGGAGAAAAAGTGAATCTGTCGTCCGAGAGGGAATCACGTCGCCGGAAACGTACTACGTACTCCGTCACGGTTGCACGTCACCGACTGTTTCTTGGTCCGAGCGCGAAGATCGACGGCGGTCCCGTGATCTCCCGACAAACTTCAGAAATTCGTTTCGTTCGGTTGGCGATGGACAAGATTTGTTTGAATTCTGCCACGAAATCCGTCCGATCGTTCCTCGAAACGAAAAGGACGGGCACGCTGCTGCATCCGCCGAAATTGGATGCAGGGTTTACTCGTAAAATTGGAACACACTGGAGGGCGCGGTAATTCGACAAAGAGGAAAATTCTATGTAGAGACCACGAAGGACAGACACGTAAGGTAATGATCTATACAGCAACCCTGTTTCGATTTTCCCGAGCGCCAAGAAATTTGCTCAGTTTAATCATATGCAATAGCGATGGTGAGAGAGGGTAGTTCTTAAAATTTGTTGAACATTGGTACTTATGTAATGTCAGATGATCATTGTTCGAAACACACATGGACAAAACTTCTTCGCGTTTGTACGTTTCCATTAAATTTCATTGAGGGAACTATTACACGGCGCGAATTGAGAAATTACGTTGAGATGCACGGAAGGTCATATTCCACTCTTCATATAACTAGTATGTAATAGTAAAATCATTTTGTATTCACCATCTCCTTCTGCCGGCCATCCTCCAGCTGAAAAGAATGGAAAAATCATTAGATAACTCCTACCAATAATGTTTCGAACGAACACAACAATTAATACAACGAATACAACACCGCGAAAGGCATTAACGAAATCCGCGCGTTATTTTTGCGCTCGGTATTTATATTTAACCATTATCTCGAGCACGATCTGCGCTCGTAAACATTCTCGAAATGGACCACCGTGGCTGTTTTTTCGAAAGATAAAACGCGGTCATTGGTCGCGCGATTAAGCGGTGTCAAGATAAAAGTTCATCGCAATCCAATTACCACCGCCGCTCGGCGGGGGGTAATTAATCGCTCGGACGTTGCGATGGCTCGCGAGAATCGACCTAATAATTGCTCAAACCGAGACACGGATTACCGATATCTTCACGCTCGTAATAATATTTCCCCGCGGGGATCATCGGGGCCATATCAACGTCACGGAAAAGAAGAAACACGGCCTTTACGTAACCAATCGCAACAGTTGAACAATTCCTTCAGTAATCAAATTTGATCTCATTCCCACCGAGGACCATCATTTGTTTCCTCGTTGCGTGATATACGCACGATGTCGTCGATTGTCCTGTGACAAACGGGAAAAGGGGGAAAGCACGGGTAGAAAGAAAGGAACGACAATAAATAACCGTGGAGACGCGGGTGACTTCGTGTTCGACGTGTCCCAACGAACCACGAGGGTTCCGCGGAAATTAAACTCGTCTCGCGTAGATACGAGTCAGGGCGATCGGACCGCGGTGTTGTTGAGACTAATACGAATGTCTTCTCGCCGGCAACCGCGACGTTATTTCCTCCTTATATCGTTCGCCGGCAGAGTAAATCATATAGGTACGTCGAGCAATCGTAACGATTCTATAGTTTCTCCCGATCTCTGTGTATATTGTTATATTCCATCAAAAGCAAACGCAACAGGCAACTGTTTCTACTGAAATCATTCGTATCGTGAATGTGCTTTTTTAGGTTTTCTCGAGATTTTCTCTGCTGTATGCGGCTCATATTTACTACCCGTGGAAATGTACACGGGGAAAAATAACCCCTCTCGATTTAACCCATTTTCCACGACAGCAACGAGCACCCGACAAAAATGACCACCTCGCAAGTCCAGCGCAGATAAATCATCGCGAGCTCGTTAAACAAGACGCCGCAAAAAAACAAATTCTTTATTATCTGCAGCGTAGAGTGTTGTTCGTTCGCGCGATCAGAGGGAAGGGTAGAAGATATGAATGCCCGTGGCGGTGTTTATGGCAGCTCGTTACCAAAGATGGTTTTTAATTTCAAGCGAGCAGTTTCCTCCCTCTCTTCCCCCGTTCGGCCATCTTTAAGTATGTTTACATGCACTACTTAACTCATTGTCGCATTCAAAGGGGTACGAGTGAGGTAGAAAATGGTCTGGGGCAGAGGTTCAGCCCTTCCCGCCGTTCGCAGGGGGGCGATATGAATATTAATAATATTCTTACGCTGTCTGAAAAGCAAATTTTAGAATAACAATGGCCCTTCTCGGCCCCCCTTCCTCCCGGCACCTTTGTCTCGCCGCGTTAAACATACGACTACGCGATATTAACTTCGACGAGACATTATTTCGTAAGTTTTGGCGCGGCCGGATTACAGAGGATATTACAGCTGTTTCCATGGTGATATTAACGAACATTCGTTGTACTCCGCCTGCGCGATGGCGGCGATAAAAGCAATATCATATCTAACAGGAGGAAATTCGAAGCACCGTACGATACTCGTGTCAACGAGATCGCTTAAAAGTTTCCCTGAATATCGTGCAACTCGCGGGCATTGTTGAGCATGTTATAAAGACGCAGTTCGCCATTCGACGACACTAATCGCACGGCGGCGCAACCAATATGGAAACAGATGCTTCTTAATCCGCCGCGCACTGCGCTCTATTTCGTTCAGCGACGTTTAAGCACCTACGTTTACATGGCCTGGCCAACCCCATTATCATCCACTGACTTGTCCAGAGGGATGCAAACGGGTGTACAGGGAAAATAGAGAAGAGGTAGAGCGGCCGGGCGTGTACAGAAAGAGCGGGAGCAAGGAAAATCAACGAGAGAAAGACAGAGTGACTAAGGGAGCGGGGTCGAGGGGAGGTCGGTTCGGTGTAAAAGCGGCTTCCTCGGCGTGTAAGGTACGAGTGTAAGGCTCTTAAATGGTTATTGGATTGAGACCCTGCTCGAACGAGCGGGAACTTACTTGGCGATGTCCTGTCGTGGTAGCGGCGTTCATAGCCCTGAGACAGGGTTGGGGGAGAAGAACGAAGGCTGGATAGGGGTGGAAAGGAGAGGACAAGGAGCAACATAGGGTCGCGCGAAAAGGCGAAAGAGAAGCGGTTGCAAAAGAACGGGTTGCGTCGCAGGCCACACACGTTCCGTGTAAGCAGAGATAGCGGAGAAAAGGGTGGCCGCGAGGAGTAAAGGAGACAGAGATAGGGGGACACACGAGCAGCCAGCGTTGATGTGGATATTCGTATGCTCAAGGTGCGCCGACCACCGCAGTAGTCTCGCTGCTGTCTCCCATCAGCCGGCCAAGTTTTCTTAACACTTTATTGCGGTCCGTTGTAGTCCCGCCTTGGCGGAACGGCACAAGTGCTGTATGAAACATTTAGTCGTAAGGGGAACACTTAATTTAACCGAGACCGTACCACCTACTCCCTTCAATACTCTTTCGCCGCGATCTTCGCGAGCCCCTCGTTGCACCCGCGTGATCGTAGCTATTGTCCCGGGTGTGCTTCATTAATGGGACCGTTGTTAATTGCGGGCGATATATACGAGCGATGTCGATAGAACTATTCCTACGTAAATGGAGGAGCTGCGAATACAATGGATTCGAGTATCGTTTCTCGAATGGACGAAAAGATACTCCTGCCGAGAAAATAATAGAGTCGGACGCTCGTTTTATTTGGCTCGATTGTTTCGAAATCAGCGGAACATTTCGTAAGCGCGTGCCAGTGTTTACCGTTCTGGCAATGCACGAGCGAGGCGCGCCTTTTTAACGCTGCGAGATTAGCCGCCACCCCGGCGATAAGAGGAAAACAAAGGGATGGAAAAGTGTAATACAGAGTTCGCGGGTCAACGAAAGCTTCGCGATACGGATAATGGAAACAAATTGACAGCTCGCGCGACTCGAGCGATAATGCGAATGAAATTTTCTCTAACGCGCGCGTTGTCGAAGTGCCAGCAACGCGCCAGGTAGATGTAGGGCCACGGGAGCATTACAAATTCTCAGATAATTCCCAATGTACTTAGCTGGCGTAAAAGAAGCACGGTGCTTCCTCGTTGCGGCCGGAAGTCGGAACGAATTGCAGCACGAAGAAGTGTTTCACGTTGATTGTTAGCCTCGTTCACCTTCCCTGCCTTTCACTTCTAGCAACTTCCGCTCGTCTACGCAATAGCAGCAGCGCAAACAGCAGCTCCCGCAGCAAAATGGTAGCAATATTACCTCGCCACTTAGTTACCAATTTACTTGGCAGGCCGGGGCGGAGAGGTAATTGCAGGGCAGTTTTCGCGATTCACGCACGTTTACATGTAAATCCAGATGCAAAGCGAGCCCATAGCCGTTTGCTATAATGTCGCCATTGGAACATATTTAAGGGGCGCGACTACGCGATATCGTGCGCCAGGTAACGATAACAATTAACCTAAATACTTTGAGCGTGAAGGGAAACGCATTTCGATTGAACTTCAATTTTATACATTCGATTTGCCGCGACCGCGTGGAATTTCCAGTGGAATTTGACACCCCGCGTAACCGACCGGTGGATCACAAATTGGTATGCCACGCAGGTGCATTTTAGCGGTTTTAATAGTGTGTTTCAATCGCGGCGAACACTATCCCCCATTTTCTAACACGATTTAATTTAAACGCACCGAGCGGATCATTCGGCGGGCTCGACAATGCAACAGAACTGAAAGCGCTCGCGGAGAACAATGAACGGTGCCCCAGATCGCCGTCGAAACGGAAGAGTGCACAAAATTTAAGTTTTCGCGTTAAACGTGTCTTCACTTAATCTGCCAATTACTGACTGCCGCAGAAATGGTAGCATAAACAACGCTAACGAGGTTAAACCTCGCTTCGACCGATTCATATACGCGGTTGAGTCAAGGTTTCACGCGGGCGAAGTTTCTGAAGAGCGAAGATATCCGCGCGTTAACTCGCCCGCCTCCACATCCTCCTCGACTTCCTTTCACCGGCCCGCCAATTGAACGTACGTGAAAGAATTTTTGCTACGTTTTAATTAGCGAACGGTTCGCATGTATGCCACGAAGTGAATGCGACGCACCAATTAAAGCGAGACATTCTCTTCCAGCTCTGCACCGTCAAACGCGACTGTTCGCGCGGCCGTCATTGAGTCGGTCGAACGGCGGGGAAAAAGCGAAAACATTGAAATGAAATCTTGGAAGGGAGACCCTCCGAAAAACCGTCTAGCCGAGGTTTCAGAAAGGGTCGCACCATTTGGATTTCCAACGTGCACAGAGAGATCGACCGCGCAAACGAGCTACCTGCGGCGCTTCATACGCGAAACATCCCCCTATTTTTTTTCCGCGCTCGCATTGAAAAAACAAGCGAGATAGCGCCGTCGTATCCGACTTCCAACTGTCCTCTCGGCAGACGCACGGTCGGGGAAAGACGAGAAGAAATAGTTTGGAATCGCGGGCTGGTTGGCGCGCGCGAAAAATTTCGCGGCGAGGACCCACGAGCTCGCCAATTATTCGAGTGGCGTGGCGCAATTAATTTGTTTCGGGCTGCGGATGCCGCTCGTAAAACGTGCAGATAAAATTAATGAAACGGGGATAGGAGGAGTCTGACTCCGATGCTGCGGTCGGTGAAGGGAAGCCAAAGCGTAGAGGAGAACGGAGAGGGCGTGGAAGAAGGGGTTGAGGGGGAGACGGTGCAGCGACGGGGGCAGGAAGAAACCCGACGACTGAGAATTATATCAGAAATAATATCCCGCGGCTGCTTCGATGAGATAAACCGTTCTGAAGGACGCACGCGACGGGTCGAGGGTACGGGGCGGAATGTTTTTCAGGAAGGCCGATTTGTACGGCACCCCGCCACTCCGGCTCGCTTTGTGCTCGTTTCGAGGCACTTTGTCAACGATAACATTTTCAAAGATGAACGCGGAAAATATGGGAACAGAGGTGCACGGATATTTGTCGCTTTAGCGGTGTACAATTTTCCGCCGCGTCCCTTCGGTTTAACTTGCGAATTCCGGAGCGACTCATTTTCAGGGGGGAAAAAACGATACGGTTGCAAACTATATTTCCTTCGAGAAGTGAGCTTTTTCTTCAATACTGCAGTCGACAGTACTCGTTTGATGCACGGGTACGCAGTTGAAATGATGCTTCGATCAATTACTACGCACACTCGACGGGAACAATTAATTCGTCTTACGCGACGCACCGCGAACCGATAAAAGCGTATCCTGGACCGTTAAAGGCAACGGGGACGAGCGAACGAAAGCCGAGGGAAAACGTCGGGCCGTCCTCGAGCGGAACGAGTGTACACTCGATTCCGATTGTTTTATCGTTGTACGCGAAATTATAAAATCGCTACGATTGCGGCGGGGCCTCGTCTCGGCGAAAGTAAAGGGTGCACGAGTGTTCTTCTAGCGGGTAACGAGTTTAAGAGAGGAACCACCGCGTGCTCGAGGAAAGTCGATGCAATCTCTTTTGTTTTCCGATGACAAGCGGCACAAGGGCGGGACGGGAAAGAAGGAGAAGAAGAAGAATATAGAGGGCAGGGTTAGACCAAGGTGGTAGAAGGGGGTGTGGGACGTTTATTTGGATGCGATGCTGCGGGAGACCGCCGTCTGTAAACGATCCAATTAAATTTCGCGCTATTGTAATTCGAATGGGCCAAGTTGTATTGCATAAATAAATTTATAACGTTATATCTGCGCTTTCCGCAGATCTCATTTCCTTTGTCCCCTGCACAATTCACCCTCCGCTTCTTTCTCGCCCCTTCTCACCCCCTCCCTGTCTCTTCTTCGCGATCGTTGGTGCAATTTATTTATCTCTCAACGCGTTCTACTCACGGAGGCCTGGGGTAGAAAGGTCTCTTCGAATTCCTTCGGCCCCTCAAACGAAGGGTTGAAACGCCGCGAAGAAGCGCCGTTTCGCGCAACCACCGGACAGAAATATACGTTGCACGGATAACAACGCGAAAAATATCAAAAGCCGAGTGATTTATGAATAAAGGATTCACGAGTGCCGTTGGTGGTTAATGGAAGGAGACCGTGGACGAGTGCCGTTTGATTCGACGAATCTTTCACCGGGATTCGCCAAGGGACACTCCATGCGAACGGGTAAATGCATACTTTTAATCAACACGTTGAACATGCCACGGGTTTCCTCTAATTGGTCAAGCACAAAGGGACAAAAGTGTGATTAATCGAACTTGTACTAGATAACTCGCGTGTTTCTTTTTCAACGATGACCGAATATGTGCGCGAAACAGTAATTGCAGCAGAATTTCGAGCCACGCCGTACACCTGTGTACGAAATGCAGGATGCACGGAACCAACGGATCAAGCCGTCCGAAATATTCCACGCGCGTGCCGCGTAAAAATTAATTAAATAATAGGCGAGCCGGGCGGAGATAGCGAAAGCAGAGATAGAGAAAGCCTTATTAGAATTCATCGCGACTTTTTACGTTGGCCCGTAAATTGCATTTCATCGGGGAAGACACTATTATTCGGGGACTTTGAATATTTCCATCCCCTCAGGGCCAACCCCTGAAACTGCCTTAACCCAAGCAGTTCAATAAAATGTTTTACAACTATGACGTGCCGTGCAGCACGTCCACGGGGACGGGAAATTAAATTGAAGAAAACCAATGAACCAGAGATATACAGACACCATGACGTTTGATTTTTCCTTCGTTCCGCTTTTCCAGGGAAATATTTAACCCGTGCGCGGCGTCGGGCCCCCAACGGTAATCGCGTTAGTTCAGCCATTAACGAGCTACGCGATACCATTATTTCCATCCGCATTTACATGTGTCACGAATTTACGAGCGTTTACTAATGGCGCACACACTCGATGGTAAACGAATTAGCGCAGTGGGCCCTTCATAAAATTCCCGCCAGCGCCGTGCATCGCATTATCAAAGGATCTGGTAAAACGCAACGGACCTGGCGGCACGCATGGTTTATTAGGCAAATTAGTAAGCAACCAACGTTTAGCGCATAATTCCTTCGATCGGTTATATCAAGGATTTGAATCGTGGCCATCGTTGAATGTTTATTTATCCAGATGGACTGCGGGTTCTGCACGCGCGGTTCGCCGTTGGCGAAACTAAATCGTAGGGAAGCATTGTACGTATTCATTTTGCGCGCGGCAAACGTTGACAAGAGTGTTTGCGAAACGCGAGCGCGGAACGGGTGTACGAGGTGGACCTGTTTTGAAAGGGAAAATGAACAAAATATTTTGAAACGGAGAAGCTGGAAATGATGTTCCCCCTGCCACCCATCGAGCGAATATCCAATCACTGCGGTACTGTTTTTAAACGGATCGACGACATTTTCCAATTTATAATCTCCCTCTGATTCTTTGAAACGTTTGCGTTCAACTGGTGCACCGTATGTATCGCTCAACTAACTCAAGCTTAAAAGCAATTCTCGAGAAAGATTTTCTTTCTCAATAACTGTGCACTACTGGGAAACCATTGAAGTTTTTTAAAAAAAAACCCAGAATATTAATTTTAATTCGCGCTTGCGCATATTTTAATGTTCGGGCCGGTCGTCAAAGGTACACTTCGAGAAAACGTTTTCTCCTCCGTCTTGAAATTTGCCGAACAATCTCGTTCCAGTCCAATGTCTCTGGGAAAAAATGTTCCCGTCAACTCTCGTCACAATTATCCCTTCAATCCTGGCCGTTCCGCGCCAACTTTCTCCTCCGCGCTGGTCGATCATGAATTTACAAGAACGAAAGGGCGAAAAAGTGAGCGAAGCCCGAGCGGATAGAAACAGGTTGTCCAGAAACACTTTTCCCCGGGAACGAAAGTTTCCGTGACGGCTAGACACGGCCATTTTAGGGACCACCTGATCCGTTAGGAGCGCCTAGAGAAAATTGAATCGGCTCCCCGGACAGTTATTTATGCAAAACACCCGCACTTTAGGCGATATACCGCAGGCAACGAGCCTGTATCCCGCAGGATGCTAGTTACCGGCTGCGGAGGAGAAAAATATGTGTGTGCGCCCGGCTAAACGGCCGGCGGCTGTTATTTTTAAGTCGAAGTGCCGAGTAAAACTCGGCCCCGCGTTCGTCATGCAAATTTCATTTGAACACCTTAAGTGCCTCCCGCCCTGGCGCCCCAGGGAAAAAACGCGGCAACGAGAGTGTCTTCCCGCCAGAATTGCGCTAAATAATTCCGTTCCTTTCTCCCCCATTCTTCGTTAACGCGTACGCACAGGATGCTTTCGGTCCCAATTGCCGTGATTCGAGGGAAAAGTTTTTCAGCGTAAATGGGTTAATTTAATTTCTCCCGCCACCGGGGGCGACGCGATTTTCCGCCGCTGCAATTTGCCGAGATGTTTTTCGAAAAAAAAATAATATGTCAACAAGCTTGGAGCACGCAGATATTTATTAGCCCGCGCTAATAATGGAGTAGAAAATATCGTAACAGGCGACAAGAGTATCTGTAACGAATGGCGTGCTACGTGGAACTAAATTATCACTTCGTTATAAAACCCTCAAGGTAATCGTTACATCACTAATTGCGGCCATTCTAATAGGAGACGCGAATCTATATAACGAGCTGCCCTTGACCCATTCTTAAGTCAAAGGTTACGTAATCTGGCACGTTCCCGTTTAATCTGTACGAGGCGCAGGTCTGGAGGCAAACGAAAATACAGGCAGGCCGTGGTACGGAAGAATAAATTTATTCGTGACATAAAGCCTGATTACATCTACAACGTAGTCGGGCGACGTGCGGCAGGCCGGGGTATAAAAAAAAGGGGGTAGCGTGCTCGATTTGCATATCAGTTGTTTCTAAGCACACGGATACTCTATTCTTACGGTATTTCGCCGTACGGAATGCCGTAAAAGTGGTCGAAAATATTTTGACAAGTACTCCTTCATCCCCGTACAATTCAATCGCCCTCTTCGTTTATCTTTTCCTCTCGTCTACTTCAAAGGACGTTCCCGGCACAACTACGGCGCGTACTCTTAAATACAAACATTTTCATTCAACGATTCCGTACACATTTAAGAGATCTTCCCGGAAGAACAATATTTCGAGCTGCAGATGCGCAACGTCGGAGGGTTGCCCGCACGTAAAAATCATCGCGCGGAGGACACTCTTTGCGAAAGGGAGCCCCTGGAAGTGTTTTCAACGTAACCGTCGACGTACTCGGCCGTTTGCTCGCGAGCTCGCGCGCCCTTGTGTGGGTCGACGATTCAGACCGAGCCTATCCCACTAACGTGGGTTGGTAGGTGGATCCTGGTGGATCAATAGCCTCTGTCTGGCCTCACCCTCTGCCGCCAGCCTCAGTGCCCTCATTCGCCGACGACTCAACTCCAAACTCACCCTGCTTTCCTCCCTACCCTTGCTTTCTGCTTCTTTCTCCCTCCCTCCCACCCTCTCTCTCTCTCTCTCTCTCTCCCTCTCTCGCTCCGTAACTTTTTTCTACTCCGCTGGCTGGCTGGTTGGCTGACGCGTTCCTTCTCCCTCTCTCTCAGTTTCTCCCTTTGACACACACACTCTCCCTCTCTTTCTCGTTCTCACTCTATCTTCCATTCTCTCTCGCACAACCCCTCCATCGCTCTTCAACCCTTACGGTAGTCCAATTCTCCGTCTCTGTCCCACTGTCGAGCACTCAGCCACCCCCGTACGCAATTCTCCGGTGGGTGCGCGCACACACTCGCGTCAAGCACGAACGGGCGTATGTTCTGCGCGAGGGTGTTCGAGCTGATCCAACGTGCGCGCGTGGGCGAGTATACAGCGGCGGGGTAGCGCGGCGCGGCGGGCTGACCCATTTTTTAGCGTTTCACCTGTTTTATCTTCCCACCCTTTTTACGCCAGAGCCCTACTTTGTTAATGCCTCGAGCGGCCCGCTAGACGACGCCAGACGGCTTCCTCCGATCCGAGAGTAATGGCCGTCGCGCGTTTTTCATACTCGCACGGGAGACCGTACGACTACGGCATGTGCGTGCCACGGACACCGCCTTCTAATAAACGGCTCTGCCTGCTTCTAGATAAGAGTAGATACATACGCTACGTATGCATCCCGGCCGAGTTTCATTTAATATTCTGTATCGGGCAATCGTTTCCGGACGCGACGCGACGAGGCCGAGGGAGGACCTATGTAGCTGGGGATGAGAGTTGGGCGACTGCCTCCTCGGCTTCGATTTTTTCTCAGCCACCTGGACTTCTTTTTTTCTCACTCCGTGCAAGATAGCGAGCGATAGCACTATCCCGTTGGAATTGTTACGCCGGACTAACTGAAACACCGGCACCCTGGGTTACGCCCGTAGCGTTCGTGGTTAGACACGCGAATAGTACGTCAGTCGTCGCAATTAATTTCGGATAGCCCGAGACGCGTGGAAACGATGTCGTAAGGGGCACGGCGACAGTAGTAAGCCGCGCGATTAACGCGACCAACGTACGCGCGTATTTTCCGTGACGGTGCTGCATACGTTTGCGAGCACCACGCCTCGTGTCGCGGACATTTGCGATTAAACGTACTCCTGCGTCTTCGTTAGGGTGCTTTGTATGCAAATTCGCGGAGGTAGTAAAGCGCACGATGAAAAAGGCGTATCAGTAATCGTAAAAAGTGGAAGTAGCAGCGACCGCATAACTGGCCGGAACGCCTTAGAGACTGCCGATCGAAATTATTTCTTTCGTGCTTCGAGGGCTGATATAAAACAAAGTACTCGAGCACGAAACTCTGTTCCCTTTTACTCTTATTTCTTAAGTTCCCTATGACTGAAGTATTCGCTGAGCCTGTTCGATTTTCAGATAGACTGGCAAGAAAATTAACGCATCCGCCATTTTTCGGGCATTACGACCTGCAGTCAGACAAATTTTCAAAAAATGCTGTTTTCTAAAAAGTCAGGGGCACATTGCTTTTCGCTTTTCGGAGGCTATGATTTCATAGCGTTGCAGCTGACATTACGACGAATTCAACGCTCTACTTCGCTATGCCTTCACGTATCCTTGAATACCGAAATTATTGCGCAATTAATTAATTAATTAATTAATTAATTAATTAAACGTACAGCAATTTGTATGAACGAGTATAAAAGTTACACGACCAATATTCGCGGAATTTTTCAAAACAAGCACGCGTCAGACATCGAGGACCTCGCAACCAACAATCCAGACTGTTTGTCGCCATCGAGGCGCGAGGTACAATTAACCGCAAAATGCGCGGAGCTTTCGAGCGAGACGTTCTAACTGCTTGATTATAACCTTATTCGAGGGTGACGCGTCGCGACGCGATCACGTACCGCTGCGTGGGCAATTTTTGCTGCTAAATACGTGGAGGACGAGCAGACTGCGCGTTTCTTAACTCGCTCGATCAGCGTGCACGCCGTTGCACCGCGACTAGAGGGATACCGAGCCGTAAACTTTTTACTACGCGCACCACGATGCTTCCGTTCGAAATGGAAGCGAGGTCCCGACGATGGCGAATGCATACCAGAAGAGTGGAAACGCGAAAAGACAGAAACGAATGTTTATTTAGATCTTTTGCATCGTTGCGCTTTGCATTCGCCCCATCTACGGCAAGAACTGAATACAAGCGGACGGATAACGACATCGTCGACAGCGCATCAAACGCTGGATCAACTTATCGCGAATCCTGCGTTGCAAATTAGCGGATTCATTTTTGTAGGGGAAATGTTAGATTGGCATCGCGTGTTTGCTCCACGCGCCGTGCTCAGGTGCGTAATTAAATTTCCAGAATATTACTGTGGGCGTCTTAGGAGAATTAATTGCATGCAGCATTGGCACGACAGAATTATAAAAAATAGCAACGGTAGAACGTTACGAATATTTTGACCGTTAGGTGGAAGAATTTCACTCGAAGAGAATTGCAGTTCGAGGAGAAATATCTAAACTTGCATGTGTTCTGCATTGGTTCAAAACAAACTGCACGCAAAGCAACAGTAACACAAAGATGGGAAAATAGAACAGAAGAAAGAATGGCGAGAAGAGGAATGACTTCCACCTTGGAGGCTTTTGTGTCGCGGGCACAGTGCCCTTCTGCACAGATTGCAATGCGCGCTAGCGGCGATCAGATCGTAAAACTCAGTGTCGCGGTAATAACTATGGTAATAACTGGGCGCAATAACACGTAGTCATCCCGGGGCGAACGCATGACATGCCGAAGAAAGCGAAGGAAGGAAACGCGGGCAGAAACGTCGCTTCCACGTCCCCCTTTTTCGCCGTTTCCCCGCTTGCGTTTTCGCCTCGCTGCGTTCACGACAACTCGCCCCATCGACGACTCACAATCACGAATATCCACGCGAACAACGAACGACGATCTTGAACGAGATTCCCTCGTAGCCGCTTCATCGGCTTGTTGCACCTGTTCCGGGTCAAAAATCACCTGGCGTTACCGCTCGAGTGGTAACTCAAGTACTTTCTGTTTCACAGTTTTTACGATCAATGAATTATTCATTCATCGAAACTAGTTGGTTCAAAGTGATATCATTTTAAAGTTTGCATTATCTTCCGAATGATTTAATTACGCCTACTTCGTGACACGTTCCAAGTCGACTCGCTTTGAAATTAAGTTCCGTCCAGTTTTCTGTACATTCGCGTGCAAAAAGAGGGATGAGAAAGAACGAGAATAATTGGAACGGCGCAGGCGACGGATTCCTTTGCTTTCTCTGTTTCAACCCCGTCACGGAAATTCCGAACGTTTCACGGGACCGCGAGGCTTCTTCGTTTCGCGCGTGACAACGCAATTCGCTTTCGCGAATAAGACCGGCTTAAACCCACGGCTCGTCCGAGGCATCTTGCATTCAAACGACGAAATAAGGTGTTTCGTACTTTCGCACGAAATGCAGGGGACAGGGGTACAAAGGTAGGACGAAAGACAAGACAGCTCGTTAATCTCAATTCTCCGGCGAAGATATAAATCAAGAGGACCAGACCGAGCGTGATTCGTTACGTGCTACTCGCTCTCATTTTTTCCTCCCCCTTTCCCTCACTGTCTCGCTGTTCCTCTTTATTCGCCCTGTTTTCTGAACACCGCGGACGGCTATCGAGGTTACAAGGCGAGTCGACAAAAAACGCGGGAGAAATAATGAATGGCTCCGAACGCGGGTAATATTCGCTCTCACCTGACCGCACCGGAAATGGGTAGTACGTGTAACAGTCCAACCGTCGTATATATTGTTGCAGAATTTAATTTAGCCCTTTTAAGCACTGCGACAGGTTGCCACGGTTTCTCTCTTCATTCCCATTGCCCTTGTCGCCGTGCGTTAGTCTTTCCAACGTTTCTACCTTCGACGCGGTGCACTCGTATTATGCAAATTATATACAAGCTTCGCGGTTCGTGCGTGCGTGAACTTTAATATGCGAACGTGGGCTCGAGTGATTTCGTTCGGCCACGAGTCGCGCACTCGATGATCTCGTCTTCTGCTTCGAGCATAATTTATACTTCCGACAAATTGAACTCCCTCGAACAACATCGGCGTTTAATATATTGCCCGATAATCACAATGAGACCGGCGGTCCATCATTGACTTCTATATAATCGGCTGGCGAACGCTTTCGCCGTGGAACGTCGATTAACAGCTGCCAAGAATAACAGTGGTGATTAATGGGGTTATATTGACGATATAGATAACCGTCTCGTACAATGTTGCGACTCATTGTCTTCAATTTAATCGCCGACTACTTGCACACTGCACGGGAACAACGTTGCGCGAGAGATTAATGGTTGACAAGTAAAATCCTATAAATATGAGAACAGTCCTGGCTCAAGTCGAGAACGTACACCGCGCCAAGCAAATCTGGTACTGGACAGTAAAAAGGGGAGGGAATAATGCAAAGCAGTAGAGAACCCGTGCGCGTATGTTTTCGAAATGATTCGTTCAACGTAGCAGATCTAATTTTCTCGTCAATTTCTGGACGAGGGGGAGCAGATTATTTGTAAAGAAACGTCGGACGGGGCTGGTTAACCCAAATGTGCCAACTACGTATGTATCTTCTTTTTTACGTTTTTTTGGGGGAGAGCTTTCAGAAAACGATGTATCGCAATAAATTCTCGACGCCGGGCACAATAAACGCCCCTGTTGGATGCGTTTCTCAAGCTGTCCTCGCATCCGTCACGCGATTCTACTCTCATCCTGAACGCGTGTTTACAAACGTGCGATCGTTTCGATATCCCCCTACCCCTTCGGAGCTTTTATGAAAAGAAACCCGAAGAATTAAAAGCAATTTGTCAAATTGACTAACGATACCCACTAGGCAAGGTATAAATACCGATTTTTATTGCACGCGAAAGAAAATTGTTCTGAAGCAGAACGAAGAATATCGAACGGGCGCACGCACGTGGAAGTAGAATGAACGGCTGTTTATCTTGGATAATCGGAACGAGTGTGGCTACATGACAAAGCAATAATTCAGATTTCCTCCACGCGATCACGGTGCAAAGGCTTCATAAATCTCATAATCGAATCCAAGCGGATAAGAATAATGGGCCAAATGATGTTGTACATTCTACCCCGGACGTGTCTGCACGTGTGCACGCCAGCTAACGTTACGAATTAGATTAACCGATGCTTTGATATTCCAGAACGGCGACCCGGTACAAGGCGCCGAGCTCATCACCGCGTTGTCCCTGGGCAAAGTCTCGAAAATTCAAGCGCACCCTGTAACCTGGCGCCCGTTGTCTCTGTAACGCGAATCTGTTGCCCGTGAAATCTTATCCAGCAGCGATGGGAACAAAGCAGGACGCGTTGTAATTTTCTGCACACCAACAACGGAGGTAACGCCACTTTAATATCTAGCAAATAGAAGTACGTCTAAAGCACGATTTTGTAGGAAAATTATCTAAACCCCTGACGATTCTTCCCCCAAATAATCCAGATTCTAACAATAAGAGCGTCTGAACAGACTTCTCCTCCAAAACAAAGAGTCCAAGAGGGGATGGGAAAACTTCCGAACGTGACAGTGAAAATTTCTCCCCTGTCAATTACATTCGCAGATACTGCAGATTTTCCACAGGGCCGAAGGCGCAACGTCACCCAAGACTGAGGGTCCACGGCGTGATACTGCGAATTACATCCAGTCAGAAATCAACGAGATCCGTTGGTGAGCATCCCCGAATGCAGGGAAGCAAGTAGGAAGGGAAGGGTGGGTACTCGATTACGTTACTTGGGCACCAACCCACCGCGTTGCGTATTACGTATTACGTGGATACGCTCGGTATATGCAGGCTGGGTATGCATTGGGAAACCAACGCACAACGGTCCCGTTGTTACGAGACGAAGACAGCAGGAGGGTAGGACAATTTGGAGAAACGGAGAAGCAGAGAGTGAATGAATTAGAGAGAACGAGAGGGAGGAGAGAGAGTGGTTGGGGTTGCGCTAGCTTGTAACGGGTCAGAACGAGAGTGGAAGGGTTAACAGGACCAAGAGAGAAGCGATCGGTTGGATTCCAATCAGCATTTTACTGCCTGTAAAACTGTCCCATTTCGTAACATTACTTCGTCGCAACCAACGCCCTTAAACTTCGCGTAAGTTCCACTCTATTACCACGCCAGCCTGGATTACGCGTTCCAGCCCCGTCCCCTTTCCCTTTTTCGCCCTTTTCCTTCCTTCCGTGGACCTCGCAGGAAATAGGCTACGTGTCGAATGATTTTTCAAAGGGGACCACGAAGAGTCTTGCTCAAAGAGAGCGCACGGTGCCCAGAAGTCTGGCCACGTAAGACGCTCCCCCTTTCGCCTAATCGATTCTAACGAACCGCCCGTTTCGTCGATCCCGGCTTCCGAACGAGTTCGAGAAACGTTCCTTGAAAGGAAACCCAGGTTCCCCTTGCTTGTTTCGCGCGGGTAATTGGGCTTTGGCAGACGCGTATCATGGACTGGATCCTAGTACACAACTATAATATGCGATGCCTTCGAAGAACCTCTGAATTGCAGGTAACAAGGAAATCGTTTGAAAATTGTACGGCGCGGGTAATCGTTGGAAATCGAATTGTTGACGACGAAATTTACGATGGTAAGTCTGAATTGCGGCTGGTAACCGGAGATCCGTCAGCGTTAAGGACAGAAGGCAGGATTTTCTTTTTTTTTTACATAGGTCACCTTATTCTCGCGGGAATCGAGGCTCGGTGGGTCCCATGGAACGTTGTTCGTTTCGACTGACTGTGCACCCTCTTTAAATGCGCATTGTCCTCGTTGCTTGCCATTATCTCGATACCGCTTTTGTGTGTGCACGGAGAACAGTAGCCAGGATAAAAATGTCTTTCAACCCCCTACGAGCGAATCGGTCGATTCACTGGGATCCCTTCGGTGGCATAAATTCTTGATCCCGTAAGCGGAGAAAGATATAGCTTGTCTCGAGCTTACTCTGTCATCCGTTGCTTTAATAAACATGAGTGATCCGACTGTGTCCCATCACCTACGGTATCGACATGCGTACCACGAACCAGTCAGCCTCCATTTGGTATACGCTGATGGTCAGTAGCATTAAGGATTTAGCTATTCTTATTGGAATTGACAGGGATGCTGCGTAACTGTGCGATAGTCTGTGCGCGCAGTGCGAATGCAGCGTAATCAGTGTTCGAATCGATACACCCTGCCGAGCCTGTTCAAACTGTTGGTCCGCCTAACAATCGCGGGCCCCATGTCTCCTTTGCGATAATTCGGCGTTTAAAATGTCGCGTAAGGAGCGTTACAGGTGGCACGGACGGAAAGACCTGGGGTAATAAACTGACACACGGCCGCGAAGAACGGCGGGGATCGATTTCGAGGCAAGGTTGAGTCATTCGTCTAGCTAGCGGTTCGTTGAACACTCGAGAATTTGTAGTTGCCGTGAGAGATTCTGTAAGGTTCACGGCCCTTGTTACGACCCCCTTTATGGGCCGTACGTGCTCCTCGGCCCTCCACGTAGAACCAATACGATCGTGGCCGTACGCATACAGCTATACTGTTTACTATTTCAGACACACGGTATAAAAGGGCTGTAGGTGGCTGTCGCCCCAGTCAAAGCTAAGTTACTCCTCGCGGGGTAATATATTTTTTTATCGTTAATCTACGGTGATTTATGTCGGACACGTCTACATAACGTGCCTTTACTGCATTTCTCTTTCTCTTTTTCGTGCACTCCGCTGACCTGAACTATGAAAGAAGCTACCCCGCGGGACCACCCTGTAGGCCACCTATAAACATCGAGAGGATGAAGGGCCATCCAGTAGGGATTTTTTCGTTCCAACGCGACAACGCGTATGTACGTTATGGAGAACATATTTAATGAAATAGATCGAAAGAAAATTGAAGCTAAAAAGCTTTCGTTCTTGCTACTACTTTGTTCTGAATATTCTAAAGTGCTGATAAAATTAGATATACATACATACATACATAGAGATAGATTTGAATTTTATATGAATTTATTATTCCGACAGTAGATAGATTTTTCAATCCGTTCGATTTTCTTTAACGAGTACGGCACATATGTGTAAGAGCTTTTTTCTCCAGATTTACACGTTTGTATCATCCAGCATTAACTAACACCATCCGGAAGCATTAAGGCGAAACCCTGTGATTCTTTGCCGCTTCCAGATTCCCCTGACGGTCACGTATCGCTTACTTTATCTCCGGCTTCCTTTCATTTTTTTTTTTTTCGAAATCGTTACCGAGCCCCAATTTTTCGCCGTCAGTCCCCGAAGCAAATCCAGAAAATCCAATCTACGACGCGCACAGCTCGTTTTATGCAGCGTGCAGGAGCGTGGCCGTGCAAGGGAAAGGGAAAACGGAAGGCGGGTTTGCTTGTTTTGGGGTAAAGAGAAGAAAACAGTAGGCAGCTTTACGAGAAGCCAGCAGTCGTGAGCATAGAGCACTAAACGTTTTCCACGTTTCTTACGTCCCGTGTAAAGTCTGCTGGCAGTCAACGCTTGAAAGTACGACTTTAATCCACTAACAGCAGTCGCGCAATTCGTTTGCGTTTTCTTGATTTAAAGGAGCAAGCTTGCGCCCGTCTATGTGCATACATACCTGTGGGTGCGTACACTGCGGCCTTTATGCGCGCATAGCGAACGGAGTACGTAAAACCATTGGGACCGAGCGCGGCCAAATCGACGAGGAAACGACGTAAAAGGGGGAAAAAAAATCCGTAGCCAGGCGTTACCGTCCAAGATTTAGATTTCGACGTTTAAGCTCAGGATGCATGTTCGGTGACCGAAGATTGGAATCCGTTCGTCGTTAAGTGAAATAAACGGGGGGAATGCAGAGTGTTACGTCTTCCAGCTACGGCGTGTACTCTATGCGAATTGGCGGTTGCAATTTATACGTCGTTGTTGTAATTTAAAGTTTCGACTGGCAACGTTCAGTGTCTGGCCAGTGATTTCCAACGCTTTTCACGGATCCGTTTTCCTTCTGATTTGCATCGAAAGATTTTTGTTCCGATACGTGTAATAATAAATTGCATTTGAAAATGGAATTTATGTGTGAACCATCCACAGTGGTAACCACCCATCGCGTTCATCGAATCGTCGATGCACGAAAGGACGACGGCCGACGAGCTTACCGGAAGTTACGTGGATATTAAATAAGGATCCATCATAACTGACAGATCTGCGTCCCTCGCAGGCTCACCCAAGTGCCATTTACACATACGCTCGAGGGGCTATCTTTTCGCTGAAAACAGATGGAGTGGACGAATCAACTAATACGATCTCGATATTGTTTGCGAGTCGTTAGCTACAGCCCTTCTAATTAGATCAATTTAAATCCATTGTTAACGTTGTGAATAAGCACTGATAAATTCGACAAAGTGTACTGGAAACCAGGTAGGTACCCTTAGTCGTCAAGAAAACTTCCCCGCTAACAATAAGTATCTTTTCAGTGAACGAGCAATGGAAGAAAGTCTGCAAGAGAGCGCATAAAAAAAAAGTTTCCAACATTGCTCATATGTACGCGTCGAAACGAAAACCTAGATCATCGAAGCATATCGAAACCCCCGGCTAATCTTCCTCAAAACTTCCCAACATTTATCTCGAAAGGAATGAAACCGAGAATGATGAACCAGCGTGAGTAGAGATTTCTTAGGATTCGGTTTAAGGGGAGAGAAACACCGGCAAGAAAACTAAAAGGACTGCTAAATTCGGCCCCAAGAAAAAGAAACGATGTTCGAGGGTGAACCAGACCGATAGCCTCGGCATGCCAACTACACGTGTCTCGTCGCGAATTCTTTCTTTTTGTTTTTCCTCGGCGATAGTTCGCCAATGCAATTCACCCGCGGATGTGTTTGCCCCCCTGAATTATCGTCCCGCGCCCTTTGTTTTTCCATCGATATACGAGACAGCACACATTGCCACGGAATACATTTAGAGCGTAACACCTTTCAGCCGATAAAACGCGAAGCAAATATGTAATATTCAGAGGGAACTGGATTAATCCAGACGACGTGCCAACGGAACTGGTTCGGATAATAAGCCGGATCTAGTCTAGCAATTCGGTCAATTAATCGACACGGCGGAGAGGATGTCGGCGTAACGAAACGGTAGCTGGAGAATTAGTATCTTTGTGTTCCAGCGTTTCAGCTCATAGGAAGAGCTCGTAAAGAAACGACCTCGTTCCAGCGGCCGAGTCGCCCACCACGTAATCGTAAATAACGTCACGCCTGGAATTCGCGTAACCAACGCTCTAAAGGTCAGCACGGGCTGGGTAGTCTTGGTGGAAGTCGCTTTTTGCCCCTTTCTATGCAATTCATCCGACGGAATTGGACCCAGCCCACGCTGAGAAAATGGATTCCAATTCGATGGAAGAAGACTTGCACGTAATCGGTCACCCCTGCGGAAGGATGCAACGGTGTCAACGCGTGGGCACCACGTGGGAGAGAAAGTGGCGACCTTCCGGCGCAGCTGCGTGGTCATTTAAACGGGCCGAGGGAAGACGATTCGCGTGAAACGCATCGCGTAGGTGGAAAATTTCGCGCTGTCGGTGGAAGGCCGGTGATATTTAACGGGCGGGCGTGTTAAATTAGAAAACTTTTCGACACCGCGTCCAGACATTTTAATTGGAAATTGTTTCCGCGCTTTTCACGAATAATTATGGTCTATGATGAAGCGACGTGAATCGCGTGCCCGGCTGCTACCTTCCGGTGAATCTTCACACGCCCCCGACAGCTTGTGCGCGGAATGTTTCGTAACGGCTCGTAATTATTTTTCGACAGTGAGGAGGGTGTGCGCTGAAAGAATGCGATTCGACAGAGAGACAACCGGAATACTGGATCGTTTTAGGCGCGGAAATTTGGCAGATACAACGTGCTGTATATCTTTGCACGATTCCGCGGAGTCTATGACTAATTTCCTTTAATTCTGTGTATCGCAGAAAACCGGGAGCGCTGCAAAGGGACGAAGAGAGAGGGAGAGAGACTTGTCGCAAAAGTTTACGAGCCGAGCGAATCCTTGGAGTAATATAGAAGCAGTTTCGGCTTTGAAACCCCATAGCTGTAATTTTCCGTGGCTTACTGCCACTTTGATGTAACTAAAGCACCGTCGACCGCCCACAGTGAGATTAAGGTTCGCATTCAGGACTAGAGCTAGCGGACGCACACATTCGCAGTCTAAACACGCGGTGCAAACGCGGCCGAAGCTAGCAGAATCCAGAATTTTGTATACAGACTACGTAATCGGTCTCAGACGATATAAATTCTTGGCGCGCAACCAGATATATGGCCGTGGATAACGCTGATAATAAAGGATAATTGAATAATAAAAGGGTGCGCCATGGCATCCTGCGTAACGCGTGCAAATAGTATCACTGCGATGCTACGCCGGAACGGGAAGCGTTGAAAATGGAATTTCCAGGTGAGACCCAGGGAACACGACTCCGCGATAATCGCCACGAATACCATAAAAACGTTCGACCGCCAAGCTTTACGCGTGTCCCTTTCAATTGCGCGGTAGTCGCATGAAATTTCGTTCCAGTCACATCTGTCACGCTTAACGATCGTCCGATGGGTTCGATGGAACTTCGCGAAAAGCAAGGGTTTCCATCGGTTCAGAAGATAAAAGCGAGATAATGTAACGGAACTAAATATTTCCCAAGTTTTATTATTCAATTCCCTCGGCTGACGTACGTTTCGGTGCCGCTACCCTCCAAGCGTATCGATATGGATCGTAAAACGCGATACAGATTCCACCCCTCTCTTTTCCAGTCTCCATTCCTCCCTCTCCATCTTTTTCTCTTCCCGGACACATTTGCGAAAGTATCCCACACTCAACGGTACTCTAAAATTCGAGGCACATCCCGCATCGTGTCCGACAACTTCGTCGGCACAGTGAACTTTGAACTTCTGCCCTGTTACACGACGGATCGCTCCCGATGACCCGTGAACTTTTGAGTTTGACGCTCTCCACCCCACGCCCGCCACCCGCCCCCTCCTATTTCCTAGACCCCGCTTCAGGAATCGTCCTTCCCAGCTGTGTTTTCAATTATCGGAGAAATTCGTTTGAGATCTACCCTCGTCCCCCGCTGTTGCCCCGTTCATCGTCGATGGTTGTTAAACACGGGAGGAAAAGTATCCGTTCCTACCGTCGAGCCGTAATTTACACACCCTATCGTTCTCCACCCTCGCAATACTGATCTGAACCCTGATTGTTCCGATGGTATTTTTCGCGAGCGTATTTCTGATAATCGAACGCCATTTGTCCACCACGAGTTATCTCCTTTTCCTAGCTGATCTCGTGTAACAAAATGAGACGCAACAGCATCGATACATTTCCTTTGAAAAGCACGTATAAGTGTGCATTTATGCACGACCTTTTAAGTCTTTAACTTATCGGGCCGGTCGGTGAAATTTTGTAATTGTTTTAATCGTTGATTCGATTCGATTTCCAGATGAACAATTACGCCCTGATCCGCAATTGCTTGATGGTCATAGACTCGAATGAACATGTCGTAGGACAAGAAACTTATCCTTACATGGATCAGTAATTTCTCGTTTAAAGATAGAGCGATTGCATGCAACTGTGCATTACTGTAATTTAGATCGTAGATGGGAGGACGTCGCAGTGCATCGAGCGTGTATGTCGATTAAAATGCAACGAATATTATGTTTTCGAAGCTAAATATTTTTTCAACGTTTCAAACGCGATTCCATCGATCGTCGTCGCGTCAATTGTACGTATCCACAAACATAATTGCAACCTATAATTACACCGTCCATGGTGAACACTGTATCCCACGAATATTTTCTGTAACAAGCTAGCCCCTCGCTTTTCTACGCCGTTTCTTCAATGAAACGTACAAATCGTACAAGCTACGAAGGGAATCGGGTCGAGCAGTTTAATATTTCAGCGTGCTCATCCTGAACATTAAAGTGCATTAATCGATCTGCTCGTAGAATTACTCTAATCGAGCTTTAATAGATCAGCCGACATTCCAATTACCCCGCCCGGCGATACATCAAAGTTTAATCGAATTTTATTCAAAAGTCTCTTCCATCCACTCTCTCTCTCTCTCTCTCTCTCTCTCTCTCTCTCTCTCTCCTTAAGTGCAAATAATTATCGTCCTACTATATCGAATGAATAAATAAATCCCCAATTTAAAAAGCGATTCCGCTGAATTCCATTTCTAAAGCTAAATATGAACGAAATTATACGGCACATTTCAGCAGAAAATCATCGTAAAAACATACCAGCCCTCTGCCAAACGAAAAATATAGATCGCTCGGCGGTCGCAGAGTCACCACAAATTGCGATAAAAAAAATTCTCTCTTGGCAAGGTGTCGAATCAGCAGCATCTATCCCGATACAACAATAATGCGCCACATTATTTTTATGTGGCAACGTACAACCTACGGTATGGAGAGAAGGAGCGAACGAGGGAGGTGAAGGGGTGAAAGAGCTGTAGAAAGCACGCGATGACCCAGACAGGATGGCGACTCGGCGAACCCCCTTTATACCCTGCCAAGTCGACCTGCACAGAAACCCCTACGAGATGCACACAACCGCATGCACACACTGCACCTATACACGTTGCGCTTATGCACCTCTTGTTCCCGGAATCGTAATAACCGGAAGCGCACGTGATCATTCCTGTTGGTGCAGAAAATCGTTACGAATCACAGCGGGATGATCGTGGCTCGCTCTTTCGTCTCGGAAATATTTATAATCATTCGGTGACGTCCAGCTCGTAGCTTGTTATTTGAAGAAGAGAAAAACAAGTCATCAGCCTCGATACAGTTTAAATAGCGTATCATTTTCGCGGAAAATGGGAATACACGTGAATTGTATACCGGGGAGATAAAAAAAAAGAGCGGAAGTGTTTAAATATGAAGGTGAGAACAGTGGACGGTATGTAAAGTAATTAAGACTAACGCTACCCACTTCGAACGTGTCCAACTTATAGAGCCATCGAATTGCCGGAAACGTACTGAATCATTGATACCCGTGGTACCGGTAAATGTTTTTTCCCTATACCGTCGGATGGTATCGTTACAGAGAGGACAAAGGAAAACAACTTTAGAACTCACCAGTACGTAGCGCGATAGAAAGTTTAGTAATACAACCGCTGTAAAGCATTTCGCGAAGCAACGCCGACTCGTATAAAATCCCTCGCGCCCCGTTAGTGGAAAATTCATGAGCGTCGTTCGGTCTTATTCGGAAAGCCGTAAGTAAAGCCGAAGGTGAAGGAGCCTCGCGGTTAGTTTCCCTGTCGCTCTGGTCTTCTCTTATAGCCATTACGCCATTACACTGGCCACATACTAGGCATAGATTTGCGAATTTGCGTCGCACTTGGATTTCCTTTTCGCTCGTCATCGACGTGATCAATTATTTTCGCGCGCGTTTACAAGTAATAAATTATAACACGATTCCACGTTCGTGTCGCGAAATTTCTCTCCTTCGTAGTCCTGCTAATTTAATGCGCAATTTCGCGGTAGCTTTCGTTATCAGTTTTATTGCGTTTCGGTTTTTTTATCGTTTCTCGCTGCTACACGGTCCCCGATGAACACGTTTACCGCTTTCTAGGCGGAATAAAATATATAGAGACTACCTGTAGTACCTTATGAAACGCCACGGCCATGGACATATTCGATTCTCGAGCATTATCTTAGCAATTAATCGGGGCAACGACGTGGCCAGAAAATTGGCGAAGATACTGGGAAGGAAGGGTTCCAACCCTGAAGAATCGTATCGCTGGTTGTGCGAGCGGGGCTCGCGTCCAAGCCCAGGATCTCCCTCTTTCTCTGGTTCTTGGACGACTTGGAAGATTCGTATCTGCCGGTCGCGATGCTGGGTACGATGGAAATTCACCTAACTTGGACCATTAGCAGGCCATAGGGTGAATCGTTATGGCGAGTTCTCGAAGGAACCACAACGCGTTATCCGCAACGGAACTCCGTGCCGTTAGTGCTCGTTCTGGACTCTTTCGCTTTCTCCCCCAAACTCGACTAAGTTTCTACAAATTCTGTCGTAGAACCGACCCAGTGACATCAATGGAAACACGGTCTTGGCACGTGGTCCGTTTAAAACTATCTTGGCAGTGGTCATACCATTTTATTCTTTTTCTTCCCCCTTCCATTTATTCTCCTTTTTCCGTGTTTTGTCTTTTTTTCCATCCGCATGGAGTTAGCGGTTAGAGAGGATACCGATAAGAAAACTTTGTGCATTCTTTTATTACATCCTGCCACAGGAAATTTCGCGTGGCCGGGTATCTACGATGGAATCGACTCTTTCCAACCGGCTCCCTCGTTTCTTCGCGGATGCGTCTTTTTAACTGCAAGTTCCCATAAGCCCATCGATTTTTTTGTTTTAATAAGACACAACTTTGGTCGCACGAATCTTCGAATGAATTAAGCAAGATACAGAAGCAAGGGGAAAGGGAAAAAACCTCGTGATCTCGAAACTGACTGTCGAAACGTTACGAGTACGCAGATGTGTTTAAAAAAGAAAGCCGATACAAATAACGGAAAGGCAATTACACCTTTCAACCATGAATGGCTGCTGAACTATTCTACCGCTATTCTACCGCAAATGTATTATTGGCGAGTTCTACAAATGTACAAGTGCTCGTTAAAAAGTGCAGCTAGAACTCGAGGAGCTCTTCTCGTGAATCAGACGAATCCTATACGTAGCCGCGCCACAGCCAACGGGTAGAACTATCGATCCGTCCAAAGAAAATTGTACAGTTCCATCCGACGAAGATTGGAGAAACTAGTAATTCTACGGTAACGAGAGAAGTGGTTATTATTAGCGGTATTACCGAGCTCCCACCCCCCATTGTAGCTAGGAAATCATATTCATCGCGATGCTCGTGAAATTCAAATCAACCGTTCTACCATGCATTCCATCCACGGTGCTGATTACCGTGAACCAAGGTTTCCCTGAAAATTCTGCTAGAATACGAAAAGACCGGCCGATTGCCCGTGGCGTTGCGCTATCTTTGTCATACACAATGGCGGATGCTAGAGTCCTATGGCCCGCTTATAACGCCGTACGACACACGTAATTGGACTTCGATTCCCATTTGGTTTCCAAAGGGGGATGGGACTCGATTTAATACCATTCGGTCCGCTCGTGGTTGCCCTAATTTCACCGCATTCATGCAAATCCGACGTACGCCCGGGACACCGTTTCTTAATCCCGTAGCGTCGTCGTCTTCCGCACCCTCCGTTCCCCAGCCGTGCCCGATTTTTCCTCGCAAAAAGAAGGGGGAGCTTATGAGATTATCGCGATCGGGTTCGTCGGCTCCCGCTCCAGTGGCGGAACGAAATAATAGTCGGAATATAAATAAATTTCATCCGGACCATTATCTGTCCTCGGTGAAGTCTTTGCTCGCTATTAGAACGTCGTTACCGGAGATATATGGACTACTGGTGGACAATGCAGCTCGTGAGAGCTATTCTTGTAGGATTAGAACGTCGATGACGGGACGCGGAGATTGATATAGCAACAGAATTATTCTGCCTCGCCCTCGAAACCTTAAGGAACCTCTGTTCCAATGAATGCGAATAAATTCAGCTATTGCTTGCCCGCGAAATTAACGGTGATCGAAATTGCTCGCTTAATTGTTCGACCTAACCAAAGGGTTGAAATCGGCTATCTATGATTTCTTTTTGAAACGGCGTCGAAATCGCCGCGCAATGTACATCGCGCACCCGAGGGCAATTGAAATTATTTCAGCCGCGGATTTGTTTCGGACAGCCGCGCCATGCGCAGGCTAATTTCGCATCGGTTATATGAAAGTCAGCGGGAAACCACGGGCATTCGCGTTCCCACAGGCCCGTAACGCATGACAGAGATGTCACGCAGTCCGCACGCACGTGCATACGTACACCGCCGCCGTGCACCGCGAACGCGATTCGAGGTCGACGGTATTTCGTGTCCACGTTAGTGCGTTCGCTAACAGTAACCGCGCGAGGACGAAACAGGGAATAAAAAAAAAAGGAAGGATGACGGGAAAATAAAAATGGAACAGAGAGAGGGCAAAGTTTTCCAGCCCAGCTGCGTCACCGGCTACCTCCAGGCACGATGCCTATCGCAATTGTCGGTAATGTCAGCTCGAAACGCCACAGATAAGGGATCGAACGATTACCATTTAACACGGTTTATATCGCCGGATAATTTGCCGGAATAACGCGATCGGGACCCAGTCGGCCGCGACTAGCGTTCCACGAGTCCAGCCTCGCTAATGGAAAGGAAAAAAAGATATCGCTTTTGGTTTTATTGGAAATAGAACGGTGCAGCTTTGCTCGCTGCCCCCTGCAATTTTTCCGGCCGTTTCTGCTCGCATTTATGGCGCAATCGACGATCTACGAGCCGGATCGTTTTTCGATTAAACATTGGTCAATATTACAGGAATAAAATAGAAATAGATTTCTATTCCACGCTGCGGACCCTTCTAAAAACTCGTGTAAACGCGAGACTCGCGAAGCTAAACTAAAGCATCCACCGAGAGCGCGCTGCATTCCGGAAAATCGAACTCCCCGTTTGACCTGGCACCGATGCCCGGCCCGTAACCAAAAGCGGAAGCGCAATCACATTCAAAGGTGCGCGACGATAAAACACCGTTCGACGGGGCCTCTCGGAAATGGAACCGACGGAGCATCGACACTTTCCCGCCCGTTGGTGTTTTCTGATCGCGGGAAGGGTCGCGGGCGACTCGAAAACGAAACATCGTGGCGCGGTCGTGTGTCAATTTGCCGGACAGTTTGGACTCGTAAACACGAATCTCCGGGCTCGTAACTATATACCATACACGGCGGTTACCCGCGTGTCGCCTTGCAATAAAATTCTAACAATATCGTCGCATCGATTCCTCCGCTAGTCCCCGGCAATCTCTCGAAGATGAGAATGCAACCGGCGGCACTTTTACGATTGAAATTCGCGCGCGCGTGTTCGTGTGCGGGGGCGGGGGTGTGCGACGACGAACGAGCGTGCACGCGACGGGTTTGCCAAGCCGGCGACGAAACTTGCGCATCACTTGGCACAAAGAAAGTTAGCGATACCGCGTGAGACACGCGTTGGAAAATTTACACGCGAGCCCCGTGCGCGTATTATTTCAATTCCGGATATGAGCGTCTCTCTTCTTCTTCCCAGGGGGAGGAATGTCCCGCAAAAATCTCGTCCTCCGGTGCAACGACTGTTTCAAGCGAAACGACGCTCACCACCCCCGCGATCCCCGGCGTGTTCCGGCGCATAAGTGGACAAGAACCGGGTCAAATGGGACGACGCCGCTCTAATGTATCTCTTTCACCCAGACCTTTCCGTCCTGGAAACGACATAACGGGCCTTTTTCGAAAATATTTCCGCTATGCGGCGAGGATTTCTGGAACCCGTGACGCGATTACGACGCGAGCGTTTTCTAGGCGACCGCGGTTAACGAACCGTGGACTGTTTAGCCGGCAGATTTTTCTGTTCGAGGCGGAATAATACCGGCACGACGATCGTCATCGTACACGGTTGGACGTTTTACGCGGGCAATCTTGAATGGAATACTGTAGCCCCGATTCTTGTATTAATTTATGCGCAATGCACTGCCTCCTTATGAAAGTTCAGCTGCCGCGAACAGACTATACTCTACCCTGGATGGAAAATCGGGGGACACATTTTTTGTCGGTCTTGGACTAACACGGCCGTGCCTTAGATCCTTGTCTGGCTTGTTAATTGCCACGTCCAACGGGAGCCTAACGATACAGCGAGCGTACAGCGAGCCGGAACGTTTACAGAAGTGTCGGTCGGGACATGAGTAAGAGGCTAATCCTTTAGCAGAAGATCCGACGAAGGGTCGTGTGTTTTTGGGATGGAAGCCAGGTGCGGGAACGGGCGGAGAGGGTAAGAACCACAACGCTTCCGTTTCGTAAGGTGGTCGCTATGGTGGCCAGAGGGGGTTGGAAGGCTCTGTTTGACGTGAAATTGCGTGACTGGCCCATTCGTCTCCGGCTTATCCTCTGCCACGTGCCCCCTTTTGCCTTTCTTATCTGCTCGTGCACGCACTTTATCCGATATCGTGGTGAACCTCAAATCCGTCACTTTCGAGCGAACGTGGACACCCCTGCCGGTGGAACCGTTTGCGAAAAAAGGTCCATGGAAAAAAGGGCCGCCCAATGGGATCGACGAATAAATTCGGACGGGGAGCCGAGGAAATTGGAATACATGAAATATGGGACTCTGTATCGTTCCATCTGCTAATGTGTCCTTGGCTGAATACGAATATCGATACGGTGGGCATGTGGCGTTCCTTTTGTTTCGCAGGGTTTAACAAGGGTGGTATGGCGACAAGAGGAATAATAATGCAACTGTTTATTAGTGGTGCACGTGCTGCACTATTATCGACTGGTTCCGGCGATGACTTTGAAGCTTCGTCGAGGCCACGGATCTATTTTTACCCGGCGTTATCGACGAAGGAGGGAATAAAGGCAAGGTCACGACGCGGTGTACGAAGAAGAAACAAAGCGGGACAGAGGGATCGTTCAGGGAAATTGGGACAGCCGGCGGAAAAATGGGGCGAGAAAGGGGGATGTCGAAAACATTAGGAATGCCGCTTCGCTCGAAGGGAAATCGAATTTGCTTATGAATGACAGTGATTAGGGCTAATGCCTGCTGATTTAGACGTTGGTATTGTACTCTGTCGTACGTGTAATTGCGACCGAACTTCGGGATCACCCTCGATAGAAGAATGGCGACCCTGCCGAAAATGTACTCGTGGAGCAAAGTACGTGGAATAAAGTATTGCTAAAGTTGATGGAGATATACATTAATGCGTTGTATGATAGCAGCAATGATAATCCCAAAGTGACGAGGGTTCGCTAACTGCTTGCAAGAATTGAATTAGACAGTAAAGGCTGTGAATTATAGGATAGTACTTCGAGGTAAGGACGAAAAATTGAAACTTGTGCCCAAATGCAGGCGAAGGGCGCTGCAAACAGCGTACACAATATCGGACCAAGATAGGTAACCACGAATAAAGAATTTCAAATATTCTCGACTCGGCGGCGTAAACCCATATCGAGAAGGTCGTGGAGGACCCATCGAAGTTTAGAAAGGGCTTATTAGCTCGTCTACCGCTTTTCTTCCCTCCGCCGAAGGACACGTGCCCACTCATCCGCTACGCGATTTATTTGAATGGGCAAATTTGTGTCTGATGAAAAGCCAGGAGCAACGAGGGACCGGGTTAAACTCGAAATTATCATTTCGAGTGCACAAAAGCGGGGCTGGTTCTTTGAAGAAAGCGCAAGATACAAATAGCGAGTAGATTATGCAGGCACGTGCGCCACGTGTTTCCAAGACTGCAACCCCATCCGTTTAACGCGGTTTCGATCGGCGCATGATAAACTTTATTTACCCACGAGCCGCCTCTCCGTGTAATTTACATAGCTCCCTCGGTCGAGATAGGGACTGCGTTACAAATATTTGAAAATTTGATCGATCGGGCAAACACACGGCCGTTGGGAGGAATTAAAAGTGTAAGGTTACGTTCATTCAGCTAGATCGTCGGTTCCTCGAGGCGCGGTGGCTGAAACCGATACAACGTCGAGGGCACTCTAATTTTTACTTTCATCGCTTCCTCGCCGATATTTCCCATCCATTATCCATCGTTTCTTTGGCAAATTAACACGCTCGGCCTTTGTACGGGCTTCACTTGCGCCCGTAAATCAGTAACGACGAGCTGAACTCGAAAGGCAATCAGTCCGAGAGCACAATAGCCGCGGCAGCAACTCCTTCCCCCCCATAGTCCTCTCGCTTACAACCCGCATTACATTCTCCTTCCTTCCGCCATGAAGTATTATCATTATCGGGCCGGTATCATTTTTCGCCACTCACGATATCATTGCCCTCCACTCTACTCCAACTCCTTCGTCATCGTTCTACCGTAGTACGTACGTATAGAAGTCCTGGGGAGAATCCGAGACTGCAATAACCAAGTTAGCTCGGCGACAATACGATAATTTGTACGAATACGCCGCTCCGCCCGACTTGGTGATAATACACTCCAGAACCCCATCTAATTTATCGTCGTATTATCGTATACAATTCTTCTCTACCTCCCCTAATAACGCTGCTAATATTCCCCGTTTCCTCCTTGCTCGAACCCGATCCATTCTCCCGCGTAAACGATCCAAAACTCACCGAGGCGGCAAGCCGGAGGAAAAGGAAAAAGTGGTGAGCGTGTTTCAGATTGGCGTTAAACAGACTCTGCTACCCCTTGGACCGACGAATGACACCGCCGAGGGATGAAAGCTTCCCGAGCGACGATACCGAAATCTCAGTGGGTCATCTATCTCCGCGAGCCGGCGAACAGCTTCGAAAAGCCGCGTCGCTAAGGGTCTAACGACCTCCAATAGGGGTGGCAAAAACGCGAAGAATTATTTACCCACAGATCTATACGCCCTAATGAGGATTCCATTTACACGATCTTGTCCAGCGTGGAACAGCCGCTTATCTGCCGTCTGGCTCAAATTCGAGGGAACGTTAACGGATAACGAACGGCAATTTCAGTGGGTCTTCTGTTTTTTTATTGGGACCGCTCGTCGCGCTGTACAACGTTTCGAATTTTATCGCCCCTCGGAGAACAGTGAGACTGTAAAAGGGAGAAATGTAAAATGTAAGTCGATGGAAAAAGGGGGGCTCGTTTCTACGCTTGCACAGTTAGGCGAGCGTTAAAATTTCGTTCGCTACAATAGTTACACGCCTCGTAAGCGAGCTTCCAACGACCGAGTCACCTATTTCTCAAGGTCTGGAGAGATCGTTCGATCGTTACTTTTGATTACCGCACCGTTACTGTCAAATTACCCAGAGTAACGAAATCCTCTCCCCTGAACGGGAGCGAAAGCCAGCAGGAAAGGAAGCGGATCGAGAATACCGTGGCGTTTCGCTATAAGTAAGAAGTCGTCAAAATTGTCCTGCGAATTTCGACCGTCCACACTTGGGAAGAAACCAATTACGAGCTGACTAACGAAAATAAAAACCGGCACGATTACCGAAATCGAATTAGGCGTAAGGCCGCCCCAGCCTTCGTGACGATTCGATTAATCGAGGCTTTATCGCCACACCATGGAGGCGGGAGACGGCAATAACACTCGACCAATCATGAAAACCAGATTTTATGTCTTATTATGAAGACGTTTGGCGACGCTCTGCGTCAGCCTCGTTCACGGTAAACACGGGGCCACCTCCGGGTGTGTTCGCCCATAGTTTTAGTGGTCCCTAAAATTCCCAATTTGGAGTTTACGAACATCTAGTGAACTAGATTACTGGGTGGTACCATGATCGGTGAACCCTTTTACCGAATTCAGGGGACGGGACGCAGCCACAATAAGATCATAGTGGAAGGTTACGATCGCTCCCTTTCGTATTTCTTCGAATTACTAAGATCGATAAGCAAGTAGGATCGTTCAAGGTACGTGTCTATATACTTTTTTTTTACGTTCCAAGTAATTCCAGTGAAATTACTCCGGGCAGTAAAAGAATCTACCCGAGTCGTCCGAGTTTTATAGGAAATAAATACTTTATACTCGACACGCTATAAAGAAAAGGGAAAAAAATGATTCGAGCCGCGAGTCGGAATTACTCCCTGACAAAAAAATTCACGATATTGTTAATTGCGGGGAGAAAGACGCTTGTAGAATGAGAATCGCGTCACGAATTCGCCCCTGCCGCTATCAACCTTAAATCTATGCTTTACGAGCAGTTAACCGGGTTATATAGGCGTCGGTTACGATTACCAGAACTAATTCCATCCGCTCCCCACTGCGACCCACGAGGCCGTACAATTCCCCGCAATTTTCGGTCCTCTGAACTACATAAAAACGTGTCTTTCTTTTTCTTCCACCGCCTGACCCCCCCGCCATCCCTGGCGTGACACTCGAGCTATAATAACGAAGTCTACCTTCCCGTGAAAATTGCGGAATGCAAGTAGCTGGAGCCATTCACGGACTCGTATTGCGGCAGAATAGACGGCGAACACCTCGAAACCACCCTCACTGCCGGGGTGAAAACCAGCTCTCCTCCTAACCCCCTCGACGGGCTAGATAGGGGGTGGCGTAGTACTCGAGGAGGAGAACCGTGTGTATCGACCACTGACGTCATCCATCCCCACTAAACTACGTCACGTATACGTCCCACCGTCGCGTCGAAGAGGAGGTTGTCGCAGTGCCGTAGTGACTTTATGGTGCATCGAAGGGCGCCTGATACCACCCCTTGGTCTTCCCTGTCGCGGTCTGCTAGACGATTCTGGTCGCGACCAGCGCGCGATCGTGGTGTCATTTTATTACCAATTTTCTCACGAGAATGCAAACTGCGAACTCCGCTATAATTTACCGAGTATCAATCCTTGCTGAGGTTTCATGAACAGAAGTACATACTGGCCGAAAAGGTCGCGGGGCACGTAACATGGTGGCGGCACCGACGACCCGGTCAGCAGCGTTTACACCCTTCCATCAATGCAGCCTGTGCATGCTCAAATGCCGTGTGCATCCGTACGGCTATGCACATATGTATATGCGTATGTGTGAAAATGTTGCAAGACCTTTCCTACGGTCGAATACTTTTCGTTTCGTCGACGCGAATTTCTACGCTACTACGTGTCGCCGCCGTGAACGTTCCCGTACGCGCTTTCGATCATGTTTCCCTGTGCTTTTTCGGAACTCGTGCACCCACCACGGATACGTGCATGTGCATCCTCGTGGCGGGAAAGCTTGTTTATGTACGATAATAACGCGCGACAATGTACGCACGATTATACAGGACAATTAACGCAGGCCGAAGTCTGTTAACATCAATAATGATATTTTGGTTCGCCTATAAATATGTAGGATTTCGACGTTTAACCGTGCGATTTGGTAGTTTGCTATCGACACGGCGTCAATAATTTGAGGTATCGAATAGCGGGGAAATATTGGCGCGCTTAATCGAGCATCGACGTGTTTATTCCGACGCGGTCGTGTTATCGTCGCGCCTTCCGACAAGAACTTTTAAGGGCACAACAAGTTTCTCCCGGCACGCGCGCGCCGGCGAACATTAAATTTCATCAGCAGAGTTCTGCTCTTAATAAGCAATTATCTCCTTGAATCCGAGTTTACCGCGACGCGGAAACTTGCTCGCAAGAATGGACGGCTTCTGACTACCGCACGCTAAACGTCGTTCACGCGAACGATAATAACGTGGACGCGAGGGAAAAAAGTGCACGCCCCCGTTAAACCCCTGAAACTCTCTAAGCTGCTACATTTCAAAGCTTGGCAAAGGTGTGGGAAAGTAAAACCGAGGCTGTTGCTACGAATTCGCGGCTGCCTCTGTTATTCCGTCCGTTACTCGTGCCTTGCTTTTATGTCTCGAACTTTTCGTTTGAAGAAAATCGCGTCTCAGGTAGTCGATTGCGAGTCCGAAGGGTGGAAGCACGCGGGGTCTGTTCGCGCCAAAATTTCACAGCCCTGAGCCCGAGGGAAGCTGAGTGCAAAAGTATTGATTCGTTTCATCCCCACCGGTTACGCTACGCTACCCCTACTATCCCGTCCATCGTCGTCGCCGTCGTCGTAGTCGCCGTAGTCATCGTCGTCGTCGTCGTCGTAGTCGTCATCGTCGTGCTACCTTCTCGTGGTCTCCCTCTCCGTCTACCCGTACCCACCCTTCGTTGCCCTTGCCCGCCCTTTCTAGACCATCGAGAAGGACAAGAGAAGAACAATGGACAGAGACGAAATGGGACAGAGAACGCAGCGTACACAGTGTATAGAAAGAGAGGGTTAAGGAAAGGAGAAGAAACGGCGTAGGGGAGAGACAGCGCGGGAAAATTCGCCCTCCATTTTTCTCGCGCGGTGGTAACGCCGCCCTGGACCCTCCTCCGGCTGTCGGACGCGAGAAAAAAAGGGCTTGGTCTTTTGTTTCGCCTCGATCTGTTTGTTTTGCTCATTATCTATCGCTACAGGTCATCGATATTCCATTACAGGGTGCACTTGCTGAAAGAAAGAAATTAAGAGACGAATTCGTCGACGCATCCCCTCGCGTTGGACTTTGCAAATCTATTTTTTTTTTTTAAACGCCGACGGTGTTATCGCCCTCGAATAACCAACTCCTATTACGTTCCGTCGCGTCGTCGCTTTGAAGCCACGGAACCAAGACTACGAACCCGGCTAATGGAAAGCGGCCAAAGCGGAGTAAATTAATCCGCGGCTCGCAATAACGCACGCGCCTCGTTCGCGGAAGGAATCGTAAAGCGGGCTCGCCTTACGACATTGTAAATTTTCCCCGGATTGTTCGTCGGCGAATGGGGCGAGCTAGCTGCTTCTTTTTTTTTATTTTCCTTCGAACGGGTCGTCGCTCTATCCCGAGGAGGCGCGCCCTCGACTCGATTAAACAAAGTCGACCGGTGCAGCGGCTAATTATCGCAGCGCGACAATTACTAATTACTCGAAAAAGTTCGCGCCTCCATGGAACCTTAATCGTTTCCGTGTTAATGCCTTCTTCGGGGGATTCAGACGGCGACAATTAAATACGATATATGTATAGAGCGGTTTCCGATGCAATAACCATGCTTCAGTTCGTGGTAATCGAACGGCAGAATTAAACGTACGAATGAAATAACCATTAGACGAATGTAAATTGCCTGTTACGTTACGCACGCGAAGAACAGAAAGGTGGTTTAAAAAATTTCCATCCGTCCGAAGCTGATTAGGCGGCGGGGCAAGAACGCGATGCAACGACGATAGGCGATGGTCTTGCGAACTTGCTTCCTTCGGGACACGTGGTCCTAGTGACACGTGTCGTGATGCCGTGACGCCGCGTTTCCGGCTGATTTCTATTCTTTCTTCCCTCCTCTCTAATTACCGCGATTTAAGCGTTCTCAAGTCACGCGACAGCTTGCGCACACCTAGGCTGCGTATGCACTCGAACGGTGCAGCTGCACGTTCGTTTCTATCCTGAACAGGTCAGACACACGCGACGAATCACGAAGGGGTGAACGTGATTTTCATTCACGCAAGCTTATTAGGTTACCTGTACGCGTCACTTCTAATTATCGATTGCGTCCATTTTCGTTTTCATGCACGACACGTATCCCCCTCGTAATTTTCACCTATTTTACAAGAAGGCCTTACTACACCTTTCCGGGGTACTTTCCAATACCGTTCCGCGATACGCGACAGTTTTATTCCTTTATTACACTCCCGATGAAGGTAATAACGAGCACCAGCATCGTTACATATTGCTGCACTGTGTACCGAGTAGTGCACGAGTAGATTCAACGTTACACGCGAAAAATAATGCAAATTTATGAGCAAGCAAATACATCATTACCTGTAATCACACGTTGCAACGTGTAGGGCCATAAGGAACATAAATGGAATAGTCGGACCGCGGTGAGGATTTTTTTACGTACAGTCGAATCCTTTCATCAAGCGTCGCACGTTACGCTCTTAATCGGTGCTTGAGGAAATCACAACGCTCGCAAATGTCACGCCACGCGAGAAACTCTAATCCGCCGCGACGCGGTAATTGCGTCTTGTTATCTATCCATTTTCCATTGCTAATTTCTTCTGTTTGCCCGCAGACACAAACACGTGACCATTCCTCGGCAAGCCAATTACCAGCATCGATTTCCACTATTATCCAACCAAGGGGTAGGAAAGATACGTGGCGACGTGGGGGTGGAATCTAGCCCGCCGGTTGAAAACCTTGTCCGCCACAGGGGCGAAGGTTCTAATTTTCAAAATTTATCCCCTTCCTTCCGTGAACACCGTCTTCGCGAAGGAACACCCGACTTCCTCGCTCGCAAACAGTGCAACAATATTCCCTGCAACGTTGGCGTTGCATCGTTCAAAAGTGCCACCGCATAAGGCTTACCGGGGATACTCGGCCATGGAACGACCTGTACACGCTCTGCCCATTTCATTCAACAAGGCATCGCGTAATTATTTATCGCGTTGCTTTCCCGGCGCATTGTTAATGTCCAAAAATGTCGCGTCCTCGGGAAATACAGTGGCACGCCACGAAAAAAGAAAAAGGAGAAACGCGAAGAATTGATAAACGGGCCAATGATTCCCCCATTTAGTCGCTGTGGGCGATTTAATATCTGCAAAATGGAACGATGCAGTTTTGGAGAACGCGAAGGAAAAAACCGACGAAGCGATATCGCGCGTGAAATTTACTTTTTTCCACGAACAATCCCTGCCATCTTGTCGCGTCCGAAGCAATTCTTTGACTCCCCTCGCAACAACCCTGCGAGCACCATATTCGACAAACGGTATTACTTCGACGCGCGTAAATTATCGAAGCTTTCGCCCACGTAAATTCCGTCGTATTTGGTCTGTCCGACTGGCGACCCGGGGGTGGTGGACGTTCGACTACCTGCCGAGTGATGAAGCGACGGCGAAGCCACTGCAAAAGGTCGAAACGATTACAAGACGGTCAACAGATGAAGCACCGGAATACATATTTCCTTTCTACGCCTTGAAGATCTCAAATTTACCAAAGCCGTTCGTAGAAGAAACGGGTAACGGAGCTCGCTGAAGAGCTTGATGAAACTGTAAGTGCATAAAGAGGGTAAACACGATCTTCGCGCACCCTTGAAATCAAATGACGAAACTGGAGGAACGCAAAGAGAAAGAGGGTAGGTAACGGTGAAACAGGAGGGGTGAACGGAGGTGTACGATCGCGCGCGTTCATCCCCTGAACGAAATATATTCGATGGCTCGTGCAAAAGTGGCGCCTCCCAACGAAATAGCACTTCATCCCCGCTGTATGGATCTCGGAAAACATCACACTACGAGTAACAATGGAACCTGAGGGGCAATGGGACCACGATTTCAGGTACCGTTTTTCCATAGATTTTCGCTGGATCAATAGGGGAAGGGCGACACATGTTCCTACTCGAAAATGCCTTTCAAAGAATCACCGACAGATGATGTTTCGTCGAATGCGATTCGATTGTCCGATATTCAAGGAAACCTGAATAAACACGTCGGAAGAGCAGGTGAACACAAAATGTAACCGATAGAACGTAATAATAACGTAGACAATTTTTCCACGCAATTTTCAAAACGATATATCTCGAGTGTAACAAAAGTCCGGTCTTCCGATTCGCGATAAAATTGTGTACAACCGTTCGTCCCAGATTTCGGTCCCAACGTTTTACACAGGGACACAATCACCGTGGACATTCTGCACGGTGCTGAACAGGTTTAATTTCGTTAAGAGCACTTGAGAGGCGAACGCGATAAATTGCTGCGGCAGCCTGTGAACTTTTAAACCGAATTTTCGGGGTCCGACCCCATCGTGAATCAGCCACGGCTGATATAGAGGGCGTCGTGTAAACGCGCTTTTACCTCATTAAAAGCGTTTAACGCTTCTCCTGAAACATAAAATCAACACCTGACAATGGCGGACCGTTTAAAATATTACGACAGCGCCACTTTTCTATACCATCTACGAAACAACCGTGCAGTTGAAACTCCGGTCGAATTATCGTCGATTAACAGTTGCCTCGCAAAGCAGGTACACGTGTAGAGGAAGCAACGGAGAATATCCTGTGGGGATCGGAAGTGCGTTAGCCTGAAATATATTCGTGCACGTTTGACGAACGACCATGCCCCGTTCTCGCCCGAGAGGATTACAAAACCAATCAAATCAAAATGCGAAACGTATACAACGGAGTAAAGTGCGAGCGAAAATGAGGAGGCAGGGGTGATTCGTGGAGGCGTGAACAGCGGCGAAACGCAGCGCCGCGGGTACATGCCGTCGTCGATTCGATGGGATCGTTAAAATTAACGAGCGTATTCCAGCTCCTCGAAAATGTCGCGAGCTTCTATTTTTCTCGTGCGTCGGCCGACGATTTGCAGCGGCGGGGGCGCGTTTTTCCGAAACCATGCGTCATCCTGAGTACGCCGTGGCACGAGTGCCGTGCGCGAAAGTGCCAACCGCCGCACGTATCGTCGCATTATGAAAGAGAAGGGAGGAAATCGGTTAAAAATATTCGACAGACATTTCGGGAGTTCGCTTTCAAGTCCGCGGGCTTAGGTTTCGTAGTGGCCATCAATTCCGAGCCACACCCATTCGCAGTTTTGCTTCACTATCCCGCAGATGTAATTTATTGCTCGACGGACCGGCAATATTGCTCTGTGCGTGGGGCGGTAAGACGAGCTTAGTAATAATAAATTTCGACGTAATTTTTATTATTGTAGCGAGGAATTAATTGTGGAACGTTTTATTATTTTCGTTGCTCTAACATCCTTACTCCACTTTGCGCCGAACCTGTCGTGAATCATTCGCATACTTCGTTGCCCCAAGGAACCTGTCGCCCCGTAAAATTAAATCTGCCCAGAATACGCGAAATACGTTCGTGTACGTGTCCAATGAAGTATCAGCGGTAATTGTTCACCCGCAACAAAGTCACCATCATCGTTCCAATTACAGTCGCGCGACACGAAAAGGAATTCGCTGGCTGGGAACGTTTACGTCATCGTGTTCGACGGTGTACAACGGGGAGGAACACGAAACGTTCTTTGGCATAGAATTTACAGACAGCAATAATCGTTGAAAGATGTTTACGGTGTGTATGATGCGGACTGTTGCCGGAATGAATTCACCGCGACGAGCCGCGCGGAATCTAGACACGCGAGACGAGTTCCTTGCGATATCAATGAAAGTATCTGTTGAGGATAACGATAATGCGATGGGGTTATTACACCCTCGAGGCCAATTCGGGCGCCCTTTCGCGTGGCCAACTGATTTTTATCATCACGCACGTCACACCGCCAATTTCTTATAATACTCGTGGACGTCAAGGGGGAAGGGGGGTGAACGGTGAACAGTGAAGAGACCAACAAGGATACTCTCGAAAGCCTAACAGCCCGTGTGGACACGTCCTTGCGTGAATTAGGGAGCGAAAATTATATCCCCATATGTGCGTCCGGATATCTGTCCGAGTACTGTGACGAATGTGGCCATATTAGGGAAAGGGCGATTCTGATGTTAAGGGGCCACACATCTTTCGTCCCAAATGGCATTATACTGCTTTCGAGCGTTCCAAGAATTCTATGCGCTGCTTAATTCGTTCGCAGTACGCTACCCAATGGTTTTCCAATTTACCGAAATAGATTTTCCACAATCCAATGCACCGCTCCATCGATTATCTTTTTCCTTCATTCCTTTCGAAACTGTCCTACATATATTTCTTTCGCGCTTGAGTTCAAATAAGCCGTACACTGTCTCGTTGAATTCAATTTCAAGACGACAAAAATATCAAATATCAAATGAATTCGATACTTTTCAAAATTAACAGCGAGCACGAGGATATAACGGGGAGAATTCTACCCTTCTTCAATTTCACGCGAATCGCCCGACGATACTCGCTAGCCAAGCTAAAAGCATTTCTCGAGGGCGAGACGGGACGCGTGTATATAGGTTAAAATCTGTTGATATACAGCACGCACGTGGACTTCCTTTCGGCCGGGACACGTAAGCTCGGCATCCTGTTCTTTTTTGGCCGCAGCCCCTCGCGCCTGTAACGACGGGAACGCAAATGGTGGGGTTAATGTGCGTACACGCTACGGGATGTCTACCAATTTCCGGGTTCACCTAATGCACTTATCAGGCGACCAGAAAGGATCCAAGAGAAAAGGCGGCGCGGAGGGAAAATAATTGAGACGCCGAGCTCGTCGGGGTGGATGGACCGGAAGCCGCTGGCTAGGGCTGGTGCCTCGTGTAAAGCGGAACGAATCATAAAGGCGAGTTGAAATTAATGAGAACGGGCGAGTTCGAAAGGGAAACGAATCGAGCGGAAAAATGATCCACGTGCCAAATACACCGGAATGGTTACAGAACGGATGCGGGATGGGACACGGTGTAATAGTTAGATTACGTTGTCGTTATCGTATTCGTCAACGGATACGCGTTGTCCACTTCGGCTGATTCGCCCCACTAAATATTGAACGACGACTTACGTTAACCAATTTCTATTTCCCCGGGCAAGCTCCTACATCTCTGTGATTAAATAAGGATGATACATTAGAAATGGGGCCGGTTCAAGCGTTCAAGCGTTCCGTCTCAACGCGGTTCCAACGTACGTCGACTGGTCCCAGATCAATTATGCATCGACGGATTCCATTGTAACGCTAATCGCGTTAAAACTCGCCATAGAACATTCGAACGGATATATTAAAATATTCAACGCGGTTCATTAAGCTGAAGGCGAAGTTGGCTGCATACCGTGCTTAATAATTCCCCGTCATATTTAAATAACAGCCATCCGAAACTTCCGAGCTTTCACGTCGCGCGCTCCAGACCGAGCGCGAAACAGGAAGAGCAAGCTGCTTCGAGGACGCTTCGCAAAAATTGAATTTATTCAAACGAGCTCGCGCTCCTGATCACGCACGCTTTCTAGCCATCGCTGCACTCTCAATTATGCATCGTGTAATTTCGAGTTCGCGCGTTTACCGCGGCCCATGACACCGTAACTTTCTCCGGCACTTCTCGCCGGGCAGAAACGAGCAATTAAGAATCTTAACCAGGAATACGCGCGGTCCACGCTCTGTCATTCGTTAAAGCCGCTTGCTGCGACCCTTAATTCAATAAGGAGGACCAAAGCGTGGATTACTCACGAATCAACGAACCCACGAAACCTTGTAGCCGTAATTGGAAAGTATCCAGTGGCGACGACACCCCCGAAAACACAGATCTATGGATCCTTTCAGCGTCTTCCCGATGGGCCAAGGAAATAAACGCCCCGTTGGGTTCCCGGGGATCCTGATTTTATTTGTACCTTCCTACAAAGAATTAGCCGGCCCTCACGGTTATTCCACGAGAAAGCGATCTAATTCTTTCGCACAAGATTTCCTCCCCCGTCTAACAACGTTGGCGGAAGAAGCAAGCAAGATCCTGATGCAAAGATTATAAGACGTTTACTCTGATTACTTTCGATGAGGAGATTTAGGGAACAGGTATGCAGCCTGTAGTCGACCAACGTGTCGCTGAATTACAAGGGAGAAAATACATCACCGGCAGCACAATTGCGCCAACGTTGCGCACTGCCAATCAATGTATTAAACCGTTACAAAATGAATACCCGTGGACTAGCCTGGCACAGAGTTAGTTACAAACGACCCCGGAATCAGAGTTTACAAGTACAGCTAAACGTGCGATTAAATTATTCCGACTCGCTGGATGTTCCTGCGATCCGCTGGAAAAGCTTATTTATTCGGTAAATCCGGGAACGAGCGGCGAGAATAAACGTCGCTGACAAAAACAGCGAGCTCATGCACGCCTCGTGAAATTGAGTTACCACCGCCTCGTTATTCTCGTGAGACTCGAAATAAAGTGGCAGGGGCAGCCGTAAGGATTGAGTTACAGTCCACTTAATTGACCGTCCGCAGAGGCGAAAAGAGGGCACTGATTGACAGCGAGATGCAGCTGTCATCGTGGCCGAAGCAAGCAGACGGCAGATTATGTACGATTTAATTGCCATTTAGCTGTGGAACATCGAAACGTGATTACTGGATCGGGACGAGATTCGAAGGAGAATGTAGGTGGCATTTCGTTTGCGACGGGCGAGCTTCTTTGGGCCGCCGTAATTAGATCTGTGCCGTGAACATGAAGGATAATTAGGCAGAGCGTACTCGTTCAAATGCCTGATGTACTTGAACGTCTAGCTTCTCTTCGATTAAGCTCGAGTGGGGAGGATTGGACGGGATGCTTCGAAAGATAACGACGTCCCGTAGACCTTGCGGAATGCACCCTAAGTGTTTTAATGAGACTCTAATTAAGGCTTGTTAGCCAGTTTGGGAAAAGATTTGGAACGACGCGTCGTGTTTGTCGGGGCAACATTTTAGTGAGTACGTATTAACGAAGATTCGATACTTTTTTAGGAATCTAGATAAATATTTGTCGTTCAAATCTGACCATCGTTCAAGCGAATGAACATCCAAATTATTTTGAGGCTCAAGTGAAATTTTGAAACTGCCACTGTACCGGCAAGCGTCTTGCACAAAGTGGTATCATCGACTAACGGCGATAGATCTAACCGGCTTTGCCAATCGGTCAGCCAATTCCAGCCACTTGGGGTAATCCTGTTTCAGCATCAAAGATGCAACGAGACACCGTGATCCTCTAACATACGGGGAACCAATAAGCCGGCCAATTCAGTAACACAGCGCGACGCGACGCCTGGCAACGTCACCGTCGTCGGTCGCGACGAATTTCTCGGATTACATAAAGCCAAATAATCCCGTGAGTCATTCTAATTCTGGTTCCATCAGGGTTGCACCGTTTCCCTTCCTCCAACGACACGTCCCCCATTACTTCGTCGCACACGTCCGCTCTTTTACCTCTTTTCCTGCATGTTCCTGAGTGTCGTCTCTTTCTTGCACGACCGTCTGCTCTATAAATAGCTATGGCACGTGTGTCGTCTCGGACGTTCACGGTGGCCCACTTTCTCCCTTGACACTCGAAATTAGAGAACTTCGGCGACACCGCTTTTTCATTTTACATCGCAGACAACCACCGCCTGTCCACGTGACTCTCCCCTTTCAGGATTCTACACTTGTTGTTGGTTAATCTTAAGACAGTTGAAAGAAACAAACGCGGTAACCCTTTTAATAAGTATATATTCACCTGTGACAAATAGCTAGTTGGTCGAGAATAAATGTATCGAGTTGAAACGAAATGGTGACAAATTTTGGAGCTTGGTGAGAGGTACAATCAATTCCGAGAGACCACTTTAACCCTTTCGCTACGGTAGCATTGAAACTGAAAGCGCCCTCGATGCACAAAATAGTGCATATTTCATTAACATCGAAGGCCTATATGTATAAACATTTACATAGTCAGCTTAATCACCTAAGGTTTAGTTTATATAAATAGTCGAAGTAATGATATACTATTGCACAGAACGTTTACATAAATGTGTCGCAAACGGTTGCTAGATATTTGACCACTTATACAATAATAGTCCTTACAACTCGTCTCACGGTGGGAATACTCTTGCAAATATCTTTCATCCTTCGTGTATAATAGAATTGCAGTCTAAAACATCCATTACATTTTTTATCGCGCAATACTGCAAAGAAAAGACGACCGGGAATTTCTTCTTCGTACAAAGATTGCACGATAAACGATCTGCTTGATACCTCGACACGACATGTCGTGCGAAAAATGCTTCACAGAGTGGTCCACTAGTTCTCCACGCTGGTGAATGCAATTGCATTTCCAGCACGACACGAGGTTCGCACATATCGCCATGTAATAATGGCGCCAGACAGATCTGATCTGACGAATCGCATTCGCGATACCGGACGTTTTCGCCGTTGCCTCGATCGAGCCGTCGCTCGTCACTTCCATCGTCCCAGATCTCCCATTCGTTCACGGTAGATTTTTACGGGGCAACAACGGCGAACGGTGGTCACACAGGTAACGAAAATTGTCACGCTTTTGTTACGTCTCGGCCGACCAGTGCCGCGCAACGTTTAAGAGCAATAGGTTCCGAAGACTCTTTCCTTTACGGATGAAAAATGACGAGGAATTAAATTTTGAGAACGGAATTAATTTTATACTATGGATATATATTGTTATCCGCGTTATACGTTCTTTAAGTAATTACTTAAAGTAATCGTGTATAATGTATAATAAAGTACGAAGAGAATCGAAGGCCCTTACTGCACGTCTGGTCTGTAAGTAGATCGCGCCGTAGTTGGTCAGACAATGGTATTTCGTCTGCTATGGTCAGACAAACTCTTTATCTCAACTTTTCAGTCTCGTGTCAAGGTTTTAGTTAAATAATCGAGGTTCAGACACAGGAGTTGATCGATCCAGCGAATTTTAAAACGGGGAAAACAGTGTTCATTCGAACAACGCTTGAATTTTATATAACTGAAAAAGTACAATACGTTGCGAAACGATGTAACAATATTTTCGTTAAAATTACGGATCCTGGTACTTGTCTACCGGAAACACTACGTCACTGTTCCTCTTATCAGATTCATCTGTGGTATAAAACAACTGGCATGGACTAGATGCTCACTCAGATGACCAATGAGTAACGTGCAACGATGGTGAAACTACGTGTACCTGCTGTTTTAATATTGTTTACGATGAACAACGTTAACTTGGTGAAACCACTGGTGCAGGAAAGTCTGTCGAAATTTCTGGGATCTTTCGCGGGTGTTAAACAGTACTCTTTCTTTAAACCGCAGATTGCAATTTATCTGGATACCGTAAACGAAGAAGTTTTATCCACGATTCTATTGTTCCAGTGTGAGAATTCCTGAATTGCTGAATCAATTGTGCAACGAATCCCAAGGGTCGAGCACGGTTTTTCGAGACGCGTGTTACGGTTGCTTCTTCAGAGGCACAAATCAACCCCTCGGATATCCATTGCTGCTCTCCATGTCCAATTGTGCTAATATTTATCTGAACGGGACTGACTACGGTCATTGTCAGCAATACTTGACTGTAAGTATATTCAGCGCATAATTGAACGGAGAACAATACAGTTGAACTTTTCCATGACAGAATGCTACTACCACGCCTAACTCCCGAGTCAACCCTACAACTATATATTGCACGTTCTTGGAATGTGTCCGCCAAGTGAACAAGGATACATTAGTAAGTTGAAAATAAAATGCACCGTTCTTTCCCCCTTTGTGTTATGGATATGGGGCTTCATTATCATAGTTCTCATTTTTATCATCTGTTAAATTCTTCGCCTGTAAATAGTGTACATATAAAGGTGCAGAAAGACAAGAAGTGTAAATATTAAACAGGAGGCGTTGCGCGTGAAACCAAGGATGGCAGCGGACCTGAGATCATCTTCTAAGAAAGCACCCTTATTTTATTTCAAACTGTACAAGCAATTAGTGAAAGCTGTTTGCATTATACGAGTACGGGATACAGAATCTAACACTGTAAGGCCCGGAGCGGAACCGATCGGTCCAAGACGACTCGACATTAAGCCACAAAATTTGAAATTATCCAATTGTACATATTGAAGCACGTACAAAAATATTGTATATATCGTTCGTTGTTCAAAAATTCGTGCAAAACGGAACTCGGTAAGTTCACCTTTCTATCTATCCCTGTATATATGTAAATTGTGACTGCAAGATATATTGTAAATATATTAAATACGCGATAGAAGTTGTTTGACGTTCATACTCCGCCGCGAATGAAGAGAATTCTTCACTGACAAACGTTTAACTCAGCTCAGGGAATGCGTCGGCGAGGCCATACGAATGTTTCCTAAATTCAACGTCACGGACGTCCAATTGGCACAATTGTACGTGAATACCACCGCCTGTGTCCTGGCAAAAACTCGTTGCGCTCACATGAACCCGATAACTGGAGAATTTCAAGAAGACGATCCCGCTAATAAGCTGCATGTGCCCGCCATCAACGCGCTGCTCGTAAACACAGATTACGACATCAACATCGTGCAACTACCATTTCATTCCACTTCCATCAACGTTTGCGCGAAATACAGGAACTACGGGCAGGCCAATTGGCCGGGCGTCGTATGCTGATCGAAGAGTTCCCGTTGCTGCTTTAGCGAAAACCACCGAGCAATTGTGGGAAATGACTACTCACACAGCGTTGCGGTATTTCGTTTAATAGAAACAACTATGATGTTAATAGAATAAACTGTGTAGGATTAAGATAAACCGATTCGTCTGTTAAAATTCTTGATAAAGTTTTGAAATTTCTAGGGAGTATAAAGTATAGAAACCAACGAAAGGGTGCCCTGTTAAGAGAGAACATGTCGCCACGTTCACACTTATAGCGAGTACTTTCTAGAAGAGATTCCCTCGATTCCTGTCATTAAACGATCATTCGTGGTAGCTTGTTCGCTGCACAGGGTGCCCCAATACAATTCCCATTTTCTGAGCGAAATAATTAATAACGGTCACAGCGTGTGCCGCGATGACACGAAAAGATAGCGCGTAATAGCGGCGAAGAATGACACGAGTCATCTAAGTGCAAATCATGCCGTAACGCGCGATTCTGAATCACCGTTTCAAAGCGCCCGTCTAAAAGGAATGCATAAGTTTACCATCGACGACATCGCGGCTGCGAAACGATCGTGAGTCTCCTCGAATCCTGTTTTTCCTTCCCGCGTTCGCGCGAGAAAATGTTGGCGATTTCTTGCACGGAACCATTTCCATTCGAGCTAGCTTTCATCGTCGCCTGGAGATCCCCCACTGTTGGAACACGTGCGACACAGCGGAGAACTGGTTGCACAAACAACCTCGTCGTAACGATTTCGACCAGCAGCCGTGCAAATTCGCAAATACGCCGTGTCGACATTCGCCGAGCCTGTCCTGGAATTTTTATTTACCCCTTCGTGAAAAAGAGCGCGCGAGGCGAAGCAAAGTGTCGGGCCAAACGAAAAAGGGGAACGTTTCTCGGAGAAAAAGTTGAAAGGAGGTCCGTTGAAATTTAGAGGCGACGAACGGCGAGATGATCGCGAAGCATCCCATCGTCCAACGAAAGACGGAGGTTCTCCTAGAATTTATTGCAGAATCGGTATGGGGGGGGGGGGTACTGAAACGAATGTGACGGTCTCTCTGATATTGTGCTGGCATAATCCCGGGGGAATTGTGACAGCCGCGCGGAAGAATGTGCGAATAGGGACGTAACTGAGTAAACGTATCGTGGCCGGTTCATCAGCGGCGAGTACCGGACACGAACCCTAAAAGAACGTTTACGATATTACTCATCGCGTAAAGTGATCGTAACGAAGCAGCCAATATAACGAGCTTACGGCGAATTATGCCGTGAAAGTACGAGAAACGAATGTACGATAGGGGCAGATCTATCGGACTTTCACGAGCTGAGTTATCACAGTTAAAACAGTTAGTGGCTTCTAAGGGTAAGCCTGATTTTTGCCAGCATTATGGATAGGTCCGTTTTTTCCTTATCGAGCTAGAAACGTGACTAGGTAGGAAGAATTCTATCAGCAATGTATGTAGCTAAATATATACTTCGATGGATCTCTTGTACAGAGAGTGCAATGAAACTGGTACTCCTCAAACATTGTCATTCGTACGCAATATTCAACGCATGGCTATGTTTACGTTTTCAAGCACAGAAAGCATCATACACTTCGCCAGTAAATATCAGGATGCTCGTGGTAATCAGGTGCTATAGAATCCCGGGTATCATCGTCGACTCAAAGAGGAGGACTTAAATGGACGGCTCACGAGCATCTCCCTATCCATCCTTTGTTTACCAAGGGGAAACTCTTTGGCTAATTCTTTCAAGACTGACTGAGGCGCTGGAACCAGTCGGAGGAATCGATTTCGTAACATCGGTGTGCACTCATGTACTTATGAGAGAGGACGAGCAGAGCGACTCCGAAAGAAGGGGCAGGGAAGCTGAGAAAAAGAAGCGACGAAGATGAAGGGAAGATCGGTCCATTGCACAAAAGCGACGCTCCACTTAGCATCTTCCTCGAAATAATTTGAAATATGCAAATACCATCGGTGCACACGCGCTCGCGTGTTGGCACACGGCCGTCCCGTGTGCGTGCGCGCTGCAACTACTTGTGTAATACGAAAGAGAAGAGGCCAGAGATGCAGAGAGAGAAGACAACGTATATTCTAGTGGCTTACGGTTCAGTTCTCTCAGAGCCAATCTAACTTAACATGCAGATGCAGTACGTGGAATCGTAGAGGCGACAGGGTAAGGAGCGAGATGGAGAAGAGTCGGGGAGAGCCAGAGAGAAAGAGGGCCTATATGTCTCTGAGTCATTCGTGGAGATAGTACCTTTTCCGTATGATCATTCACCGTTACTGCCTTTAATGTCCTCGCGATTCGGAGGGTCCTTTTAAGACAGGTCGTGATTTTAATGAATAAACCATTCGACCGTTCGGAACTCGAGCGCGGATCAATCAAAATTACCCGAGAGAGTCCTCGGGAAGAATTCGTAATTCGCGTTACGGGCGAAAGGTAAAACCAACCCGGCTGCGAAAAGAGACGAGGGGAAAGAAAGGGCCGAAGAAGAAATACAGGCGCCCTTTTGGAGTTCTAAAAGGGAGGCGAGAGATACGGGCCGATATTTTGCAAAATTTCTGAACAGGTGCAATCGATCCCGACACGAGGCGAACTCGCGAAGGCGCATCCTTGATTAAATTTACAAGACGGCGAGGTTGTATAGCCATAAGTAATATAATCTGATGTTGTAAAAAGGGTCTGGGAATGAATACCCCCGGCAGATTCAGAAATACGCCCGATACGTGCTACCTTGATAGAACATGTACCTTGCGAATTAAGGAAGGCTCTCACTTCCATCCTCCGTAGTTGTGAAACTAAAAATGAATAACAAGAGGAACATTTTCATGCAATACAAATTGTTTCATCTATGAGTTAACTGTGCCTACTATATCTGTGATATATTCGAATTCGAAGTGTATTACGATGTAAGAAACACGTGATAAACCTGTGTATGGATTCAAGAACAATATTTCCAGAATATTCTGACTAAACCTCTTTAGGTACCCGCTATACGTGCGGGCCAAAGCACCATGTACCGCCGAGGAACGTGACTTTCGTTTACGACCGAAGTTCGAGCAAACAATAAATTTATATTGAATCATAAACTGGTGTCTATTTAATAAACACAAAATTACTTCCCGCAGTTGACCAATACAGATAGGGCTTGACCGTTACAAGAGCGGGTATTAATATCGAAAGAGCACTCCAATAAACTGTACAAATAGCAATCGCATTACCTGTACACGGATCTAACATCATCAGCTAAAACCTAACCGCATACATATCTCGTCAGTCACACGAGATTAAGTTGGCGTGCCTCGTGGATGTAGCTGCGCCTACGCGGCAGAAAGCTTGAGCATCATTTCTTCTGATGCTTCTGGAGATTACCTAGGACGATAACATGAAAGATAGCTTTACCACAAGAGATCAACACTGATGATTCAGTGATCACGCGTACCGGGTTGTAACATACAAATGTTCCTTTGCAGCAACAAAAAGAACAGATGCATCATTTTATTCGTCAGTCCCGCGAATAAAGTTCGGGCCTTCTTCGGTATTTATTTAAAAGGATTCAACCGCGGCTGCTTTCTCCGCCCGGTTTACCTTAATCTCTCGTTCGCCACTACTTCCGGGCTGCACCGAGCGACTCGCATGCGCCGTAAACAAACCGTGTATGTACAATGCACCCATGGACGAAGCCGACACGTCGTTTGCACGTGAATCATACGGGACACGATAGGCGCGTATTGCGCAAGAAGAAGCTCGTCGTAAGCTGCGGAGGCGTAGCATCAAGCGTGCCGCTGTCGGAAAATAAAAACGAGGAGAGGAGTCAGCGCCTGACACGTCATCGAGGCGCGGCACACGAGAAACCGGGACACACAGCGTGCTTCGCGTCGCGATTCTATCTGGCCCGATTTCTTACACCATCCTGGCCTCTCCGATCCTTAACGAGAACACCATTGTACCAGGAACTATGTACAGACTCGCAAGGACAGAGAGAAACAGTGGGAGGAAAATTAGTTGACGCGAACTTTGGGGGTTGAGTTCCCGTGACTTTTGTTTCGGTACAGGGGTGCAAAGATTAATCGTTCCTCGAGGTATTAACGAAAGGAGGCGTCAGAGACCTCAAGTATTCCCTCTCGATTTTTAATTAAATCTGTACGTGCGGGGAATTCTGGGCAACCACGTTTACTGCCTCCAGCCCCGTGAGAATGAAAAATCACGGAGCACGAGCGTGTCAAGGATGCAAGAAACACGAAGTTCTTGATACGCTGATATTCCTGCTGAATATCCAACGGCCTGTGTAATTCAAGACTCCTGCAGTGACTGACCGCACATGCGAGGAAATGTTTTAATCCAAGATTTTGCCCATATTTATTTCCATACGCTCGCTGTCTACGTCCAAGCTGTTGCGATTTGAAGAAAGAACGGGGTATTTGCTGCGCAAACACGCTGAAATCAATTATTAACACGATACAGAAACTACGGCGCTACGCGTGTCGTGCATAAGCCGATGGAAATGCTGGTCTCCGCAGTTCAGCTTCTTTAGGCATGCCCCATGTGTTGCATGTAACACTGTTATACATCAGCATGGTGTCTAAAGAACAGTTGTACACCGCTGCACGACACGGTGCTTCGCAAAAACTGTCTCGTGGCGGGCTCGTTTGCATTAAAACGGCACGCAACATTTTCGAAATTCCACACTTACGCCACGCGCAATCATTGAACCGGCTCGTTCCACGCGCGCCCTAACTTTCTCTCAATGAATTTCTTGGGAAACAGAACTACCCAGGTGGGTGTACTTATTCAGGACTTGTACAGTCGTGATCAGCCAGGACTTGTACAGCCGTGATCAGCCAGGATTTCGGCATTCAGGCGTCGTTGTCTCATTTATTGAGGAATCTAAGTCAAAGCGACATTACACATTGGCGGGAATTTAATGCCAGTTTCGCGCAATTAAATACATACGTTCACCGCTATATTATACCGTTGTGAAATAAATAAATGCAAATGGAATGTTTAGCAATGTTTAGCTACACACGAAAGGATTAACGAGTGTTTGGAAGTTGTACGAAAATACGTGACGACGAATAGCATGCGAATGCAAGCGCACAGTTATTGTGACGTTTGGGAAACATGCAACGTGACTACAAAGTACTACACAATGCGCCATCCGGCGAAAACGATATAACGACGCGGCATGCTGTGTACACATATTTCCACGTGATTCGCGCGACGTTTTCTGCTTGTATTTTATTTGAAGTCTTGTCAAGCGTTCTCTCTCTATCTATCTCTCACATTTGATCCTTGTACTTTTTTGCATTCCATTCCATTTGCTTGCGTTCCATTTTGTATTTCGTTTAATCCACCCAGTTATTAATGCACCTGCTTCACCCCTCGATCGAACGCGTTTACCAACCCAGAAGGAATCAATTTCTCGCGAACAGTTTCCACAGTTTCACGCTCCACTGTTCCGAACAAGCGATATACAGAAAATAAGACCAATATTTGCAGAAAGACACTGTTAAATACTTGATTGAACTTAAAAGTAAATAAATGCTGAAATTCAACCGCATTATCTGTCGACAATAAGCGTGATTCCATGTTCACAGGTAGTCATCTATAATACATTTACTGCAAGGGAGTTAACACTTCTGGTGTATCGGCTGCGAAGCTCCCGAAATTCTTAAATTTCAAGCCAAATAAAAGATTCCAGTGATCTGCCGGAACTGAATCGAGCAGAAAACGTCAGCTCGGCTTGTTTAATCTAGAAAATTAACCGACGGTGCATGTAAATCAGCCGCCTCGTCCAAAGAACGCAGATGTCGCGTCAGGAAATGCACAGTAGCCGAAAAACGATTAAAAACAGGGCGTGAGGCGACCGCGTGTGCGAGGAATTCGCGGGAGCTCGTGTAATTTTGAACGACCGGTCCGTCGGCGAACATCGTTGGACGGAGAATGAGCTGTCCGATGAAACGATGTCAGGCTGGAAGCAGGTGATTCCTCGCCGACCAGGCTATTCTGAGCTCGATGACACTAGCGGTATGCCGGCACACGTAATATCGCACAAGAAGAAGCGAACCACGCAGACGGTGAACGCGAACCGTGCATTTATTATCGCTCGATTCGGAGGGCAAACGATGATCTGCAAAGGCCGCACTTGTTGTACTCGACCATGTTACGCGGCGGCGAATTTTCATACGTTTACCCTTAGTCTAAAGTGGACATTAGTTCAAGGATAACAAAGTGGAGTACGGCGAAATCCCAGTACGATGACCTCGCTATCCGCGGTTTCAGATGTCCGCGGTTGGCCGCAGTTGGCCGAGGCTCGGAAAAATTCAACAGAAAATTCTTAAATTCCCGCCAGGCCATTGATAGTCGTGTGTATTCGAGCTTGCGCTCTATATATTTTATTATTACTTACTATTAATGAAACTTTTGTATCTTATTATTAGTTGTCTTCGTTCATGTTTTACTACGGCTAATAAATGAATTGATTTTTTTATATCAAAACGGAGGTTTCAGTGTACGGATCAAATCAGAGAAGAGCTATTTTGTTTTCTGTGAATGTACAGTGACGTTACGCGCGTCTGTGCTACTCGTGCTACAAGTGATGAAATAATTACTCTCCACTGCTTCTAGGTATATTACACTGCACCGCCCAATGCTTTACGCCGAGGTTTACCTTTGCCATCGCGACAAACAGTACTGTACACAAGACACGCGCGGTTCTACTTTCGACGCACGCTGAAATTAACCCCATGGCATGTGCATCGCTAAGAATGTTCAACACGGTGTGCAGTTGTTTGTTGTTGTCTACTGAATAATACATATGCCGCAATGTTGACGTAGGCTCATTTGGGTCATAGCATTTTGTGCTATAATATTACTCATAGAGTAATATTATTATTATATAAAGCGTGGTTTGTGCTATACGATAAAATGGGAGAATGCTTTGCTCATTTTCTAGTGAAACATTTTTAAAAGGGCGTTCGCAGACCAGGCAAACCTTTAGATATATTTTAACGTTATACTGGGCTAGAGATTTATAGGCGTGTTTGGTAGGGTTGGGAATCGAGGTTGATTCCCTTGAGCATAGGTAGATACCAGATAGCCACCACCTGTGGCGGAACCTGATTACAGTTATTATTTTATTTGTTTATAATCGTGTACTTGAGATCTACAGTACCGCGTATATATTATTAGAACGATACAGATTGTACACTTTACTCCTACATTTAGGTAAATTCTTGTCTTATACCTTCTTCAAATCTTTGTCATTGAATTACCATCCCCCATTATTCATAGCTGCGACTAATGTACCTGATTTCTCAATATTTTTGGTTTTTGGTGAAATGAGAAATCAGATTGTATTTCTCAAGAATTCTCGAGAAATTAAAGGCCAGAAGCCGCGGTAGTACAGTAGGTATAACCCTAGGATCATAGGTCCACCTAAAACTTGGTCAGAATCCGTAAAAGTCCAGTAGGTCTGACTCATGGACTTCTGGAAGTTCTGGCCAACTTTGAGCTGGACCTACGATCCTTGGGTCAGACCTATTGGACTTTTCCGAATTGTGACCAACTTCTAGCTCAACCTACGATGTTTGGGTCATACCTACTGGACTTCTGCGGGTTGTGACCAATTTTAGCTCAACCTACGATCTTCGGCTGGTACCTATTGGACTTCTGCGTTTTCTGACCAACTTCTAGCCCAACCTACGATGTTTGGGTCATACCTACTGGACTTCTGCGGGTTCTGACCAATTTTAGCTCAACCTACGATCTTCGGCTGGTACCTACTGGACTTCTGCGGGTTCTGACCAACTTTTAACTGCACCCACGATCTTTGGCTGATACCTACTGGACTTCTGCGGGTTCTGACCAACTTTTAACTCAACCCACAATCTTTGGCTGATACCTACTGGACTTCTGCGGGTTCTGACCAATTTTAGCTCAACCTACGATCTTCGGCTGGTACCTACTGGACTTCTGCGGGTTCTGACCAACTTTTAACTGCACCCACGATCTTTGGCTGATACCTACTGGACTTCTGCGGGTTCTGACCAACTTTTAACTCAACCCACAATCTTTGGCTGATACCTACTGGACTTCTGCGGGTTCTGACCAACTTTTAACTCAACCCACGATTTTTTGGTGATACCTACTGGACTTCTGCGGGTTCTGACCAACTTTTAACTCAACCCACGATCCTTGGCTGATACCTATTGGACTTCTGCCACCCCAGGGTCGATATCGTAAATCCTATTTTGCCCTCTAATTAATCCGCTGCGCGTAAAAAAGTATACGATGTGTTGTTCAACAAAATAGCAGACGAAAAATTGGCTACGGACAAACAGAAAGAGAGACATCTCCGATAATGATTTCATTGGACCTTGTCCCGCATCGATGTAAATATTATCCAGCAGACACTGCTTACTAACCAATACGCTAAATGAGGAAAATATTTACCCACTCGATAGAAGGCTTTAATGGAAATGTTACAGCTAAATAGTGGATAATATCGATTTTACGATTGCACAACATCGATGAAATTGCCCTCTGGTCGGCCTATCGGTATAACTGGATGGTTCACCTCCAACTTTTATTAATGAAATTGAATTCTCCAACGCCTTTGTCCCATTTATCGCCTGACATATCATTCCATCTACGCTTTTATTCGAATATGAGCCACGTGTTGCCACCTAACTGGAGGCGCACGAACTCGATCACGCGGGCTCTGTTGAAAAACTTTTCAAAGCCGCCGGATCGAGACGGGTTCGAAACTGGTTCTACGAACGAAAATTCCTGCCCCGATTGTCCAAGAACATACATTTAACCGGGCCGCGCAATTTGTCTGTCAACAACGACGCTGGAACCAGCCGGTATCTTTTACCAGGAGAAAACTAAGCGCAGTTTCTATTTCAGCCGCGAAACAACGCCGCAGATGCCGAGAAAGATTCCACCGCCACGAAACGGGGATGTTCCTTTTCGTTACCCCCGAGCGGAACCGGCTAAACCGAACGATTGTGTACATGCGATCGTTTCACGGAAGCCCCTTCGATCGTGCACGGTATCGTTTTGTCACTGCCGTTATCTAACGCAGTACCTGGTCGAAATTACGAGCCTGGCATTCGTGCGATAATGCAGCCGGTTATGCAAATCAAATTGTTACGCGGCAACCGACGAATTAAATAATATGAATCGGTGCGGGAACTGCGTGGATTGCGTGCTGCTGCTTGCGATGCGAGTTGAACGCGCGTGATTGAGATTCTGCGCTGATTGGAAGTTTCATTAGCGCGAGTCTGTTGGTGCGGGGATTCCAGGAGAGGAACGAAGCGTGTCGAAGAGAAGGATCGATGCCTATAAGTTCAAATAAATGTTTAGGGTGTTTACAGAGGATCTTTGGTGTGAGAACTTTCGTTCGATTATACAAGTTGTATGGATTTCAGAGTTGCACGCGACATGTGTGTTTGAGGGCAATTGGAGAACTGAGAACTGTAAAGGGAATTCGAAAGTTTGTAATAAAAAGATTGGTCGTGCAACTATAGCGGCGAGAAGTAAATTTTATTTACCTGCAAACCAAAGGAACGTTAATTATTTCATAATGATAATATAAAACGAGACGATCTGTCAATAATCTGTCAAATTATTGCCGCGTTCGATATTTGGATCAATTTCGCGTAGGACTTGTTTCTAATAATATCGTCACTGAGTTGTTCCTTGCGAGTCGTTGACTGTCAACGAACCTGTTCAAACGAACAGTACAAATTTTACAGCTCGGTCCGCGATAATCGCACGAGATGTATTCGTCACTGACGAGAAGACCTCGACGTTACAAGAAAAAACGAAAAAACGTCGGATATTCGTAGACTAATGTACCTTGTAAATTAGGAAAGAATATAAATACTCAAGACTTAGCACAAAAGAACGAGCAGAAAGAATGTTGCAGCAGAATCATTTGTTACGAGCCAACCTTTTCTCAAGAACCTCGCATGAGTAAGAGAATATTTTCGAAAATGCAATTTGCAATTCGACGGAGCCAGACGACAACATTTCCCGCAGCTGTTCACACTTATCAAACGATCTGAGATCCGATCGTGGGTTTCTCGATGGGAACACGATTTCTTGGTCAGTTGCTAACCGGAGGTAGGCCAGTCGAATTTTGCAAACTATTCGCAGGCCGCAGAATTAGTAGCCCACGCATGGACGAAAATTACAACGTCGTAAATAATCGTCGCGCGCCAGAAATTCGATATCAAGTAACGCGAATTCGAGGGCTCCATAAATTCAGAGATCTATTAAAAAAAGAAACGAGACTTCCTACGAATGCTTGGTACGACGCGTAACATAGCCATTGCAACAGAATATTCCTGCTACTTCGGCGGATTTACGATGTTTTACATTACCGCTTCCTCCTCCAATGAAATACCGACGAAGCGTATTTTTAAACTATCGAAGTGAGATATCCAGTGCGAATTCAGATCTCATATAATTGAATCGCGTTCGCCAACAAGGGCCGTTCGTAATACATGAAGATATGGTAATTCCTTCAAGATTAAATAATTTATCAACAAAAAAGGAAATGTATGAGTGTATCGAGATTTTGCGCGGGCTGTCCTATTCATTTTTCATCCAGTTCTCTTGTAGGATGATGATGATGATGAGGATGATAATGATGATGATGATGCTGGCGACGATGATGACGTGAAATGAATGAGCTTGTAGTTTCTACGCAATATCATTAACCACAAATCAATCATAACTTAAATCGGGAACGGAGCATTTCCAAAATTACATGTCACTAAATCATCCAACTCCATAAGGGCACCCTTCAACGCGTTCACTATATTAGATCCAGTTTGGGAAACGTTATCCCATGCGTGAATCAACACGGCTGATAGAAAATTGCTTCTTTTTTGTCAGGCAGGCAGCATGCCGGTAATGGTTGCCCCGTAATTATTCCCATGGCAGGCGATTGGTCGTTACTCTCGAATTAATTGGTGGGCCAATTGATCTGAATTAAGGCGCCGCCCAGTAGATTCAAATTAAGATCAATATCTCGGCATGTGAATTGGAATATGACCGCGAGCACAGCTCGTAACTATAAATTCCTGCTGTCCAAACAATGGGAAGTCGCCCGTAATTTTAGCCAGAACACGTTGTCTGGCCACCATTGATGATGAAACGGGTTGCGTATTGCTGGACCAACCCCGTTAAAATCGTGACAAAACTTTGCTAAACAAACCTGGAACCCTGGTGCCCGTAATGCTTATACAATTGCTTCTATGTCCCGCAGTTGCTTATTTATTAATTATTCGTAATACTCGCACACAAAATCTTAGAAGAATTAGGCGAGTGCAGTATGAACAGAAGAACAGAATTCCAAGTTCTTCACTCATGACTCTACACTCAAATCTAACAGTTTACACGAGTACTGCGATTTACGAAGGCAACGAATTGTTTTTTCCATTTGGAAGAAGTGAACTTTACGACGCATGCTTAGTACTTAAATGCTGGTACCGAAAAAGTTTCTGAAAATTCGGGTAAATAGAAAATCGTAAATGAACGTGCTGATTCGAAAACTATGCGCGGCGTTCAATTAAATAGAATCCCCGTGCGTTAAAAAATTACACCGAGGGGGTGGGGGATTAATTGTAAGGAAATATACATGACTAGGGGACGAAAAAATAACTGGAAGAGAACATGAGGAGACATCTCGGGACAATCTTAATAGAGGGATATCACGAATGTCGTGGCACGAGTATACGCGCGTGAACGACAATATACGAGGTGTCTCGTTAACATTATTGGTATACATGTACCTACACCAATAATCGTTACTGAACTGCAGCTGCACAATTGCAGCCATTCAATGCGACGTACACTGCTACATGATCCTATCTCGGCACGGGATTGAAATGGCTTCCCCCGTGTCGGGATAAAACAGATATTAGATCACGCACGGCGTTTGTGCAAAAAGCAAACACCGCGAACGAATAAACTGATTATGCTGGTTTAGTCGTGCTACGACCGCCACTATTTTCTGCCCTTATATTTAAACAAGTTGTCCATGGTATTCAAGGAGGTATCATGAACCAAGAAAGGGCAAAACCTTGTTGGCAAAATTCGCATGCAATTTTGGAGGAAAACTCACACTCTGCGATTGGAGGGTTTGATTTGGAATTCATATTTTCTGCGGCGTATAAGAAAAAGGTATACCCTTTGCGACGATTCTGAAAAGCTCGTCTCTGGAAAAATCGTTAAATTTTCTGACTCCGTTAAACTGTTTACCAAGGAAAAACAAATGAACACCTTGGTCTAACATTCGACTGAGAACAATCAAACACAAGATTACGTTTGCCCGATGTACTTTGCAACCAGCATGCCCACTATTCCAAAGTTTATCACGTTGATGAATAACAGAGAACGGCGAGTAAAACATTGAAAATAAAAGCAAAAAAAAATTTTAGCAAAGCTGATGCGCGCGATGGAGTAGAATAAATAGCGCGAACTGTATACAAAATTAAATAATCCGATGCAATGGCTTTCGCACTTCCGGCTTTTCCTGGCCATTTAATTCGACGATAAAAGCATTCTAACTTGGTTACACCGCTCTCGGCCTTACCAAGCCCATTTCCGCTTTTACTTTTAACTACCGCCGGTAGCCTACGCGATGAATGGACCTTTTAGAAACGACTGCCATTTGTACAAAAAGCATTCCAGTAAAGAAAAAAATGAAACTAAACAATATTATAGCTGGGACAATTATTTAACGCGACAATTGTCAACGATTCTAAAGACAAAATAGCTTTATAGATGTGTCACGTACTAAAAATTGTGTTGCCCCCGAATTTAGATTCGGATGCAAAGAAATAAAGAGATTAACTGTTTACATTATTTTGAGTACATTCCAGAAATAACTTTTAGCCCGACAATTTGTCTAATCTATTATTACGTAAAAGATATAAAGTTACGCCACGCTCAGCCCCGAATCAAGCCAGCACGCCGCAAAAAGGATAACGATACGATACATGGCATACGTTATGAAATATGTTTCGATTATAAAGACACATAAGGTGTCGAAAATAGCTAGTCCAAGTCTCGGATAGACCTACTACTTGCTCGCATACTTCTTTACTATTATTCATTTGTTGTTTGAATAGCATAAAGCGTCGCAGCTATTATTTAAAGGTCTGCTACCAGCTTTAGATTAACTTGAAAGCACCGACGCAAACAGCAGATAACAGTTTTGATGTCGACGGCATTTAGCTGTAATCGGGGAGTTAGGTCGTAGCCAATCCAAGGTCGCCTTTTCAATCGCAAATCTTGCTGACTGATGCCAGACACAAATCGCTTTTAAGTTTGCTTGTTGCTCGATATTGTTCTTATCATACGGGAGACCGATATACGAACAAAATCTAATCTACTGATTGCAATTCGAGCCATTTGCTTTCCTCAATTTATTATATAGTTACATCCAGTTTATGTTATTTTCTAATTTCCGTCGTACGATAAGCTATGATTATTGGATAATACATAATTACTACGTACAGTATTCGGTAAATAAGAGATATGCCTACTCCAAAAAATTTGTACGCTTCAATGGGAACAAATGTAAACATAAATAATAACAGTAGCAGATGTTCAAATCGCCCGTACGATATCCTATAAATATGTACTACTTATGCCAGGTGTGTAAGCGCAAAATCAATACGGAGGGCGGACATTGTGTCGCCAAACCTGTTAGGGCAACGAGCGGAGAACGTCAATTCAACAATGTCAATAGGCATATAACTAATAGGTAGATGTAGATTTCCAAGTTATTATTCATGCGTTCGCATAAGCATAAGCAATCGAACGTATCCTATTGTAAGAGTGAACAGACTCTACCGAGTATGACCGAGAGAATGAACTCTACAGTTACGTCACAACTGCACGTGACGTCACCGCCATCAGAACAGGTGACAACCACTATCAGCTACTGACGTCAAACGGGAACGGGCAACGAACTTCTTTTCTGCGTTTGCGCATAACACCATATCGGACGTGAACTGCACGTCCCCATTGCGATCAGTTCTTTCATAAGCGCCTACCGATTGCCCCAGGCAAGAAAGATACGAAATATTAACCAGCATCTAATTTTATCGTTGCTCGATCACCGATAAGCAAACGGCATGACGCCGTAGATGCGCGAATGTTCTCCCATTGGTAACCTATTGAACGTCGACGGTACCGAACACTCGGCTCTAGAAAATTTAATAGACAGTGACAACACTTACGAGTGCCGTTGGACTGTCTGTCATTCTTTCCGGGATGGTTTTGTCCTGGAGATGAACCTCACTAGCGATTAAACGTGCAATAAAGGGTACACGTATTCACGACACCGTGCTTGAAATCTCAGAAACTGCCTCGGCCATCATGGATGACACAACGGTGTCGATCGCCGACTCGTTTACGCCGCAGCCGTAGCTGCCGCCATCTTACAATTAATGCTGCAACTCTTGTTACCTGAAAATAATGTAATTGCATCCCACCTGATACTGAAATAAAACGTTCTCCGTTTGTATTAGAAATACAAAAGCATGATTCGGTGGGCTGTATTTCCGAATACCTGTCAAGCCCGATTTGTCTGAACTTTTGGAAATAGCTTCATTTTACATATAAATAATGTTTGCAAGAATAATTTTTGGAAAGTTAGCCTATATTTGATATTGCCAATCATTATTCAAATTTCTTCTACATTCTATAAACTAGTCATATACAAAAAAGATTTTTTTTTATTAATTACGACTGCCATCTATACACAAGTGCTTGAAACTACTATGTGTTCCCTGCCTTACCTATACTCAAAAGTTAAGTGGCGGTGAAACGGAAGGGAAATAATCGTTTGAACGAATTTACCGACACAGATATACTTTATTTACAGTTTGTAATGACGCTCACGTTCTGGCGTGGTAGACTCTATACTTATCGTTCGAAGCACCGACGAGATATATGAATAGACAAGTCATCTTATGGACTTTCGTGGCCCACCGCGACGGCCATACCGACTCAGAAATCCGACACTGATTTGAGCGTCCTCTGCACATGAACAGTGAACAGTTGAAGAACTATTCTTTACTGAATTAGCGGGGACGGGATTCATGCGATTGTTGAATATATGTAAATGCTTTGGGGGGATCAGGAAAGCTATTTCTCGGGCAACGTTTCGGTAGAAAAATTGACGCCTCCCTAGTGTAGGCCTTTGCGCCCAAGTGTTTGACTGAGAACCGTGGAGTGTCGTGTGTTGGTGTGTCTGTTTGCCATTTTTTAAATATAGGTCCAGGTACGATAGGTAGCATACTTTCTGGTGTGATTGATAGACATAAGTAGGTAGGGCCGGGCAGGTTGACACAGTCTCTGATCGTGTAGGCACTCATTCGCGTGTTCAACCTGTTTCAGGAAATCTAATTTGAAAAGCCGACGGTGAAGCTGTGGCGCGAACGAAAATGCGTTCGCCTCTGGCTTTGCCTATCGATTTTTCGAATCCTTCGCGGTCGTGGTCGCGATTTAGGCTCCGAAACGAAACGTGTTACATTATGCTCGAGGCTGCACGTGTGAACGAAGAACGATTATAATTTTAATCGTAATCTTTGCGATTTTCCGCAATCACAATTTTACGATTTTATTTCATCGTGATTCGGCCACGTGTGTTCCATTTAGCTCCGCGATTTAAACTCTTTATTTCACGTTTATAAGTTTTTCTTTGGTTTTCGATTAGAGCCTCGAGCCTAGTTTAAGTTTCAGCTGGCCCTTGGGTCCAACGAAAAGAAGAGGCTATATGCCGAAGAGGCCCGACAAACTGTCACTCAAGAGGGCAACTAATAATGGCTGCCCATTCTTTTTAAGAATGGGGAATCATTCTTTGTTACTACTTTGTCACTGTGCTTGCATTTTCATTTGTAGAATTTTTATTTGTACTTGGCCGACGCACATTCCGGCCCAACGATGCAACCCTCCCAAATATCGCGTTGTTTTAGAGTTGCGAAAAACTTGAGAACGGGTCGAATTAGAGTTGCGTTAAATGCCAAGCGGTTTTTCAAGTAGTGTCGCGAAAAAGAAAACGTGTTTCGCGTATTCTTGGAGTTGCGAAGTGACTCGCGATTTTTAATTAGAGTTGCGACCAAATGAAAATCGTGATTGATTTAGCGTTGCGCAATGATATCGCGATGGTTCTTGCAATTTTGCCGTAGCTATTGTTAGTTACATTGTAGTATTTTATAATATATTTTACATATGAGAACGTTTCTAGTGTTGCGGAAATTATTTTCGCGTCTTGAGCCTTCAGCTAACTTTACAGAGGATCTTCAATTACATTGCTTTTTGATATTACAAATAATTTACTGTTTGCTTTCTATCAGCCTTAATAAATAGTGTAGCGAAATGATTGCATCGCGAGTTCCCATTAGTGTTGCGTTGATTAAAGATCGTGTTTTTAATTAGAGTTGCAAATACCAGTCGCCAACTGCTTCCAATTGGAAGCCTGTTCATGAGCCACCCTGGAGTGTGGCACATCATCATCAGCCAAAGACCATAGCTGAATCTTGCGCGTTTAGTGTTGCGTTTAAAGAGACAATTGGTGCATAGAGCATCGAGTCATTCTTTCATTAGTGTTGCGTCCAATCGCGATTTTCCTGATTTTTAATACTATTAATGATTAACTTGAATTAGAGTTGCTATTTGACATATTGACGCACCACTCGCGTCTGATTCTTACAAATTTGTGTTGCTATTGAATTTTCTAATGTTTAAAAGTAGTATACTAGCGTTGCGTTACATAAATATTCTTTAAATAATATAAATTTGTTGGCTGCCCTTCTGGCCACCTGTTACTATTTGAATCTAATCTAGTGTCGTAGTTTTTAAGACAGCAGCATACACTGCTGCAATAATATTTCGTTGTCTAGTTTTTAAGATCATATGATATATTTTTAAGAAAGTTTTATTTCAGGAAATTGAATTCTCTTGCAGATTTTCTTTCAGGTATCCTTCTGATATTCAATTTAGCTTTCGGTCGTGAATTTACCAAGTACTCCTCTTGTTGTCTTACTTGTACTACGATCAATTAATGAACGTTCTACAAATTGACAATAATAGGAGATTTTTCTTTCTCACATGTTATATTAGAATTAGTTTTCGCATAATTGGAGGGTGGAAGGGCCGTGGCTAGGGTGGATCTCCATGCGCAGTAACCTCCACGTGGTGAGACCCGGGCAATCAATTATTTATCGTATAATTATTAAACGTTTAAGACACGTTTGATAATTATGTGGAAAATAATTCGAGCGAATTGACTGCGTATTGTACTTAGGATACAATGTACAATAATGGCCGCTCAGTGTTCGTTCATATCCCCAATTAATGCTTGCCGAGACATCGCCACCAATCCTTGGACCTACTCCGAATCGGAGCATAAATTTTACTCCAATTATTAATTTGGTATTATACAATATTTTCAGAAAAATCTCGATTAGTACACTTCGCTCGGGACCGAATACGAACACTAATCGTTTGCAGACACGTTTATCGCAGGAATTGTCTTATATTAGTAAATGATTTACTTCGTTATTGTTATTAGTTGAATATAAATAAGAAATTGCGTCTTTCATTAACGATAAAATTGCTCCAATGAAAAAGATAATGAAAGAATTTGTCTAGTAATTATACAATTAACAATTGTAGTATACAATTATCGTCATTATCTTTTTCATTGTGGCAACTTTATTGTTTGGGTGTTAAAACAATATACATCTCTTAGCTCAATTTTTTTTTGGTAATTTATCAGAAAATAATGTAAAGTATAACTTTAAAAATTATTTCATTTATTGATAGTACAATTGAAATAAGAAAACTTGTTAACATGTGTTTCTTTAATTAAAAGATTTTTAATTAACATTAAATGTTTCATATCCTTTGTTGCCTTTCATTGCGGCAAAGAACAAAAGAATTCTTTAAAATTATTCAATTTTCGCATCGTTTTCAATAATCTGTGGGTAACGTTGCGAGTGACACGGAAATGGTAATGGGACGCGGCGTCCCAGAAATCGTGGCCGAAAAAATACATTGCATGGCTTGTCTATTCCTATATCTCGTCGGTGACGCGGCGTCCCAGAAATCGTGGCCGAAAAAATACATTGCATGTCTTGTCTATTCTTATATCTCGTCGGTGGAAGTACTTCGTTTCTAACGCACGAACTAGTAATATTTTTTACAGCATCGATATTTTGAAACATCTGATATTAGATCCCGTAAGGTGTCAGATCTATGTCGTAACGCGTCAATGGCGCAAATGTTTGAATTGTTTTAGACCATCTATAGCTCCATGGTTTATGCCTCAATGTCGCTCCCAAATCGTCGAAAAAACGTAAAGAATGTATGAGTTATGTGCAGTAACGGAACGCGGTAGCGTTGGAACGTTGATTTTCATGTAAAACGTTGTAAAAAGTAGAAAAGGTGTAATATATATTATGTCTGTCCATTTTTCGCCATAATGCGCCAACTAAATTAATTCTTCCGCGTAGCGTGCATGTTGCAACCGCACACAAAACTATTAATCGGTAACCTAACCTCTTTGTAATACGTTGGTAAGATTCGTAGAAAATTGTGAAAAGAATGGCAGTTGGGTCGACAAAAGTGGTGCAGGTGACAAATATCGCACCTCAAGCGACAAAAGATCAAATGCAAACATTGTTCGGGTATTTAGGAAAAATAGAGGATATTAGATTGTATCCTACTATACGTGACGTTGCTGTACCTGTACAATCTCGCATTTGCTACATAAAATTTCACGATCAGGGATGCGTTGCAGTCGCTCAACATATGACAAATACAGTGTTTATCGATCGTGCATTAATCGTGATCCCATACCAGAATGGAGACATTCCAGATGAACAGAGAGCTCTTGAATTAACAAATAACGGCACAGTTGTTCCAGGTGATGATAATTTACTTCTTATTCTGCTAATGGATTCAAAACTTTACTTGCAATTCTTTGTACGCATATAGATTCTTTTTTTAAAGGACTTTATCCTTCGGAGCCCAAACTACCGCCAAATGTTGTCAATGCAATAGAAGGAATCCCACCGAACCATGTTATTACTACTATGGATCCAAAATTGGAGGCAAACGGATTACCGCCTTATCCTCATCTACCCGGCCATTTAGACAGCAGGCGAATAGAAGAAATTAGAAGAACCCTTATTCTTGCTAACTTAGATCCATCCGTAACTTCGGACAACTTGTTAGACTTCTTCAGCAGCAACAATGTTGAAGTGAAATATTTGCGGATGTGCTCCAGAGATTCAGATACCGAGCATTATGCGTTGGTAGAACTTTCAGAACAAGCAGCTGTGGTTGCCGCTCTATTGTTGAATGGAAAAATGCTTATGGATAGACCAATCAAAATTTATCATTCGACCCAGGCAATAGCTAAGCCTGAGGCGAAAAGCAATGAAGCAGCTCAAAAAGAAATAGAAGAAGCTATGTCCAGAGTGAAGGAGGCACACAATTTAATTTCAGCTGCAATAGATCCGATGATTGGAATGCTGTCGAAGGACAAACGAAGTCGCAGTGGCTCTCGCAGCCGTAAATCTCGGTCTAGATCGAGGGGGCGTAGTAGACGATCTAGATCACGCAAAAGATCACGTTCCCGTCACAGACGTTCGCGTTCACGCCATCGACGACGATCAAGATCTCGATCTAAACGTTCTCGTTCCAAAGACCGTAGAAGAAAATCTCAGTCACGCAGAAGGAGTAGTTCTCGTGGCCGACATCGTTCCCGATCACGATCTCGACGTTCTCGTTCTCGTAAATCTAGATCAAGATCGAAAGATCGCAAGAAGAGATCTCCTCGACGGCGGAGTCGTTCGCGATCTCGAAGTAAACGCTCAAAATCAAAGTCCAGGCGGTCTAGATCTAAATCTAAATCCAGATCTTCGAAATCGAAGTACTCCGAGAAATCCAGGGACAAAGACAAAGAAAGTAGGAGCAAGGACAAATCGGATAATGGAAAGAAGAATGACGGTGACAAACCTGATAAGGAAAAAAGCGAAAAGAAATCTAGCAAGGAGAAAAGATCAGAGAAGGAATCAAAGTCTGACGAGAAGAATAGAAATACCTCTGAAAATAACGAGTCGAAGGAGAAGACAGAGTCTGAAACATAAAGTTTGGAAAAGTATGGTCTATAAAATTCATTTATTTACGTCTCACGATCATTCTGTTAATTTAATGTTACGATATACCGTAATGTATTGATCAATAAAAGATACAAGAATATAAAGCTTCCAAGAATTCCTTTAATTTATACATACATATGTGGAGAATACTTACATTGATACAAATGCAAAAACCTAATGATACTGCATTATTATACTATCATTCCTTGTCTAGGAATAAGGAATATTATCGATGTTTAATACTAGATCTTCCTTCTAAAACCCATATTATACATATATATAAGTGTATATCTTATACAACGTTTCATTGCTTTAAATATTTTAATGTTTTGAGTGTCACATAAATTTTATAAAACCTTTGTAAAGAGGTTCATAGGCGACATTAAAAGGACGGAGATAATTACTTCTTTACAACTTTGTTCTCAGAGATTAACTAATCGTAATTTTATCATACTTGCCACTATATATAGCTAAATCGATTTTTCGCGTTTTGTTTTCTCAAAATTTTGTACTACACGTTTTAACATATACCTCGATCATAATACAGAACAATTGAATATGCTTTAGTTTGACTTCTCTTTGCACGATTTTGAAACAAGCGCCCGTCGTTTGGGGGCAGCACTAACACTTAGTTGAGTCACCAAACATCATTGCAATTTCCTATCCATAGACTTTATGTTCTCTGATTGAAAGCGCTATCTGATCATGGTATTACAATGTTAAAGATATCCTAAATGACAGAGCCGTATGAGCGTAGTTTAGTCAATTGCAAGACAAAGATAATCGTGACTGTAAAATAAGTCGAACTCACATATTTGGTTTTGTACATGCAAAATTGAAAGAAATATAGATCTTGAACTTTCTTGCATGTACGAAAGATAGTAAAACAATATACCTGTTCCGCGGAGTGCCCTTCTAAAATTCTTTTGAAAACACTCTTCGATATTAGTAGGAAACTATTTAAATTTGAAAAAGGGACGTCACTTTACGTTTTTACAAAGTCAATTATTTCAAAATACTACCTTAAGTGATAAAGATGTCACCTCCAGACGAAGGGAAAATAAGGCAAAGTTTGTTAATGGTATTGTACTATAGTTTCTCTCATTGTCAGTGCACAACCTGCGTTTGTACCTCTGTTACTTTAAATAAAGTACATTTCATTTTTCAGTATCAAAATCCCGATATCACCAAGAAACATGTCATCACAGTTCTAAATCTTTATAAGGGTTTACAATATAAAGTAGAACCATTTGGTAAATAATAAAAACATATGATTAACACAAACTTCTTTGTTCACATATTTATAATGCTGAACATAATATACAGAAATATATATAAATATTATAATTCATTCATTTCTCGCCATTGTATTTTTTTCTCTTTAGTATTCAACGATGGATCGCATAAAGAATTGTTTAATTTACAAGGGACAATACCTGTTTCTTACAAAGGTAATACGACAAACAACTTTTTTACAACAGAGATACATAATTAATTATACGAGTTCAGAAAGAATTAATACAGATACATGGCAATGTTTGTAGGTGCCTGTTACAATATTCCTATATGTATATGGTTGATGGATACGCATCCAAATAATGCACCTATGTGTTATGTTAAGCCTACCGTCGATATGAACATTAAAGTCAGCATATTTGTTGATCATAATGGAAAAGTCTATTTGCCGTATCTTCATGATTGGTTGCCAGTAAGTAATTCATCCATAGTCATCTTTCAATGGCCATTCGATTTATGCATTCATATCGCAATCTATTTCTTTTATATTTAGCATTCGTCTGATCTACTTAGTTTAATTCAAATAATGATCGTAACCTTCGGAGAGCAACCACCTGTTTATGCTAAACCACGGCAAGGTCCACAAACTAGTTCCACGCCTTATCCTATACAACGTAAGAATGCATGAACTTAATTGTACAATGTCATCGTGAACACATGTCTGATATAATTTTGTAGCTTTCATGCCTACACCTGGAAGTGGAACGCATATTCCAGGCTCCAAACTTCCACCGTATCCACCAAATTCGCAGTACGCTAGTGGAAATAACGTGTATCCCCCGTACATGTCTCCAACATCTTCTGGATTTCCATATCAGGGTTCATACGGTTCCTATGGAGGAGCCGCCTCAAATTACCCACCTCAAAGTTGTACAGGTTCCTTTCCATACCCCCCGTCAACACAGCCAGTAAGATCACTTACCAGTAGTAACTGTATATCTAATATAATTACTTATAATTTTCACGATTCTTCAGTCCCCAACAGTTCCCGGTACTGCTGGCGCATCGGGTACAATTACAGAGGAACACATCAGGGCCTCTTTATTGTCAGCTGTAGAAGACAAATTAAGACGGAGACTTAAAGAACAATTCTCTCAATTGCTGGCTGAGCTGGAAACATTACGTCGAACGCAGCAAGAACTTACAAGCGGATCCGCCCATCTTACCGATTTATTCGATAGGCTAAAGAAGGAGAAAGCAGAACTCGAAAAGAACATAACTATCCTTCAAGATAAAGAAGCGGAATTGGAAAAAGAAATTGCAAAGCTTTCTGACAATCAGTCGATAGATGTGGACGAAGCTGTTACGACGATTGCACCGCTTTATAAGCAGTAAGTATTTATCAGTAAGCATTTTTTTTTGTTTTAAAGAACATTACTATTCCTTGTACAATTATAGAATGTTAAACGCATTTGCGGAAGAGGCAGCCACAGAAGACGCTATATACTATTTGGGCGAGGCTCTACGTTGTAGCATCATTGATCTAGATGCATTTTTAAAACAAGTGCGGCAACTTTCACGTAGACAGTTCATGCTGAGGGCACTTATGCAACGCTGCCGCCAAAAATCGGGACTGTCCGGTTAAACATTCTATTCACACCTTTTACAAAGTTATGCTATTCAATATTTTATTTTATTACAAACGATGTATGAAGATAAACTATACAAAACCTAAACAATAGAGGGATTGCAATATGATATAGGAAAGAGGCATTCCCTCTTACGAATTGAATATTATGAATACAGTAGTGTATTTTTCTTTACATGTTGCATGCATTTTGTTTAGAACAAACGTTTTGAACGTAATGCTTTTATATACAAAATGAAATAAAAATAAAAAATATATATATAAATATATATACATAAACGAACAAATGGAGCAATAAGTAATTGTATTAAAAATAAATATCTTTGTTTTACGAAATTATCTAGATTATAGGGTATTTTAGAACTTGTAAAAAATAGGTAGTCTCCAATTGATTTCTTTGTTATATTATACAAATTCATGAACTACAAATAGCGATTTTAGATGATAAGGAATACTAATGCTTATTGACTTGTGTGATAACTGTATAAATTAATCAGTACATTGCACGATTTATTAAAAATATGTTGTTTTTATTCTTGCAAGTTGAAATTATTCTGTAATTATATAAATGCTATTACACATAGTCTTAAAATTAACTTTTCTGATCGACTGGATTAATCTGAAACAGAAAGAACAGAACTTATGTATTCAATTGAAAAGTAAGTACGAATTTATCGATATCAATTATTTTATAGCAATTATGTACCTATACATAAATTCCAACCCAAAGAAGGAGGAACAATACGCCAAAGCCAGAAAATATTGCTGCTACTAATGAAATTAACAATTCCTTGAACATGTCCCTTGTAAACTTTGTGCTTGTGACTTCATATACAAAGAACCATGCTGTGAAGAATATTCCAATTCCGAGTAATACTACTGCCAGTAATGGAAAAATTGCCGGGTTTATGGGAGAGACGTATCTCGTCATAGATTCGATTTCCACCTAAATTAAAGGAAAAATATTAATCAAATAAAACTAAATATTCCTTTTTATTTTGTTTATTACATATACGTAATTCTGCGTATATTTGCAGTGATCAACAAATTCATCTTGCGAAATTTTGACACATTTTGACGGACCTTTAGAAGGTTTAGTTAGAGCAATATTATTTAAAATATATTATAACATAATGTTAATGATTTTCCAAACGCGGATTTTTAATCTCTCCGGTGAAAGGTGCCGGGATGGAATTGAATATGCCAATAATTATATTGCAACATAAAACATCACATTAAAATGTAACGAAGGAATAATAAATAGTATCACTCGGATAATGCCGCACAACAAACGTTGCACTCACCATTGTATTAAATAAATGTTTTGACGTGGCTCGATAGAAAGACACGTAAAACTCGCACGCGACTAGCGACAAATATGTAGTCGTACGTTGCAAACTTCACTATAATACATAGTCGTGAAGGGAGCAATAACAATACGTTAGCTGCCAATAGTCAAAATATAAATCACTTAAACTGCTAAGAAAGATAATAAACTCGTTGATGTCTTAAAATGCATCCTCAAAATATACAAGGGAACATTTCTACTATTGATGACTAATTTTTATATTTCTTATTTGCTGATATTGTAAAGAATATTATAACTAGGAAAACATTATTTAAGGCCACGTTTCATGTGAAATTTAGAACTGCAAACTAGTGATGGGAAAAGAATATACGAGAATATTTTGAGCTGGCTGAGGGCTCATTCGAAAGAGGAAGGTTCAACGAGGAGCGCTGCACGCCTCGATTGTGTCACAAAACTCTTTTAGTGACCTAAAAATGCTTGTATTCTGCGGGTGTATTCTTTCCATTTTTTGTTACACTTTGAACATTCATATTATTAGATATCAACACAATTTCCTTGAAAAAGCTGTGCAGCGCTCCTCGTTGAACCTTCCTCTTTCGAATGAGCCCTCACCCAGCTAAAAATATTCTCGTATAAGGAAAAAAAACGAACCTTTCGACACCCATGTTTCGGGCCATATTATGTCGATATACAGCTCGCTGCATTACCCGTGTCTACCCCCTTAAGGAGTCGCCAACAAGTGCCAGCTATGGTTTCGCCATCTATACAGAACTCCTTGAAACCACTCGCGCTTGCTATGGTAGTCCCATCTATACAGAACGCATTGAAACTACTCACACCCCTTACTTACCATAAGTGTAGATATGGCAGAGGCCCGAATAGTTTTAGCACCGACGAGATATAAGAATAGACAAGACATCTTATGGACTTTCGTGGCCCAACGTGACTGTCATACCGACTCAGAAATCCCACGCTGATTTGAGCGTCCTCTGCTCATGGGCAGTGATCACTTGAAGAACTATTATTTACTAAAGTAGTGGGGACGGGATTCATGTGAATATATGTAAATGCTTTGAGGGGATCAGGACAGCTTTTTCTCGAGCAACGTTTCGGTAGAAAAATTGAGCTACGGTGCCTGGTCGCGCGATGTACTTCGGCTCGGCTCGAGTTGAGTTGAAACCACATCGCGGTGCATCGGGGCAATGAAATTGACAGTGTCACGTCAAGCGTGCCGCCTGTGCCGTCCCGCTTTCATTGCGCGGCAAAGAACGAAAGAATTCTTTAACGAGGATCGTAGGTCCAGCTAAAACATAATCAGAACCCGCAGAAGTTCAATAGGCACGACCCTAGAGTCGTAGGTCCGGCTAAAAGTTGGTCAGAAAACGTAAAAGTCCAGTAGGTACAACTCTGGGATCGTAGGTTCAGCTATAAGTCGGTCAGAACCCGAAGAAGTACAATAGACACGATCCTAGAGCTGTCGGACCGGCTAAAAGTTGGTCAGAAAACGTAAAAGTCCAGTAGGTATAACCCTAGGATCGTAGGTTCAGCTAAAAGTTGTTCAGAAGCCGCTAAAGTCCAGTAGGGACGACCCTAGAGTCGTAGGTCCGGCTAAAAGTTGGTCAGAAAACGTAAAAGTCCAGTAGGTACAACCCTAGGATCGTAGATTCAGCTAAAAGTTGGTCAGAACCCGAAGAAGTACACAGTAGACATGACCCTAGAGTCGTAGGTCCGGCTAAAAGATGGTCAGAAAACGTAAAAGTCCAGTAGGTACAACCCTAGGATCGTAGGTTTAGCTAAAAATTGGTCAGAAGTCGAAAAAGTTCAGTACGTATGACCTTAGTACAGTAGTACGCACGACCGCGATCGGAGACCTTCGAAGAGTTCGAAAATTGCGAATACCACCGAGCGCGACCGAGCGTTACCGACGCGCCGGCGCGTCGCGGAGTGGGGATGCCGGTGCGCGGCGCACGCGGTGTCACTATCAGTTCAAGCGTCGTACCGTACGGGTCGTCTATGCTGTCGAAGGTTAGCGACATATGTACATCAGCTTACAATACAATAGCATCTCGGGGTTTACTTTATCACCGCATACGCTTGTCTATTACCTTCTATTAATTAATACACGTTTATTTAACAATCGTTTGACTATCGTGGATATCCATTAAACTCTTTCTCGAGTCTCTTTTGCTCGACGCTTGACCGGTCATCCGGTATCACCGATTTTTTGATTCGCGATAACTAGTCGTTTATTAAAATATCGGGTTAATTAATTTATTAGTTTAAACGGTTCTTTGAATATTTATTATATTTTATTACACGATTATTCGGATTCGATGCGGTGTTAAGGTTGCGTTTATTTTCTTTGCAATGTCACTTACATACTCTTTCGCAACTTTGAATTCGATTCTGATTTTAGCACAGGTTTATCACGTTGCTTTTCTTTTTGTTGCAGGTGCAATGGGTGATTGGTTGGTGGAGGATAATATATTGAGGCTGCAGGAATGGAGTATTGAGATACAATTACTGTGATGCATAACAATCAGTCCGATGACCTATGATGAAGGATTGGTAACATTTAACTTATTATCCAAACGGTTTACGTATATTTCTTGTTATCTGGCGATTGGATTTTGGCTCAAGTTCTTTTCTTTCGGTTGAAAGTTATTGAGCAATTTAAACATTTTAAATAGAACTTACAATATGCCACTCGCGATTGAAACTAGAGTCTGTAAATTTCATTAATTCTAAACGAAAAATTGAAATACTTTCATGTTTCGCTGCATATCGGTCGCGATTTCTGTTATAGCTTCACTAGTATTTATTAAAAACTTTTAATATCTCTGTGACTTTGCACAAGTACGGTCAAATTGTATTTTCGATGCAGGATTGCCCGCGTACGTACGTACTGGTTGCCATGCACCTGAAGCATGATAAATAGTTTCGAGTCTTGATTTCTACAAGCAGCGACGAGAACTTATAAATGCGCGATATTGCTTACTTACTAAGATCATGATCACCTTTAAAACTCGGGCAAAGAACAGTCACAGTATGCTTTTGATAAATCATTTATATTAATCTATAATAGTATATCTTGAATAGACAATTAACAGTAATTAAATCAGAATAATAATACGGTAGTACTTTATTAAAACAAAGCAGTATTTCCTCAACAGACGTTTGACAGGATGAAGAAATAAGAAAGAGATAAATAAAATCAAATGTGTATTGCTTCAATTTCTACCTCCTCACCCTATTTACTAACTTGTACAGATTCTCTTTCAGAAAATTTTGATGACCGCGCGCAATGCGGTCAGTAGAGTCAGTGCTTGCTCCGTCAAAGTTCTTTTTATTGTTTTTAGAGCGAAACCGCTCATAATAATTATAACTAAATATAAATAACAGTAAAGATACGCGAAAGTAGAGTCAGTGTTTGCTTCGAAATATTGCTCTCGCGAAATTAGAGTCACTTTGTTCGTCGATCACAATTGACGTGCGCGATAGTAGTCTTTTATTTTATTTTTTTTTCTTTCGCAATAAGTATTCCGGTATTAGAGTCAGCACCGATGCAGTTCGGCGAGTTCGGGCACTCATCCATCAACTCGAAGAGTAAGTATCTCTGTATTTCTTTAATCTTATTTTACAATGGTCTTTGATAATTATCATGATCGAAAAGTACTCAAAACGCAAAGATTTCAATGTTGTCTGTTCTTTTGAATGTTTCAGAAGCTGCCATGGGCTCAATTGTATCACCATAACGATATTGTTGGCCGCGCGCAATGCGGTTGATAGAGTCAGTGCTTGTTCCGTCAAAGTTCTTTTTATTATTTCTTGAGCGCAGCCGCTCTTAATAATAATTCAACATAAATAACAGTAAAGAGACGCGAAATTAGAGTCAGTGTTTGCTCCGAAATAATACTCTCGCGAAAAATAGAGTCACTTTGTTCGTCGATCACAATTATTCCGTTTCCTTTTCCGTTCTCGGCTCGGAGGACTGATGGTTAGGGACTTAGTGTCAGCGAGTTACGATGTGCGGGGGCGTGATTGTGGTTCTGGACCCTGGTCACGAGGCCCTCTGTTAGACCACATATAATCTCTAATTTGGGTAGGTCATCCACCATTCTGGAATCGTGGTCGCGGTTCTTGCAATATCCGGGTTGCAGTGTCATCGGGGGGCGGTGTGTGGGGCTGTGATTGCTTTTCTGGACACTTTGGCCCGCCTAGTAGGAAATTCCTATGTGTTAGACCACGCCAAGCACACCTTGGGGTGGCAGAAGGCATACGGGTCATAATCTAGAATCGTGGTTGTGGTTTTGCATATCCGTGCCTTAATGATTTCTGTGGCTCGGAATCGAAACTTGTGTTGATGCTAAGTCGTTTTACTGTCCAGACTCTGAGCCGAGGGCACGCGGGCTGCTCGGTAGCAGTCACAATAACAGTAGCAATACTGTCGCGAAATTAGAATCACTTTGTTCGTCAATCATAAGTGTTCCATTAGAGTCAGTGTCCTGTTCAGCGAGTTCGGGCTTTCAGCCATCAATTTGACGAGTAAGTATCTCCTTCGTTCTTTAATCTTGTATTGCAATAATCATTGATAATTAACACATTCCAACAGTACTGAAAATACATAGATTTTAATGTTGTTTGCTCTTTTTGAATGTTTCAGCAGCTTCCATGGCTTCGATGGCGACGAGCTTGACCGCACACCTGGTGAGTCTGCAACCGGTGAGTGGCATGCTTTAAAGTTCCTCTGGTCACTCAATCATGTCGCAGGACGAAAGGTCCGAACCGACACGGGTGACTGGTTGTAATTACGTAGATTTTTCTGGCAAGCACTGTGACCATGGGTATATGGAAATATACTCATGAGTAGTAACTTCTTTACTGCTTTATATTATGTGAGGATAGGTCTTCTTGTACAACGCGTTTTTAAATAGCTTGATAATTTTAAAACAGATCATAGTTAGTACAAAATATATCACTATATATCTTTTTATAATAGAGTATTTAATTGAATACCTATGAAACGATATTTAAATAGTTATTAATTATTGAATGAATATAAAGTACCGTCCAGTATTCTACGTGCATTAGTTTGTAGTGGAGAAGTCGAATACCATTCGACTTCGTTTACTTGTCAATTGCAATTACTGCACAGTTATAATAAATTGTTAGTAAGAGTATAGTCGTTCCTCTTTTTTACTAGTTTTATTATATATAAAGTAAAGGTACCTACTTACCTTGTCAATTTGTTGGGACTATCGCATAATTTTATTATTCGATATCCATATTAGTCTTTAGCGTTTAAAGATATCGATACGTTCATTGTTTCCGTACAAAATGTTAATTAAACCTGAATGTACAAGAAGACAACACGCGAACGGGTAGTTTTCGAAATCAAGGCAATCAACTTTTAAAGCAATCTTGCGTTTTAGAATCAATGCTTTGATAACGGGAACGCCCGAGGATGTTTCAATTTAATTCAAAGTATATTAAAGTAGAGTCGTTGAATAATTTCTCTATTAACGTAGAGTCTTTGAATAATTTTTCTAATAAAGTAGAGTCACTGCATAATTTTTCTAATATAGTAGAGTCATTGCACAATTTTTCTAATAAAGTAGAGTCATTTAATTTTCTCTTCAATAAAATAGAATCATATATAGATCTGTTGTACATATATATGTATTTTAGCCCGTTAGAAAATCAGTATGTCCTTATCATCTTTTTAGACGAGGATTTTCAGGTTTAACCCTTTCCGTGTTCACTGCCCGGATCCCACTCACGTGCCCCGGTGCTACTTGGGTGGGAAAACGGTGGTAGAGCACGATGATATTTTTTAGTTTATAAGCCATAAAATGATTTATTGTTGGCGACTGACAGTGCGTTGGTGTATCGTGCACGACGTAATATCCGCATTGTGTGTGTGGTTAGGCTGTGGATTTGCGTCGTTCCGTATTAAAATGTAGCTATTATGACCAAGATAAGATGTCCATCAATTTAAAACAGAGACATCATTTTTAGTATTATTTGCTTCAATAATTCCTACTATGCTTGGGCACGAAGTTTTTGTCATTTAAGATGACAGAGGCCAAATGCCAAAAAGAATTGAATATACTTATCAATTGCTATCAAGTACCTCTTGTATCGGTGCTATTTAATTATTTTATTAAATATCTATTAAATATCTCAACCGCGACGTGGTTTTTTCCACGTGAACGCAAAGATCCCAGCCACTGTCAGTCGATTTCAGAAAAATGGTACGTACATTAGAGTGTGCAAGTTGTGACAACACCTGGGTGTCGGGGGCGTCCCGGGACTCCTCTCTAGTGTAGGCTTTTGCGCCCAAGTGTTTGACTGAGAACCGTGGAGTGTCGTGTGTTGGTGTGTTTGTTTGCCATTTTTTAAATATAGGTCCAGGTAGGATAGGTAGCATACTTTCTGGTGTGATTGATAGACATAAGTAGGTAGGGCCGGGCAGGTTGACACAGTCTCCGATCGGGTAGGCACTATTTCGCGTGTTCAACCTGTTTCAGGAAATCTGATTTGAAAAGTCGACGGTGAAGCTGTGGCGCGAACGAAAATGCGTTCGCCTCTGGCTTTGCCTATCGATTTTTCGAATCCTTCGCGGTCGTGGTCGCGATTTAGGCTCCGAAACGAAACGCGTTACATTATGCTCGAGGCTGCACGTGTGAACGAAGAACGATTACAATTTTAATCGTAATCTACGTGATTTTCCGTAATCACAATTTTACGATTTTATTTGATCGCCATTCGGCCACGTGTGTTCCATTTAGCTCCGCGATTCAAACTCTTTATTTCACCTTTATAAGTTTTTCCTTGGTTTCCGATTAGAGTCTCGAGCCTAGTTTAAGTTTCAGCCGACCCTTGGGTCCGACGAAATGGAGAGGCTATATGCCGAAGAGGCCCGACAAACTGTCACTCAAGAGGGCAACTACTAATGGCTCCCCATTCTTTTTAAGAATGGGGAATCATTCTGTGTTACTACTTTGTCACTGTGCTTGCATTTTCATTTGTAGAATTTTTATTTGTACTTGGCCGATGCACATTCCGGCCCAACGATACAGCCCTCCCAAAAATATCGCGTTGCTTTAGAGTTGCGAAAAACTTGCGAACGGGTCGAGTTGGAGTTGCGTTGAATGCCACTTATTGCTATTCTTATTGCTAGTTAAATTGTAGTATTTTATAATACACTTTACATTTGAGCTTCTAGTGTTGCGGAAATTGTTTTCGCGTATTAGAACTTTCAGTTCATTTTTCAGAGGATCTTCAATTTGCTTAATTTTGGATAGTACATATAATTTACTGTTTGCTTTCTATTAGTCTTAATAAATAGTGTTGCGAAATGATTCTATCGCGAGTTCCAGTTAGCGTTGCGTTGATTAAAGATCGCGTTTTTAAGTAGAGTTGCGACTACTAGTCCCCATCTGCTTCCAATTGGAAGCCTGTTCCTGAACCAGGAACTTTTTCTTTTCAGCGTTTTATATTTGCCTTTCTTTTTATTTTATTTTTCTTAATAATTATACTACCTGGAACGTCTGTTGATGGAAGTACTGCTAAAGATTTGCATACATATTAGTAAATTACTGTGTGAACGAAATGAAAAGAAATGAAAAAGAAAATAAATGAAAGAGAAAGAAAAGAAAAAAGAAAAGAAAAGAAAAGAAAAGAAAAGAAAAGAAAAGAAAGAAGAAGAAAAGAAAAAGAGCAAAGTAAAAAACAGATATAATTTGCAGAATCTTTGATAAATTTATAATAATTCTAGATAGTAGATTTAAATTAGAGTTAATACTAGTGACTGTTCATTATTGGAGTTTAACTCTTAAATATTTCCTCTTAATTGTTGCAATTCCATCTTAACCTTTTTTTTAGTAGAGCCAATTTTTATAACTTTTCGAGCTTGCTTTGTAGAAATTGAAATTCACTCGCGATATCCGTAAATGTTTAAACAAAAATCCTTGCACGAAAAACGTTATTGGCAGTAGTTCACTCGGCATGGTGATAGTTGAAGTTTGATATTTTTCTTCCGAATAATCGTTTGTCGCTTCTTTGTTGAAGCAAAATAGAATCAATTGTAGTGAAATGTGACTACTTCATTTTGGAGTTTTTAATGAACGTGATACCACCATTCAGTTTGATCTAGAACGTACAAAAGAATATATCACTTTGGCCGAAATCCAATTAACTATTGTTATCAAAAAATAGCAGCATTCTGATTCATTAACTGCGCTAAAATTCAGTTATTACGAATTAAAAGCAGCTTCATTTCGATATAAAATGGGGAGGCTTGGGGATGTCACTAATCCAATGCTTGAGATTGTTACAGATTCACAGATGAACCCAAATATGCTATATTAAACAAACATAAGTACATACGTCAGAGGCTCAAGGGTGGAATATATGGAATACAGATCCAGAAATATTATCAAAGACTCGATTGGAATCTTTAAAATTAAAGAGCCAGCCGCGTCGGTCCAATTTGTGAGTTTAAGAATTCATTCTTATAATGCTTTACTAATTATTTCGAGTTTGTGCATGTTTCAGAAGCATTGAAAAGAAGAGGATTCATGAAACAATGTATAATACGAACACACCTTCACCCCATCCCTGCCCCAAACCCCTGTCCTTATTAACTAATTACAGGTGTTAGACAATTAATTAGGCAGGCCCAAATATAAATCGAACAATACTTTTAGCTCTTTAATAAATTAATTTAAATCTTTATACTGGCAGGTTTTACACGAATTGAAATTATTAGACTTTTAATTAGGCAGGGTGTATAAAACCAAATATTGTTGGCAGGTGCTGCAATTTTTTGGTTCGAGTTTCTGTCTGTTCTAGGACACCATGGACCACATGATTAATATGGACGAATTGAAGAGGAATTAAACATATACGTACTTATACCTATATGAGTTTGGTAAACTATCTTTTATATTCCTATGTAAGTAGGATATTATTGAAATTATTCTGTTAATTGAACTCTTAGATGTTATACTAGGTAGGGTGATTCTAGTCTTAAGTTAGCTCTTTAGTCAGGCAGGGCGTATTCGAAACTAATCTAAAATTTAAGAAAGTAGGGTTTATTGTTAAGTTATGTCTTAGCTTTTAAGCCCGCAGTGTTCACCACTGCAATAATATTTCGTTGTCTAGTTTTTAAGATCATAGGATATATTTTTAAGAAAGTTTTATTTCCTGAAATTGAATTCGCTTCTTGATTTTCTTTCAGGTTTCCTTCTGAAATTCCATTTAGCTTTCGGTCGTGAATTTTCCAAGTACTCCTCTTGTTGTCTTACTTGTACTACGATCAATTAATGAACGTTCTACAAATTGACAATAAGAGGAGATTTTTCTATCTCACAAGTTGTATTAGAATTAGTTTTCGCGTAATTGGAGGGTGGAAGGGCCGTGGCTAGGGTGGGTCTCCATGCGCAGTAACCTCCACGTGGTGAGACCTGGGCAATCAATTATTTATCGTATAATTATTAAACGTTTAAGAGACGTGTGATAATTATGTGGAAAATAATTCGAGCGAATTGACTGCGTATTTTACTTAGGATACAATGTACAATAATGGCCACTCAATGTTCGTTCATTTCCCCAATTAATGCTCGCCGAGAGATCGCCACCAATCCTTGGACCTACTCCGGATCGGAGTATAAAGTATACTCCAATTATTAGTTTGGTATTATATATTTTCAGAAAAATCTCGATTAGTGCACTTCGATTGGGACCGAATGCGAACACTAATCGTTTGCAGACACGTTTATCGCTGGAATTGCCTTATATTAGTAAATGAGATACTTTGTCATTGTTATTAGTTGAATATTAATAAGAAATTGCGTGTTTCATTAACGATAAAATTGCTCCAATGAAAAAGAGAATTAAAGAATTTGTCTAGTAACTATACAATTAACAATTGTAGTATACAATTATCGTCACTATCTTTTCCATTGTGGCAACTTTATTGTTTGGTTGTTAAAAAAATATACATCTCTTAGCTCAATTTTTTTTGGTAATTTATCAGAAAATAATGTAAAGTATAACTTTAAAAATTATTACATTTAGTGATAGTACAATTGAAATAAGAAAACTTGTTATCATGTGTTTCTTTAATTAAAAGATTTTTAATTAACATTAAATGTTTCATATCTTTCGTTGCCTTTCATTGCGGCAAAGAACAAAAGAATTCTTTAAAATTATTTATTTTTCGCATCGTTTTCTATAATCTGTGGGTAACGTTGCGAGTGACACGGAAATGGTAATGGGTCCCCGGGACCCAGAAATCGTGGCCGAAAAAATACATTGCATGTCTTATCTATTCCTTTATCTCGTCGGTGGTTTTAGTCACATCTCTATAGATGGCGATACTAATGACTCGAGATAAAGCAGACATATATACAGTTTCGAGCAGTTCTGTATAGATGGCGAAATTAAAGCCCACTTTGAGTGTAGGCAAGACAGGGATGCGAGTGGTACGTAAATTCAAACACCTGTTTATAAGTAGCGGCGCGATAAAGTTCATAAAACTTGGCTATTTATGTCTTCATTCATGAAATTAAGTTAATAATGCTCGAAAATTGTTTTGCAATCTTAGTTACATATCAATAAAGTGTTAGCAAACACGGTGTCACAATCTACATTAAAGTTAATATGTATTGGAACATCGTAAGTTCGATTGTTCATTTTATTCAGGAACAATCAAGCTCTTTAGCAAAGGTAAAAATCATCTTTCAGCACGTATTAAATACATACTAATAGTAGTATTATTCTTTATTTTGGTCTCACAGGAATGAAAGTTTGGTTAGTGTACATATAACCTATCTTTACAATACTATCTTAACTCTTGCACTCTCATCTTCCGTTTCGCTGTTCGTTTTCATACCTTCTCTGCCTTACGTATTACATTATTTCTTACCTCTTAATCGCGTATCTATTATAAATCTTTTCCATTCCTTCTTGTTTAATTACTAAATCCTATGTCATGTTTATACACCATTGTATCTTTTTCCATACATTCTGTTAAGAGGTGTTCTAACGTTCCAAATTTTTGTGTGCACAGGTCAGATCCTTTTTTCTTTTTCTCCTCCTAATATTTATTTCATCCTTTAATGCTTTTGGTTCTCGCACCTGCGTTGCTAATTGTCAATTGCGCCCTCGTCCGTTTTTACTTATACATATGTTCTAATATATTTAAACGTATCATTGTATCTTGCTTTCCCTATTTCTCTGCCTTCTTCCTGCTGTTGCATTTGATTGACTCTACTTTTGAGGATCTCCGTCAATTCTTTTACTTCCGCTTTTGTCAAAGTCACTCATACTTGACGCATTCCATTCCTTTTCAAATAATCCTCTCCTTTTTATGCTTCTGGCTTGCCCCTCCTTTCTTTCTTATTCCTCTAAATATCTCTTAATAATCTTTCTCCTGTTACATACTTATTAATGTATTTTTTCTGTGTGCAGGTCTCACAGGCAAAGAGTAAGGAACATTGCCTGGCACTTCTCATCGTGCATAAATGCAAGAAAGAAGGTAGAAGAACTTGTGCAACATACTTTAGTTATCCTTTAGTTATAGTAAATTGGTTTATAAAAATAGTTTGTATCTATTAGCCCGTAAGTTTATTTTAGGACAATTGTGTAATTAACAGTTATGTTATCTATTATATGCTTTATTTTATATTCAGTTTATTCGGTGAATCTTATATGAACTTTAATATTACTTATATAAGTATTACAAGTTCTACTGAATGTGCTAAATGTAAAATGTAAGATATAATAAATAATTGACATATTCACAAGTTACACAATTGCTGTAATTTAAATTCGATATGCTTCTACATATGAAGTACGTAAATTTTAGTGTATGATTTATCTGTAAGATATATTGTAAATTAACTTCAAAGAATAGTTTATAAGTATTAGATTATTTATGTTTATAGCGTTAGTTATATTACATAAATGTTGGTTTAGAATTGATACAAGATTTAGTTGTACGATGTAATGTAAATAGATATAAAAGAATAGTTAATAAGTATCTGTTTGTAAATTTAATTACAACATTTTTGTAACTTTTATATTCATTGATTAATTTAAATAAATTTGCAATGAAAAGAATGCCAGTGCTCTTTTTACTTTCATACCTTACCAATCCTTGAAAGAACCTAATTCCGATTCCTTATACAAGAAGTACCGTGGACGAACTTTAAATGCAAAGTCCTAAAGCGAGAAACTTGTCAAAATGGCCCTATACGTTATTAAAATAAGCGCTGAGAAATTCCTGGAACGTGACGTTATTTCCAAGAACTGATGCTATGAAAGACCTCCTCGTATATCATATTCTCCTGATACAAATCCACGATTTTCAGCGAAATATTTTTACCAAAAACCCAGAAATTTGACGTTCGGAAATTCCTGGAACGTGACGTCATTTCCAAGAATTTCTGCTATGAAAGACCTCCTCGCATATCATATTCTCCTGATACAAATCCACGATTTTCAGTAGAAATTTAAGTGCCGAAAATCTTGGATTTGTATCAGGAGAATATGATATGCAAGGAGGTATTCGTTCTCAGAAATGACGTCACATTCCAGGAATTTCCGAGCTCAAAATTTCTCAGTTTCTGCCCAAAATACCTCGCTGAAAATCGTGGATTTGTATCAGGAGAATATGATACGCAAGGAGGTCTTTCATCCCGGCAGTTCTTGGAAATGACGTCACGTTCCAGGAATTTCCGAGCGCAAAATTTCTGAGATTCTGGCAAAAATATCTCGCTGAAAATCATGGATTTGTATCAGGAGAATATGATATGCGAGGAGGTATTCGTTCGCAGAAATGACGTCACTTTCCAAGAATTTTCGAGCGCAAAATTTCTGAGATTCTGGCAAAAATATCTCGCTGAAAATCTTGGATTTGTATCAGGAGAATATGATATGCGAGGAGGTATTCGATGGCAGCAATTCTTGGAAATGACGTCACGTTCCAAGAATTTCCGAGAATTTAAATTTGAAGAGCTCCCACCAAGACGTATTAATTCCTTAACAATTAGCGCCAACGTTAATAATGTTTAGGTCTATTTTTACAAGTTTCTCGCTTTTGGACTTTGCATTTAAAGTCCGTCCACGGTACTTCTTGTTTAAGGAAGTGGAATCAGGTCTTTTCAAGGATAGGTAAGGTGTTAAAATAAAGAGAGGAGTAGAATTCCTTTCATTGAAGATTTATTAAATTAATTAATGAAGATACAAGTTCCAAGAATGTTGTTATTCAAGTGTACAAGCTAACACTTATGAACTATTCTTATATATCAATTTACAATTAATCGTACAAGTAAATCTTGTACCAATTCTAAACTAACATTTATATAATATAAAGAATATTATAAATATAAATTATCTAATACTTATAAACTATTCTTTGAAGTTAATTTGCAATACATATTCTTACAGATAAGACTTATACTAAAATTTACACAGTTTACATGCAGAAGCGTAAAAATTTAAATTGCAACAATTGTGTAACTGGTGCATATGTAAATTATTTATTATATCTTTCATTTTACATTTAGCACATTCAGTAGAACTTGTAATAGTAATATAAGTAATATTACAGTTTATATACGATCTACCGAATAAACTGAATATAAAATAAAGTATACAATAGGTACATAGAACAGTTAATTACACAATTGTTCTAAATTAATCTTATGCGCTCATAGTTACAAACTATTTTTATAAACCAATTTACTACAACTAAAGGATAACTAAAGTATGTGGCAAGGGTTATTCTTTCTTCTTTCTTGCTTTTATGCATGATGAGATGCACTGGTTAATGCTCCTTACTCCTTGGATGCAAAACCTGTACACACAAAAGATATATTAGTAAGTATGTAACAGGTGAAAGAAACATTGTTAAAGGATAGTTAGAAGAAAAGAAAATAGCGAAAGACCACACAAGAAGTATAAGAAAAAGGGGGGGGATTATTTAAAAAGGAATGGAATGAATCAAACATGAATGAATTTGATGAAAAGAGAAGTAAAGAAAGTGATGGAGAGTCTTAAAGACCAAATGTATAATCGAAATGAAATAAGGGGATAAGGAATGGGATAATGTGTAAAGTAGAGAAGGTTGGCAAGAAAGAGTGGATGAGAAGGATGCATAAGTTAAGATAGTAATCTAAAGTTATGTTATATGTACACTAAGTCGAAATTTCATAGCTGTGAGGCCGACATAAAAAGGAATACTATTATTAGTATGTAATTATTACACGCAAGAAGATTTATTAAAAGAAAAAGATATTTAGACACGTATTACACTTACATCAGCCTTCGTTGCATACACCTTCCAATCCCACAAAACCAATTTAATATAACTGAAGTATATGGCGAGAGTTATTCTTTCTTCCTCCTTCTTTTTATGCGCAATGACAATTGGCGGTCAATGCTCCTTATCTTTCGCCTACAAAATCTACGCACACAAAAAATATATTAGTAAGTACATGACAGGAGATAGAAAGATTGTTAAATGATATTTAGTCGAAAAAGAAAGTAGGGCGGGCCAAACTAGAAGCATAAGAGAGAGGGTCTTTTAGAACGAATGGAACAAGTGCGAGAATACTAAATTTGATAAGAACGCAACTAAAGGATCTAACGGAGAGCCTTCAAAGAAAAATAAACGAAGCAAGATATAATGAAAGGTTTAAATGTATTAAAACGGGAGCAATACGTCAGTACCAAAGTAAAGAAGGAACAGGAAAGAGTCAGCAATTAATAGCGCAAAAATGACATAGGAATTTGTAATGAAACAGAGAGGAAATGAAAAGATGTGTAATAGACGTGCGATAAAGAGACAAGAAATAGTGCGATGCATAAGGTGGAGAAGGTATGAAACGGAAGAGCGAAACAGAAGATGAGAGTGGAAGCGTTCATATATGTAGTATTGCAAAGTTAGGTTATATGTACACTAACCAAACTTTCATTGCTGCGAGACCGAAATAAAGAATAATACCGCTACTAGTATGTATTTATCACATGCTGGAAAATTATTTAAAATTATTTAAAGGACAAAATATTCACAAATGCATTTACCTGTGCTAATGAGCTTGATAGTTGTAGAATAAAATGAACAATGGAACATGCAATGTTACCGTAAATATTAATTTTTATGTAGATTGTAGCACTGTGTTTCCCAACACTTTATTGATATGTAAATGGTGTACGAAACGGTTTTCGAGGATTATTAACATAATTTGATGAACTAAATTATAGCAACGCTACTTATAAAAAGTGTCTGAATTTACGTACCACTCACATCCCTGTCTTACCTACACTCAAAGTGGGCTTTAATTTCGCCATCTATACAGAACTGCTCGAAACTGTATATATGTCTCCTTTATCTAGAGTCATTACTATCGCCATCTATACAGATGTGACTAAAACTATTCGGGCCTCTGCCATAACTACACTTATGGTAAGTAAGGGGTGTGAGTAGTTTCAAGGCGTTCCGTATAGATGGAACTACCATAGCAAGCGCGAGTGGTTTCAAGGAGTTCTGTATAGATGGCGAAACCATAGCAGGCACTGTAGATATGGCAGAGACCCGCGTAGATTCAAGTATATCTTTGCAGATATTAATTAATTTATGAATTAAAAGATATATACACGGGTATTTCAATTATAAAAAAGAAGGGTTCTTGAGAAATAAGGAAATGTAAATCTCTAGGCGAAACATATATGATTTATGTTACTAATGAATTATCTCGAAAGCGTCAGAAGACAGAAGGGTCTACATAAGAAGCAGGGCAATAAATAATACACAATATTTACAGCTGCAGATAGATACAACGATAGAAACGAGAACTCAAAAGTAATTGCAATAAGAACTTAAGATTCTCTCCGCTCAAGTAACTATAGTGGACAGTAATGCCCACTTAATGTTCGCTGCTTCGAAGCTGCCTAGCGAACACTATCCAGGGATGTGATTTATAAGGAATTGTTCATGCTTATCACTTTTCGGCACACTCTGTTTAGGCTGTGTTGGGAGTGGATTGAGATGTATTGAGAACCAGCGTGAGATATATTTAACACGTTGAGTGCCACGTCAGGCATCGGTGACTGACAATCAACTTTCCGTTCAGTGGCTGACACTAAACTTTCCGTTCAGGCCGCGTCAGTCATCGGTGACTGACAATCAACTTTCCGTTCAGTGACTGACACTAAACTTTTCGTTCAGGCGTCGGGGTATCACATTAAGCTACGCCGCGGCGCGCCGTCGCGCATGTCGCGCCGTGTGGCCTAAACGGAAAGCGTGGCAAAACCGGCGTGGCACTCAACGTGGCCATTGCTGATGACAAGAGGAGATAACTCGGATGCAACCTACATCCTCGATACATCGGGGCAGGTCCAAAAATCGGTAGGGATGAGTCCGCGAACATTAATTGTGGAAAAAAACAAACATTAAGCGGCCATTATTGTATATTGTATCCTAAGTGCAATGCGCAGTCAATTAGCTCGAATTATTTTCCACATAATTATCAAACGTCGGTTAAACGTTTAATAATTATACGATAAATAATTGATTGCCCGGGTCTCACCACGTGGAGGTTACTGCGCATGGAGACCCACCCTAGCCACGGCCCTTCCACCCTCCAATTACGCGAAAACTAATTCTAATATAACATGTGACAAAGAAAAATCTCCTATTATTGTCAATTTGTAGAACGTTCAGTAATTGATCGTAGTACAAGTAAGACAACAAGAGGAGTAGTTGGAAAATTCACGACCGAAAGCTAAATGGAATATCAGAAGGAAACCTGAAAGAAAATCTGCAAGAGAATTCACGTTCCTGAAATAAAACTGTCTTAAAAATATATCCTATGATCTTAAAAACTAGACAACGAAATATTATTGCAGTGGTGAACACTGCGGGCTTAAAAGCTAAGCCATAACTTAAAAATAAACCCTACTTTCTTAAATTTTAGATTAGATTCGAATACGCCCTGCCTGACTAAAGAGCTAACTTAAGACTAGAACCACCCTACCTAGTATAACATCTAACAGATCGAATAAAAGTACAATTTCAATAATATCCTATCTACATAGGACTGTAATAGATACTATCCCATACTCATGTAGGTATGAATATACATATACTTAAATCCTCTTCGGTTAGTCCGTATTAATCTCTCGTGGTCCATGGTGTCCTAGAACAGACAGAAACCCGAACCAAAAAATTGCAGCACCTGCCAACAATATTTGGTTTTATAAACCCTGCCTAATTAAAAGTCTAATAATTTCAATTCGTGTAAAACCTGCCAGTATAAAGATTTAAGATTGTGTGTTGAGACAAATCCTACCTACATAAAGAGCTAAATGTATTGTTCGATTTATATTTGGGCCTGCCTAATTAATTGTCTAACACCTGTAATTAGTTAATAAGGACAGGGGTTTGGGGCAGGGATGGGGTGAAGGTGTGTTCGTATTATACATTGTTTCATGAATCCTCTTCTTTTCAATGCTTCTGAAACATGCACAAACTCGAAATAATTAGTAAAGCATTATAAGAATGAATTCTTAAACTCACAAATTGGACCGACGCGGCTGGCTCTTTAATTTTAAAGATTCCAATCGAGTCTTTGATAATATTTCTGGATCTGTATTCCATATATTCCACCCTTGAGCCTCTGACGTATGTACTTATGTTTGTTTAATATAGCATATTTGGGTTCATCTGTGAATCTGTAACAATCTCAAGCATTGGATTAGTGACATCCCCAAGCCTCCCCATTTTATATCGAAATGAAGCTGCTTTTAATTCGTAATAACTGAATTTTAGCGCAGTTAATGAATCAGAATGCTGCTATTTTTTGATAACAATAGTTAATTGGATTTCGGCCAAAGTGATATATTCTTTTGTACGTTCTAGATCAAACTGAATGGTGGTATCACGTTCATTAAAAACTCCAAAATGAAGTAGTCACATTTCACTACAATTGATTCTATTTTGCTTCAACAAAGAAGCGACAAACGATTATTCGGAAGAAAAATATCAAACTTCAACTATCACCATGCCGAGTGAACTACTGCCAATAACGTTTTTCGTGCAAGGATTTTTGTTTAAACATTTACGGATATCGCGAGTGAATTTCAATTTCTACAAAGCAAGCTCGAAAAGTTATAAAAATTGGCTCTACTAAAAAAAAGGTTAAGATGGAATTGCAACAATTAAGAGGAAATATTTAAGAGTTAAACTCCAATAATGAACAGTCACTAGTATTAACTCTAATTTAAATCTACTATCTAGAATTATTATAAATTTATCAAAGATTCTGCAAATTATATCTGTTTTTTACTTTGCTCTTTTTCTTTTCTTCTTCTTTCTTTTCTTTTCTTTTCTTTTCTTTTCTTTTCTTTTCTTTTTTCTTTTCTTTCTCTTTCATTTATTTTCTTTTTCATTTCTTTTCATTTCGTTCACACAGTAATTTACTAATATGTATGCAAATCTTTAGCAGTACTTCCATCAACAGACGTTCCAGGTAGTATAATTATTAAGAAAAATAAAATAAAAAGAAAGGCAAATATAAAACGCTGAAAAGAAAAAGTTCCTGGTTCAGGAACAGGCTTCCAATTGGAAGCAGATGGGGACTAGTAGTCGCAACTCTACTTAAAAACGCGATCTTTAATCAACGCAACGCTAACTGGAACTCGCGATAGAATCATTTCGCAACACTATTTATTAAGACTAATAGAAAGCAAACAGTAAATTATATGTACTATCCAAAATTAAGCAAATTGAAGATCCTCTGAAAAATGAACTGAAAGTTCTAATACGCGAAAACAATTTCCGCAACACTAGAAGCTCAAATGTAAAGTGTATTATAAAATACTACAATTTAACTAGCAATAAGAATAGCAATAAGTGGCATTCAACGCAACTCCAACTCGACCCGTTCGCAAGTTTTTCGCAACTCTAAAGCAACGCGATATTTTTGGGAGGGCTGTATCGTTGGGCCGGAATGTGCATCGGCCAAGTACAAATAAAAATTCTACAAATGAAAATGCAAGCACAGTGACAAAGTAGTAACACAGAATGATTCCCCATTCTTAAAAAGAATGGGGAGCCATTAGTAGTTGCCCTCTTGAGTGACAGTTTGTCGGGCCTCTTCGGCATATAGCCTCTCCATTTCGTCGGACCCAAGGGTCGGCTGAAACTTAAACTAGGCTCGAGACTCTAATCGGAAACCAAGGAAAAACTTATAAAGGTGAAATAAAGAGTTTGAATCGCGGAGCTAAATGGAACACACGTGGCCGAATGGCGATCAAATAAAATCGTAAAATTGTGATTACGGAAAATCACGTAGATTACGATTAAAATTGTAATCGTTCTTCGTTCACACGTGCAGCCTCGAGCATAATGTAACGCGTTTCGTTTCGGAGCCTAAATCGCGACCACGACCGCGAAGGATTCGAAAAATCGATAGGCAAAGCCAGAGGCGAACGCATTTTCGTTCGCGCCACAGCTTCACCGTCGACTTTTCAAATCAGATTTCCTGAAACAGGTTGAACACGCGAAATAGTGCCTACCCGATCGGAGACTGTGTCAACCTGCCCGGCCCTACCTACTTATGTCTATCAATCACACCAGAAAGTATGCTACCTATCCTACCTGGACCTATATTTAAAAAATGGCAAACAAACACACCAACACACGACACTCCACGGTTCTCAGTCAAACACTTGGGCGCAAAAGCCTACACTAGAGAGGAGTCCCGGGACGCCCCCGACACCCAGGTGTTGTCACAACTTGCACACTCTAATGTACGTACCATTTTTCTGAAATCGACTGACAGTGGCTGGGATCTTTGCGTTCACGTGGAAAAAACCACGTCGCGGTTGAGATATTTAATAGATATTTAATAAAATAATTAAATAGCACCGATACAAGAGGTACTTGATAGCAATTGATAAGTATATTCAATTCTTTTTGGCATTTGGCCTCTGTCATCTTAAATGACAAAAACTTCGTGCCCAAGCATAGTAGGAATTATTGAAGCAAATAATACTAAAAATGATGTCTCTGTTTTAAATTGATGGACATCTTATCTTGGTCATAATAGCTACATTTTAATACGGAACGACGCAAATCCACAGCCTAACCACACACACAATGCGGATATTACGTCGTGCACGATACACCAACGCACTGTCAGTCGCCAACAATAAATCATTTTATGGCTTATAAACTAAAAAATATCATCGTGCTCTACCACCGTTTTCCCACCCAAGTAGCACCGGGGCACGTGAGTGGGATCCGGGCAGTGAACACGGAAAGGGTTAAACCTGAAAATCCTCGTCTAAAAAGATGATAAGGACATACTGATTTTCTAACGGGCTAAAATACATATATATGTACAACAGATCTATATATGATTCTATTTTATTGAAGAGAAAATTAAATGACTCTACTTTATTAGAAAAATTGTGCAATGACTCTACTATATTAGAAAAATTATGCAGTGACTCTACTTTATTAGAAAAATTATTCAAAGACTCTACGTTAATAGAGAAATTATTCAACGACTCTACTTTAATATACTTTGAATTAAATTGAAACATCCTCGGGCGTTCCCGTTATCAAAGCATTGATTCTAAAACGCAAGATTGCTTTAAAAGTTGATTGCCTTGATTTCGAAAACTACCCGTTCGCGTGTTGTCTTCTTGTACATTCAGGTTTAATTAACATTTTGTACGGAAACAATGAACGTATCGATATCTTTAAACGCTAAAGACTAATATGGATATCGAATAATAAAATTATGCGATAGTCCCAACAAATTGACAAGGTAAGTAGGTACCTTTACTTTATATATAATAAAACTAGTAAAAAAGAGGAACGACTATACTCTTACTAACAATTTATTATAACTGTGCAGTAATTGCAATTGACAAGTAAACGAAGTCGAATGGTATTCGACTTCTCCACTACAAACTAATGCACGTAGAATACTGGACGGTACTTTATATTCATTCAATAATTAATAACTATTTAAATATCGTTTCATAGGTATTCAATTAAATACTCTATTATAAAAAGATATATAGTGATATATTTTGTACTAACTATGATCTGTTTTAAAATTATCAAGCTATTTAAAAACGCGTTGTACAAGAAGACCTATCCTCACATAATATAAAGCAGTAAAGAAGTTACTACTCATGAGTATATTTCCATATACCCATGGTCACAGTGCTTGCCAGAAAAATCTACGTAATTACAACCAGTCACCCGTGTCGGTTCGGACCTTTCGTCCTGCGACATGATTGAGTGACCAGAGGAACTTTAAAGCATGCCACTCACCGGTTGCAGACTCACCAGGTGTGCGGTCAAGCTCGTCGCCATCGAAGCCATGGAAGCTGCTGAAACATTCAAAAAGAGCAAACAACATTAAAATCTATGTATTTTCAGTACTGTTGGAATGTGTTAATTATCAATGATTATTGCAATACAAGATTAAAGAACGAAGGAGATACTTACTCGTCAAATTGATGGCTGAAAGCCCGAACTCGCTGAACAGGACACTGACTCTAATGGAACACTTATGATTGACGAACAAAGTGATTCTAATTTCGCGACAGTATTGCTACTGTTATTGTGACTGCTACCGAGCAGCCCGCGTGCCCTCGGCTCAGAGTCTGGACAGTAAAACGACTTAGCATCAACACAAGTTTCGATTCCGAGCCACAGAAATCATTAAGGCACGGATATGCAAAACCACAACCACGATTCTAGATTATGACCCGTATGCCTTCTGCCACCCCAAGGTGTGCTTGGCGTGGTCTAACACATAGGAATTTCCTACTAGGCGGGCCAAAGTGTCCAGAAAAGCAATCACAGCCCCACACACCGCCCCCCGATGACACTGCAACCCGGATATTGCAAGAACCGCGACCACGATTCCAGAATGGTGGATGACCTACCCAAATTAGAGATTATATGTGGTCTAACAGAGGGCCTCGTGACCAGGGTCCAGAACCACAATCACGCCCCCGCACATCGTAACTCGCTGACACTAAGTCCCTAACCATCAGTCCTCCGAGCCGAGAACGGAAAAGGAAACGGAATAATTGTGATCGACGAACAAAGTGACTCTATTTTTCGCGAGAGTATTATTTCGGAGCAAACACTGACTCTAATTTCGCGTCTCTTTACTGTTATTTATGTTGAATTATTATTAAGAGCGGCTGCGCTCAAGAAATAATAAAAAGAACTTTGACGGAACAAGCACTGACTCTATCAACCGCATTGCGCGCGGCCAACAATATCGTTATGGTGATACAATTGAGCCCATGGCAGCTTCTGAAACATTCAAAAGAACAGACAACATTGAAATCTTTGCGTTTTGAGTACTTTTCGATCATGATAATTATCAAAGACCATTGTAAAATAAGATTAAAGAAATACAGAGATACTTACTCTTCGAGTTGATGGATGAGTGCCCGAACTCGCCGAACTGCATCGGTGCTGACTCTAATACCGGAATACTTATTGCGAAAGAAAAAAAAATAAAATAAAAGACTACTATCGCGCACGTCAATTGTGATCGACGAACAAAGTGACTCTAATTTCGCGAGAGCAATATTTCGAAGCAAACACTGACTCTACTTTCGCGTATCTTTACTGTTATTTATATTTAGTTATAATTATTATGAGCGGTTTCGCTCTAAAAACAATAAAAAGAACTTTGACGGAGCAAGCACTGACTCTACTGACCGCATTGCGCGCGGTCATCAAAATTTTCTGAAAGAGAATCTGTACAAGTTAGTAAATAGGGTGAGGAGGTAGAAATTGAAGCAATACACATTTGATTTTATTTATCTCTTTCTTATTTCTTCATCCTGTCAAACGTCTGTTGAGGAAATACTGCTTTGTTTTAATAAAGTACTACCGTATTATTATTCTGATTTAATTACTGTTAATTGTCTATTCAAGATATACTATTATAGATTAATATAAATGATTTATCAAAAGCATACTGTGACTGTTCTTTGTCCGAGTTTTAAAGGTGATCATGATCTTAGTTAGTAAGCAATATCGCGCATTTATAAGTTCCCGTAGCTGCTTGTAGAAATCAAGACTCGAAGCTATTTATCATGCTTCAAGTGCATGGCAACCAGTACGTAAGTACGCGGACAATGCTGCATCGAAAATACAATTTGACCGTACTTGTGCCAAGTCACAGAGATAATAAAAGTTTTTAATAAATACTAGCGAAGCTATAATAGAAATCGCGACCGATATGCAGCGAAACATGAAAGTATTTCAATTTTTCGTTTAGAATTAATGAAATTTACTGACTCTAGTTTCAATCGCGAATGGCATATTGTAAGCCCTACTTAAAATGTTTAAACTGCTCAATAACTTTCAACCGAAAGAAAAGAACTTGAGCCAAAATCCAATCGCCAGATAACAAGAAATATACGTAAACCGTTGGGATAATAAGTTAAATGTTACCAATCCTTCATCATACGTCATCGGGCTGATTGTTATGCATCGCAGTATCTCAATACTCCATTCCTGCAGCCTCAACATATTATTCTTTGCCAGCTAATCATCCATTATTCCTGCAACAAAAAGAATGGAGCTGTGATAGACCTGTGCTAAAATCAGAATCGAATTCGAAGTCGCAAAAGCAGTGTGTAAGTGACTGAATAAAATATAATAAAGATTCGAAGAACCGTTCAAACTAATAAGTTAGTTAACACGATGTTACAACAAACGAGTAGTTAATCGCGTATCAAAGAACCGATGTTACCGGAAGAAGACGCGTCGATACTCAACCGGTGGACCGGTCAAGGGTCCAGGAAAAGAGGCTTGAGAAAGACTTTAATGTACTCTCGCGATAGGAAATCGATTGTTAGATAAACGCGTATTAATTAATAGAAGCTAATAGTCAAGCGTATGCGGTGGTAAACTAAAACTCGAAATGTGATTGAATTGTAGGGTGATGTACATCGCTAACCTTCGACAACATAGACGACCCTTACGCTGCGACGCTTGAACTGATAATGACGTCGCGTCGCGTCGCGTCCCGAACCTCCCCACTCCGCGCCGTCACGTCGGTAGCGCTCGCTCGCGCTCGGTCCTATTCGCAATTTCCGAAAATCTTTCAAGGTTTCCGACCGCGGCCGTGCGGTCTACTATCCTTGGGTCACCTATTCGACTTCTACTGTTTCTGACCAACCTTTAGCTGGACCTACGACCCTTGGGCCATACCTACTGGACTTCTACTGTTTCTGGCCAACTTTTAGCTGGACTTACGACCCTTGGACCATACCTGTCGGACTTCTACTGTTGCTGACCAACTTTTACCTTGGCCTACGATCCTTTGACAATACCTACTGGACTTCTACTGTTTCTGACCAATTTTTAGCTGGGCTTACAACCCTTGGACCATACCTACTGGACTTTTACTGTCTCTGGCCAACTTTTAGCTGGAAACAGAAAACGGAGTGAAGCAAAAACGGAATGAAGCAAAAAAGGGAACGAGAGGGGAAAGTGCAATGCGCAGTCAATTCGCTCGAATTATTTTCCACATAATTATCAAACGTCTGTTAAACGTTTAATAATTATACGATAAATAATTGATTGCCCGGGTCTCACCACGTGGAGGTTACTGCGCATGGAGACCTACCCTAGCCACGGCCCTTCCACCCTCCAATTACGCGAAAACTAATTCTAATATAGCTTGTGAGAAAGAGAAATCTCCTATTATTGTCAATTTGTAGAACGTTCATTAATTGATCGTAGTACAAATAAGGCAACAAGAGGAGTATTTGGAAAATTCACGACCGAAAGCTAAATTGAATATCAAATGGAAACCTGAAAGAAAATCTGCAAGGAAGTCCAATTTCCTGAAATGAAACTTTCTTAATAATATATCCTATGATCATAGAAACTAGACAACGAAATATTATCACAGCAGTGTACACTGCTGTCTTAAAAACCAAGGCACAGTTTAGAAATAAATTCTCCTTTCTTAAATACTAGATTAAATTCAAATGCGCCCTGCCTGACTAAAGATCTAACTTAAAACTAAAATCACCCTACCTAATATAATATCTAAGAGTTCAATTAAAAGAACAATTTCAATGATATGCTACCTAAATAGGAATGTAACAGATACTTTATCATATTCGCGTAGGTATAAGTATGCATATACTTAATTCCTCTTCAATTAGTCCATATTAATTTCGTGGGCCATGCCTTCCTAGAACAGACAACTGGCAACAATTTTTGGTTTCATTAACCCTGCCTAATTAAAAGTCTAATAATATCAAATCGTGTAAAACCTGCCTGGACTTTAGACCATCGATACATTTACTGAATTGTGTATATGTTACACGGTATATGCATGAATATTGGAGAATCTGCCGATAAACAGAATTTAAGTTGCGGGAGTTTTGAATAGATTTTATCATGAGGTTGAAGATTCACTATCAAATATGTGCCTTCGATAGCGGTATTGAATAATTGATTCATTAAGCATGTGTAAATTCAATTATGCATAACGCAAACTAATGCAAACCTTTTAATCATTTGAAACTCAGAGCAATATTAACCGATTTTAGTAACATTTTCAACATGTATACTATTTACTGATATTTATAAAATGCAGTACTTTAATTTTTATTAAAGATATTATGTAATTTTCCCAAATATCTTGTAAACTAATCCTTTAAACTTTTCAGAATAAAGCAAATCCTTCGTATCTCTCGACGAGATATAGGAATGGACAAATCATCTTATGGACTTCCGTGGCCCAACGTGACTTCCATACCGACTCCGATTTAAAAATTTATTTGAATTAATTAATGAAGATACAAGTTACAAAAATGTTGCGATTTAAACTTACAAGCTAATACTTATGACCAATTCTTTTAAATCTATCTACAATATAATGTTACATGTAACACATAAAATACAATAAATATAAATAAGTTAATGCGTATTAACTATTCTTAAACATTAATTTACAATACATCTTGCAGATAAAACGATACTATAGTGTACATAGTCTGTATGCAGAAGCTTGCTAATTTAAATTACAAGAATTGTGCAACTTATGCATATGTATATTATTTATTATACTTTTCATTTTATATCTCGTGCATTTAGTAAAACTTGTAATAAAAGTAGTATTAAAATTGATATAAGATCTACCAAATAAAATGAATGTAAAATAAAATATATAATAAATATACATAACAATAATCATTACACAATTACTGTAAATTAAACTTGCACGCTTTATTTACAAAATCCAAATTACTTCAGTAAATAATAGTAGAACAGACCATTATTCTTGACCAAAGGACACTCAAATCAGCCTCAATTTTCTGGGTCGGTATGTGAGTCGAACGTGAAACGCAAAAGTCCATAAAATGATCCTATTCGATTTCTCGCCTTGGCAACCACTATTACATGACTCATTGATTTATTGTTGGTACATTAATTGCAATCGGTGTTATCCTATTAGCTTTTCCAAAAATTGGTAGTAGTGTATTTTTTACTCATAGAATACGTAGAAATGTACGAAGGAATATTTGAACACAAACAAGAACGCGGTTACTAATAATAATTCGATTACCGCATACGAAGACTATAAGATTAATTTTTACGCTTTTAGTAATGCATTTATGTATACGTATATGTATATATATTATATCTAAAACTCTAAATTAACATATTATTGTACAAAAGGAATATTAATGAATTTTAGACGATTGACTATAATTCGTATGCTAACTTTCTGTCTGTGAATAATTGGAGTTTTCTTCGATACTGATAGCACAAGGAACGTATTCTTGTCCCGATTCCTAAAAAATAAATAATTCATATTCATTTAAAGGTTTCTAATCAAATGAAATTCAATTCATAAATAAACCAATAAAATGACATACTGAATTAACAATAATTTGCCGTCCTTCTTCTAAATTAAGTCCGTCCATATCTTCAGCCGTTAATATTATCACAGAATCTTCAGGTATACTATTTTCATCTATATAAGTTATAGGAATTTCGGATGAAACCTGTTAATCAAATTTGTTCGTAAGGTCGATAGCAAAATTCAAAGAGAAAATAAAAAGCATGGGAATTCACGAAACCTCGCAATACGTGAAATCAGATCCTTCTTGTACTTTCGTTTCGGCATTATGTTTGGAATCTGTTATTCTTTGCTTCCTCGAGCTTAGCGAGCGCTCTGATTTTTTACCATCCTGTTGAAGACGTCTCCATATCGTCGTCTTCGGAATATGATAAGTCATCGATGCTGCTGCTTGCGACATTTTTCCACCTTTACAAGCAGCAACAGCTTCTTCCAAGCGTGATTTCTTTAATTCTTCGTTTTCCGTCTTGCGTTTCTTCCAAAATGATAAAGGTAATTTACCTTCGTCTACCAGTCGGGCTTTGTCTCTAAATAACGTAGTCTTTGGAATCTGAACATACATTCACAATTATTATATAACTAATATACAATTACGCGACCGAAATGCGAATACATCGAAGCAGAATCTATATAAATATTGATAAAAACACAAATTACTTTAAATTCAAGCGCTACTTTAGTCAAATTCTCTCCCCTTTCTAAAGCTTTAACCGCTGCTTCCCGTTTATCAGAACCGTAAGATCGTTTCATTTCTGAACGCAATATTTGATACCCTTCCTTCTGAATCCTCCTCCATAATACAGTCTTAGGTATACTAAACATTTCTGACGCGTGCTGCAAACTTGATCCACCTAAAATGCCAGTGAATTAAACTGAATGGCTGTTGAACAATTATTTGTAATATAAAATATAAATAACATACTGACCTATCACCGCGTTTATAGCAGCTTTCATACATTCTGCAGGATATTCATTTCTAGATGCGTTCAAGTGTATACCTAAAGCTTTGGCACGCATGTATAAAGTTGAACGCGGTATATTATGTTTAGTAGAAGCTTCTATTAACGTTTGACCGGACTTTAAATCATTGATCGCGGATGCTAACATATCATCGCTGTAATCTCGTTTCGTTGTATCGCGTCTACGTTTCTTCCTTTTATTTACAGCGGAATCCTCGATAATCTCCTGTTTCTGTTCATCTAAATCCTCGTAGCCGTGTTGCAGTTCGTTAACAACACTTTCGTCAGTCTCACTGATTACAGTCATCGGCTCCTCAGTGTTATCGTTAAAATCTTTAGCGTTCTCCACAGAGTCACTCTCGTCCAGTCCATCGATCTACAAATACAAACAATTGGTACAGACTCAGGAATATCCAGATTAACCTGTTTGTAACCGACGAAACCAACCTCGAGCAGGCCGCAAATTTTTAAGGAACGCGCTGCATCTAATAAACTGCTAATATTGTCGACTGGAACTCGTACTTCCCCGTGGTACGTAAATTCTATAATAGATTTAATATCTTGGGCAGATATGTCGCTTAATATTATTGTCGGATGATCTTCATTTACTTGACTCAATATTTCCTACAAATACGAAATCGAATTATTCATCAAGTTGTATATGGTATTCTACGAATATCCAATGCATGCATTTATCGTAGGCTACGATTTATTTAGAAAAATTAAAAAACATGGTTAGAGCTTGAAGAATAATAAAATCATAAAATTGATATTTAGAAATATAAGTTAAAAAATAAAATTTGTCGTGAAATATTGTTCGCTACGCGATACGATAGGATACAATTAAAGATACAAAAATGGTTTACACGAAATAAAGTGCTACAAGCACAAAGAACTATTCGATGAGCATGAATACGTTCCCCGGCAGCAGCCAGGGTAACGTCCACCATACAATCCTCTTCCAGAAGTTGTCTAACTACATCGGACAAATGATTTTGATAATCGTTCCATTTAAACCAATAGCTCTGGTTAATCTCATGTTGGTTATCAATCTCGGACATGCCGTTTCCTATCCGAGTTCCAATAAACTATACACAACCGGAATTTGGAATAGGACTGGATTCTTCACACCAAGCTGTGTACTTTAGTTACTCGCTGCACCTTACAACAACCCACAATAAACTTCGTTAAATCTTTATAACCGTCCCTATTTTACACTTGTTTCTCAATTATTCGGAACGAACATTGTATTCTGACGCAATAACCCACTTGAATATTTCACGTAGTAATAAATTAATTCTATGAAAGAACTAACTGCCAGTCAAAAATATGCTATGATTGGTAGAAGCGTATATGTATACGTATATGCACATATGCATGTGTGCAATGCATTCACCATTGCAGCATTTTTATTTATGAATTCAGCAAGGTGTATCAATAAATATTTGAATTGTAAACATAAGGGAATCTTTGTTCACGTGTTATTGACAATAGGCGCAAACAATGACAACATTTGATCCTCGTTTATTAATTTATTTCTTTCGCGTGAAAAAAACCTTTCCCTGATACAGTTGGTACGAATGCATGTCTAAAATGGTTGGTCCGATCTATGATTAGTGAGTTCATGTCCTTTTCTACCGTAGGAGTGAACGAGGTGTTCGTTTGCTGGATTTTTGACCGTTTTATAGAATTGTATACCAAAAAACAAAATGGTTAGTCACATTGTCCATACGATCGACTTTATACATTACTGTAAATTATTGTCTCGACGCAACTATTTCGTGATTTATTTAAACATGTGACAGCATAACCTCGAATGATACTGTTTCGTTAAAGATGCCATACTCTATCGTCTGCAATTTTTTTTACAAAAACCTCTGCAGCCCGTTATTGAAACGTTAATTACATGTTTCGAATTGAAACAAATTTATGCTTGGTAGATTTGTAGAACGATTGGTAGAAAACGTCATTTATAGAAATGTTATTTTGCAGTATAAATGTGGTTATATATATATTCGCTTTATGCGAATAAGAAGAAAAAGATACGTACAACGTAAGGTATACGAGAAATAACGAATACGATATATTCATTTTGTAGAAACCTTTGATGTTACACGGGCACGAACGTGCCATAACAGAAATCAAATACAACAGGGAAGGAGACTTGTTATTTTCCTCTAGCAAAGATAAGAAACCAAATGTTTGGTATTCTTTGAATGGAGAACGTCTCGGAAGTTTCAATGGTCACAATGGTTCGGTGTGGTGTATCGACGTTAATTGGGATACAACAAGGTTTCTATCGGGCAGTGGTGATAATACGCTAAGGGTTTGGGATTGTGACACTGGTTTGTATCGATTTTATCAAACGATTTTTCTGTACGTCTATTTCATAGATCTTTGTGTTTAATATCATATATCGTTCAATTTTGTATCGTAGGAAAGGAGATAGGTCTACTTAACACGAACAGTTCGGTGAGAACTTGCAGCTTCAGTTATTCCGCGAACCTGGCTGTTTATTCCACGGACAAAGCTTTAGGCCACCAATGCGAAATGTTTATCATAGACATAAAAAATGTTGACGCAGTATTATCACAAGAAGATGCGATTTCTAGAATCGCTGTTAATGGTCCAAGAATCTCTGCTATTTTGTGGGGAGCTATGGACGAAACTATTATCACGGGTCACGAAGACGGTGAAATTAATCTATGGGATGTTAGGGTGCGTAATTATATCTGTGCATTTGTAAGTTGAACAGATAGATCCTAACTTGTTAAACGATTCCCTTTTACAGACAAGGAAGAAGTTGACGAGCGTAAAAGGTCACAAGTCACAAATAAATGATATGCAGTTCAACAAGGATGGGACAATGTTCGTGACTGCCTCGAAAGATAACACTGCCAAATTGTTTGACAGTGAATCATTGGTGCTATTGAAAACATATAAAACCGAAAGACCTGTTAATTCGGCCACAATTTCTCCTATTTTCGATCATGTATGTGTTGTTCGTAGTAGTTAAGATATTCGCGAATTAGGATGCATTACAGATAATTATTATCTTCAGGTGGTTCTTGGAGGTGGTCAGGATGCAATGGATGTCACAACAACGTCCACCCGTCAAGGAAAATTCGATTCCCGATTTTTCCACCTAGTATTCGAAGAAGAATTCGCACGTTTGAAAGGACATTTTGGTCCAATCAATTCCATTGCGTTTCATCCCAACGGTCGTAGCTTTTCAACGGGTGGAGAGGACGGTTATGTTCGTATAAATACATTCGATCAGTCTTATTTCGACTTCCATTTTGAATACTAGTTTTGTGATAAGAAAATAAGTAAATAAATATGTACAATCAAATAAAGTGTATAAATTATTTTTTCCACTGATATTAGTAAATTAATTAATTCGAGCATCTTGGCCTAATATATCTCTGGAAGAAGACAGTTTTACCACAACATTGAAATTTATTATTCGTTCGTATAAAAAAAATTAAACATATTACATATATTTAGTAAAACAGTATAACCTTATCGATATCGTATAATAAGAGGTAGGTATTTCTAACATAACGTACTTAAATATCCCAGGCGAATTGTATCGAATATAACGTATGAACGTACTGCAATATTTGTAATTATTCTCCTTGAATACCACTACTTCGAAAAATATTACATTTTGTACTTGAAATTCATTTTCAATAAGTATCGCGCTTTCACCTGAGCAACATCGTATACAATGTATTCATTGTACAATAATTCAGACTTCTTAGGAAGCTTAGCAGTCGTAGACGCACCGCATGGAACTTCGACACCGTCTTTCATTTTATGAACGCCGTTAGGATCGGGCTGTGTTTGACCACGACCCCACGTTGAATGCTTGCCATTCGGCAACTTCTCAATATAATCTGCTTGATACCTTTCGTACATATTACCCAATGCTACCTCGCAGAGCATTAACAGTCCAGCAGGATTTTGGCTGTTCGTGCAGCAATAGTTCGCAGACTTGGACACCATATCCGCGAAGTATATACCTTTACCAAACATGTAACCAGTAACAGGTGCTTCCGGCGGTGCTATTCTTAAACCTTGATTAAGTATACCAGCGAAATTGGTGGTTCTAGAACCGTGCCACAATAATTTTTTATTCTGCAATTTCTTGAATGGCTTGTATCTGCTTTCTTCTCCCTGCCTCGTAACAACAAATACATGTTCGATATCAAGATCGAACTGTGTATGAGTCTTCGCATGAGTATTTTTAACGTATTGCTCAATGATCTTATATTCATCGCCCTCTTTATCCAACACTTTGATCTCAGTATTCAATTGCTTGTAGTGAGCGTCTAATGGATTCTTTGTCTTATCCATCTTGGAATGCAGAAGGGAATAGGCGATCTCCATTTCAAGCAATGCGTCTAGCATTTCGCATTTGGAATGAATTTCTTCTAACGAGGACAATGTTTTGGGACCGGATATGCCGAAGTTGTGAGGTATCAAATTATAGAATCTATTAGATGCATCGACCAACTGGACTGATTCGTAATTAGCTTTCTTCAATACTTCTTGCAAATCTGTTAGTACTGCATACGCCTTCTGGATTTGTTTTTTAGATAATTTTCCAAGCGGCATTTTATCCGTATCGATCTCAAATTCGGCCATCACTTTCTTCATATTCGTTTCGTCGAAGATTAATCTCATTAAATCTTGAATCGGTTGATCTAACTCGCTCTTGATATCGGACTCTAATAATTTTGTTGCCTCTTCGTCCCCGTAATCGACATCGACTGGATACATTTTCTGAGGTACTTTAACAAAGTGTTCCCTTTGGCTCCAACAGTTCCCGCTCTTTTCTTCGTACAAGTCCTCGAACTGTTCTGTGCAATCTTCCAGGGACAAATTATCCAATTTGGTACCGCCAATAGTTGTTCCTATTCTGCCCCAGCTTCTGAATAGCCAGTATTTATTTGACTTATCGTGCTTCAAGATTTGTAGCTTATAGTAACTGTTTTTCTTAGTCTGAATGTCTGTAAGTACCAATGTAACGGTATACTTGTTTTTGCCTTGCTGATATACGTGTGCACAATCCTCCAAACCACTGTCCGGGTCAACAGTTCCGCCTCTTTTTAATTGCAGCTTCATTTTACCGGATCCTGATTTTTCGAAGGTGCTTTTACTTTTACTTTTCAGGCTGGACTTCTCTGCTACGACATTAATTCTTGCAGACAAATCGCCACCCCAGCTGGAAATCGTTTTCTTTTTAATGAGCGATATAGCAGGTTTCGTGTACTCCTTAGCTTCCTCGACGAAATCTTCTGTAATAACTTGAATGTTAAGATTCTTGGCTTCTTCCATTTTCTTGTTCATTTTGTCTATTTCATTTTGCGTTGATATAACAGCGGCCAAATTTTCGTGAATTTTCATAGTTACTTCTCCGCCAAGGAACAGAATTTCTTTCTTCAAAGTGTCTTTATTCTTTTTTGGTTGACCTATGATAGCGAATTGCATGTGTTTCAATGGCTTCGGTTTCGCTTCGACCATAGGCCCAGAATCAACGTCGTCTTCTTTCTTCACGAAACTAGACGTCGATGGTGCTGTGATCTTTATAATACGTCTTTTAACTTTGCATTTCAGCGATTTCCTATTAAAACGTTTGAAAAATAATAAATATTCTTACGTACGTATCCCCAATCTCCAATTACACGATAATACTTACAGATCCGGGTATGCCTCTTTTAAATCGGACGGTATAGAAAATTTCTTCCGTTTGGGATCCTGGGTTACATTTTCACACTTCGTCCATTCTGTCATATCGCCGGTACAGTTGTATCCAGTACCCGATTTATATACGAGCTGCCCGCTACATTTTGGACACGGCTTTAACGTACCGAAATATATCGCATCCGACAAACGATCTTTTATCTGCAACAAGTAGTCGTTCAATTATTTAAATATTTCCCCGTTTTAAATGAACAATAGTATTAACATTAAACGTACAGCCGATATCCCCTCCGGGATTTGCTGTTCATTTTTCTCCAGCATGGCAATGAGATGAGGTTTCTTAATCGATGACAGCATGTCTCTAATCGCAAATAACTCCTCGTTTTGTTTCTTCAGCTCCCTTTCCTCTTCCACGTCTTCCGCTTCCTCTTTAACCTTTTTAACTGGTGGTCCGCCATCCGACTTAATCTTTGGCAAAGAACTTTTCACTTTCTTCTGGTCATCCTTGGAGAGATCATCCTTGCCAGGAAGTAGATCGCCGCTCTCGTAGAATTCTAAGCGTTCTCTTACTTTAACGAAGCATTCGAAATGATACCATCTGTCTATGCCGCCGTATCTTTTACCGTGCTCGCTCTCGAAATCTTTCTTCGACATCCTTATTTCGCCCTGCACAATCTTTTCCTCGCAAGCTATGCAGGTTGATTTACTAGACTTTGCGTACTGAACCAGAAAATCTTTTAGCGGACCCGCAGCTTTAGCGGCTGCGCCAGCACGCTTCTTTCCTCTTCCGGTTGCGGGCAATGGAAGGTTAATCGCTTCATCTACAAAAACAGATACTTTGTTGACATAATTCCTGACTTCAACGTGAACTAAATACCGAAATAAACAAACCAATTTTCGTCTGAATATCCTTTTGATCCTCCCAGCGGATATTATCGAAGTTGGAAAAATCTGAAGTAGTTTTTGGTCTTTGTTTCATGAAAAAACAAGACGGATGGTACCACTTTGGTATCACCCCATCGTGGACAGGGCTCTAAAAGACAGAGAGGTATAATGTGACAATAATATGTCAAAATGTAGCTTCTATGAATTCGCACGTATACAGTAATTATTATTATTATTAAAACTGTGCAATTAGCGCTAGCAAAATAACGATCCATAAATATAAGAAAAATTGCATAAATCCGTTAGACTATACGTTTTATCGTATTCATTATTCTGTACGTGTGTCCGAGTTCCATTGGATTATGCAACGTTTAAAAAAATCGATCAACAATTAAGAGAAGCGTTTGTAATGCGAATGGTAAATTAGCGAAGTAACGCTGAGGACGCTTAAGATCGCATTGAGATTAACGACATTACATACCTGAATAACAACCGCGAGCCTCAACGAATCTTTTTGGATAGAATTCTTGCAACTTTGGCAACAAGATCGCGAACTCTTGGCATACTCGACGGAATACGGTAAATCGGCATTCATTGTGCCGGCGTTCCACCCTCTGCAATGTTACTTTCAAAGTGAAGCACTACGACGGGAGGAACGTATTCAATGAGCGTAGAAAAATTGCGCGTTACCCGCCAAATTCTGATACGTTCAGAAACACAATCTGTATCCAATTTCGGTCACGACCCGTTCCCGATAACAAATTGAATAATAAAAATTATGCAATCGCTATATATCATTTTCATTTCGTTTAAACATGCCTGCAGGACACTAATTCGAAAAGTACGAATGAATTATCTTCAACGATGGTTGATGAATTGACCAATCGTGTTCGAACCGGAAGTGAAATTCACTTCTTTTCATTCTTACTTTTAAAAGTAAACTACGTCTCGTGGCTTTTGCATTCATGCGTTAATTATACGTAAGAAAAAATAATTGATACACACCTTGTGTTACGATATATGACTTTTTTCTTTGACAAATTTTTATTCAGTTTCTAAATTCATTGTTTAAATCAATGATTGAACTATAAGGCAAATATTTATTTACGTACAATACAATATTTATGTATTCTTTTACATGCCGAGTTCAATCCTCTTTTTATATATATAATAATTAATCAGTGATTACATTGTACGATACATGGTTTATTTGGTTGTACTGGGTTTTTTTTATGAATGATTATAAACACGTGCGTCTCGAAGTAAAAATAATTCCACAAAAATTTTTAAACGAAGTTTAGGGGAAACATTTTACCTTCGATCCGAGTTGTATATTATTACATGCAATTTAAGGGATTCTGCAAGTAAACTATTAATTGTAATACAATATTGGTACACTTTATTTTTATAGTCATATAATATTGTACAAATTATTACAGTAAAACTATATATTTCTGTAATTATTTCTATGAATGTTTCTCTGTTTTACCAGCGTATGCTTGTCATAAAAGTGGCTGGCCAGTGGTAGTAAAGTTAAATAATACAGCCATTCAGTGCAAAAAAATGCACTGTTATATTTCTTTATCGAATGCGTTTTCCATTCGTCTAAAATTATTTCCTACACAATAACGTACAAAACTTATTAAGAAAAATCGAAATTATTAAATTAAATCTGTTACTTCTTTCGACTATCTACATATTCATATAAGCCTATTATAAATCCATAGTGCTTACAAGAAGATAATTAATTCTCCTTTCTTATACAACGCTATCGCTATACTAGAATAATTTTACATATTTATATATATAATATTCTACTAGATATTATATATATACATATATAAATATATATATTTATATATATATATATGCTTAAATGTCGCGACGTGTACTAACAAGTTCGGTGTTCCATAATAAATTCATCATTTCAACGGAAAAAATGTATACACATATGTGTGCCATCCTATTTTTATTGATATAATCGTTTATATTATATTCTATGTTAATGTACATTCTTGTTTATATAAGAGCGCAAAAATAAAACTTAATTGTCTTATTACAATGTCAGGGACGAGAAATTTCAACTTATAGCGATAGATACAATTTACAACTTCGACAAATTTGTTTATATCGATAACTTATTTCATACACACAAGCTTTACGAAATATTACAAGTTAAGCAGCGAAGTATAAGTTTCGCATTCGTTGCTTAAACGTACGATGGTAAAATTAGAGAAAAAAAGAAGTGTGAAAAGTCATTGGTACATGTGCACATACCAAGGGATATTGCGAAACAGTCTCTAGGGCACTCTCGTTGATTAGTACGTTTTTACTTGATATATCGTTCAGAAAATTGCTTCGCAACATGACGCGTAGACACATCGAATATATAGATTAAGGACAGTTTATCGTTTCATTGCCCTATGTAACCGTATTAGCGTTAATAACAAAATATAAGTAATTCAAATATATTTGTCTTAGAAAAAGAATTTATATTATAGTGAATTTTACTATTTAAGAGTGATTCGCATTGTGACATATGAGTGTCGCATAAAATTTAAAATACACTTCGTATTTATAGGTTCTCATAGGCGTGTAAGGTCAGGAATATGCAGCTCTAGGATTAACCAAGGAATTAGACTGAAGGCCACCCTTTAATATTTTTACAGTCTATTTTATCTATGTCTGATAACAACAATAAAAATTCTTAAATAAATATATCGGTATAATCATTGATGGAATATTATTACGCAATCAACTAGTTATTATTATTATATTTTTTTTCTTTTTTTTTTGCCAAGAGTTGTAGGTTTATGTGTTGTAATTGCGTCTTAAGCATAATATGCATACACATGTACACGGCGCGTCAATCATTGTATACCACAATGACCGATATAAGAGTACCACAAAATTACGTGAAATTCAGTAAGACAAGACACATGTATCACTCTGCTGATCATTGCTATTTTCCTCTGCCTTGAGATGCACCCGACCTGGTTGTAGGTTTTGCTGGTTGTGCAATAATCGTTATTTCATCGTTTATCTTCAGTGGTTTTAGAAGGGAGTCATTGGATCTGGATGATGGAGATGAAGGTGTGTTCTTCTTATCCATTACTCTTTTAGCTACGACACTATGTGCCGAATAGACATGGTTTTCGAACTGCTTATACATTCCAAACGTGGCAGTACAAACTGTACATTTATAAGACAGATGCGCTGGTTTCAGCGTCATTCCATGATCTCGCGCGACATGATTTAGTAATTTCCATTGATATACCTAAAAATTAAGATCCACAACCCTCAAGTATCGTGATGCCCAAAACATTGAGTCTCCCAAACTCAACGCGTGCACATCTCTGAACACAGAACAACAGAATACATAAAAAAGAAAGAAAACTTACCCTGCCGCAAGCGGGACAACGGCCAGCATCTTTTCCTTTGTTTGCTGCTTCTTGCATACTAGACGTGACCAAACCGTGAGACCCAAGTAAATGTCTTTCAAGACCCTGCAATAATATAGGCATATATAATATTATAATGACTCTTTCTTATAATGTAAGAACTTAAAATATGCCTTAATTTAAAATACATATAATAAAATAATACTTTTCAGTTTACACAATATGGTTTATAGGATTACACGATATAGTAGCAGATTTATGTACCTGATCTGTGAAAAACCGGAACTGACATTTTTGGCAATTCAATGGTGGTCTATTATATATCATCTTTGGGTGTATTTTAACTTTGTGAATCCACTGCATATGATTACGTAGTTGCTCTAAATCCTGAATGAAGAGGAGTAAATGTGTAACATTAAACAGTAGAGAGTATTCGTAATGAATAAGTTATTAATGCTAGAAACAAATAACAGATAGATTACCTTAATATAACCATCGCAGATTTCACATATAACAAACGTGGTTTTTCCTCCAGATTTTGATGAGGTTCCTGAACCAGGAATGGAGGTTTGAGACGTAGTACGGGGTAATGGAGTTATGGATATACTCGGTTGACTTAGCAACTTCGCTGTGGGATTTTTTGGACTTGCTGTTGTATTCTGAAAAATATGAAGTAAATAAAGTATTTTCTATACAATTGCGTACCTGTATAAAAGAAAAAATAACGAACACAATGACCAGATAAAAAGTATCTAATATGTGTCCACCTAAATAATTATCTGATATAAATTTGGGGTCTTCGCGTAATAACACTGCACGGCCAAATTATCCGTTTCTCCAAGTCTTATTAGATCTTACAAAACTTCAATTTAAATATTAATTATTAACTTCGATTTATCGTAAGATCGAAAAAATTAGAAAAGCTTTCATAATACAAGATACCAAGGGGGCAAAAAAAACCCTTTATGGAAATATTACAGAACTAGTCGCACTGCACACTAATGATACGTTTAGCCATAACTTTGGATATTATTTTTTAATGGCACCGGTGATCAATCGGCAGGAGATTTGGCGGGATAGTAGATCTAACATATAAAATCTTATTTCGGACAGGACTTTAGTATCGGGCACTTTATATTTCAGATCCAACTGTCTCGTCCAATAACACCAACCAAATTTCGATCCGTTCGATCACCAGTGTCTTCTGGAAGTACAGCCATAACGTTAAACATATTGTTAAGTCCTATAAGCAATTATGTATAACTTCGCTTATGGTGAAACTCAATAAATTTGTTATGGAAGCCTGTTTTCTTTATTGCACCTGCGAAACACATTATCCATGCGATCACAAAATCATAGAAAATCGATTCGATCTTCCTGGTAGGTTCCAACAGTTATTTACCTGTGACGAGGACAATCTAGAGAGAGAGTCGATTACGTTTGGTACAAGTGCAATGGGTGTGGGTTGACCGGAACTGCCGCCGCTACTGCTACTCACCCCAGAGACAGCCGACATGACAGTCCCAGAGCCACCCACCACCTGCCACCACCCATATATATTTTTTACTAATCCTTACATTTTTATTTACTTCAATTTCTCACCCTGTGCTTTTTACACAAATCGATAAACAAAAAATATGTGTATATAACGGGCTGGAAATTTACGAAACGAAATCAATATCTGTTGCGGCCAGTGGATAGAAAGGAAATAGAAAAACAGAGTATAATCTAATGTAATGCAATTATAATAGCTTTAACTAAATTAATTATCTTTCAAGTAACATCAGTGAACAAGGTATAGATATACTATGGATATCATACGTGTGCTACCTGCACTTTGTACTGAAAGTACATTCATTTAAGGGCATGAATAAATCCTAGCAATAATGCTTGTATTAATATCGGTACCATTAATCGTCATATAAAAACATATATAAATGAAATCAATTTTTACCTGGAATATTTGATTGCTACCAAATTGGTACGAAGTAGGGACCAATAAACCGGAGGATGTCGGACGATACATCATTCCTGCAACATTATCTGAAACATTGCAATGCATTATAAGGAAATGTATCAAACGAATAAAGACAACATAAGAAGATATTTAACTACTAATTTTAAACAAATGTTTACCCTGTCGCATTGTTGTACCACCCGGTCGTAACGTTTTCAAATCTGAATATCTTGGCTGCATGGGCGGCCGTCCTCTTCCACGGCCTGTGACTGGGGCAGGGAGTAATTTTGGTAAAAGTGGCTGTGGTCCTTTTCCGCTCATTGCCATTGCAAGTGCGCTCTGGTTAGTTGGTCCGACGGGCCTTGTTCGATTTAATCTTGGTATCTTTGCTGGTGGTTCCCAATCAACAGCCGGTTCTAAATTCTTTTCCGGTCTGAACTTCTTAGTGCAGGCAAGTATGTGCCGAGTTAATTTGCCTTTCTGGTTGTCTTCGAACGGACAATTAGGACATTGATGAAAAGCTGGACCACGTTCCAACCTCCCGCGAGTATTATGTTCCGCTTCCATATGGAATAAGATATCATGAGGGCTACGCACCTCGACTGGACAAAAGTTACATTTGTAGACGTAGTTGCGCATATGCGGTGTTTCTAAATGATGTTGCATGACTAATGTCGATTCCGTTTTAAAATTACAGAATTCACATTTTTTCAGTTCTAAATGGAATGGTTCATTATTTTCTTTACTAAATTCTAGATTCTTAATGAGTGAATTTATAGCTATTTGAGTCTCAGCCGATGTGCTACCTTTGCCCTGTTTACGCTTCTGAGTCCGTAATAGATCGGTTTGCACGTATTCTTGAACGAGGTTCACTCCAATTTGCATAAAAAATTTTCCCAATGGTAAATCAAAATATGTCAGTACTTTATTCCTATCGTCTTGCCTTATATCTTGTTTATCACTTATATTACTAAATCCAGACTCGGTTATATCTAATGAATTGTCACCTCTCTCTTCCCCGTCTTTTTTACTCTTAGAGCTCCCCTCATTCTCACTTTCTTCACCTTTATCTTTATTCTTTTGACTCATCGTATCTCCCGCCCCATCTTCGTACTCTTCCTCTTTATTTTCTTCCGCGCTTCTTTTGCTTCTTTCTTCCTTCTCCTGTTCCTCCAAACATTTCTCCAATTTCGTGACAAAATCTTTCATTGGCTTCAGAGGCGGTTTTTCATACACGTATGGTACTATAAAAGACGGTGCCTCTACCACGAACATGTCGTCCGTTAGCGTGGGCAATATAGGAGGTGCTATCGTAGGTGTTACCGTAGTCATACTTGTAGTCTTAGAACTTAGCTGCGCAGTTTTTGATGTCATGGGCACCGGTGTAATGGTTGTCCTCATATTAGGATACATAGTTTGCGTTGTTCCCATTCCCACCGGAAGTACTGAAAATGAGCTACTACTGGAAATGCTGTGGTGCGTTTTACTGCTACTCACAGGAACACCGCCGCGTCCAGAAAGTATAGAATTTGTGTCTATAATAACTAGAGTAGGTTCTTTCTTTCCCCCCTTTATAGATTTACTACCGGCAGCAATTTCCACAAGTCGTTTAGTATCGTTAACTACAATAGTAGTTTTGCTGCACTTTATCGGAGATTTTAATTTAGAATTCTCTTTGTCTTTACCATCTACGCCGGCCAAAGGATCTTCGGGTTTAATTTCCTCGATGTCCGAACCATCGTCCTCCACTTCCTCCTCCAATTCCTTTTCTATATAACTTGTCCTTTTTATATTGCGCGAGCTCCTCCTCGGTGTAATACTACTAAGATCCAGCTGTTTCTTCTGCTTTCTTTGTTTAGGATCTTTATTAGCACGCTCCGGCGAACTATTATGACCGTTCTTTGCACTGTCCGTTATCTCTTCGATGTCAGGACTATCGCAGCTACCATTCTCCTCGCATATTTTTACATCCGATGTATCCATACTACTATCAGCAATTTCGCTACTGTCGTTCAGCTGAATGTCGCTACAGCTCGACAAATTCTGATCCTTCAGAGCAGAGTTCTTCACGGAGAACACATCGTCATTATCGGAGTGTATCTCCGTGACGCTCTCGTCGAGGCATTCAACGTCGGAGTTGTTACTCTGTTCGTCCATTTCCATAGCCTCACAGGATGTGTTTTTGCACTTATCTTCAGTCTTGGACACTTCACTAAAATTGTTCATCTCACTGACACCCTCGGATGATTTGGACATTTTAGAGTCATTTTCCGACTCCGACATCTCGCCTCCTTCTTTACTTTCACTTTGCTCTATCCCATTTTGCTCACTACCTTCCGACTCTATGCCTCCGTCATCGATATCAATCTCCATTCTACGCTCGTCCTCTTGGTCGTCCTCGTCCCCATTCTCCTCCACAACCGCCGCCGCTACCACGTCGTCAATTTCTTTCGACGCAACTTCGGATGCATTAGTATCCGCATCGACGAATTCTTCCCTGTCATTATAATTTCCGTTAAGCCCATTTGGAATCACATCTGCAATTCAAACGAATCATGTTTATAGAAGTTCTATAGTATTTCTTTGTATATTAAATGGTCATTATTAACTATACAATACACTGTTAAAGTTATTAACAAAGTAGAACACTTGAATACCCAATGATTGGAAGCATGATAAATCTGTGACACTCCTTCTCAGCCTAATTATAGAATGTTAAACGCATCGCCGAATGATAAGTCAATAAAATGTTACTCCTTTATTCCGAGAACTTACATGCATTAATGATACACAATTTAAAAAATACAATACAACACGCGTCCTGGGATGTGCTACGAACAAAGAATCGTGTGCACTCAATGGTAGTAAAGCTGGACCAAAACGATGACATCTAAATCCAATTAAACCATAGAGAGGGATCGCAAGAAAAAATGAGCGCATCAGCGAGCAATTAGAAAACCTTAGTGACAGTTATGTATTTCCCAAACAATGCGCAAGAAACGTGTAATGGTAAACATAGAGAGGATGAGTAACGAAGGCAGTCAAGAGGAATAGCTCAAACAGTACCCAAAACAGAGACAGAAGAGCATACCTTTGAGAACCTTATCAGGACTGGCCTGAGATGAGTCCTTAACAGGGGGTTCTTCCAACGTGCCTTCCATGGGGCCACCACTGTACAGTCGATCTAAACAATTAATAAGAACACAGGAATAAGCGGCTCGTGGCGACGACGACGCGTTTCATTACATCGACGATGTGAACGCGAGGGCGGGGAGAGGGAGGGAATTTTTAGCGGGGCCGAATTTTTCAAAATGGCGCTGTGAATTCTGTACTCCTATTTCCTTGTTCCCATAACCAACAAAAGTTCGTGGTATGTATGGTGCTTTCCAGCCGACGCGTCACCTAGACGCGTCCGCTCCTTCGTCTGAACAATTTAGCCACGAACAGTTACTACAATAGTAATTGAAGGGGATAAGGGAAGTCACCCGTGGATAAAAATGTTTCGGATCAGTGGAGTCCTGTGAAGTAGCTTGAATGGTTAGCGTCTCTCAGTCAGTCACCTGCACTCACCAGCCACCGCGTCCGAGCGCCAGCCAGCCAGCCAGCCAGTCAGCCCTCCGCCGTACCTCTCCTCACACAACCTTCGCAACCTACCAACCTACACCTATACCTACGGGGCTTACACATCGAACTTTCGCCCACATATGCATCAACTCACCATCCATGGGTCCGTATGCGCGCGAGCGCACAACCTTCCGAACTCTACGCTACATGCCGGACAAAACGCCAACCACCTACAGAGAGAACCACAACCCTATATGACCTATCGAATGTCTGATGATCACTTTATAACCATACCGCGTTCGAACGATTTCCCCCGGCCGAATATTCAATGGTTTTACAAACCGTGTGAACGAAGGAACCGCCAGTCAACAAAAACTTATTTTGCTATATAAGGACTGTATGTGTATACGCGACGAAGAAGAAACTAGATAAACGCGGACCATTTTGTTAGATTATCTATATAGATCTGATCCACCCGATCCGAGTTCCTTTTATTAAAAAGCTTCTGGCGAGAAACTCGGAATCTACTGTTTGTTCCCTGTCAAACGCAAGAGGACTTGCGACAGAATATTGGATATATTGTTATTGATTAGAAGAAAATGCAAGATAACATGTTTCTATGGATCTGTCCGACGGGGGCACAGCGTTCGACTAGAAGATGCTGAGCATACTTTAACCTACGCCAATGAGAATCATGATACAGCGTGTATCACTGTTCTAAGTAACGAAAGCGTTATTTGGAACTTGAGAAATGTGAAGAAGAATCGGAGTTACTGCGGATTCGAAACATATACGAATCCCTTTCAGTATGCTGGTTCGGGGCATGTCTCGTGCTACTTAACTCGCTATCCATGAATCCCGGCAGTTCTATGAGGTAATGGAACGCGTACAAGCTCTATCCGTATCCTGTCACCAGGCACAAATATACGCACCTGGCCGTTTGCTCTCCTAAACGATTTTCTGATACCGCGACATTTTTCACAACCTGCAATCTTCAGTGGCGGAGCTACGGTGGAGCTACGATTCGTCCTTATACGCACGATACACGATTTATTCACAAAACCTGTAAATAGTGAACATTCATCGCTGAAAATTAGGCACCAGAGGGCAGGCGCGACGTTGGAAACGTTAAAAAGTTATGCCCAGGGCCGTCGTAAAATCGTGGGCTCCTCCATGCGAGGGTTAAGCAGAAATAAAATAGAAAGAAGGGACGTAGAACGGAAGAGAGCGAGTTTTCTCTTGATTGCTTCAATTTAACACTGTTTAAACATTAAACACGCTGTTTCTTGTCCGTGCGTCAATCTCGAGTTTCATTTCGCGCGAAAATTTGGGAAGAAAGTAGTTTTCAAAATAATGAGAAAATTTTCCCTACTCTTACTCCAATAAAAGTCAACAACGGTATTGATTAAGCTTTTCTGTTCAACTCTGGCTTCTTTGTTTATCTTATGCAAAACCGTATGTTATATGTAATTCGTTATACTTTTAAAACACGTTAAACACAAGAAAACTAGTTTCTATAATGTATTAATTTAAGGAATTTCATCGTTTTAATTCAAAGAAACACGAAAATATGAAATAAATTAAAAAAAAGTACATTATGAATAACTAAAATGATAAATATTGTAAAAGATCATTTAGCCAATGTGAAAAACAAATGCGACGATATTGTCGCAATTTTTATAATTTGCATACGACACGTCCCTTGGAATTCATTTTTCATTTTGCTGATCACGCGCTTATGTAGGCGAAAATAATGATGCAAGAAGATAACACCATTGAAAGAAAAAAATACTATGCTTCAATGTAATCACAAATTAAAATGAATTACTAATGACGAATTTCATTGTCGGATCGTTAAAACAAGCATGAAAGAAAAAAAACAACAAACATACCACGAGTTTTATCGAATAACTTTTAGTATTGTAAACGTTATTAAAATATGTTATATATAATTTGTATAACTAAAATTATGTTAAAGGTAAATGTCCATATAAAATAGCGATCAATGTATCACAAATGGTTTGAATTACCATAGCAATAGTAGCCAGGCTGTGTATTCATAAGTTATCAGAGAAATGTAAACATCAGTGTGTACTACACGCGACCAAAACAAGTTCTCGTTAAAATCTATCGAGACGGGCTGTCCAGCAAAAGACGAGAGGAGTTAAATATATGGGGAATGCGCAAGGGATTTGAGAGGATTGTCACGGCCCTGGTTATATTGTGTTATTCGGTACCACAACTGTACAAATCATAAAAACCAACAAATCAATCGCAAGTCCCTTGAGCGTATTTTCTTTTCTTTCTTTTTTTTTTCTTCTTTGGTACAAGTAATATTTTTGTTTTACCACGATCAAAAACTGAACCACTCGTGTTTACTGATTTATTGAAATTTAGAAAGCTGCCGCCATCTCTTCGTAAGGGCTGGCTTAACTGACGAACAGCTGCCGTGGTGGTCGCTAGCCGATTGCGATTATCCCCCCAAAAGAGGACCAATAATCGAAACACACACACATCGCAAATGCCGCGCTATTTAAATTCACTGACCGTTCGGTGCACTGATAAATATTCGGCTACACACGCGACTCCTTCGACACTTGATATACACCGTTTTTATATCAAAATTATTCACATATACTTTGTGTTTATTTGGGTTCGACGTCACGGATCCTTCTTACCTTCGTCGTCGAAAACTGCCAAGATGGCGACGATAATCACGTGACCACAATTTTATGACGTACGTGTAATGTTAAAGGGACGAAACGACCAGTAGCGTTTGTTATATATAGTCACGTGACCGGGTACACGTGCACATCCAATGAGAGGCTCTCCCAAGAATAAGGACAATCTGCAATTGCAACAATGTATAATAATAGGGTTGACTAACAAGCCCCCGCCCTTTTCCATAGGTACTTTTAGTAGACACCCCTCCCGATGTCAAGAAATGACGTAAGAATGTTAAAAAAAATTTTTATTCCCACGTTAGTATTTTTGACATTCATTTTTGTTAATTTTTATAATTCTACAGCGCGGAACCATGTGTATTCTGTTTTTGTATTTTTATTTATAGACTTCTGAGTATTTAATTTTTTTTCTTTGTAATATAAATATAATATAAAAAAAAGTTTTTTAGTCATATTACGAAAAAAATTACTTCATTCACGTGTGTAATTGCACGTACAAATTCATCTCGTTTAAATGGTATTTTTTTTTTATTGTAAATTTCACTATATTTAAATTCGTAACGTTATCGAAATATAAGTGGGGCAAATATATGTACAGTAATATTTACATGTAAATAGGAATTTCTTAAGTACGCAGCATGCAAAATTCTCTCGCTGACTCCCATGTTTTGCGAATTCGTTACGAATATTTTTATAAGGTCGTTATACAAAGAGTCCTGTATTATATCGTCCGCTGTATATAATTAAAAAATGCCCCGACGATTCTTTTAAAAATATGTACAATTTTCTTCATCTTCGCTCGATGTATCTTAATTAACAGAACGCTTTATACATGTGGTCAATATTAAAGGTAATCGTCATCGTCCTCATTGAAAGATAACACGGCTTTTTCTTGTTTTGTTTTCTTTATCTTCTTTTTTACAGGCTTGTCACCTGCATCCGACTCTGCTTCCGGTATTTTATTCTTTTTGAATATTATTCTCTTAGATAGATCTGCCGGAGCATTGGCTTCCTCTGGAACGTAGAATTCTCGTGGAAATTTATTTCCACTAAATTTCTCAATCGTCAATTAAACAAAAATCGTATAAGCTATACCTGTTTCCTTTTCTTTCTGAAACGCGTCTGCCTCTTCAGCAGTTAAATGCTCAGATTTCAGGACAACTACAACAGGCTTCTCTTCCTCCCGTTCTTCGTCGTTATCCGAGTCTTGTGGTAATACCTCCCTCTGTTTTAAGAAGTCATTTAAATGGTCGATTATGCTAATTACGAATAATTATGTATTATAGTATATTTCACGATCTTTTATGTGTGTGCAATGTTTCAAATAAATGTACTATATATAAAGTGTAACTGTAAAGATACTTTTACACTACATTTATTCATGTTATAGGGGCTTTTAATTATTGTTCGAATAAATTTGTAGTATTGTTGTTAACCTAGAAATTAAGCAGTTACTCTTATATTAATAATGAAAGACCATAAAATTTACCTTCGTGTCAACCGTGGCCCCTTCTTTGTACCCCACTTGTTCTTTTAAATCGCGTAAAAATTTCGGCTCATTCGGTTTAATGTATGACACGTTATGTTTCTTTCTGGACATCGCGTTAGTTCTTGTCGAAGTATTCAAATACTGAACATCGAAATATAACCTAACCCAACGTTAGGAAATAATACCTCACGCAGCCATAACCTTATGTATCCTACATAGATCGAGAGGGGAGACTTAACTAGGGAAATTCACTAGCACGGTAATTCTGATTGGTTGATACGGTGAGTGGGTTAGAGGAAGTTTGTAGATTCAATTACGAATTTAGTAGTCGAACATTGTATTAAATTAAAACCAGTTGTTCCTTTTAAAATGGGTAGGTTTGCAAAGTTAAACACGAAGAAAGTATTATAAAATATAAAATACTAATTGCTCAATTTCAGATTAAAAAAAAGTGTTCATTTATTTCGGTTTCTACTTCGCCGTTCCATGTAGTTACAGGATAACTATATAATTTCAACGTCAAAGTAATACACTTCAATAATTTATTCCTCTCATGATAACGATAATAATACTAGTAACGCTTGTCACAGTTTCAAACTGTTCTCAACGAATTAACTATCGATAAAAATTTAAAAAGATTTCAAAGGCGCCGTGGGCGACGACAAATCGCGTGGCAATTGATTCTTTGGGAAACGGCCGTAGCAAACTATCTTTGGTTAAATGATAATTCCACTTGACCAAACTCGTAACCAATCGCACGTGTCCGAAAAATTGTCAAAAACGATGGTCCATTCCGCGATCGTTCGGCGAGGGTACAATATTTACTAACTGTCACGATATAAAGCTGAATACAAAGATTTAAATGCAAACTGGTCCGACGTATGATACACGTTTGATACGTCGTGATTACCCAGAATTCGATAATTATATGAGTATTTTATTGGAGTACAATTTACCATGAAAAAACCTGGGTTGATTTACAGACGCGTCACTTCGGAATTATTTAGAGCCCTTAATTTCCCATCAGAATGACTAGACCGACGATGTCGTACTTGAGTATGCGTACTAATAATATATCCACCCTCTTCCTGTCGATTGTGCTTCTCTATTTGAATTACCGGCATGCACCGGGGTGCTGGCCCATCTAAACATTCGCAGCTTAAACTTGCGTCTAATTCCCCTTGATATGGTGGTGGAATCAGCAGACTTTCGGTAGACTTAGTCGGTTGGAAATGTCTGCTAGAACTACCAGAGTAAGTCATGCTACTGCTAGTTCTCCTTTGAACGGTGCCAGTCGGCGTTTTTGCTCGCCCATGTGCACCCTTTCCCGGCCTCTCGGCGCTGTGCGTTTTTATGGTAGCCGTGTCTAGATAACCGTATCCGAAACCGTAGCCACCGAACGCCTTGGTTGTTAAATTGTCCCAGGATTTTGGTTTGGCGTACTGAAGGCACGGTGGTGGTCGTTGATGTACGCTAGGATCCCAATAAAGGGTGTCTGTACTTAGGCTCGTAGAACAAGATGCGACGCTTTCAGCTGCAGTTGAAATGTCGCTGCTGGTAATGGAATGCAGGCTGTGTCCTGATGTGCGTGAGCAATTGTGGGCGCCATGTTGTTGTTGCTGCTGTTGCGATTGTTCTCGTTGCACGTGATGATGCTGCACTTGTTGTTGCTGTTGCTGTTGCTGTTGCTGCTGCTGCTGCTGTTGTTGTTGCTGTTGATGATGATTCTGCTCGTTTCTTGCTCTTCTTTGTTTCTCTCGACGTCTACGACTTGGTACGCAATTTGGATCGCAGCATGGGCTGGCCAGATCGTACGCATCTAAACTACCATTGTCGGATTGTTCTCTGCGACGACTGGCGCTCGAGATACAAGCAACGCATAAGTTATTTTGTGGCGGAGGATGAAGGGGAGGCGGATCGCAGCTGCTACTTGACTGTTGTTGCTGCTGCTGCTGTTGTTGCTGCTGTTGGCAGGATTTGTGCGACTTTGATTTGGCCGGCGTGCTGCTCATCCCGTTCGCTTGATGATAACTGTGTCTTGACGACGCGCTCACCCCTGATTCGCTTGACATTTTCGAGAGAAAATGGTGATGATCGCTACGAGAACGGGGTGGTCCTACGGCTACTAGGCAAGCTGCGTTCCGGGGAACCAAACATGGTCGTCCATCGGGAAACTGCAATAGCGACCCTCGTTATTTTTTGTATCCCATATATCCAAGTTATTCCATGAGCAATAGAGTACTCATTTGTTTATAAATAAGAAGGGCTGTCAGAATACCACGTTGTAGAGTAACAAGTGTTCCGTAGATGTGGCCGGTCGGCAGCATTGAATCGTGGAAGAATTGAAACTCGACGACGGTGACGGTTGATTGGGGTTCGTTGTGATCACAGTATTCGGCGTTCTCTTGCGTGCCGGTAGTGAATGGGTTTTCCATCGACCCATAAGAATAGACCGTTCCCTCTCGCAGAGTCTTTCTAATTCGCCGAGACGTGATTGGAGTGCACGTTGTAACTCGATATAACGCATATGCAATTCCACCTGCCAGAGAACGTAGATATCACGATCGATTGGAGTGTGCAAGCGTTTCGATTACTATATCCGATAGTGGTTTCGTGATAACGATTTTTCTGAAACTTACTTTCCTTACGCAGTCTTCGAAGGACACGACCATTCGCATTCTAGTATCACAGTTCTTTATGAAATTGACCAACGTCTTGTGATCCGCCCTGTCCATTTCGTGGCCGTTTATCGAAAGTATCACGTCACCCTCCCGCATGCCGGCTTTGAACGCTGGTCCATCGTATTCCACGTAGTCAACGTACGTGACCATCTCGATCTCTTGCTCCCTTTTGTAATGTATCCCATAGCTCTATTCAGAAATGAGCGTACATGAAATTATTAAAAGGTATGTGCCTTTAATTGAACCAATTCCTGCCGTGGAACACAATTACCATGATACCCGTGAAATAAAGGGCAACCGTAAAGAAGAATACGTAGCACATTATTAAATAATATTTTGCGCAGCTTGGCAAACGTTTGAATAGATACGCGATACATTACCTGCAACGTGAAACCGTACGTGCCATTTTTCTTCTCGACGATGATGGTGCGACGTCGTCTATCTTCATCCGCTCGTGTCACTCGATCAGACTTTGACCTCTCCAAAACAGCCTAAGAGAAAGCACAGCACCATGGTAAATTCGTGTTGAACGAAGAAAATGACCAAAACTACTGCACCATTGTCTGACATTGCATACATCGACTAAAAAATAAAACTAATATCTGACTGAACAGAACGAATTCTACGAAACATCTAGTTTCTTCTACACTCTATAAACATAGCGTCGCAACTAAGGCAATGTAAATCCAGTCTTCTGATGGAATTCTGGTGGTACTTGGCACGGTAGTCGGGAGGAAAATGAAATGAACGAGCACATTAAACAGATACTGCTAAAACAGTACACCGTTTCACACGGTACATACCGAAATTATACGCACAACACAAGGAACAAACAAAGTAGTACAACATAACAACAAAGAAAATAATAATCAGATAACAATTATTCAACACACGTTGTGCAACCCACAGAATTTCCTTGACCACGAAAAACAACTCGAAATGGGCAACAAGAAACTGCTCGAGGAAGGCTGTTTCAGCAAATAAAAATCATTCTTTCGATACACGAGTCGATGTAATAACATTACACATTCCACGACACCACTCCATTCCTCCTCGTCGCTGTTCTCAACGCCGGCACGATGCTGTTGCCCGGCCACCTCCGAATTCTGCGGCGAGTTGTTCATGATTCCTCGAAAAACGTACAATACAGAGTGGCACGCACATAGAGTAGATGTGATCGACAATCAAGAGAGACAGAGGAAGAGGGATAAACAGAGACCAATCGAATAGTTATCCCCTTAATTAGGTTTTCCTTGTGCGTTCACCATCAGGTGATTCCGTAGCGGAGGACGTGGTGACAGAGAGGCCAGGGCGTACACGCGAGCGTTCTGCTTCACTTTCAACCACGCTTCACTTTCTCCTTCCTCTCTCCCTCATTGTGCTTACATTTCGACAGGCGACGAACGCGCCAGCCAGCCAGCCGGCTAGGCCGCGAGGTTAATGTGCATTTAGGCACGATTATGTACGCTCTTTTATTGTTATCTTTACGTCCCGGCTGTCGCCAGTTCGAATGCGCCTGCCCGACAATATCGGCATACACCCCCGTCGACGTTCGGTGGTAACACGGAGGGTAGCGGAGAACAGAGCAAGCGCAGTCTCGTCCTGGAGATCCCTACTACTCCTCTGCGTCCACCCTATTCATTCTTTCCTTCATTTCCATCTATCGTTTCTCCCTCCTGCCACCTTTTGTCGTTCACCTTCCTCCACTGCCTGTCTATGCCCCTTGAACGTATGGTACAGGAATAACTCGTCGCGTGCAACGTCCTTGCGCGTTGCACATGGTCGGTTCCCCTTGAGGGTCGTGTCAATGGACAGGCTGGATACAACTATTCGCAAAATTTGCATTTGTGTTTTTGCCTTTCCTTGATTCGGTTTGGAAATGAATTTAGCCTATTTGCTATTGTCTGGTTGGTTTTTTGTAAGGATGATTAAGTAGGAGTGTGTATGTATAATGTATATGGTAGGGTGTGAAATGAATGACTGGCGAAAATGTAACGTGCAAGCGCTCGTTCCTTGGCCACCTCCATTTCCGTACTTCGCCGAACTATGTCTCGAACGACGAGAATAACGTCCCGCGATGCAATCCTCGCTGCAGTTGTTGAAATATTTTTGCAAGCGTCTCGACAAAGAGTTGCGCATATATGTACGTCACTGTAGGTAGGAACACGGACATATGTATGTATACACATACAGAGTGAGGTCAAAACTTTGACCATCTGTAATATTTTCGTTATTTGTAATAATATGGAAAGATGTTATATACAAAACTTGCACGATACGACAACATATTGCACGATACTTGCAACAATAGACCACACTGCTTTGTGGATATGAATAATGGGGGATCAGGTTAACACGTGTCGCCTTAACACCTTGGGTCAGGTAAACCTTAGTTGACTGTGGTGGTAATGCTCTGTATCAAGCAAATGTTCTATATAACATTATTCCATTTTTTTTCAACATTATAATAAGAGATGTCTAGAAACTTTTGCGTCGCCCTGTATACGATAGATATTAGAGTATTAAGATAAGTATTAGAGATGGATGATCGCAACGTATGACTATGTGAGAAGTTTTGCGTCGTACATGAGATGAATCGCTTTACTGTCAGATTCGCTGGCTACTTCTTCTTCTTCTTCTTCTTCTCTTTTTCCCCATGCTTTCCGCCACTTATCTGCGTGGCTTTATTTTGATCAGGTGCGCTATTATCCGCTGGATTTGGTCTCTTCAAAGGTGGCAAAGGTGGAGGCTTTGGTCTTGGAACAGGAACGTGTCTGCAAAGATTAATTTTGCGCCTTATTTCATTGCAATTAATTTCAAACCGATCCTACTGTTTCAGAGTAATATTATTATTTGAGAATTGCAATTTCAATAAGAGTATTTATTCCGCGTCATATCACCTAGGGTCATTCGAAGTCTAGAAAAGATCACAGACGACATTTGTGATCCAATATTTATCTTTAACCCTTACGACCTTTCGCAGTTCGTCACCACGCTTTGCATCATAAGTGTTTTTTTTAATTCGCCTTGAAATACTGCCGCGTCATTTAATTAACCGCAACAAATTCCTTTAATACCAATTAACGTCCGCGCGACTCAAACGGCCTACTTTTCCCCCCCAGTTTTTCCAGAGGATGATAAATTCTTTTTACTTGAAGCACATATGTATCTCGTTGATAGATCTATCCCGAGTCACGTTTATCCAGATTTTCGACTGCGTCCTAGGTGGTACGCATAGTCCTTTACCGACGCAACATTCCGCTTGATTCTGTTCTTCTTCTGCCTGATATTTTTTGTCCCAAAGCTCTTCCCATTTTCGCAAACGCTCCTGTTCTTCGGCTTCTTGCCTCGCCGTTTCTTCAGCTTTCTTCTTCAGTCTCTTTTTTCTAGATAACGCGGATTTTCCCTTCTTCTTGCCTTTCTTCTTTCCAGCCTGCTCTACTGTCTTCAAGTTCTCAACATTGTTGACGTCCAGCGCTTCCCCGCACGGCTGGCTAATTATTTCTTCCGGTTGTTTTAATTGCGGGAAAGTTTCCTTTTCAATGGACGGCGATACGTTTCTCGCGGTATTATTCAGATCGAGGAGCGTATGGACTAGTATGGCTTCCCATTGGAAAGCTCTTAATATGTTTTCAGTCAGAAACTGAATTAATACGTCATGGTGATGAATTATCTAAACGTTAAAAGGAACACGTTACTCTCTAGATAACAGAAACCTGTTCGGATAAATAGAACTGCTTAACAATATCTATGATACTATTCAATATTTAATTACCGAGTAAAAGTTGGGACCGTTTGTATTTGCTTTCCATGCTGCTATTGCGTTGTTCATGTTAACGAAAAATTTCACATGTCCGAACCGGGAATGGTTTGGCGAGCGTTAAATGTCGAAACAAAATCGCCGTTTATCGAAAGACAATTTCACGACGATCGTTTTCCCGCTCGAAAAAACATCTAACGGATCGTTCCGAATTTCTTTAAAGTATCGTGTCCATTTGAAATGAAATATTCGACGCTTCCTCTATTCAATTACAATTATCAATTTATACTTTTTACATATACTATTTTTTTTATTTCACGCAAAGTGCCGGAAGTGATTTCCTTTCGCTTCTTTTCTCACAGAAGGAACGCTTCCGTCATTTCGTTTTACCGCAGGTGCAACTGTACTCTTTCGCAGGACATCCACATTTTTTCGCGGCCTTTTTACTAAACAGGTCGCTCAATGGGTTGGGCCCTCCCGAGGTGGGAGGACCGCAACACGGCGGACAGGACCCCGTCCCGGGAAAACTGTGATCTGCTTGTTGAAGTGCAGCAGCGCGTATTCCACCAAACATTTGTTCAGCTTGAGAACAGCAACACGGAGATGCTCCGGCGGATGCTCCTAGCTGACCCCTCCGCCGTGGTTGCGGCGAGCATGGCGGACAACTTGGAGGATGTGCTCTGGGAAAGATTAAGGATATTATCCGATGCTAATTTATTCGTCATTTGTTCATTTATTCAGAACAGAAGTGAAAGTGATCTATTTGGAACAATGTAACTTATATTCAGGTGTGACGAAAAAGCACAGTTACTTCGATCTGGTTATTTGAACTATTTTTACCTCGTTCAGAGCAAACATTTACGACACACCTGTTGTATTTCTTTTCTAATAATTATTTTCAGAGCTAGTGACCTGATCATAAATCCGGACGTGTTTGTATTCAAAAAAGACCGTTCAAAGGTATCGTGTCTCGTTTTTAAAAGCAATATAAATAATTAAAAAAGAATATTTGAAATTCTCATGTACAGAATACATCAAATGCGGTTAAAAAAATAATTCCTCGTAATAGTATAACCCTAAAATAAAAATGGTACAAAGAAAACCAGCAAAAGAAATATCAAAGAAAGAACTGCACCAAATAAGAATAAAATGAAGGTTAAGTTTATCCCAGGATCCCCATCCCATCGAACTTAAACCTATTGAATAGAGTCTATTCAATAGACCGTAAAATCAAGTGTACCCAGGGGATGCTTGACGAGAGGCACAGCACGGTCGTGGACCATAATCTGGTTGTCTGGCCTTGTCGGGTGGGCAGGGGCCTGCCTGAACAATTGGCGTCGCGCAACAAGTTCTTCCGATGGCCTCGCCGCTTCCGCCAATGCCCTTCTTCGGACAGGTACATTTCAATGGGGCCGGTGTGTAACACTCGGAGGGTATTTTTTTGCACTGAAAAACAGGACTGTCTTCCGCCCCTTTAAACAGGTACGGTTTTTTATTGTGCGGTATCTGAAACTGGGTAACAATCTTCTTGCCGAAGCAGGAAGCTCTTATGTAGACTGTTACACTTCCGACGCACTGCCCTGTCACTGTCGTAATAAGAAACGTATCCTTGATGGTCTGACAGGGATTCGGGACTTTGAACACTTGTTGACTGAGAACCGCGTTTATAACAGCTTTCGCTTCGATTTGATGACAGCCAACCAACATAACATCCGGTAGAACTCCGGGTGGCAATTTTTTATACACGGATAATTTTATGGGGAAGCTGGTTAACGGTCTCTGAAGAATCATCGACGGCAATGCGAATAAGCAAGATTTGCCTTTCTTGAATGTTTGCGTGTCGCCCTCGGAACAACCACAACCATCGACCAAGCCGTCTTGGCAAATGTCGATCGATGGTAAGCTCAGAATCTGTAGATTCATGTGAAAACACGATCGTAACTTGATTTGTAATGAATCTTTTGCGATGCAAAGGAAAGCGTACAATAAAGTGCATCGGAGAAGGTGTTTTCGCTGAGGTTATGTTTCGAGGAATGACTTTAGTGTACGCTTTAGATAATTGGAAATGCGACGCAATTGGAAAATACTTGAAACGAAACACAGGTGCAAGCCGCTAACAATTCGTCTTGCATCGCCCTTATCACCGGTATTTTAACCTTGTCGACGAGGAATTCGAACAGGAATAGTTGCTGCTCGTCCATTTTCAACGAGTTACAGATTTACAGGCTTTTAGAGAATTCTTCCCATGGTTTCCACGATTGCACGAAACGTAACGGACGTTTATTTCTTAACCCACAATTTAGATAATTCGATCGGTTGAAACTGTTTCGAAAGTTGCGTGGTTCAGTAACAACCAAGAGGGCGCTGTACGCCAACATTTAAAAATACCCGCTATAAAAGAACTCAATCGTGCGGATGAAAAGCCACGAAACCATGGAGATACATGAAATTTAATAATATCCGTACAAATGAACAGTACAATACATGTAATATATAATCTGAACTATACAAAAATAACCATCCGCCCTATTTATTTTTCTTACTCTTCTTACTTTTCTTTTTCTTTTCCTCCGTCTGCATTTCCCTAGTTTCGCACCTGATAGGTGGTCCCTTCTCAGTCCCCCTCGGTGTTCTCATCTCCAGCTGTATATCCGACTTTTCTCCAACCCCAACGATACCTTTCTTCCCAATTCTCAGTACAAAAACATCATGTTCAGGATCCGTGTCCTCCGGATTGGTTGCCCCCGACTCAGGTGCCACAGTCACCGTAGGTTTCTTATTCTGCCCAGTGTCCAGAATACCGGATACCTTCAAGACCACAGCTTTTCCGCAAGGTTGGACCGGACCACGGCTCGATTGAATCAGGCCCGATTGTTTATGCACATCCGCGCACGTGTTCGGTTTCGATATTACTCTCGTCACCGATGATGACGCAGCACAGTCCGATACGCACGTGACGTTCGGTTTCAAGGTGGCCCCTGACGGACGTCCACACGGCAAGCATGGATGTTCCTCTTTCACGCATACCCGACAGGGTGGGCTTCTTACATCGACATTCGAATCCCTGAACATATCGCCGGTCTGAGAATCCACGACGCGACATTTATAAGTGACCGATTTTTCACCCGTCTGGTCACCTTTAAAAAAGTACGAAGAGATCGTTCTTTCCGGCGGCGCATCGAACTCTGTCACAATTGTCTGCCCGAACGCGGATAGCCTGACGAATATACACATGCTACCAATTTCTTCTTCGTTGTACAGTAATGGCACCTCGCCTTGGAAGACCTTTGGCGGCGGTGCCATTTTATGCCAGCATTGTAGTATCTCCTTTCTCAACGCGGCGAAATGTTTGGACATGTCGAGGTCCGCTTTCCCGACCGGTACATCCGGTTTCACTCCCTCGGGCATCTTCTTATGGACGCACAGCTTGATTATCAATTCGTAGATCTTGTTCACCACCGTTGATTGATCCATGGCGAACATCACGGAGCGACCGGAATAAAAATATTCGACCTCATCCGCGACACCTGCTTGCGGCTCGAAAAACGGGTCCACCGGGGTTATCTCGATGCTATCTTTGCCGACAAAGTCGAGAAACTCCACGGCGATTGTCGTGGGGACGAAGAACATCTGATTCAACTTGGCCAGACGTTCGCTGGTCATGTGGTGTATGAAGAACTCTAGTAGGAATAGATACTGTTCATTGGTTTCTGCGGGAAGTACGTCACGGGCACCGAACGGTGGCGTAGAATCTGCTTCCAATTTGGAACTGTCCTCTTTCGAAACTTTCTTCTTCGAACGGTGACCACGCTCCATTAATGCTGCCTGTTCGTTTCAGCGACATCAGGGTTGACTGAACGACGAGTGAACGGTGGCCAACGAAGACTCTTGCATCGGTGGAATTTCATGAAGAATCAACTTCGAATTTTGTTCCTTTTTACACTGGGCAGTTAGGTTACTGCATTTCCGTGAAGTTCGTTGCGGGAATTACGAAATATCGATTAGTCGTGGTACGTACTTTTTCAGACGAGTGGGTCAATCTTGGGGTACTGATTTTGCATTTCTGTGGCGCGACAGATTTTGCGTGAAAATCTGGATAAAAGTGAAATTGAACTTGTAAATGTCGGGGTTGTTAATGATGGCGTGACGACGATATGCCGGGGTTAATTTATATACGCAATTACAGGTGAAATTGCGGTCCTCGTATAAAACTTCGGTGAAATTATAAGTCGTTTTCGCAAGTATACTTGCGTGGAAATTTTCTATAGGAGTGTCAACGTCTGTGAATCCTTCGAGTTAAAAATACCAAGATGTTTATGGTGCGATTATAAAATTATTCACTCGACTCTTCCTTATATAATTATGTTCTAATCACGTTTTGGTATAATTGTTTCAGTTTCCCGAACCACCACCCCTCGATTATCGCTTGACCGATGTTCAACCAGTGTTCTTGACAGATGGAGTATTTTGCGCCGGTAAACCAACCGCCACCCATAAGTTTGTGGCTAAACAGCTGACGCCGATCAAACGAAAAGTGTGTAAGTTTATCGCTTCCAATATTCTCTATCTTGTTTAAACGCGTGCGATAACGTTTCCTGTTTCTCCGTCTTCCATCGATTCTAGAATCGCCGTCGAATCTGACTTATTTTTGTCCAACTCCTTCAACCAAACCACCCCATACATTGTTGGATAAAGAAAATAGAGCATCCCATATAAAAGAACCTTATCATTAAAGAAATCTCAGAAGATATGACCTTAAGATGACCTTCAATCTCATAGCCTGACTTCCCCCTTAAAATACACTAACTTTCCCCCGAACAATTTTTTTGCACCGCCATAAATTAGAGAATTATTGAGAATTATTATTACGCGGGACACGCCGTACAATTGTATAATTAATATGTCTCCTTACGAAGCTTTCCCTCGCCGTTTCCGGAGAATCAGATCGTTGAATCGCGGCAACAATTGCGAATGACTCCGGTTCATTTTAAAACGCGTGGCAATAAAACGGAGCACACGAACGCGACGATAATGCGTTTGTCGGTGGTCGTTTAATCGATCCCCCTCGGTTTAATGGCATTGGACGCGTTGTCGCAATTGAGTTAAGGCGATCGAATTAGGCGTATATACGTTCGCATAATCGTTGCAGTCGATCCGCTAGCGCCAGTCCAGGAATTGGATTCGCGTACGTTGAATCGGATTCTCGAGAGGGAGAGAGAAATGTACGTGGCGTGTGTCGGCAAAGATGACGGGATCGTTTTTCAATCGTTAAGTACGATGCCGAAATGGAAGGCCGAGTATCAAGGGGCACAAAAATGTTGGTATAATTTAAATATGCTTTGGGTTAGGGAAAACTTTCGTTTTAAGACGAAAGTACTGCCATTTTATTTGCCGATGCGATGCTGGAACGAAATTAATTGTTTTGGAACTGTTGCGCGGAATATTTCAACAAAATGCCGGGGCGTTTAATTGGAAATTATTAAATGAATTATATTTTTCTATGCTTTATTCGTTTTTTACGATTAACTGATACTCAAAATTTCGTGATACTTGCTGTGTTTGGTGTTGAACCAATTTCTTTGGTTTTTATCTGTTTCCTATTAATAGAAACCTATTGAAATAGATCTTTCCTTGCACTTTCTGTTACTTGTATACAAAGATAATAGTGGGATTAACTAGTGAGGATAAAGTTGCAACTAATTTTACGTTTGAAAAGGTCATGATTAAGCATTAATGGATATTAATGGATGGTTCCCGAGGTCGGAGATCGTCTATTATTGGCGAAGAGAATAAATTCTCCGAATTATCTGGAATATTAATTGTTCTCCATTTAAACTAATGGCTGGGCGCATACCCAGCCGGCGAATTTCGGTCAATCGAATATCGACCGTAAAAAAAATGGGACGTTGGAGAAGCAATCAATGACGAGATCAATCGCGTGCGACACTAATTTGTTAACGAGTCACGAGCGATATTTAATATTTAATAAACTTTAAATATTGCGCAAAACGTGCTTCGATATTTTTAACGATCTGCTCAATTTTGCACGGTTCGACGGACAAATATTTTTCACCGGCTGTGAAAAGTTTGAAATTTTCAGCCTCGTACTCGGTGTTCCCGCGATCGCAGCAATTCGAATTGCGCAACATTCGAGACAGACGAATCAAAGATTTTGCAAGATGCAGACTGAACGTCGTGGAATGCGCGAAAAAAGAGGAAACGCCTGTGTGAGTGCCCACCTCGGCTTTATTGTACTCAATGAAGAAAATAGAATAATATTGCTAATAGGAGTGATGATGAGCCGTCCGGTCGCGTGAGACCACCGGTTTCGTGGACAGCCGAACCCGGAGAGCCAGGCAAGCAAAGATTAAAGGACCTCGATCGTGATATAAAAGTGAGGGAAACACATGAAATGGATTCAAAATTACTATTACACGGATACATTTGTCTCATATTTTATTTCGTTCAACTCTTTCTCACCGTGGCTATCAAACTGTTAAGGGGTGCCCGGTTTAGGATGCTAAAAATGCAGAGATTTTTTTTCTAAAAATTATTGAAAAAACTTTTTAAAACCTTCAGGATATTTTGGGCTATATTCACACAATACAAAGTTATTTTTGTCGTTAAAGAATGATCCATAGAAATTAATATACAGTTACGAATCAATTATTACAATTACGAATCTAACCGAAATTTATTAATTTCCCCGATATTTTCTAAGGTGGTATCGCGGTCGTTTTGTACGTTCTACGAAGCGGGTTATTACAGAACGTTTAAAGAATATACACTGTAAACGCTTTGTCCGTCACAGAGTTAACCACTCGTTTGTGGAATTAAATTTAATATCCGGCGTATCGCGCGGCGACGCCACAACAGTATTCTTTTTGTAAGAGAATGCACGAACGAATGCACGAACTTCAATCGCTTCGCGACAATAAAAATCGCCACTTTATCTCGCGATTTGCAAATACCGTGAAATAGATCAAGGTCGTAGCTTAACTCTTACCATAGCGAACGTTTGCCTTTGTAACTATGTTATTAACCAGCTGATTGCAAAATCGACCACCCATAATTCATTACGAATGCAACATTAACCCCTGCGCGGGCAACCAAAGTGTTCAACCACTTCGAAGTCGCGTGAAACTTTTTGCCTAAAATTTTCTTTGCGAAAAATGATTCGACGTAAACGTGTCCAATGGTGATTCGGTTATTTATTGAGGACATAAAGAGACGATTAAAGGAAATACAGAGATTGGTGCAAGGGTGGCAAGTTGTCCACGCAAGGATTAACCGAAAACTTATAATTAAATTATTTTAGTATTTAAAAAAAGAAAGAGGGGAAATTCGTTTAAGAGTTCTCGTCTTACTCGTTGATAGTATCGCGTTACTATTTGCACAAGGTATCCGGGTGTATTTCACATAGAATATATATCAAGGCTCCGCGATTACGAGTCAGAAAATATGCGTGACAGACTCGAAATGTAGATGAATTACGATAGTCGGTTGCATTTACTGCACATACCCCGATTCCATTTCACTGGATCGTCGCGGATGAAAAATGAACGACTGAATCTCGAATAGAGTCCAAAGGACACGAGCACGAAGAATGCTTTGGAGTGTGTGGACACTTTTAAACTGGTTTCGAAAATGGACGAGACTTCGTCAAGTGGACCACCTGTTGACGACTGTGTTCAATCCACAGAGAAACATCGTACGTGGCTGAATTTTAATTTCTTTTTCCTCGAACTAAATATTGCAGGAAAAAAAATTTGCATTTCAATTTATTAGACGCAATTGCCTTGGTTCCTTCAATTAATTAAATAATACGTTTATACGTTTTATAGAATCGGCGTTCACTTGTTGTAATTTGAAGGGAAGGGTCGTCGAAGACCCCGACACGGCAATTTATGATAACGACAAACGATGGCAACGTCCCGAAGAGGATATGAAATTTCCACAGAGTGATATACAACTGGAAGAGGAACTTCGATATTTAACGAAACCATTCTTGCACAATTTGCACACTTGGTACACGATGAATAAACCGACGAAATTAATCATTCCAATTCGACAGACTGGAAAGACGCCGATACTGGAAAGACGCTTCTCTCATTTGTGAAATATCTATTAATGTCTTAATAAAATGAATGAAATTTTCACGGTATAAATTCGCTGAATGAATTGTCCGTTCGAAAACGGACATAATTATTGCACAGGATGACGCGACAGAACATAATCGACATTACCTATTGAAGTTGCTCGTAAGTAGGTTGAAATCATTCGCCAGTAGGCGAAAAAATGTGCACTATCGCGGGACGATAGTAAATCATCAGCGTGATAATTATGAAACGTGCTGCAGAGATGTGTCACCATTTTCCCATTGATAAGAGGAAACGCTGACTAAATGATTGCAATGAAACGCCCCGGCTAATGTTGTGCCAATTAATGTTGTAAAGCGGAGGACTCGATTTGCAAGTTCCATGAATGATTATTACGATGGTAATGTTGCACTGTAAATAGCGAACGTGCGGTTACAATTTAATTTCAACGAATTGATTTTAATATTGCTATTGGATTACACCATGGCGGGGTTGTATTTCTTTTTCATATGATGTTTGCGAATTCCAGTAAAGGCACGCCATCGTGTCAGCAGGAACTGGGATTGTTAAGATTTCTTGGGACACGAACCAACCCATGATACCTATGATTATATCATTCTCGCTGTCCGTGTCATTTCTTGCGACAAAGTTAAGCTCCTTGCATTACGATTTTTTGTTTGCATCGTGACAGGATTGGAAAATTGTACGCTCGTGACTATTTGTGCCGATTATTTGCCAAATCGATTAACTTCGTAAAATAAAAAGAAAAATTTATGGATTGGCTCCTTTTAAAGTAAATTATTTATTAATGGTTAATCAAGTAATTATCGAGGGAATGTATTTTAAATATAAAAAGTTAAGCACCAAGTAAGCGTTCTGATAATAAAGTTAACAAAATTAGTTAAGCGGAGCTAACGAGTGTAACTCGTTATTTTAAGATAAAGGGTGAATAAATAAATCGGCAAAAATGGAGGAGAAAGTAGGGTCCCAATAAACTTATTAAAAAGGCGCGAATAATAAATATCGGTCGATAAGGAGTAACGTTTCTCACGGGTCGAATTTACGTTTCATCGATTGCACTCCTCTCGATTATCAATGAATCGCCGCCACGCTCGAGTACGTGTCGCAGTATGAATTGCGCTACCAGATCGTTGCGATAAATATCTAACATAAAATTTTCTACCAATTCATCGCTTCAATGAGTACTGGAGTTAATTGCATCGTGCAATTCAAATTTCAATTAGCAGATTAGTCATTATCCGTGATCTAGATTATCCGATACCTCGAATTTGCTAATAATACGTATGTAATATATATAATCTTATCTGCGGATTCTAAACATAGTTACAAAATAAGGCTATAATTTGGAATCGGGCTTTTCGCTGTTGAGGCAGAATTAATTTTTAGCTATTTAAAAAGGAGATAGACTGTTTACTTTCCGATTAAACCAGCTAACCTAGATACTACTGTATTACACAGCTTTTAAGAGATAAAAGAGAAAGTTACGTAACATAATGTAATACGTACAATGCAATTGCATTAATGGTTGATAGTAATCTGATACGGCTGTTATTTTTATTAACCAATACCGATGTATACTTTTCATACAATAATTTATAAATTTTGTTGCTATAATATTGTTTTATATAAATAACGGCCAAAGCAATTGGTCGATTATTGGCGTAATTAATTAATATTTCGAATCGTTTGAATTGGGTCGCTTATTATATGTATGTATAGCTGCAGCCACGCCGGCCAAGATTTCATCATACGGGTCTTACCCGCGTGTGCACGGATCTAGTTTTGTACGAGAACCACGCCTCTAACAGTAAATATTAATATAGAAAATACGTTACGATACAGATAACTTAATTAAATACATGAGTCGAACGACAATACCGAAGTCAGACCATTCAGAGTTATTCGGGCGAAAAAAAGTATGCGTTATCTCTCCAAGAATATTTCAAAAGACGGAATACACGCGGTACTAAAGTCCCACGAACACATCGAATGTTTATTCAGTTCTAAGCTTCCTTCAATAATATCTATTACAATAATAGAAAAATGAAATACCTTTGTTACTCGTTCACAATGCCTGTAATCGCGATTGCATTATTCAAATCTTTGGCGACGATTTAAAAACGGGAACAAATACTCGAACAGAATTTCGATGAACGATTGTTCGATGGGGCGTTCGACCTCTGGCGGTTGTTCGATGAAACGCAGTGGACGCTCTTCTGGGGACAAAAACTTTCGGTTTATTCCCGTATATTCTTGTCTGGCCGGCAGTCTCATTCGGTCGGTGTTCGCGGTAGTGCACGCCGGTACGTGTAGTGCGATTCATTCAATTTTCCGTAAATCGTTGTGTCGTATTCACGTCGCGATAATTTCGTCGATCCTCGTGACAACTGTGCGTACCGGCGTTTGCCAGAAATGAAATAAGCATCAGACTACAGGTTTCGTTCGTGCCTGCCACGTTTATCTGTATACAGTATAAAACGGAACAGCAACTTCGTGCCCCAAGCCGCCACGCATGTAAGTACAACCCTTCGTTTACAAATGCAAAAGAAATTATGTATTTAAATTCTGCCTTTGTCTGCTACTGGCTTAGGGTATGTGCATTTTATTACAATTGGTTGAAGAAAAGATAATTCAAATCATTTTGCAATTGCACAATTTTCGAAACGATTTAACGCGGGAACAGTGCTCTATCGATAGACATCGATTGCGATCGATACGAAATTGGCAGGATTGCCAATCTTAATTGGAAATTTATTATCTCGTTTCGTATCAGTTAAGACAAGAAAGAAGATAAAAATGGAAAACTTGTTTCACGGTTTAGAATAGTTGCATTTATTTCTTTTTCTTTTTTTCTTTATTTGTATATTATAAGATGCCACGTGGTTTGCTATGCCGAGGAAATGTACAATTCTATCAGTTCTTTCTACTTTCTTACTGGATTTCGTCAGACAGCATTCATTTTAGGACGCTTTGCGCGCGCGCGCCTGGCCGCTTGCATGCGCTACCGTTGTTCAGGGTGAAATATTTCATGCCGTTCACGTAGCCAAGTTGTTTAACGAAATTCAAGGAAAAGAACGGCGAACATTGTAATACCGTAGAATTCTATTTCCTGCTGCTTCATAGTCTGACTTTCAAAGGCGAACTCGTCAGTTCGTACGCTCAGGCTTATCGATCAAATAATTTTAACCAACGCGAAGGTTATGCTAACAAGGGTTATCAGTACATATTTCCTTTGAGAGAAAAATCTGAATTCCTATTTCAAGTTTAAGTAGATGTTAACCACAGCAGATGTACATATCTCCTAATGTGAGTCATATACGGAAATTCAATTCTCGTATGCTGATGACATATTAGTAGGCAACCATGTTAGATGCAAATCGAATATTAGAGCCGAACGATTTGCGGAAATTTGTGTCGCTTACGAAATGTAGAGGAAAAAATATTGAAAGCAGCGATCTCGATTGAAATTCGCGATTCGCAAATTCTGTAAACGTGTTTCATCATTGCAGCCATGCTGCCACGAGCACGTGGTGCTAAGTTTGTGTGGACGGGACTTGTATGGCCCGTAATAGTAGTTTCATAGCACGTTGGCTTCGTGGTGTGATGTAACTGCGCATCGATATTTCAAGCATGCGCGTCGAAACATCAGGCTCTATTTAGGCGAATTCGTGCATTACCCTTTTTTGCGATTTGAAAAATGATTTTTTTCATCTGACTACCTCAAACCTTTCTTATTGGCGCTCTATAATTATTGCTGTGTTTGCCTGGTAACACGTGGCTCGACAATATCGACTCGTGCTTATTAACGAACTTGGGGATACGGGCTCCACTATACAGTTATGAAGTCGTTGCCTTTACTATGCAATTAAAAAGAAAGCCATGAATTAAGGGATCGCTCCTGGCGGAGGTATACAACTAGCCCTGAGAGTTGCATCATGTTGACGTAGCCATTCAACTGATTGTTATTGATTTGATGCTTTTTGCATTACCATGCTGGAAATATTTAGTAATGAATGAAAAATTGATTAATTTAAAAGCACAATAATTATTACATTGTTCTTTTATACTAATAATTAGTATAATATCGAAATGTTTTAAAGAAATTCAATTTACTGTTCCGTTTGTAATATTTGTATAGCTATAATATGTACATAGTGAATAATGAAGCTTCAGTAGAATAGAAATTTTATTGTCCCCAATTGTCCCGTTGCCAAATTGTATACGTAGGTAGATGTACCGAAAAGGAAGGTAGCTTTTAGAATTTAGGGGCTCGGCCAATCCTGTTTTAAGATACCATGACAGGATACTATAGGACAATGAGCTCATTGGTTCGAAATAAGAATCCCGGATAATCGCATCGTAAAAGATTATACTGAATATTTGTGCCAGAACAATATACATAACTTAACACTAGGTTTACGGACAAGTTTGAGCACTTATTTTTACCGATTACCCTCGGCTTAACGTTTGCAAATAATAATGCGCGTTTTCTTTAAAAACTTAATTCGCCTAATTTCGAAATGAAATATAATTAATTTAGTTATGTGATATTAACGGATCTGCCTTAATCTTTGTCTTTCGAATTCTGAAATGCGTCAAATTGACGCGTTCCGTAAACCTAGTGTTAAAGTAAAATGTATAGGAATCATTGCGAAGTATCTAAATTAGTGTACCACGAACATCGTACTCCTTGAACTCGAAAGCAAACCGGTCGAAGGGGAAATTATTCACAAGTTTTATAAGGTGCGAATAATTTCATTGACCTTGCAGTAACTGCAACTTTATTGCATGTAACTGTACCGAGATTGTCTTTCTTGATTATGTTTGCATAAGAGAACGATTTATGAAGAAACGATTATAAGAAACCACAGATATATTCTTTTTCATTTTTTTTATTTTTTTTTATTGAGTGTTTTGTGTAAATCTTACACAAAATCTTACAACTTACGGGGACAATTATTGGACCCTATCAAATTAATTTTTTGTTTCAGTATTTCGCATCGGTGAAACAGTTATACAATATCTATTATCTTCGCAAATTCTGTTTTGCTGCTTTTTAACTTTCAACAATATTATTTGCGCGTAATATAAGTTATACATATATTTTTTTCACGCTGCAATTGCTTATCACGACATGCGTCATTTTCTGTAATTCATGACCTCTAGATAAATTTGATTTCACTTATTTCTCATAGACTATACAATATAGTTGTAAACTTATTTACACAATTACTGAATTTAAGGGAGAACTGTAGATAATCTACAAGGTTTATTCAATCGAGTTTCCTTTGAAAGAAAATACAACTGCGTGAAAATGGTGTAAATTGTAGTTACACGTAATATATAGGAAGAAGTCTGTAGATTATACGGTTTATTTTCGTTTAGTCAATTCCAGAAATAGAAAGTCAAGGTTCGAAACTTGGTTGTAAAACACCATTGGTTGAAATTCCTCCACTATAGGGAAAATTTTTCTAACGTTAAACATTATCAAATGTTTCCTGCAGTTATCACTTTTCTTTCAAGATGTAATAAAATCGTATAATAATATAATAAAACTTTAATTTGTCGCAAGTGCATGTAAAGAAAAATGGTCGTTGATGTTATTGAGTAAAGAATGCAAAAAATTATTGATTCCCTTGGATATATGGGTGTATCATTAAATAATTTTTTTAACAAATCGTTCGTAACATTACGTTACATTACAAAATATGAAGTTACGTAAAAATGATTAGTTATATGATTGCGATATTTTTTCTCAGTGAGATTGTTGAAAAGATTTTACGAATCCGATTAGTGGAATCAATTTCGTTAATTGGATGAAAATAAACTATGGAATTTGATACCGAGAACCAGAACTACCGTGTACATTTATAATGTCCCTTTGACATGCCGGTACATCTCGATTTAAAGATTAACAAAACAATGTTACGCGAGTCAGTAGCTCCGTCTCTAAAGAATAAGCTTATCGCAAATTACATATCGAGTTTGCAGTTAATGTAATACAGTTTCAGATGTCCTCGTCAAAGTCAAACACGACCTGAAATGATGACGCAGATCCTTTCATCACTTTTCACTTCCTCGTAGTTCTCATCTTACCCACCGAGCGCATATCCGCCTACATTTTCTTTTTACTATTCAATCGACAATTTGACAATAGTATTAAACGTAAAATTAACCGCAATGAATAGAAGGTTAACTCTGAAAGTTGAACGACCTAATTTTCCACGTAACGTTCAGTCTGATAATTGTCGCTTTAACGAGGATAGATTAAAGATTAATTAATGCAATGTGAATTGCTAGGATCGTCGGTGCAATATCTAGAATAAACCTCCCCCCTGACACTACGTCACTCGAAGGCGTAGCGCATCGAATGCTGCAATGCAACGGGGTGAAGAACAAATTGCAAAAAGTCGAAGAACGCTACATTCGGTCTGAAGACGCATTATCAAACTGTGCGCAAACATTGAGATTATATAACGTTTCCTTCGTTTCATTTGCGCGACAGGTGTGCAATTTCTGTTCGACAAAATAACGACACCTGAAACGACTGGTTCGACGCGTTAATGGCAACAAATTACCGCCTCGGCTTTACTTTATGTATCTCAATGTTACCCTGTCGTGTTACGGTGAAATGATAATTAAGCTCAGTCACTTTAACGATACGCGAACTGCCTTTCGAGTATAAGGAAAATGAAACTAACGAGGAGAGGTGGCAATCGTTGGATCGTCGATTTTGATCAAACTTTTTCTGACGGACCTAGAGCAGAAATAAGTCGACCCATGTTTGGTCGTTTTTAATTAAGCAATTTAATATTTCCAGAAATCAAAGAAAATGAAATGCAAAATATCTTTATAAATAACGGGTATTGACAAAAACATGGGTCGACTTATTTTTGCTCTAGATTCGTCAGAAAAAGTTCGATAAAAAGTCGACGATCCAACGACTGTGACCTCTCCTTGTAAGTTAAAGCATGATTGCACTTTGTTCGAATTTGCCAGCGTGACACATTCAATTATACGGTCAAACTGGCTTCTAGCACTTCAATTCAATATTATAATAAAATTCAGGATAAAGCTATATAAAAATACATTTTATTCCAAAATAATAAATGTAGAGTAGATGAACGAATTATTAATATTATATAACTCCGATTTGAAATTATGGAACGTGGCTATTAATATTCGTACGCCATATTTGAATAGCCCTAATTACCTCAAATTATGAATTTTCTTGGCTAATAATTTCCAGGTATCATTTGTCTGCGCGAAATATTCTTTCGTTAGAATGCTATTTTTACTTTTGCCACAAGCGATCTCTGTTAAATATTCCAGAGATGTATTGTATTTTAATTATCGTCTTTGTGATGACGCGATTGTCTATATGGCGCCTCTTTAAACGTTTCCAGATGCAGTCGTATAATCGTGCACATACATATGTACATACATTTTTCCTTCGTTATATTGATCACCTTATTTCATGAGTTATAAAACATCATCTTACGCCCTGATAAGTGCTGGTACAGATAAAAAATCTACCGATATTAGCTTTCATTGCACGTGAAAAGAAAGGCGATAATTGTGCTTTACGTTAAACCCGAAATTATGCTGAGTTGTTTAAAGCAGTGATTTCTAAATTTAAACCGAACCATACTAAACCCAGTATTAATTATAAGTCATACTTCTAATCCACAACATACTTCATATTTGCACGCGATAACTGTATTCAGTGGTTGATACGATGTGTCTATAATGTTTAATTTTATGATGTTTGATATGATAACCCGTTTAACAAAAACAGTTTGCGCTACCGACGTTTGAAATGTCTCGTTTGATAAATGCGATATTTACTCGTAATTTGACCAGATGTCGTGAGTCGACGTTGTCTTGCCAGTTTTTCCTTGCTATCTGACAGTAAAAGTTCGACGGTAACGATTGAGATTTCACGTTGCGCTAATAGTCAGTAATGTAGTAAACTATATTAAGAATAATGACGACACAATAATCATTGTTTCCTCCTATATGCGTCTGAAACACTACTTGTTGCAAGGTAATGATAGCGAATAGCGTGTAATTACATTCGGGTGCATCGAACGTAGGAAACTTTGATATCTTCTATAGACACCGAAAGTTATTGGAACCAGATAAGTCAGAAATTTCGTTGGCGGTTTTAAACTATTTTTAGACGCAACACTTGCACCCGTTAGTTGGTCCTGTATACATATATGTATACATACTATAGTATTACTAGGGTTCTATATTTTTGGGGACAACGTCCGGAGTTACGACAAGAATGATTGATGAATGCTGCATGGCTCAATGAAAGGCTTTCCTATGGTATCACCCAGGGGCATTCTCTCATCTTTTTTATTTGCTGAGTCACAAATAAAAAGACATTAACACCGATTTCTTTTTATAACCATGCATTTATTATACATTAAAAAATATGTAAACATTGTCTGTTTTAATTATGTCAACAGAATTCTCAAATAAACGAGATTATATAAAGGGAAACCGAAATAGGGGTCTAAGTTTAACCGACTGCCACTTGATATTTAAAGATTTTACTTTAATGCCCTGTTCAGCTGTTATAGCTTCTGGCTGGATAGCTATAAATAGTAGAAGTCGACAAATGGTTAAGATCGTAAAGAGAATTCTTAAAAATGATACGTAGATATCAAGCAATTTATTTAACAGAGGCAGCCTTTGTTTAATTCGAAAAATGAGTATTTCATCGATGGGTTGCGGAGGGAAGATCATCATTATACAAGACTTCCGGCCAAGGATTGAATATTGTAAACGTTAATTACATTTACGAGATCCTTATACCTCTACAAGAATCCAATTGCCCAAAGATCTAGATAACTCCAACAACCGTGGCGACCTCGATTTTCCCTTGGCGAGTTTAACTACACCAATAACCTTGACCTATCTGCTTACGCTATTGACCCTAATGACCCCTGCAATCCTCGAATCTACGATGGCATTGATGATTTCAAAATGCACCCTTGATAACTATTCTGCAAGGGAGCAAGCATTTATACGTCACGTATATACGTACATGTACTATAGAAATTCTTCGAGACTTTGGAAGCTCTGGAAATCCCCAATCCGTGAAATTTCCTAGGATTTCTAAACTTGAACGGCCTAATTACAACCTAAGAACGTTAGCAATCTAATACAAGGAAATTTCAACCTACAATGACTGTTCTTCCAACGAAAATCGTTATGCATTCATAGTTAATGGTCTGCACCGTGCAGCATTATGAAAATAATTATTAACGGAACACCGGCTGGCATGTTTATATTAATTTTTCCATCGCATTTCCGCGAACGTCATTAATACACAGAGAACCGCCACGCGCAAGGTCAGTCTTCATGGTAAGTAGCGTCTCCAGATGGAGCGTTACGTAATGGCGCATCGATTATGCTCAGATTATCGATGAATCTCGACAGCAGCAAAGGCAATGGAAACCGTAACACGAGATGAAACAAAAAAAGATTTCCATCTATAAGTTTCAGATATTCTCCATTATGTTCAGAGATCATAGTTTCCATATGGTATTGTTCCACCTGTCCAATGCTAAAACGAATTCTTGTTTTCAAATCTCGTGCATACAAGAATCTTTCGTCCCCATTTAAGATTTATTTATGCAACGGACGCGGTTAAGCTACGATAATTTTGTCGTATGCGCCTCCGTTTGAAACACAATTGATAAGACTGATAATAATGTGCTGCAACTGTTTATCACCTCATTACGGATTTCAACTTTCAAATTGATATTTCGAACTGAGGTTTTTGGTACCAAGCGATTTAATGATCAAGCTTGACATTGGATAAGAAATGTTGCACGGTGCAATTCGAATATTGAACATATTACCGATTAAAAGATACTTTCCACTCCGAAAAATCTGTCGGCAATAAGATATTAATTTTCGAGCAGTATTATTTACACGATTAAAAAAGACTAAATGGAAGCACATCCATCGTGTTACCGAAAATTTAAGATATCTTTGTGTCACGTGCGAAAGGTATTTTTGGACGATATTTATTTACGTTTGTGATTTTTACAAATGCTAATGCCAGCGCAAATTAATGACAAAAATATATTAACATATATTGCTTTTTTTTGTTCCAGACTAACGATATTAGTTATATCAGGAGGCACACACAGAAATATAAAAAATGGTAAATTTTTATCGAAGCATATAATAATTATTATTTATAGCTTATAATTTTATTAAACAATAATCATTATAGGATAACAAACCACCGACGGAGTTGGACACTTTCCTGCCCCAAGATGGGTCCAATCTTAAAGATGGGGTACTCACGAAGTAAGTACTCAGCAATTTCAGTTTACCCAAATATAAGTTAATCAAATTAGTTTTCGTCAAAATCTAATCGCGAGTAATAATAAGCATAATAAAAGAAATCAAATTTCTAGCGGCGCCAGCGCAATAATTGTACCATACTTGTTACAGATACAAAGTGCAAGTCGCACCGCGTGATACGGAGGCCGGACAAGGCGATGGAAAAAGCTTTGATCCCTTCAACGAACGAAGAGTAGATAACCCGACGACGTAAGTCACACGATAGAGCATTTTATATAAAAATATTCACTAAACTGGTACCCTTATCTTCCCAAGCTATGTGTATTTATGCTGTTCGATAATAAAAAAATATCGATACATCTATTTAATATATATATATATATGTGTGTGTATTAAACAAAAATTCAGCGCTAAAAGATCAATATAAATAAATTAGTGTAAATTCTCTAGTTATTTCGAAACTCTTGTATGTCGACCGATCGAAGCACACAGAGAGGAAAAAAATGCTACTAATTTCTTGAGTGACCCAAGTAATCTCTGTGTACACGTGTTATCACTCATGCGTACAGAAAGGTTAATAATTATTGGTTGTTTTCTATTTGTTCAGGGACTGCGACACGTTAACGCATTTACTGAAAGCGTCCCTTGGAACAGGTATATTATCAATGCCAATCGCTTTCAAGAATGCCGGTTTGGTAGCCGGCGTTCTTGCTACGATCCTCGTGGCGTTCGTGTGCACGCACTGTGCATATATTTTGGTATGTACAAACGCGAAAATCTTACGCAAGACGATTGTAAATTGGAACAAAACAATGTAAGTTGAATTTGGGTTTCAGATAAAATGTGCACACGTACTTTATCACAAAACGAAGCGCACGGAAATGAGTTTCGCTGATGTTGCGGAAGTCGCGTTCGCAACGGGACCACAGTGGAGCAGAAAATTTGCAAAACCGATTAGGTACATTATATTCAGTAGGAAACTGAAAATAAAAAAATATATATATCGTTATGTATAATAAAATTAATATATTTACAGGTATCTCATACAGATTAGTTTATTTGCAACATACTTTGGCACCTGCAGCGTGTACACTGTTATCGTTGCCGCTAACTTCAATCAAATCATCGAGCATTATAAAGAGGAGGGATCCGGCGAATTCAGTATCAGATTGATGACCGCCTGCTTGTTAATTCCAATGATATTGCTCAGTTGGATACCTAATCTAAAATACCTTGCACCTGTTTCCATGGTGGCCAATATATTCATGGGAACTGGTTTAGGAATAACTTTTTATTACTTAGTATGGGATCTCCCGTCTATCTCCTCAGTGCCTTTATTCGCCTCCTTCGAGGATTTTCCACGATTTTTCAGCATTACAATTTTTGCAATGGAAGCAATAGGTACCGATCGACTGATTAATCTTCGTTAAATATCTAATATATATCAACGAATAACGTTTTCTCAGTACGCGTATATAATTATAGAATTTAATTTTAATTACAAAGTATTAATATTTCAGGTGTTGTAATGCCCCTGGAAAATAACATGAAGACGCCACAGCATCTTGTCGGAATATGCGGTGTTCTGAACAGGGGAATGTCCGGAGTTACGCTCATATACATTTTACTCGGTTTCTTGGGATACGTGAAGTATCAAGACCAAACTTTGGATAGTATCACGTTGAATCTGCCAACGGAAGAAATGTAAAGATTATGGAAATTACATGGACGAAAATCAGAATGAATTAATATTTAAGAGTACTAATTGTGCCTTGTATCTTTTTTTAGCCCGGCTCAAGTAGTGAAGATTCTAATTGCCCTAGCCGTTTACTGTACGTTTGGGTTACAGTTTTACGTTTGCCTTGATATCGCATGGAACGGTATAAAAGATCGATTCCAGAAAAAGCCAATGTTGGCTAATTATATTCTCAGGACAGTCATGGTTACTGGAGCAGGTATATATTTTCCTTGCATTAGCTAACGAATTTAACTTCGTAATTTTAGAGCAATCGAATTATTCAATACCATTGTTTGTGTGTTACAGTTTTACTGGCTGTGGTTGTGCCAACTATCGAACCGTTCATCGGCCTGATCGGTGCATTTTGTTTTTCGATATTGGGCCTTTTAATTCCTGTGTTCATTGAAACCGTAACTTACTGGGAGGTTGGCTTTGGGCCAGGAAATTGGGTAGCTTGGAAAAACGTAATCATCTGCATTATTGGCCTTATGGCTCTAGTATTTGGATCGCGTAGTGCTTTAATACAAATCGCGGCGTTATACAGTTAAAAAATATTGTTTTCATTAACGCATAGATCTTGTAGATATTCCAATTTTCCAAGCACTGAAATGCGTTTGGAAACCGTTAACAGACCGTTCACGCAATAAATTTCTGATATCCGATGTTTCACGAGGACAATCACGAAAATCGAAACGGTACATTAAGTTGCAAAATAATTTATTCATCCGTATCAGAAATTTAGATGCCATGTATACGCTTACAAGAAGTGCTCCAGTAAGATAGAAACGATTGCACTAATCAGACAATCGTTTCGATTGTTATGCAAATAAGAGCATTAAGAACAAATTCTTGTAAGAACGATGAAACAGAAAACCGACGTTCGGTACGATTAAAACAATATCAACGCACAAACAATTTATACGATAGGAGGAACAGTAGGGAAGGTTATACGAAAAGATTGAATCGTTATCAAATGGCTAATGTATTTGAAAGTATAAATAAGAGTCCATCTTGTTCCTAAAATTTACTGCATACTGAATTCTATTTTCAAGTCGAGACAGATTTAGACTGAATCGAATGGACAGTATTTATACGAAATACTTTTTACCATTGGAACAGTAAATTATAATTAACTTTCGAATTACCATTAATTTATGCAATATTACAAAGGATCTTTCCTTAATGGTAATCACGATGAGAGTTACGCTTAAACTTTTATATTATTGCGGAACTGACGGCATTTTGTTTCAGACACTTCCTGAATAACTTCACATCTGTATCTTCATTTGTCAATTTCAATTATGATTGTATACGTCGTGTTAGTCTTTCAACTTAGCAATCAAATCTCAAAGTATAACCTTCATTTTTCATGAATTTAATAACATAAATTATTGGTACATAATAAGTATTGTAATATTTGAATCGTTTGTAAGCGGAACTTTTAATTACGCAACTACATATGTATTGTAAAATAAGTTCTCGACACGTGTGTCGCGCACGTGACCCACAGTGTGCGGTGCAGTGATAGAAGTTCACTCTCCTGTGCAGCATTTAACAATTGAATGTATACATTTCTAAACGCAAAGCATGATCTTTTTCGAAGCAATATTTGCTTATCTATCTTCTTATAAGTCGAACGTTCTTTTCTCCTTTTTTTCTACATACAATTGTTGGAAATTTTTACATTTTCCTGGGAAAAAATTAAAAAAAAGTGGAGTAATTACAATTTTAAAATACAAATCATTTTAGACTATTAATATGTATACTTTATTTTACCCTATTTTGTACACAATTTAAAAAATATATTTCTACATAAATAACGATCCTTAACATTAATTACGCAAAACATTAAGCAACATTTCTTGTCTCGGTGTTTCGACGCCACCTGCGCAATAATGTGTATCTCAATATTTCGGGCGAGTCGTAAGAATAAGAGATTACGCGTGTTCATTTTTCTAGGGGCGCGTAATTTAGAAGCTTCTCGATTAGATCTACATGTCCAAGAAGCATTCTGCGGCAGCAATATCGTTTTAATCCCAACGCGTCAAGAGCATCTCTGCAACACATACATGTACGTCATAGATTGTATTATCCGCAGTGTATACAAAATATTTTAATATACACTCTATCAAAATTATTTTTCATACGAGATTTAATAAAAACATAAAACAACGTGCTACGCTATCATTGCGATAAACGTTACGTCTCACAGCGTGTACACGATTGAGGTTAGGTTTTCCATTCGAATGTAAACAATATCTACGAATTGCACGATGCATAATACACGTTCTATTTTATTCACCTGCGTTGCAATTATTTACACAATTTTATGTAACAATAAACTCGGCTTACCCTTCGGTGTACTCTGCCTGCAATAATCCAAGATAAGCCTCCCACTTGTTACCGATCACTTTTCCACATGTGAAGCAACGTACGGGTATAATCATTGTGGCGAGAGTTTGACTAAACAATCGGATCGTTTAAACTTTTAATTGGTACAACCGTGTATCTCCACTTTACTCTCGATATTATGAAATAAACTGTCGATACGTTTCGCACGTTCTCGAAACCTCGACGAGTTCGTGTCACCGTTTACAAACTAAAACGCCAAGAACGACGCAACACTCTGAAGTATTCTAATCGCGTTCACTGTTGCCAACAGAACAGAACGAACGCGCAGTCACGTAGATCTGTCGAGAGGGTTACACTACCGAAGGGAGCATCATAAATTTATTGTAAATATTTAAGCCATATTGGTATCTATTATCGATATAAAAAGAAGGAATACGGTTATTGTAAAATAAGGAAACCATAAGAAACGGACACAAACATACTTTAATTAACTTAAGAAGTAGAAATATATAATTATAAGCATATCGCGTCGCAACGATCACGACCGTCTCTTAACAAAACCAGCATCGACCCCGCAAAAATCGTTTCCTGATATTATAACCTTGAAGCAAACGAACGCAATAATTTTCCCACTCGTATATCGTTATAGTATTCCTTTTCTTCTAAGAACTGTACATTTCTATCACTACCAAACATTCCCAAGAATATTACTCTGACATAAGAGAGTTGTATTCCGTTATGAATATTCTAAATGCGACACAATAACGTGACGCTTTTTTATTCGTTCGATTTCCATAATATCATACCAATGAGATCGTGGCGCATTGTTATTCCACTCCGCTCGGCTCTTGGTAATTAATAATGTGGCCTGTGGATATCATATCGTTAATATCACCATATATGATAGGGTCGTATACATATATTGAGCAAATAATCGCAATTACGAGGCAGAAGAAATGCGCTGACGATTCGAAACGCGGTTCTTCCGTAGCGCGTTCGAAAGGTAAATAATACAGTTTTGCGTCTGGCGCGCGCCCGGAGACAAGCCGCGGCAGAGAGACAGCTGCTCCGATCGAAGGACATGAATAGGGGGGTCAGAAGGGAGAGAGGGAGAAAGAGAAAAATACGAGGCCGAGGCAAAGGGAGAACACCATAAACACACAAGATTGGATTGCTACTCTCTGCTTTCTCCTTTGTCTACTGCCGCTACTGGATGGAAACATGCTATAACACGGTCAGGCTGCTTATCAAATCGTTCGCGTCCGAATTCTCGTCGATTTTGCTCCTCTTTTTTTTGCCGCGCGCGCGTTTTTTCTTGCCCGTCTCGGAAACCGATGAGATCGGAATTTTGGCGCCGCACACCGACGCGACATCAGTGACAGTGTAAATGGTTATGTTAGCTGGCGAGTGTAACATTCTCGTATGCGATTTTCACGTATCCGTATTGCCGCGTAGCTCGCTGTTCCTGCGTTTCACGTTGCACAATTGCACGGATCCTTTTGCCGTATTATCGTGCTCACGATGAACAGCTCGCGTCAACGGTAACGTGGAGTCAAGGTTATATCCTGTGCGTCTTTTTCGCTGTATTGTCAAAATCAGCTGCCATTGCTATAGCGTGCGTTTCTACTTGTTCTCTTCGGCTTTTCTTGTTTTTCCCTCTGTTTTTTGTTTCTTGTTAAGCTAAGCTGTTACACCGTCGTGCCCGACGTTTCATTCAGAATTGATTATTCTTGTTATGTTTGGCCCCGTCCGGCTGTACGCGGGCAACTTGCCTTCGTGCTTAGAACAGGCGGGTATATTTCGACAAATTTATGCACGACCCATTTTACGAACGCGAATATGCGTGAATAAAGTTTAACGATACACGTGTATTTCATTAGATCGCGCGTTAGTTTAACGTTATTTGAATATTTGCGAAGAAACAACAAATAGAAGAATTGTAAATAGTATTGGTAATAATGCAACAATTCACTCTGCGTATACGAGACAATTGAGCCTTCAACTTTTAACTCTGTTGTATAATAACAAATGAATTAATATCATGGGAAAGTATGCGTAATTGTACGAAGCGTGTAAAACGATATCGTACCAGTGAAACGTGACTGGCTATAGATGTATGAACACTTTACGCGAGTAACTTTCATTTCACAACTGGCGTATAATATTATAGCGTTAGGCATTGTTCGCCGGTAAGTACTTTGTTCGCTTATTTTTATTTTCACTCATCCGCTTATAAGATATGTTGCAGGATCCAGAGATTGAAATCCGGTCGCGCCGCTGTATAGGAAGGAAGTATCGTGACGACAGAGCGCTATTGTTCGTTGAGACAAACAGGCAGGAAGAGGTCTCTTCAGCGGAAAGAAAATACGGAGAATAGAAGTGAGGGATAAGTGCGACGGCGGTAAATGCAGTGGTTGAAGGAGAGATGGACCCATCAATGTTTGTTGCGTACAGCCCCCAAACAAACGGCGTTCCACTGGAGTCCAAACTTGCTACCTACATGGTACTATAATACTTATCTGTAATTTATTCAAGGAGAATCTCGACTCAGTGAAATCTTCCTTACCGTATTATCCGTTTAGATGCATTAGAGTGTTCGATAGATAATGATATACGAATATAATATTTTTCTTATACTTGTTTCTTTTCAAACAGAATCGTCAAAGCCCTGGGGTAACACTTAATACCACGGCTGTTACAAAACATTTGTCAAACCTTTCTCTGGATTCACAGAAAAAGGTAACTGCCAGCCCAGAATTTGTACCTGGAAGGGGTCTTACTAGTAGTAACAGCAGTTCTCCAAATCTTTTCAATAATTCTTATCATTCGCAAGAGAGTGTGGGTGGCACTACTTATTTCTACCTTGGAAATGCCGCGACTGATGCTGTCGGCGCTGAGGACGGACCCGAAACTGTAAGAGCACTCGTGTATAATCATTCGATTGATCAGACAAATCAATGAATCTTCTTTCTATCGACAGATTGCAAATGTGGGAGCAGGTCAGGTAGGCTATGTCTATCCGGGTACGCCTGCTCACCTCCGGCCAGTTAAACCCGCCAAACCCACATCGTCTAATAGTTCTTCTGCTCCCTCGACTCCGCCTCCTCAAGCGACACCCAGTTTCTTTGTCAGCGAGAATCTGCGAATAGACATACTCCAAAAGAATGCTCTGACGTTAGCGCAACCCGACGTGGTACGATTCCCAGATTTGCCGAACGAGGTGGACAATTACCACGAACTGTGCCCATTGGAACCAATTCATAAACCTGCCTCGACGATGCTCGGCTATCAAACATCCACGTACAAAGCTACCAGCATTAAAAGCGGTACACGTTATTGTTTACGTCGTATACATGGTGAGATTCCCCGCATCGTCGTACAAATACACAACGAATCGTACAAGAGATAAAGGAATCGGTATTGAAATAAGCGTTTAATATGTGTTTAGATTTCAGACTTGCTAACACGAAGTGTATGGTGCTGGTAGATATGTGGAAGCGATTATCGCACACCAATCTAGTACAGTTACGAGAAGTTTTTACCACCAAGGCCTTTGGTGACCATTGTCTGTATGATTATATTAAGAATATTCGTAAATGCAACTTTATGACACAACGTTCGTTGTTTCAGCCATGATATTTGTTTACGACTATCACCCCGGATCGGAAACGTTGTTGAATAAGCATTTCTCGGCGACCGAATTGAACGGCTACACGGACCCATTCTCCTCGGACCCGAATGCCCCACGGCCCTACAGTCACACGAAGAACACCATTTTGAGGCAGCAACATAGCAGTATGTTACCAGAAAGTGTCATATGGAGCTATATAATTCAACTGACTGCCGCTCTTCGCGTCATACATGCTGCCGGTTTGTACACGCCTACACTTCTGTATGAATGTATATATTTTTCATTTCTTTCGCCCCTTACCACTTCGATGTATTATCGCAGGCTTGGCGTACAGATGCTTGGATCCCACGAAAGTCTTGCTCACGTCGCGAACGAGACTTCGTCTGAGCTGCGTTGCTATACCGGACGTTGTTACTTTCGATGGCAACGCGGCAAATCCACTCTCGCTTATACCACACTATCAGCAAGAAGATTTAATCGCTCTAGGAAAATTGGTGTTGGCTTTAGCGTGTCGCAGTCTCCTTGCCGTCCATCGCGACAACATGCAAGCCTCCCTCGAGCTCGTCGCACGTTCCTACTCTACGGACCTTCGTAATCTTATTCTGTTCGTATAGATTTCTATGCTTCGTATAAATATCAGCGTATTATCCAATAGCTCGACCCAAAACAGCAGCGGGGTAGATTTCCACGTGGCTTCATTTAGCGTGCTGCTTTTTATAACTTCACTTTTTGCACAATGTTTAAGGTTTTTCTATAAAGTAGTTTTTTTTACGGGCGTAAAGAAGGATGGCACTGTTTATGTTACGCGCTATGTCGACGTTTGTCTACAGGTCGAGTACATGAATACAATTTTGCAGGTATTTACTTTCTAATCAAGCACGGAGAAGTGTAACAGATCTCATGCCGATGATCGGAGCACGATTTTATACGCAATTAGACGCAGCTCAGCTTCGGTCCGACGTATTGGAGAATGAGCTTGCCAAGGAGTTGGAAAACGGGAGATTATTTAAGTTACTTGTAAAATTGGCTACTATTAACGAACGACCCGATCTTAATATGGAACCTACTTGGGCAGAGACCGGTGACCGATACATGCTCAAATTGTTTAGGGATTATGTTTTCCACCAGGTAGCGGCTGATGGAAGACCATGGCTGGATATGGCACATGTTGTATGTTGTTTAAATAAGTTGGATTCAGGTTCTCAGGATAAGGTATAGTCTTCTTTTTTCAATTTCTTATATTAATTTTCCAAATAATATACAGCTGAGTCTCGATTATCCATGTAATTCAGTTAATACGAAAGGGTCGGTGGTTGTTCATAAATCGTATAATAAAATCTTAAAAAAACATTTTAATAACGTACTCCTGAAAGTTTTAACAACAGATGACTATTTCCACTGTTCTACATTTCATGTTTTTAACATCCGAATTAAATAAAGTTGGAGACTCTATCACAAAGTTTAAAACGCGTCGTTTAAGCGGGACACGGATATCCGAGACTCCGCTGTACAGAGTGTCCGAATCGCTAATAGTAATACTCTTACATCTACTTTATTCTTGAATAAATATTTCTCAGTATTCTTTTCCCCCCGATCTTATAGATATGTTTAATGTCACGAGATGAACAGAGTGTATTAGTAGTAAGTTACGCAGAGCTACGGCAATGTTTGGAGACCTCATTTGGAGAGCTGGTACAATCCGCGAAAGAAGCTGTCTAGGTCTGTCTCAAACGTTTTTCTCTGATGGCCAGACAGTACATACTCCGAACCATAAATGTGATATCACCACTTAGCGGTACTATCATTTTAACCTTTATCAAGACATAGGAGAGTGAGATTCGGCCCGTGAATTAAGTTTGGTGATAAGAGAAATAGTACGTGAACCAGTTTGTAAGCATAATCTCAAATGTCGAATCATCAGTTTCGTGCGAAATACATTCTGGTACTGCCATTTGAATGTAATATACGTGTGCGCAAAGGAGATCGTGTGATGATGCAAATCAGTAATGCGTTTGTGTCGCACTCTGTGGAACCTATTTCCTGCGGTACTGTTGCAAAAAAAAAAGCGAAAAAAGGAGGAAAAACGAAATGAACAAACAAAACGATAAAAAAAAAGATTGTACACAACTTAATAATGCAATGATGTCTTAAGAAGTCTTAAGATAATGAAAATACCTAAACACAGTCAGTGTATAGGATAGATATTAGTTTTTAGGATACAGCTGGTAAGCATTAATTTTGAAATAAATGTTTATTTTTGAAAGCAATCTTAAACAACGCTGTGTAATTATTTGGAAATGTTGCATCATTTAATTATCCATTATTACATTTCTGTACTATTTAGTATTCTTTTCACACTTTAAATAGACGAATTATATTTCCAAGTATCGCTGCGAACGAAAAACAAAAAAAAACAATGATTTTGATACTCGTAGAAACTTGCTACTTCGTTTGTTCCAGTTTATCCAGCTGCCAATCTGTAGATTCGGTTCTTGAACTGTCCTATCTCCATTCCCTACTGCCTCTTCACCTCTCTTCGACTGCTGTCCGCAATCACTCAAACTTGATCTCATTTCCTTCGCGCAATTGCACGACCGCACACGCACACACCACCGATGGTATCGTATACATGGTCGTCGCTATCGTTTTATTTGCAAAATTTAGTCTTAAACTTGCATTACTACTTTTTACCGCTACTTATCCTATAATAATATTTGAATATATTTGAGATATGGGTTTTCGTACATTCGTCACACCTGACTAAACGAAAAGATGTGTCACTGCATGGTGATGATTTTCGTGGCACTATTTCATATTATTAAAGTTTTATACAGACGCCCATGCGTTTATCCTACATACGTCCTGTGAATCGGACAAGTTTAAATACATTATGCGCATACGTGTATGCATACGTGGCTGACCATGGAGTCGAAATAAGAGGCATATTAGACGTCGGTTTCTGTCCAAGACACGTCAACCGACCCGTCCGAGCACGACGTTCTTCTCCTAATTGTCTTAATGCCGACGTGATTTACTCCCCTGTACAGTGTCACTTCTGACAATCACTTCTCGTGTACACGTATCAGTTATGTACACGTAGCCTGATCGCGTGTAAGACTTCATTTCATTCGACATCAACCCGCTAACCCAGAGACGTCACACGAATATAGCCAGACATTTTTTTCTCCCAATCATCTTACTATTTAATAATCAAGTGCTTGGTACATAAATCTACATAAATATATAATTTCCGCTGCCGGTTATTAACTTTTCCCAATTGTCTCCGATAATATTTTATACGTCGTTAATATTCATAAAAATAATCTCGAACAATGCTTCGGTCAATAATATTTCCATCCGTGACATAAAACAATTTATCGCCCCGTAAACCTCGGCGAAAAATCCGAGATATATCTATAACGAGATCGTTAAGTCATGCATGCTTTAAATCCAGTTTCGCTGGTCGTTAAGAAACTCTAAACACCGGGGCAGCGAACCCTTGAGCAAGTGATTTTTCTTATGATCGTCCCACGATCGTGGAACTGGATTGTCCGGAAGGTCGTACGAAAGCAACGTCAGTGTATGCGTTGAAAAGAGACCGGTCAGTATATGCCCTCCGAGCGAGAAACCACTTCTCGTTGGCAATTAAGGAACCAGCGAATGTATATATGACCCGAGCTTGCCGAGGAAGAAGGTCCAGCTTCTTCTATGCGTTCTAAGAAAACGGGGCTGCCAGCGAAACGTGCTCAGGCAATATATGGTACACAAACGCGTCGTTCATCTGGTCCCCTTCTGTCTCTCCCTTAGTTGTCTTTTCGTAAAGTCGAGAATTCGCGATGAAAAACGTTTAGCAGAATTTACTTATCGGGCGTGTGGTCCGAGCAGGATTCACGTCACAACAACTATTGGTTAACAGTGATGTTCGTTAGCGCGCTTTTTTCCTCCCCATACGGTTTAACCGTTCCACGGTCCGTGTTCACGCACACGAGCACCGTGTATACACCATGTTTTGCATCTGATTCGTTTGAATCGATATTCTTGCCTACTCTCTCAGACGTGGTTTAATCGTCGCGTTACAGAGATTAATCGTTCGGTAGATACGAGGGACAAGTTATCGGATAATGTATCTGTGTCCGTGGCCAATTTACGTGGAAATGGTAGTAGCTTGACGAAACAGGAGGTTTATTAAATATGTTATCAAAGTTGTCTTTTATTTTTTGTTTCGAGTATTATTTTCGATGCGTTTAATTAATGTACAGGGAATACGGGAGGAATTGATTTATCTTGGGAGGTTTGGTCCTCTGTAAACGTCATCGTGTACAATGTTACTTGTAATCCTCTTAGCCTAAACGGTAAAAAAGCACACGGGGCAGTGTCGGTAAAAAGAAACTTGCAAAACCCGCTAGCATGAATTACATTTCCTTATTGAAATCTCGTCTCAACTACATTTCCCGTGCCATCCTTCGCGATAGCATCCCGTTTTCATTCCCAACTACGGTGTATCGATTCATACTCGTTTCCTCTGCCACGGAGCGTGCTTTAAATTTACATTCCCTCCTAACCGTAACATTGCCGCCGCCATTCGTCGCGTCTACGTTAACATTAATCCTTACGAGGCTCGAATATCTTTAAGACCTCTAATGAATTTCCCGTATCCGTCCCGAGGTACATTAATCCATATTTACCCCCCAGATTACCCTCTGCTTATTTTTGCCCGACATGTCTCTATTTAAATCCTACCGTTGCAAACGATTAGCAGCATCATCTCGGGACGGCATATTTATCATTCTATGTCTGTACAGCGTAACCGTAGGACAACGATGCAAAATAGCACCGGTCTACTGCAGATATACGTTTGAAAATATCCTTCACCGCAGCAAAACGACGCGATGGGGCGACGCTGGTAGCGGCAACCCCGCGCCGCTGCTCGCACGAAGGTTGCTGCTGCGTGGACTCGGAGGGATGGTAGAGAGGCAAACACAGAAGAGGAAGAAGAGGTCGTGGAGCGGGTAGAGCGGTAGTGGCTGTGGCAGCAGCAACACGTAGTACACGGTAGCACCGCGACGAGGACGCACACGGTTCCTATACCAGCGTCGCTTTTGGTAGTCGGTAGACTCGCTTCAAGCCAGTCTCATTCGGTCCAGTGGCGCAGTCGCGTTACGCGTATACATTTTTTCGTATCTCCAACCACTACACCACCACCACCACTATTACCAGCGTCGCTGTTACCACCGCTACCACCACCTGCACCGTCGAGCGTGTCAACATATACGTGAACGTCATCAGGACCGCCGTGCCATCGGGTTGCTCCTGGAAAACAAGTCACGGAAACGGACGCCTGTATCCCTGAGACAGCGTGAGGTATGTAACACTGTTGGTACTATTTTTCCATGAGATATTCCCGTTTGTCTCGATTAACGAGCGCGAAAATGGTGGCTGTTTTACTTGGCGCTGCGCGGGTTTCGTGGCGGAAACGACCGCGCGTCGTCTCGACCAAGACGCGACCGAAACGTTCGTTCCTAGAGTATCGTCGTGCTTCGTTCTACACGCTCTTTGTGTATTCCCATCGATTTTCCACGCCAAGACCCGCCCTGTAATTTACCGATTTCACAGCGTCCCTATACTTGGAGCTGTTTTTAAGCCTCCTGTTTTTGCGTATGCAATTCGGAGCCGAATTATCGTTGGCAGGTTAACGTGAACGGATAATTGCGATCCATGTTGGAAAGCTCGGCTGTAATTTTGTCGATTATATATTGAGATGAGTCTGCCGCGGATCCTTTTTTTCGGCTAGCGCGCGCGTGTTTGCCGTCAACGATCGATGGACTCTATCGGCTCCTCTGCTTCACCCTCTATTCGCGATTCGTGGTTGGCCATTTCTTTCTATCGGGATACGTTCGCTAGACGGAGTCCCTCGATGGACCACGCGTCTCAAGCATCGATTTCCGATATAATACGGAGATCGAAGCTCGATCATGCCTCAACGTACTTTGCGAGACTCTTTTCGGTTCACGTAACTTTTCGCAAATATATTTTCCGATTTCAGATATTTGTGTTAAACAGAATTTCCTTTCAATTTTCTGACTTTTTACTTTAAGTTTGACTTGAAAACAGTGGTCACCTAGGTAAAATCGTGAAAGCGGTGTGCAAGCGTGCTTTTCCAAGTTTGCAGATTGTTTACACTTGATATTTGTACTCGTTTGTTTTCCTCGCCGAGAACAGGCAGACATTGGTCTGCATCTCCGATTACAGCCGGCGAACCCCATGAACGGAAAGAATTCATTGGAAGGAACTTTGCCAACGCTTCGACAACGCGCTCCGACCGACAGTTTGAAAGTAGTAGTTTTAACTTTTGCGCGAGAGATCGAATCTATTGTCGGAATTGAAAACATCCATAAAGATTGTCGAGCAGGGAACGCGATTTCGTGTCAGAATTTCTTTCCAAGTTTTCTATTATCTGCTCCAAAATTATCTCCTTATAAAGTTTTCTAATTTTCTTAAATATGCAATATTTGAACGTGGATATGCACTGAGAAGAGAGGGTCTAGTTATTAGAAATGTGATAGCAAGAGTCCCATATTTGAATAGAAGGTTTATTAATTTATTATACATACTATACGTTCATCTTCAATGCTACCCTGTATTCGACGATACTAATTTCCTTATCTAAATTGAAATATAATAGGACGAATTCAGGAAAAGTTAAAAAAGGAATCAGAGTTTTTCCTATTTGAGTAATTTCACTACATTGAGAATCCTCGTTTAGAACGTTAAAATAAACAGCACTGCGTACATCGTGCAAAAACCTTTCCCATAAAAATGATAATAACCCCATAAAGCATCGAGGATGTTAATTTCCGAACAAAGTTTTTTAAACGAAAGCAGTATAAAACCGAGTAAGCTGCTATGATAACATATTTAATAGATACGCTGCTTTAAAGGTACCATATTCCATAAAAATATACGGTACACGCGGTTCACGCGCATTGAACACATACGTATGCTCTTTGCAGCAGCAGCACACACACACACACAGGACTCTCTTTCTCTTTGCATTTTACGCAACAAGGTCTGCTTCTCGATATGAAAAGTGTAATACACATGGTTATCTCGAACAAGTGCATGGGCTCCGTGGGAGACTCGATGTTTAACGATTTTTTTCGAGCCGTATGCGTCACCCTTTGCTCGTATATATCTGTGTTAATTCATTAAAGGATATCGAGTAGGCGACGTGATGTTGCAACAACCCTTTGGAGTAAATAACACCGGAGAAAAACACGTCATTCCTGATATGGACTATATTTTTCTTCCGTCCCCTGTCCTGCAGGTTTATAAATTTAGTTGCGACCAAGCTTGGACGAAAATGGGAACAACGTGGGTGCTCGTTAGTCATGAGTTTTTTTTGCTACACTATCCGACCATACACAGTGTCTTGTACTCCGTTTTAAACGGGTTGCAAGGGTGTACAACGTTGTTAGGAACTTTTCTTTCTGACTTTGTAACTACTCCTGGGGTAGCGAGCATTTTTTTCATTGTGCACTAGATGGCTCCCACAATAGATGTCCAATTAATCCTAGCGGAGGGTTATAATAATTTGCTGCAAGACTTATATTGTTATATTAATAATAAGTGATGGTTATTCGATGATGGTAGCGTGGGATACGAAGGGACTCCTCTCGATGGGCATTGGGTGATTTGTTTCACGGTCGGTTCAATTGTAATATATAAAAGATGAGAATTTCTGAGAGAGAGAGAGAACAGCGTGTTCTTCAGAATGGTGAAATGCCTCGTATAAAAACGGTCTTTCCCGGTCGGTAAACTATGCAACCTGTTATCGGCGCACGTCGAATCTTTTAATTGGTCTGACTGTCGGTAGTAAGAAATGTCGCGACGCGGGAATACCGTATTCCATTGGAAACTAGTCGTGCCGGCTACCCTGCGTTTGTAATAAACTGCATTCTCCTTTATCTGTACTTTCATTCCATGTGCATAATTCTTTGCGACTCATTTATTTATCATAATCGATTTTAAATGAAGATAACGGAAAAAGAGGTAGCAAGGTTGTTTCCCGATTTAAATGTGTGTCTGTGTGACCGTTACCGCGAGGGAAATTATCGACGATACAAAAAAAGGGTCGATGCGCTTCACCATTGCGAACGAATTAAGTTACACGAGAGCAATTGACTGGAAATTGCGTGCAATATTTGCCATTGCCGTTGGTGAAAAGAGCGAGATAGATGGCAAGGGCTAGGCCCTAGGCACATGTGAGCAATTCGCGGCGTCGTGTTATATCGTGTCGGAAAAGGTTTCACGATGACACTGTGACACGCATATTTTTGCACGAGATCTCGAGTGAGACACGGCTTCGCCCACGGAAACTATCTCGATTTTATTTCACAGCGAGCAGAGGAATAACCGGATAGCTTGATGTATGAGTCTTGAAGCGCGAGTGACACTCATTTCGTGATTTCCTGCTTATCGTTGCGTCTACGTTTATTCTTAGCACCACTGACATTTATGCCTCCTTGATACGGATTAAAATTATACTACGACTCGAATTGAAGTAACAGCGAAATATTTTTCGTATTCGTATTAATTTCGTCATTTATTTATGCATCTAAATGTAGATTAATTTCTAGACGTCTCGTACACATGCATATGAAAATTATCCGAATAATTTAAAATAGTTTAAAATAGGATTTTTGTAATTTTGATAAACTATTCAGAAATTATAGTCGATGGGAATTTTTTTGCGCAACAGTAGAATCATACGAAAAACGTGCAACGATCAAATGTTACAAGACTACAAATGCAGTACGTGCACTAAAATTTTCTTAATCTCTCACGTCCCAAGAATGTTGACTTCGTTTAAACATATAGAACCCATATATTGACCCCATATATTTCCCTCTATAATTAACCTCAATTTACGATACATGTGGCGCCAAGTTGCCAATTTGCTGGCGTTTCGCGTTCTCCGAGCAGTTTGTCGTATCGACAGTATCGTTCGCATCGCGCTGCTATATTGTCAGCAAGACATATCGGCTACAGGGGGGTTGGCCATCGAGGTCCATTGTGGCTATTATACCTACATACCATATCACGCGTATAACCATTAGGAACAGCTTGGTTGAATAGGTTTCCATTGAAAAAGTCTCATCTACGATAGGCTGGTATGTAATTCGGGCCGAACTATTTCTCTCCGTACGCGAAGAATAGAGAGGGAAAAAAAGTTCAATTAATGAGGGGAAATGTCGTCATAATGGCGACCTAAAGGCCAAATGTTGGTTATTTTCTTTACATTGGTAAAACGGCATGTATTTATTTATGTTGAATATGAATTTTTCATCTTAAAATGAAGTAAAAGCATCGACCAATGCGTCGTTGTATAAAAGAGAGAAATAATATTGAAAGCAGGTTTAAATTTATCGCGCGATACATATTCCATTTTTATCCTCCAGCGAGGCATAGACATTTCAAGAAGCATTCGCTTATTTATACACCACGGCAAGACGAATCACGACTTCCGGAATTCTGTCGGTTCACAAACATTTACATATCGCCTTTATCTTGTATATACGAAAAATGCGTGACTTCCTAATTTAATCGATGCCAAACATCTCGGTGGTACGCAGACTATGCAAATAATTGAACCTTTCTTCCCCTCCCAAGCCCCTTTTTGTCTACATTATGCATTAGCCTTTTTCTAGTTTCACAGGAAGTCTCGTCGGAGAGTCTTCCGTCAAGAGATCCTAACCCCTTAGAATTTCAATGTCGAACAACCGTCTAGGTATTCATGATATTCGTTTCCGCTTTTTCATCCGCGATTTTCATTCAGGGAACACGGATCAAACGATTTCATGAAACACCGTAAGCTTTATCGTATTCTAACGTTGTTCGTTACGTGTTCGTTATGTCGATGTTCGAAGTGGCGATTATCCCTGATTCTAGCTTCCATGGGTTCCGTGGCTAACTTGCTCGATAATTTATCGGCCGAGTGTGCTAATAAATTCGATCCGCGAAAGGTGCGTTATCGATGCAATTTCACCGTTTCCGTTCACAATTCAACGATTTATTGCTAGAACGAAGTTAGTTTATTGTTAGTTCTTTTATTAGACGAAGTTCTATTTTTTCCAAGAAATTGTTTGAAAAATCTGTGTTGAGTTTATTCTTTTTAACAAAATATCTTCATCTTCTGCGGCATCATCACTTCTACGCTTCCATTTGAAAATTAAAATAGTTATTTTTGTTTTGCCTGCGTTTACTCGATCGATCTACATAACTTACATAGTACAGAGCTAAGTAAGCATTCGCGAATCTCTTTGCTTCCCTCTGGGGTTCCTCCATTTTTTAACCCCGTACACGAAAGTATTAAGAATTTCGCGAAATAATAAATCGTCGTGGTGCACGATAAATATTTTCCACAAATCATCGCGGACAACGTAGATGTCGCACAACACAGAAAATACGGTTTCAGTCGTGGATATATATTCTATGTAAATGGCGTACAGTTTACGTTGATCCTTTCTATATACGCCTTTCCTTTATAATGGACGCCTTAGCTTCTCGTCCTCTTCTCTTCCCCGACGGGAAGACGTATATATTCGTTCTATCTGGGGTTTTAACCCTTTCACCAAGCACTGCAGCCAGCCGCGATATATGTATGCATAACGTGCATATAATAGCTACGAGTGAACACTTCCCATGCCAGCCACGCTAAATCTCCTTTTCCTATTTACGCCATGAGAGAACGACTCGTTCGGTAAACGGTTCAGAATTTTCTTGGCAGAATTGAAATTATTTAGGTTGGTTTTTTATGTTGAATTTTCTTGAATTACAAGGGTGGCTAATTATTTGGCTAAATTCTATTTTGCTTCAATTTATTGTCGATTTGTAATTACCAGAAGTGCATGTAATCCTTTAAACGCAAAGCTTACCCGTATGTTTGTAATACTGTAAAGTCTCTTAGTAAATTGGCGACACGTATTCTACAATGTTACTTTGATCTGTCTGCTACCAACATAATATCTACATACCTAGTATTTGAGTAGAGATCCCTTCTGTTATCTCCTGTGATCCCCAATTTGCTTTTGCATACTGCCTGGAATATACAGTGTATCAAATAGATTTCTCACCGTGCTACCGTTCACAGCGATGCATTTTTTATAAATCTGAAGGAAAGAAGAATGGTCCTATCTCGAGAAATCGTTTTGTACTAAGAATTTGACACTTTGACAGTTATTCATATTAATTCAACTTCCAATATTCTCTCCTTCGCCATTTTCAAATTTTCCACGTAAATTCCGCCAGAATCACCAATTTCTTGTCGCACATTAGCGAATCACTTTCAGTCGCGTATTCGACTTTGTAAAATGCGTTCTATGAGTTTAACTCCAACCTTTTCGAGACACCCTGCACATCAAAACGATAGCGCGGCTTGTTGCTGGCGGGTTTCAGAACAGACATGAAAGACGTGGGCTCCTCCGGCTCTCTTGCATCGCCGGAAGACACAGTGCCGGAAATACCCCTGGTATGTAAACGGCCCAGCGCTTTTGCGTTTCCTTCCTTCCTCGTTTCACGATCTTTTTCGTGCCGCTGCCTCCAGGAAAAATGGATCGCACCGTAACGATCTCGCCTCAAGACGCTTCTTATCGCGGCTTAACGCGTCTCTTCTTTTTTCTTCCATTTCTTGTCGTCGTTCGCCTCTTTACTCATTCTCGCGTTTTCTTTGTTTTTCGTTTTATCCCTCCCGCCCCCGTACGAATGCAACCCTGTCGCTGACATTGATGCGCCGATCGTATCTCTCAGATTACCGTCTTATCGACTGCATCTGGATTTCAAGTCCAAGCTCCTCTTTCGCGAGATAATTCCGTACGAGCATCTTTGAATCTCCTTGCTTTTCGCCTGTTGTCGTGGTTCTCAAGGGAGGCACCCTAGCCTGCTGAACTCGTTACATGTTTTTCTTTGTTTCTTTTATGCGAGGCAGATGGTCGATTTGGTTAATTATTTTGGGTTATTATTATAATGAAATTCATGGATTTTATTATGATTAAGGGATAATTAATTCGTGAATAATAAATAGGATGGCGATTGTTTTAATTGAAACTGTGTAATAATTAATTAATGCAAGGATCGTGATGTGGAAATTATTTTAATTGACGTTACCATTATTCTCAACCTCGTTATTGCATCTATATTTAATTCGCCGATGAAAGGGTTAAGGGCAGAATTAATTAATTTTCCGAAAATCACTTGCCATTTTTAATAAGATTCTGCTGTTATTACTTGGCATCGATTTCTTTTCATTATTAAAAGGAAAGAGAAATTCTTTATCGTAGAATCGTAAAATCTTTGTCGTAGAATTTTAAATATTAATTTCTGAGGGGATGTTAAATTGGGGTAGATACTGTAGATAGTACTATAATCGATGCATGATTGAATTACGAAGGTTGTTCTATAAATAACGTCCATTTAATTTTGTACTAAGCAGAGCACGAATTGGATGATCTAATTTAAATAATATTATAGAAGAAGAAAAAGTAATATTACGTACAGAACTTAATATCGTTATAATATTAATAATATACATGTGCAAAAAATCAGTCTACAAAGTAGTGAAATTTATAAAGGCAATAACAAGCGGGCGATTTTAATTATTTCCAATAGGATGGATACACGGAACCGCGTGCAAAGTAATAGATGCGTGCCAGCCCCAATGACTCCCCTTGAAATTACCGTGGTAAATATTAATTTCACGGCAACGTAGCGCAATTTCGTGTCGTTTTGCTGCCAAATTAGAGGGAGTGCATGGTAACTTCGTTAAGATGCCGCGCCGCGCGATGCGGCATTCCAATTAACCAGAGATAATTAATTGGGATCTATTGTTCCAATTGCATATTAATGTCAATTTGCATGGACGAGTTCCTCGTCATCCCTCTCGCGACTTAAGTGTCTCCTGCCTGCAGTAACTGCAGTCGTGTTTGCGACACTAGTTTCGGTACGTGACTTGAGTCAGGATAATTACGAGGGAAGGATCGGAACTTTTGGATCTACTTATTTAAATAACATCAATACAGTTGTCTGTCTTTTTGAAGAAAATTTAATCGATCATTTTATGAACCGAATACAATTTTAAAATAATTTTAATTGGGGAATTCTTTGGTATTAAAATTGAACTGTACCTTGTACTAATACAATATTATACGAAATTTGGAAAACGATCTAAGCGAGCCTTGTGGTTTCAAAGGAAACATAATGCTGTACATGTGCAAGGGTTGATATTTTGGGAGAAAATCTTGTTTAAAGTTCTGCTAATGTGTTCACTGCTTTGTAGGCAGTGGAGACGTATGTACTTGCACGTAATATCACTTACAAAGCGTCCAAAATGGCGTTATGTTGGCTGAAGTTCTAGCTACTTTATTAGGTATTCAAATTATCAACTGAACCAGCTTCCTTGGATACACTTTTGATAGTTCACACGCATAGTAATAGAAAGTTTACATAATTCTGAAGGAAACTTGAAAAATATTGTGGCTAAAATTGAAACATGTTCGAATGGGTAGGGAAGATAGATATTCAGAGCTGGGGCACAGCAAATAGAATCATTAAGGCTACCGTATCATAGAACGTTACCATACATATGTATAAATTGCTAATTGGCCTAAAAGAGACCAGTGCTCTACATTTAACCCCAGAAAGACCTCCGGCTTCTTGGGTCATCTAAGGTTTATGGCACGAATTATATCCACTTAGAGTACACTATAAATATAGCCGTCTCTAATTCATAACGCGGCTGTAAGACAATCTTTCATTCCTAATCAGATAACAAATTTTGTGATCCAACATTCAAGTTAACTTTGGCCCTCTTCTTATTTCTGTACTGAGCAACAGTAGAGCTTGTTTGGCACGCGTTTCGTCGAGCTCGCCGACATTGCGATTCCCCGAAACCGCCGGGACAATTAATAATCGAAGAAACCGAGCCTGGAATAATGTAAGAACTCGGTGGAACCGCGGAAACCGAAATAGAGAAAGGATGCACAATGCACCGGAAGGGCGGGCAAAGACGCCAGCGGAAGAAAGATTCTGTCGCCGAGCTCGCGGAACGAACGACGCGGATAAATAATTCATCAGGCCGCTGCGAGCATTTACGCTTCTGCGCCTCGTCCCTCGAGCATTTTTTCCCTCCTCGTTTTCTGCTTCTTCCCGTTTCCAAACAAAGCGGGACAAAGTATTTCGCTGGAGAAAACCAGGTTCCCTTTAAGGGGGGTTAGGTTTGGGTTATTGGGGTCAGAGAAATTGGTTTTTGCAGAAATGAGACTGTTCCAAAATATGATCAGAAGAATATATTGCACCTTGAGACCACGATTCTTATGCATGCTTATGAAATGGTAGGAAAATTGGGAAGTTTTAGTCTTAATGAGGATTGCCTGTATTTTATAGTTCTATATATTTTATAAACGGCGAAGAACGGTTAACACGTGAAACGTGTTCTTCTCGAATAAATAGTTTAAAAAAGACGATAACAGATACAGGTGACCCTCCTATAACACAGCTTCGTACAATACGGTTATTTGCAACGCGCTTTTACATATGTTTGTATACATGAAAGTTCGCTTTTAAAATTTTTTAACTTACAATAGACTCTTGAATCTCCGCGCTAAGGCACCATTGTTTGTGTTTCGTGGCGTCCACTGAGGCGTCTCACATAACACGGCATTTTCTAGGAACCTATCTACCGTGTTATGAGAGGGTTACCTGTACATCACCAGAACTGTAAAATCAATTTATCTCTAGCTCTATCATTTTCTGCCTCCTTGGATTTGGAATACACATATACATACATACGTGTACACACATAATCTCTTAAAGGAACATGTACACCGGAAGCAGGAGGGAGTATTCGTGATACAGGGAAGGACGTGAAGAGTAGATGGCACATAGAAAGAAGTTGAGGAATCTTGGTTAGAGAGAGGGATTTTATTGGGTCATCAGTAGCAATTACGCAAATTCGCGAAATTACATGGCGACGTTAGGAAACAGATTTCTTTTTGCCGATGTGCACTGACCCGGATTACTCGGTGTTCACTCGACGGGTCACAAAAAGAGTAAGAAGATGGAGGATGGGGTTGAGTTCCCTTTGGATTCTCACGAGCACTCCGGTACTCCCGATTAAATTGAACTTATCGAAGGTGGAATTACACGACGGAATTCCAACCCCGTCGTGACTTTCGACTGCGACGGAGAAGTCTGGGAAACGATTTCTGCACGGCGGTTCCGTGAATTCACGACGAGTTCACTTTATGTTGTTGTGTTGTAGATCTCGAGTGTAAGGGTCAGCTGTATATTCTCTTTCATTGTTTCTGTTTGTTCCTTTTTGACAGAGAGAGTGGAAAGATTAATTAATGCGATTAATGTTCTTTGTTAAATGTGCAAACCATTTTGGGGTTTTTTTTTCGATCAGATTTCAGTTTTTCCATGTTTTATATGTGAATATGTAGTAGGAAATATGAGATGTAAAAAGACAGAGGGGCTGTCGACGATTAACCTTGACATTCGAGTATCGATATACGGTTAAAAAGAGTGTAAGGTTGCTCGAAAAACCCATATTAATCAGTATTCTGAGGAAGGAGGAGTCGCGATAACGCGGCTGATACGAATTATCTTTAACCTCTGTCGGGCAGCATGATTTTTCCCTCTGCCTCGTTTCGACCTTGGTCGAAATGGCGTCAAGAGTCTGACCCAGCCGAATTCCAGACGGTTTTAGTGCTTTCTGACAACCCTCGCGTCGATGGTGAATTAAGTTCGTTGGACGCAAGGATTCTGTAATGATGAACAAATTGAATCTCTATAATTCGTAGACTTTTGCAGACCTCGCGATTCTTGGAATTAATAGAATTCTAATTAGCCTAAATAATCATTATTTTCTGTTTAAAAACTAGTAGCATTTGTTTCAGTTATAGCTGTTGCTAAACAATGGCGTTTTTCTTTGCTGGAAAATTGATCGCGTATTCGGTTTTCTGGAATTCTCAACAAAAATCAAATTCCTGCATTTAACCACAAAATTTCGAACCGAGATTAATTCTCGCACACCTTAACTACCAACGAGCAACCAGTTTGTTGGGCATCGCTAGTTACGGTAACACGCTATTACAACCCGCAACAACCGGTTAATCATGATCTCGGCAGGCGTAAAAAGGAAAAGAAAAGAACGGCAAGATGGGCGCACTTAGACGTTCCAGCAACGGTCATCCGTAACATTTTATTATTCATCCCCGTCCATGCATTATTCATAGGGGTTGGACAAGGGAAATACTGCGGATGATATTCAAGCTCATTATTTTATAAGCGTCATAATACTTCTGTTACGGACAGATTTCACCCTGTCCTGTCTATCGCTCTCTTTCTGTCTTCGTCGTTGCATTTGCATACTACGTAGGCGCTTGAAATAAAACTTTTAATTGGGGATACCTATGCAGACGATACTCGATACGCTCTCCCCGGGAATACCTTCGTAAATGTACTACTAGCTTTCAATTTTGTTTTTCCCCCATTCCTTTTTCTTCCGTCAAAACGTAGGTATATGAATAATTAAAGTATGTTATGATGTACTATTTAAAAGACTAATTATCTGTGCCGAGAATACCGTATATAGTATTGTATATAAAACGTATTTAGCCTTCAAATGCGGGAGTCAAGTATAGAATTTGTAAAGCATAAAGATTGTATCATACTGATAAAGGGAAATAGGGGTTGTTTTTTTTTCATACATGTAATATAGTAATGGATGTGAGTGGTGGATTCGAGAGAACATATGTATACGTGTACACTGCTTTTTGAACGGAACGAATACATCCGCTTGGCCATTTATCCGGGGCACGAGCAAAAGCGGCCTTTTATATCTTGCCCATAGCTGGGTAATATCCGAGAAAAGAGAAACCGGTGACTAAAAAATATACGAACACCGAAATGGCTTCGGTGAAAGAAATAGGTGGCCCTCGGAGGCAACACGTGGATGGTTGTGTGTATGTATATTTTTTTTGTGGATCTCGATTGTACGCAGAGCCGTTCCTGACGGGGCGCAAAAGTGCTAAAATTAAATTAAGAGGGGGCGGCCGGATTGTGTTTGCACCTGTGCAACCACCAGCTCAGGAACGGTCCTGATTGTGTGCACTGGATAACATTTGTTGCATCGTTTCAGTACTTAAGCGAGTTAGCATTCATAGCGTTTTTAATTCTTCATACTGGAAATATATTATTGCGTGATTTTTTGTAATATGGACAGTACTTTTCATATCACGATAAAAAGAGAGAAATAGAATGAAGAGGAGGTGTGTTCCATGGGAGGAACATGGTGTGTTCCATGGGAGATGTGCTTTCCCCCAAAGTGTTCCCCAAAAAGTTGGTCCCGTGGCGTCAGCGAAATTCATTCTTCTCATGTGGTTCTTTGTTGTGGGCATAGAGCCGTCGAAGTTGCGTCAGAAGCTCGTAGATAGGGCCTGTCTATCGTGAAAAACGTGTGGTTCGTCGACGACTGTAACGGGGTGGAACATAAATTCTCGACAGAGAGTTCTGAAATGCTGACAGTTTAAAAAACTATTCGATAGGGACACCGGTTAATCTATGGACCTTGTTTCTAATCTCTGGGTACCAGTATTCTCTGACTGTTCCAAATTAAATCGACGTTGAAGGAAATGGCAATAGCTGTGTAATCATATTAATTTTGTTTAGTTGCTTGAGTTAGTAAATTGTGAAACTTGATAATGTATTACGGAGAAAATGAAAATTACCATTTTAATAATGCTTGTCCATTTCTATTATTTTTACCATTGCATAGATGGTCGCTTTGCATATTATTATAGCACATTTCCATGACCACATGATCGATCACTTTGTGTATCATCTTTCTGACCTGACCTTTAAGAATCGAACTGCTTCCAAACTTTCAGTTGGTAATGGTTTGTCTGGATCCAGGGGCAACGTCCCTTACTTGGTGCGTGTGTTGCCACATAGTCTATATCTGACGACGCATTATCTGCTTTGCTGCCTCCAGCAAACTCGCTATTGCATCCTACTTGAGTTGTTCTCGTGAGACTCTCGATGCATCCTGTTCCATGGCTTCCTTTTATCGAGACCTCTAGATCCATTGCCTCTCCTTTCCCATCTTTTCTCGCTTCTTTTCATCGTCACCTTCTGCGAACAATATTCCATCCGTTGCTTTGTCGCCGGATCAGATACTTTTTATTTTGTACTTCCTAGCTTCCTTTGCCACCTTTAGTCGTTCCTGTTCATTGACATTTCAAATTCTTTTTTTCGCCGTTTTTTATGATATCGAACACTTTGCCGTCCTGGGATTCAATTTCTTCGCTTGGACGTCGTTCCTCTTGCGCCACCCTTTTCCTGGCATTTCGCAGGTTCGTTCTGGTTACTGGTTCTTAGAGAGAATGTTTGACTATTTTTGGGCAAATCGAGGATTTTATTATTTCAAATAATTCTAGTGTAAATAAGAGAAAAAGAACGATGATATTTTTTTCTGTCTGCGGTTTTAAGATGCGATTTTTATCTGATATGCATGTACATTGCATTCAGAAAGGTGTTTAGAAATTTCGTATTCTAACTCCCGAGTTCACGAGACGGATTGCTGGATTAAATGCAATATACGGCCTGTTCCTGAAAATTTTCTCGAAACATTATCCCTCTGATCGCCGGAACGCAATACCCTAAGTAGTTTAGCGTTGTACAAGCTAAGCTCGAAAGCTTTAGGGGGCTTCTCTCGCTCCATTGACCATGGCGCACGAACACCGATTCAAATCTCAAAGCTCATATCGTACTTGAAAAATCCACCATTCCCTCGTAGGATTTATCCCTGGAGTTTATTTTTATTCTCCATTTAATTCAATTCTATTGAAAAAAAATTACATACATCTCCCTTATCCGTTGAAAAACCTGCCATTATTTTACGCAAAAATAATGGAGAAAACTCTAAATATAGTATACGATATAAATCTATGATTAAAATATCAAAATTTCCCACGTAACGTCAGCAGTGAATTATTTGTCTCTGCGTTCATCAGCATAGACGGCAGCACGCGCGCTACTTTATCCCCGCCACAGCGTTGACACAAGATTAAGGATCCGTTCGTGCGTGTCACCACCGTGTGTCCGCCACTTTACCAACTCCCATAAACTCGATTCCCGTCACTCGACCGATCTAGTCGCACCCTGGATACCAACCAGACGTCTGGCTCGTAGTCGGAAAGCGATGACGGTCAGAGAGTCGCGACAATAGAGCTCCGATGAGCAACTTCGACACATGGAAACGCGCGTTTATTGTCTCATTGTCTCCGTCTCTCACTCCGTTGCACCTGATAATTTTGTCAATTTCATCTGGCCGTCGACGTTTCGGCCGGTGTACAGCTTCCAGCGACGAAAGATCGATCTCGTCGTTGAGTAGCTGCGGCGGTTGGCCAGGGTTGAAGATCCCACGCAATATTTGTTATTATGTAGATTACATTTCAACACCGGCTACAATAGGGTCTACGTACAATAGTTTCTCTGTATCTAATTACACTTCCATGCAGGAGGAGTTTGCCCTACCCGCAAGCATCCATTTCGATACCGTCTAGTTACGTTAACTTGTTTTCAAACACAACGATTCATTGTCCCTGACAATTTGAACGACGCTTTCAATTACACCAGTCACAATTGATCGAGCCGCACCAAGATACCGGTGCGCTCAAATACTTGTAAGATATCCGAATATTAAATTACATCCGGAGCCATAACAGGACAGCCTTGATTCGCCAACGAACATGTAACTCTCTTGTCAGTTGAACGATGCCCTTCAGTTGCACGCGTTCGCATTGTTAATTTAATTGGACTTCCAGGGGCGGTCCTCGTTTCATTCAACCCTCTCTAGTTACTTCCACCCCCCCACCGCCTCCACTGGCTTCTATTTCCTTTATTGCACTTAGGTGTGCAACATTTCCAAATCAGAAGCGTTGCCAAGTGGGACGCGGCACATTTCCTGCTCTGTACCCACTACTGGTAACTATTCTCGTTCTTTTTTCTCACTAGCATGAGCCAGTGACTTCGCGAATATATGCGCGCGCGGACGCTCGTGTTTACTTCAAAATTCGCGATGGTTTCTGGAGTGGGTAGGAAGTTCGACAAAGCGTTATCGCTTCGTTGATAGGGAGCATCCAATTAAAATGCTGTTTATCGTCTTAATTTAGCACTAAGCGCGCTTGCGCACATGGTACGAATTTAATTGGGTTACTTTGGTACAGTATTTCGCAACTCCGTTGATATTATATTAAGGAGGCCGACTAAGAAATCACTTTCTTCCCTCGATGGCTGAACATTTATATACAACGTGAATTAATGTCGCGAATATTCGGACGTGTGTAAGATATTTAAATGAATTGGCTACACTTTTTGCATTCTCTACAGTTCTACTATTCTTACAAAATCTAGACTTTCAATGCCCGATGAAGCGTATCGTTTCGATACCGTTAACCATGAATATTCAATCTTTGAAGTATCTTTGCACTCCAGAGGACGTTCAATCACGTTGAGTTAAAACGTCCTTTTTTAAAACGCTCACGTGTACATATATATACAAACATTTTTCTGGCATCGAACGGGGATACAATAGCTATCGATAAGCAACGACCCTCGACAAAGGTAAAAGTTCTCGCCATTGTCTTTTGCTTTTCGCGATATCCACCCAAGTGTTCTGATAATTTTCTCAATTCCGCCTGATAAAACGGTTTTGTGTTTTTTCCGGGATAAAGGGACAAATAGTAGCTGTTCTCAACTGCTACTCACGGCACATAGGGTTTTGTTATTGACACTTTCGAGCACCGTTTCGTCATTTTTCAGAAACACATTTTAAATATTAGGAGTGAATGTGATAAATGAATCACTCTATATGTTTCGCATACTATCATGTACATCCTGGACAACAGGATTTATCAAAGATAATTAAAACCCGGCTTGAAATAAAATACAAGTTATTATACACACGATCACCGTAGCCATCTCTAATCTATCACTAACAGCAACTATCACAAACACAACGAAGGTTTGCAAATTACTAGAAGTTCAAAAGAGTTACAGCGCATGTGTTTCCTCTGCGTGCGTCGCCTCTTATTATTCCCTAGGATATTGTCAAAGGAACCGTTCATCTGAAGTTCCACGACCGCGAAACGAGATCTGCGCATGGTACCAGTGTGCACTTCCTCTTATTCGAAATACTGCGACCAAAAGTTTGTCTTCCCTTCCGTCTCGCAGTTGTTCTGTGTTTCTTTTCTCGACAACGTTTCCATCATCTCGTGCGCCTCTCTAAACAAAAGCAAAGCCCGGGCCACCGGGCTTCACAGCACACAAACCGAGAAAAGACAAAAAAGGACAAAGTGTAACGATGGCGGCAGGAGGGGTAGGAATCTTTTAAAAATAGCTTTTTCCCGCGAGAAAGCCTCGAGTGGGTTTCTCTAATTAAACAGAATTTCCTTGGTTAACCACGCGGTGACAAGTATCGCCCAGGATTCCCCTCTTCTTGTTGCCGGTACCGACGGACTTCCTCTGGCGCCACTATCGCGTTCCCCAATTCTCTATCTCTTTTTCAACCGTCGCGTCGTACCAAACACATATACATACAGGGTGAGTCGGTCGAAATTGCCAGAGTCTGATTTACGTCAATATTATCGTCTTCGACAGGGAAATGGGTCAAACGAATGTTACGTGATTTCAAAGGGAATATAAATTGAATCGAATAAAATGGTTTCGACGGTGAGACGTTCCATAGAGCCTCGAACGTGTGTTAGGTTACTTCTCCCATTGGCTCTGTGTCAATAGAACTGATAACATTTATCTGTATGCTCACTTCGTGTTTCCAGGAGAGGGTTCACGAAATATGACTTGCCCGCTCCGTAACGAGGGGGTAAGGTTATCTCTTCCAGCTGAAAAATTATTTTGGACACATAGTTGCATTTCATGGCGGTTAGGTTACTTCGGTTACAAATTTGATACAGCAATTTCCGTTTATTTTTTTTACTTTTTGTAATACCTGTAATATTTCTTGTATGCTCGCGTAACTTATGTTGAATTCACTTTTTTCCATATAGATAATAAAATTATATAGCTGAAAATCAAAGTGGCAATTTCCTGTAAGGCTTAAGAGTTTGGTTTTCCTTTTCAGTTTAGATTAGTTAGATGAATATGATTCCCGGTTCGTGTCTTTTTCAATCACATACGCAGGAAGCTATTTCAAGCTTTTCTTTTGCCTCCTCAGCTTCATAACTTTTTTTCTGTATTTCGTTACTGCTTTATAGTTGAAGAGGGAAACGCTTTGCAAGTAATAAGGGCGGAATTTCAAAAACGCAGTTTCCTTACGGTTCCGTTATAGAAAAAAGCTCGAGTGGACTTTCGTAATTAAAGAGAATTTTCCAAGTGACACGCCAAATTAACTTAACGACTTTCATGCCCTGTTACGTTGGAGTTTTAACGATTTCGAAATTATTCTCCTTTTTTGTTCCCCTTCTTTTCCCTTAGATATATACTCTCTTATTACGTTCCACCGCGTACTTCACTGATTACAGAGTACTGGTACTAACTGAAGTGACTTTTAAATTGCACATACATATTAACGTCAAAAGTACTTTTGCTAATCTCTCATTTCTAGTACAATATTTTCGTCAATATCATTTTATTAAAACAAAATCTCGAATAATTGTAAAGAATAATTCTGAAAATTCGATGAAACGTTTAAATTTGATTATTCAATATAAAATTCGTTGCCAATAGAATAATTATTTTTTAAATCGGATTTCTATAAATCTGTGGTTGTAAAATTCGAAGTATTTTATTGGACATAGTATACTCGTTTCTGCACAGTCACCTGACCAGCAATCCCTTCGATTCATTCTGTATCCCAGTCCCAAAATTGATTTTTCAATGAATATGCCACGAGAGAATGGAGTTCTATGTGAATTTGCCCCTTTATATGTATATCCTTGGATGCTCCAAATCCTGAAGACTGAGATTGGCCAAATTCCGTGGTTTACAATTGTACAATGAGGACAACTTCCGGTCTCCAGATACGTAACACCGGCTACCTGCCTTGGAAAATAGAGCTTTCGATTCAGCGTTCATGGAAACAGGCATTATCGCGGTTCTCATATTTTGCTTCGAAATGCTTCCTGAAATTATCGTGAAGATATTTTTAAGTTTCGCATTTTTTGCTCGTAGGATAACGCGCTTGAAGGTTAAGTTGTATCGCAGAACGATGATGCAGCACGCCATTTCCGGTGTGTAGTGTCGTTGCACTTGTTGATGATACTCGATAGGGGGGCGTTGCCTTCGATTCCATAGAAATGGACGCTAGGACTGATTCTGTTTCCACCTTCTTCGCCTTTTGTCCTTCCGTTTACAGTACACGTAGAACGTGGATGAAAAAACGAACAGCACAGAACGTTGTTAAAAGGATCGTTTCTATGTGTGGCAGTTTATTGACACGCCGTCACGCGATTGTTACTTCTTCCTTTTTCTCGATATCGTAAAAACACGCCGTAACGCTTTTCTACGGTGATTTTATTTTTTTTCTTTATCTGTTTCTTTATCTTCTAGTGATCTAATTTTATATACATACATATACATATAAATGTACAGCATCCATATATTTTTTACTGCATGTACATCGTATGCACTTGTATACACTTTATTGAACTTAAAACTCTTTTATGTAAATAGTCCTCGAGGGTATACATATAAACATTCAACTTTTTCTGTATTCGTACATGTATATGTATACTTCCCTTGAAATGCACTGTGGTCCTAAAAACGTTTACCTTCGAGGTAAACAGAAAACCTCACGGGGTGTACATACCTATTGTGAGAAAGTTTCGACGAAAGTAGTCTTGGAACACGTGGACGACAGACGATTACTTGCATATCCTCAAAACACGTGTCGAGGGTTATTCGTGGGCTTTGAAAGCCCACCGTGGCGGTCTTTCACGACGAAGATTATTTCGTCAGACATGTGCCCCCGAGATTATCCTTGCAGCTCTTTCAACTCCAATCGACCCTTCTTTCGATGCCCCTAGGGCCGGCTCATGTCCGTAAACTTTACTCTTAGGGACTGGTTCAATTATGGTAGCGACAATAACCGTTTGCAGGTTCCAAGATACCGCTGCCACTGTGCAGTTCGAGCAAAAATTTCAGTTCGTCGAAGCCATATCCGATTTATTTTAGTTTCCACGAAACGTATGAGCAGGTGTCAGTTTATGGGCAGAGGGCGGAGATTCGTAACGCTTTGTAGTTTGTAAAAATCTGCTTACCTCTGAATTCAGTCTTACTCGTTTTATTCTCTTGGACGCTTGAAATACATATTTCAGAACACATCGCGACTGAAAGAGTGGTATATCACGCACAGTGAATTATTTATTGGTAGATATAATAATACTAATAACAATAAACGGCTGTAACAACTCCAGCAATACGTTTTGCAGATAAAACAGATTTCTATGTTACTATCGTGCTCGTTGGAGATGGCGTTTGCTGGACTGGTCGTATACACGCATTCTTGTTGCATCTTGTGATTAATTGGCGTGTTCTTGGAGGGTAATTCAATCTCATAAATAACGTAAACAGGGAGTCAGCAGCGTAACGCAATACCAGAAGCTTTCATTAGCGTCGGTGCCATAACAAATGTAGATGTAACAATTGTAAAAAGGAATTCGACATCGTTGCGGATTTTATTACAGGCGGTCGTTGACTTTGTTAAGGCTTGTTTACGAACAAGATGGCGTCACGTTATTGTGGTAGCGCACTTCTTCATTTGTACCGGCCCCGGATTCAATTAATCGAGTAACACATGAAATGGGAAAGTTGGCGACGCATAAATTTCTTGCATATAAAACGAAAACTTGTTGTTAGGTTATGCAGGATTCTGTATATATTTATTATAAACAGACATTAAACTTTTATTAGATCTCGTTATATCGTAGCAGGCATTTTTCTTGCAATTCTTTCATCCTATTCTTCAGTGGAGAGTTTGATAGTTTTTTCCATCTTATTGATATTCTAGAAATACTGTATCTTGCCCGTCATTTTGTTAGCCTTCTAGGCCAACAGAGCCGGCTAACAATAGCGATTTGACCAGACATTATACACGCGCTGGTTGCTAGAGCATCGATCTCTGAAATGTCGATACACCTTCAGAGAAAATATTCGTCCTATCTTTGGTAACGGATGGAAGCAACAGAGTTACCAACAGACGAAATGCTTCCCTTACGCGGGCGTTATAAAAAGCTACATGTACACATAACTCTCGGTATATTAAAAGATTTATTACAACTCCACAAAAATCAATTGTATTTAAACGTCGAAAATACGAGCAAAGACATATTTCACAAGTGAACAAAATTGGATACAAAATTTCGTTGAATTCACAGTTATCTTGCTAGTAATTCATTTGGCATTTTTCCTCTTGCCTCGATTTTCGTTCGCCAATCCGCCAGTTTGGGAACCACTGTTACCCAGGATCCATTTCAAGAGGCCCCTTTGAAGATGCGCTGGAAGCGTTGCACATTATGCGCCTCTAACAGTATACATATGTATACGCATATATCATTTGCTCGTGCGCGGTGCAAGGAAGGACCTTGAAACACTGATTTATGCGTACCGACGTGTGCACCCTTTACCAAATCAATCTGCAGCTTCCGTGGCCGGGATCGGTCAGGGCCGCCATGCTGCATCATAATTTCGTAGCACTACCACGCGTCGTTTCTTGCAATTATGAACTGGCATTAGAAGACGATTTATCGTGAGAGCATTCGAAGCATGATAAAATATGGTAAACTGCTTTTCAATCGGCTCGTGTGGATCCGTATCGTAATAAGTATCCGTATCCAAATCGTAAATAAGGGAATACATTATTTTTCTTTGCCTCTACAGAAACCACTGTATTATATTGTATAAAATGTATTACATCCAAATTGAAGTTTCGCTACAGTAAAGCACGGACGAATGTATTTAAATATAAATATTCTTAATCGCGAGGCAATATCTATAGTGTAATCGAACGTTGTTTCAACAGTCGTCTACATTCGGGGTAATTTGTAATGTAAAGTAGAACGTTTCGCGTGGTACACAAAGTCGTAATTAATCTCCAGAATTAATAGAATAAACAAATATCGTGAACAATTATTGCGACGGTATTGAGAATTGCACGTGTACCGTGTTCCACTTGTGTTCTTTGGTATAGCTTAAATTTCCCGGATGGCCACGTTGTTTTGAAATTATAATTACGGTTTATTGAAAATTCTGCGCTCACGCAAACGTTTAAACGTTTACCGAGGCGAGCAGAATACGGGCCATGTTGGTAACGTTTAATTTGGGGTATAATTTATAGAATGTTGGTTTTTCCTTGGAAATTATACGTCCGCTGGAATTCGGATGTTAATTCAACTTTGTAGGTTAAAATTAATGAGGGAATTGGAGGACTGGTTAATTAATTGGTTGGTTAAAAATATTTGCGGATTTCGTTTAACCCTTTGAAGGTCCAGGATATGAAAATAGGCAAATAAATTTATTATTAATTTCATTATTAATTTCTTTTATACATTTATGTATTCTATTATCCTATGAACTTGATGGTACTCTTGGGCAATATAAGCAATATTTATTAACAAATAGTAAAAAATGATAATTAAGCGAAAACGTGTACACATATAGAAGTGATTTGAGGGTATCTAATTTTAGACAGGTTTCTGAATACTTATGGACATTAAAGGACTTTTTTATTAATGGACATTAATGTCCTCAAAGAATTATGTTTCTTCTTACGTTTCGTCTAAATTTTGGGCGATTTTAATCCGACTCTCGTTGCATTATCTAAAGTTTAATACACGTCTATATGTATAATGTAGCTAATTCATTTTCCGTTTTCATTCCACAGTCTCTTTTGTACCCCTCCTTATTTCATTTCTACCTTTCTATCTTTTATCCCTTTTTCCTGCTTCATTTGATGCTTCTTTTCGCTTCGCCTTCCTGCACATTTCTTACTCCCTCTATTCCCTTTTCATTTTACCATCTTATTTATGTGCTTCCATTTAATTCTTTGAGTTGTATACCTTAGTTCCCTAGGCCATTCATTTCTTTGCCTCTTTTATTCCCGTTTATTGCTCCGGTGCATCCCTCTTTTGTTGCGTTATTTATTTTCTTCGGATACTTTTCCAATTTCCTATCGTTCCTTTATGCGTCTGTGTCTTTACCTTTTTTTCTAATTCTTTTAGACCCCGTACAACGTCCACGTATATTTCTATCTCTCATTTGTCTCATATGCAATCACTTTCTCGTTTCTCGTTTTTTCTCTGATTTATTTCAACCTGCTTGAAACTTTTTTCTTTCGCTTTATACTTTCCTTCCTCGTTCGTTTTTGTCTTGCGCAGAATTTTTCAACTCTATTTCCCTCCGTTTCTTTCGATTTTTCCACACGCCCGTTGTTCCCGATTTTTTTCTTTCCTTCACCTTCTTTCCTTCTGCCTTTCGTTCTCTAACCACTAACGTATGTGCCTTCCCTCCACCCCTTCTCCAACGCTTTTTTTTCCCTTCACACCCACTGGCCGTTCTTTTCACCCCATAAGAATGCAGGCTGCACGAAATGGCACGGCTGCAAGCACGATTCGCGGAATTGCAGCTGCCGTTCATTAACGCGCGGTTATTAAACTTTTCGTCGCCGGTTTCGAGCCGATTTGCGCCATTCTCTTATATGCCCACCGCCCTCGTTAAAATTCATTCATCCCAAACGGCTGCGCCTTTCCGAGCCAATTTCCACTGTTTGATTCCGAATGAGGCGAAACTATATTTGTATCATTTTCTTTTTTTTCCCCATTCTAATTTTTCACTTTATAATTTTATACGGTGTACTTAAATTAACAAGATTTCAAATCGAGCGGGAAATTATTTATAAAAGCATTGTTCTATACAATGCCTGTTTATATTTTTGGAAATTTATTATTACAATTATATACAGTTAGAAAATTATACAATCAATTCCCATCAATTTGTTAGTTTGAAATTCTAAAATATCGTACGGCAGAAATTTTGATAGAAGAGGTAGGGAGAAAAAGACTGGGGAAGAAACCGGGTGTAATTATAAATTTAAAAAAGTTGGAAGCTAGTTCCTCGTTTGTAACGCTGCGTTAACGAAGACAGTTGCTTCTTAAGATTAATTAACATCTCTTTCGTCGAAACGACGTTATAATGACTCATGTCGCGAGTTCTCTCGTCGTTAAAAAATCATTGCTCCCTTTCCCATCGTTCTAAGGATGACCCCTTTCTCTCGTACACTTCACAATCTTCCTCATATTTCAGTAATTGTTGAACGAAACGAAGACTCTCATCGTCAATTACTTGAAACCCCATTAAGATTCGATTTAAGTCCGCTCATCTCAGCGAGGTCTCAGATTCCCTCAAATATCATTAGAATGAAATGGATATTGTGGAAATGAAAGGATTCACGAGGATACAGGTAGATACCAATTTAAAATCTAGATTTCAGACAAAAGTACAATGCATAGAAACAGGATTTTATTTCGAACGATAAAATGCAGGAATGATAGTTCTGTGCGGGTACCACGCGGTATTAATTCAATTTCCATGAAAACGTTCGCGACGACGATTCTCCATGAAGTGATAGTAGCGCTCCATTCACCAATCACCAATTATACACAGGCCGTACGTTTCACAAAAAAGGGATTCATGAATGCAGCGTCACGTTGTTACGAATCACCGGCTGGGCAACAATTAGAAGTTCCCGCGTAATGCAATTCTGGCTGAGCTCATTAGTGGAAATGATTCGAAGTTAACCGTACGACGCATAACGATAAAAATTTGCATAGAACTGTCCTCCCCACTGTTATTCCCCTCTGAAGAATCAGTTTCACGGTAACAGTTAGCTACTAACCGAATCGATATCTTCCGTATAGAGTTTCGTTTCGGAAATTAATTAAAACGTGGTATTCACTGGCAAGAGTCATTCAATTGTCGCAGCGTCTTCAAGCGTTTCTATATTCGTAACTTCCCTTTCTTTGATCATTTCTCGTTCAAATTAAAACCCGAAGAGTAGGTATTTTTCTTACGAACTTTGCCTCCGTTCTGAACTTCGATCTATCCAGAGCTACTTACCTCACGCTACCTGTGTACCCTCGAAGCCAGTGAATTAAAAGTTAAAATCGTGCGATGAGCCTTGTCGTTGTTTGTTCTTACGAAATAACTTTCTTAACGGAAACTATTTGATGAATGGGCGAATTTATTTTGGGCAAATGGGCAGCATATATTGAATTTGTTATTGCTTTATTTCGCACAATCAGTCCCTTTTACAAATAATGGACTTCGTCCAGCGAGCATCTTTCTGAATTCACTGTGACCCTCGGACAGCGATGTCGGAGTCAGTGGACTTCGAGACCGACACGCACACAGTGACGGAGATGTTGCGTTAGGCAGGCCGTACACCAAAGATATATCAAACACGCAACATACGACGTAAGATAAATACCGCGCTCATACTTTTACCGCATAGAACCAATTAAAATGTATAGCTATTTCTTCTACCATCGTAGACTAGACACGCATGCTGCACATATTGCGCGACATCAACTGCGTGCGATATTTTGTGCATGTTGCGTGTTGCATGTTTGATGTATCTTTGGTGTGTGGCCTGCCTTAGGCACGAGGTTGACAAGCCACGATCTCCAGAACACCGCGGCGCGACCGAAGCACAGGAACGAACGATGCGAGGGATCATTCTTGCGACGACGAGCGACTCGAGCGGACCTCTCCTCGAACACGAATGTCAATAAATACCGGTGCGAGTCGAATAGACTCCGGCCTCGCTGTCCGCGGGTTAAAGAACAAAAAGAGATTTTCCTTACACGCTATCCAACATAAATCTAGGGACATTATTTTGACCAGCGAACCAACACTTGTCATACTCTTATGCTGGTTGGTGCCACGACGAAATTGTACATGACGAATAAAACGCAGCTGTTTAATGCTGTCCAAAGCGATCACTTGTGAATATTTTATCGGGGGCGACGTCGAACTTTAATGCAGGATCAACTTTTCCCGCAGCTGCAAAAGCAAGGCTGCCAACGTAACGGTGCGTGTAAGCCGGCTTATTCGGCGTTTATTGTCCGAACAATTTCGATTGATTATACCACAATGCAGCTTCGTAATGAGATAAACGTATCATTGTTTCATTGGGATTGATTGTCGAAATCGTTGGCATAAATAGAAAAGATTCCAGTAATTGCTTTACAAATGTAGGAGATAAACGAACGGTTTCCTCCCATGGAAGAGCAACGAATTGCTTTTGGAATAATTTTCTCGCCCCCGTACTTCCCTATTAATTAACATCGCGGTTTAACCACGTGCACACGCACAGTATGCCCGTGTCAAATGTGTACACGTTATTACTTATTCAATTTTTAAGAATGTGTTAGCGACGGCGCATTTTTAATGAAAGGAAAGGGACCGATTTATGATAGGGACTTAGCCTGGGTACGTTTGGAGTGTTTTGCAAATGGGCAATCTGGACGACAGACGATGGCTGGTGGCCCGACGCTATTCAACTATCGAATGTCCAAGGATTGACTGTTTATTAGGGGTGTTTTGAAAGTGCATGAATGAGACTGAACATCCTGCTGACCGACGATGACTGGCGACCGCATTGGGTCTTCCAACTGTCTGGTGTCGAGGGATTGTTTATTAGTGTCGGGTAAAGAACACATGTGGCAATCGGCTTGTAGCCGTATTACCAAGGAATAGGGACTCTCCTTCTGGAGGATCTGGCCACGGAGTGGGGAAGGTTCTGCCTTTTGGTAAAAGAACTGTGATTGACCAGTCACTGACCGGGAAAGAACTACATACCTCTCTTGCACACCTTTAATAACAACCAATTCTTATCAAATGCGACGAAATTTTGTATGCCATTGTACTCTTTTCTTAGATCGGCAAAAGAATATAATATATTTGATGGTGCGTCGTGAAATTTTAGTAATAACTTTGTATATGTCATGTGATAAAAGAATGTTGAAACTCGTTGCTTCAAGAAAAACTCTGCAGGAAAGAAAGCATTAGCCTTTTCCCATACGGGGTTGCAATCTCATGGCAGTATCAGTGGCACGAACGAATTGTCCTGTAAATTTCGGACGTGCTGTTCGTGGAAAAAAAATGGTATTCGAAACGCGTGTACCGCTTAACGTTAAAAAAAATAGATAAAAAAGGAACACCACCCTTCGATTTCGTGATCGTTCGATGAAAATGGATTTTCCGTTGGAAACACCAGTCCCGCTCTAGGAATTGGCCGATGTTCAAAGAATACAAAATATTTTTCAAATTTAAAACAGAACTTTTCGTAGAAACGAAAAATTACTGGTTAACGAAACTCGACTAGAAAAATAGAACGAAAATTTTCTTCGCGATACATACGCCATTTTCTACGCTCGTGCTTCTTGTTCATCCGGTTCTTCGATACTCCGGCGTATAGTAATTAAAAGACGCTGATTAAAAACGCAAGATTAACGAGAAGTAATTTTGTTCTCTTTCCTTTTTTGCCCGCAGAATGAAGTTGTGGTGGAGTTTGGCGTTGGTGGGAGTCGCCCTGTTGATGATCATCGCCACCGTCAGGGCGGAATCTGATCTCTGGGAGGAAGACGACAAGGAGGTTCTTGTACGAACCGTTCGTGGCACGAAAGAACGAGGTACGTATTCAATTTAATTAAGAATCTATGCACTACCTGGAGTGTACTGCGTGTATGTGCATTGTTTCCAATTATCCAGTTATCAAGAGGAGATTAACGTGGTCAATTAAAATGAAGGATCAATTAAAAATGATAATTGTCCCAATACTTGTGAGAAGCACTGCACATATCACTACAGATACCGTCATACTTCGCTCTTTAATATTATCGAACGTCATAAATTAGAGAGTAAATAGAGGAGCGAATTGGAGGATCCATTGATTCCTTGAAGAAATAAGTAAAAGTCGAAGTTTGATTATCCAAAGAGATTTACTTCCAACCTTCGAAAGTCTTCATTAAAAGTTTGGTTGTCGAGTGAGTTCTGGAAGATCAACGGGAAGAATTGAAACGTCGGCGATTCTTTGCACGGGATACTTGTTAGTTTCGCTAAGGGATGAGAAAACTTAATATCTGATAAGTGTTTACAAGGTGTTCAACTCTGGCTGTTTGTTCTCGATCGGAGATCAGTGTGGCCTAATAGGGTTTCTAGCGTGGTGTCCCTCTCGCACCTGTCCAGAGTTGTTTTGTCTTGGGAAACACTCGAAATGTTTGCCTTCGAGAGAACATGTTTCAAGATCGTCTTGTAATTGTTCGAATTGAGGCTACGGTGTGTAAAATATCACCGGGCATTTACAGGTATTTAATTAATTGCATGGACATCATTATCGCTCCTCAGCTGTTCTGAACTCAAGGCAGTAAAAAAAGAAAAGAAAAAGATAACACAATACACTGCAATTGCCAGGATCGATCGAGCGTATCAAGAAGAACTTTTGTTGCAGTAGATTCGAATTCTGATCTCCCAAGTCCCAGCCCGCACAATGGAGACCTTCTTTTGTCTTTACACATCCCTTTCTCCCATCTTTCGCGCTTCCTTTCCCGCGGCCAGGGCTGCGAATAGAATTGGAATATCATCCGTCGCCTCCCACGATTTCATTGTCGCCTAAGATCATTTGGTCTTAGAAATTTATTCGGGCCAGGATCGAGCTTCCGGAAGGCAACGGGACGGTGAAAGGGGGGATGAATCGAGGGCTTTTCTTCGAGTTCCTTTTCAAAGTGGAACAACTCGGCGAAAGAAGGCCGCCTCTGAAATTCCAACTTCGAGAATCTTCGAGAATCACGTTAAATTACAGGTCGAGCCAAGAAACTAGCGCTATGGCCTTTCTCGGTTTCTGCAACTTTCTGCTGGCTCGTTTCCTGCCCCCCTCGCCCTTGGTACAGTTTCGTCTTCTATTTTCTCAACGTTTTAGATACGCACGAAGCCTTTGAATTTTTATTTGTTCTGAAATGGCTGGAATTAATATCTCGGTAATTACTACTCAATGATCGAGTGAAATGATTATATTAGTCGTTTATTTGCTAAGAAACACACATTGCAGATTTGTATTACCACAGACGTAAGTTATCTGTCACGACTAGAATCTTCTAATCCAATTTGGCATATGTGAGTGGATTAAAATCATTTCGTCTAGCTGAAGAAATTTTCAGAGATTACATTTATATTCGAAGATCATATGTTTGTGAGTACAGAGTGCAATCACTGGCAGGGTAACAAAAAGTGTTAATGTGTGCACTCGTCTAGGACAGCCTATTGAACGGTCGATGGGAAAAGGGTTGAACTCTTAGGGAGTAATTAAGGACCGTCCAGTTCGTTCGGAAATTTCTCTGACCACTTGATCGGCCGTGCATCCAATTATCTCTATTGACGTTTTGCATCTGTTGACGCAGCATCCGGCAGCACTTCGTCGTGCAGATACGTGAAGGGTCAATGGTCGGAATGTGACTCGAAAACCAATACACGGTCCCGCACGCTGAACCTGAAGAAGGGCGACAAGTCCTGCGAGCAGACCAAGACTATCCAGAAGAAGTGCAAAAAAGGTATGGGATCTCTGATTGAACACCTCGTTGTTCACTTCTATTTTCTTAAATACCTCGGCCTGCATAGATATTTCATTCCTAAATTAACGTAATCATAGCTGTCGAGTTATTGAAAGAATTGGAAAAGTCAATTACTGTTGGACAATTTCTATTTAAAGCATGGAAGAATTCAAGTTTGTACGTATTATCGAATTTATCACAATTTTTATCCTGGAGAGAATTATTCGAATGCTTTTAAAAATTCAAATGAAATGATTTCTTCATTTTATATCGAGTGGTGGCACAAATGATTCTCCAGAGATCTTCAACGACTCCGTAAGATAAATGAAGATGGCGATTTTGAACGAATTTGATTAGAATCGAGGATCGAAAAAAAGTTCTATTAACTAAAAAGTGCCCTCAGTAAAACATTCAACGCGTTCAGTTTAATCCTTTTACGAAGCCGCGCCTAATGGAGCCGAATAATTAGCGAGAATCCCAGAATGGTCTTAATTAATTAAACGAGCCGAATAAGGACGCGGTTCTAGTTTATCGATAATTTCGTACAACGGTGCACGACTGCCATGATGACAGACGCACAACAAAATGGCGATGTCGCGCCAATTTCTCCTATATTCGGATCGGAGTACCGTGAAGTATGTCGGCAAAGAGAGGAAAAAAAGACGCGGTGAAAAACCTCGTTAGAGCAGCGCCATCAAACGCAGGCCAGTCGCGTTCAACGTATATACACAAACCGCCGATGGAACTTTTTAATTTAATGGACGCCACTGGTCCATTCCCTCGCGTCTTTTCAATCGAGCTAAATGCGACATTTAGAATCTAATCGGTCCGCCACGGTCGTCTAGATACATATCTCGAATTTATGTGACCGTCGAGTATTTTCGATGTTTCAGTGGTTTGGAGAAATGCATTGAAATAGATTTCAAAATTAAAAAACAGACGATTCCCATTGCATAGAATATTTAAATGTGTAACACTTCGAACGCGTACTTTATTTCGAAAAGTTCGTTTGCGATAGGTCTGATGGATACGTTACCAATATTCGTGGTACAGTTTATTCTTTTTTTCATTTTCAATTAAATTCTGTTTTATTTGCTGCCGCGACGAACTTTTAGAGATCGATGAAACGTTGGTTTGCAAGTCGATTGATTGTTGTGCGTCGTGTCGTTACGCGGAATATGCACCGTTGTGTCTTTAGCTTGTACAATGAATTAGAATAATGGAGTTTATCACGGTATTATTATGCTTGCTGCGGGGAACACAGCTTGCCGGTACGAAAAGGGCACGTGGAGCGGATGCGTGAATCAGGTGATGACGAGAGTGGACAATTTGAAGGCGAACAGTGATGCCTCCTGCGAGAAGACGCGCCGACTAACCAAGAGGTGTAAACCGGAGACCAACACTAAAAAAAGCACCAAAGGTATCTATTAATTCTGTTCGTCAAGCAATAAAATTAATTTTTACTAAATAAATCGTATTAATATAATAACATTTTCTACGAAGTAGAATTGACTTCAGTAGTCAGAGAGGTGATTCCCCCTCGCCTAGTTACTCTATTGTTCATAGGTATCGATTACATTAGTATCCTATTTTCAAAATAACTAGGGGGAGTATGCACCAACGATGCATAATACTATTGAGCACAAGCAAGAAAATCTGAAAAGGGAGGGTAGTTTGCCATTGATATGATGTAATGTAAAAATGAAGTTCCTTGAAGTTTCATTGAAGGACGCAACGACCCCATTGTCTGCGTCTCCGGCGTTGTTTTGTTGCGGTGTATACTTGTACTTACTTGAGATTGACACTAGCGTTACGATACTTCGTATCGTCGAGCACGCTTGACGATGGCATTGACAGAGTTAAAGATAGCTTATTGAAACTTCTCCATGCGGTCACGGACAAATGGAGCAATAAATGTTCCGTACGAACCTTTTGAATGGAGGGAACACGCGTCCAAGGAGAACGTACTCTGATTGCCGTAATGATTCTTTTTGTCTGAATGCATTTTCTTTATTGGATGAATTCTTCTTACGGATAACAGATCATGTATATAGTTTAGTTACGAGATAAATGGAGTATTGTCGACGAGTACTTCGTTTTGATTCGTATTCCCTCAATTATTATAATCCAATTCCATGAGTTATTATTATATTAATTTATTATATTTTATTATTACATAATTATTGCGTGTATTATTTTTAAATATTAAACTGTGTTGTTTATAGTTACTCGTACGATTTATTAACAAATTTCAACTTATCTGTTTCAGGAGAACGATCGAATAAGAAGTCGGGTAAACAGTAAGTGAAGATTACCGACGGTCGATCACTCGAGGTGGTGCGCGGCGATCTGTTTCGGCAACAGGCAACGAAAACACACTCGTCTTTTCCACGTGAAACTCTAATATTCAAACAAATACTTATCCACCGTGAACGTATCAAACGAAATGATGGAAGAAATGTCCTGCATTTAAAAGTACTGACAGTGATTCCAATCGAACAGTAAATTTGTCAAATAATAATTTACAAAGACAACAAACCGGCTAGGATCGTTGTATCCGATGTTCAAACGTTTCTCCGAACGTTGCTGTTGATATACGTATGATCGTCGATTATAATTATCGATCGTACATATACTTTGGCTGTTTTCAGAAATTACACTTCCATTATACGTGGCCAAATATGATTATTAGAGATACGAATTTGATAAACACGCATAGTTGGTCCCGATAATGTTTTTCGCAGTTTTGCCAATGCAACAAAATTTTGCTGTGTATCATCGCGTGAATATGTTTTACGAACCGTGATCTCGATGCAGTGGCATAAGTGAAAAATGATTAGAGATCAGTTTATCAATTATCATTGTGCTCCCTTTTTCCTCTTCCAATAAGTGATACGATTAAGGAATGATATTTAATGAATTGTAAATAACAATTGGCAGAGCATACGTTTAATGGGGGGGATATTGGAACTACGTTGCATTTAAAAGAAAACAATTTTTCTGTTTTTAACATACTTTTTATATAGTTGAAAATGTTAGCCTGTGCTACTGTGTCGACGATGATATCTTCCGAAATATAATAGTGATTGTATAGCAAAGAGCTGTGGTACACCTATATAGTTTCGAGAATCAACACGAAACTATACTGCCGTTGAGATTCTTTACGATATATTCTCCGTTAGAATATATATCGTAGCGAGGCCATTCGAGTTTCCAATGTTATATGATTATCGATCATAGCGTGCATAGAAACCCCCGATTAGAAGTAGTTCTACTTTCTTTCGAACTACGATGGTAGGCGAAAGAACGAAAAAAGAAATAAAGAAACACAGGCGATCATGCCGTCTCTGTTCTTAAGATATGCCCGTATACTTTTGTCTTCCTTTAAACTGAGAGAATTACAGGTGGCGTCTATGGCGCGAGCGTTTCAGTCCATTAATTCCGTTCCTATCGTTAGCATTATTCTTCCACGCACACTATTATGCGTACGATTGTTTTAAGCTGACTACTTGTTTCAGTATCTTCGTTAATAGTATTTACACTTAAAACCAGGTACAATGTTTGTGGATAGAAATTATATCTTCGCGATTTTTGCATAGGTAATATACGCCAGTGTTCGATGTTAACTATGTCTTGTATACCCAATGATTTCCAAACTTTCTGGACCTTTTCCTCTTTTAATAATCACTTCAGATATTAATCTACTTTTCTACAAAAAAAAGTAACGAACGTAATTAAAGTTAATGAACCATTTGATAATTTAAAAAATTGAACGAATTTTTGAAGGTATATGCGGATGCACGTTTGTCTTTATAATGCATGCAAAATTATTATTTGTCGAATGCCGCGTCCTTAAGTTTGGGAATCAGTGCTTTGCGTAAATAAGCACGGATTTGATAATCATTACAATTCCGCCGATATGTATTAATGATTCTTCTCGACAAGACGTAACCCTTGCATAAAATGAAACGTCGATTATATACAAGTCATTATATGTGTCTCTCATATTATCTCTGAATGGAATCTTAAATAATAACGAAAGCCAAATGAGCATGAAAATCAAATTAACATAATGCAAAAGTATCAGATGTCTCGTAGATCCGTGGATGCTAATTAAGTTAATTAGAACACGGCTCTACGAGACGTTCCATTGAAACTATAGAAATCAAACCCCTCCCATCCCCAATACAAAATTGTATTTGTTTTTAAGTCTAGATGTATGCAAATGGAAAAGCAAAATCCAATAAAAATAAAGTCAGCTGATTCAGGTAACGATGCCGGGTATACACGATGTATCTGTATAAAAGAACGAATTGTTCAATGAACACACGATATGTACGGATTAATGGTGTTGATCGGTATCAATGATTGTAGATTAGACTACATATGTACATCATATCATCATTATGCATTAAAAAAGGAAAATATGGAAAAAACGAATCTATCGATAGAGTAAGATAGCATTATCTACGTTCCATGGTTTCTTCCGATTAACTATCATTAAACGTCTATTAAAGGGTAATTAAATAATAACGTGCTTTGACCTCCCTCTATGTAGAACTTGATGGTGGAAGTTCTTCGTGTTTTAAACGCATTGTAACATAGCATAATAACGATAGAGGATACGCCAATAATTAGTGCTTAAATCGTTCTTCTTACGCGCGATTACAGCATCATGGCGGAAGTGTATACGTTAATTGCTTTCTCAAGTTTCTCGGTCCATCGTTGCACTTGGAACACAATCAAAAGTCTTTCCAACTGTTTTATCGGTCGTTCGAGTTTTTTCAAATCATTATTAATTATATTCATGTTGTTGATAGGTTGAAGTCGTTAGCGGAATCAAATCGAATCATTTTTCATATATTATAGTTATAACGAGAGTTTTGCATCTGATCAAAAATTGCGAAAGATATTAGTTGTTTAAGAGAATAAATTAATAAAAAGAAAATATAAATACGTCCTCGATAAGACGTTCAAGTTTTAGTTGCCTAGGCAATCGAAATCAAACTCATATTTCCTAAAATCAAATAATACTTCGTAGCTCGTGGGAAGTCGTCGTCAGTGATTCATTTAAAAAACTGACGTTATAACTGAACGCAAAAATTGTATAATGTAATCTACTTACTTACTAAATAATTGTGTAACCGTTACACATGTAATAAAAATCCAATGTTGTCAATAAAAACTAAATATTATATATAAAAAAATTGAAGCGATTGCCAATACTATGAATCGAAGTAAATCTATCCGTTATTTTTACATCAAAGGTATACATAAAATGCATTTCAATTAAAGACAAGCATCTTTTATTTGTATGTCAAACATATACACGTATAAAAATTACAAAAATCTTTAATGATAAAATTTTCATTACGCAAGGCACGTTACATTTGAAACAATTGGACGGATTCAGATCTTTTGTTCTTCTTAATACATTCTTATAGTCTTTTCGATATATATTTTGTCATTTCTCATTTTGTGTCGCGAAGCATATTTATATTGCAAACCTTTGTAACATTCGCAGTTCACGACACGAACTGTTGTTAAAATTCGTATAACAAGTACACATATTAGAGGACGGATAATAGTTAAAATTACTTAACACTACGTACAAAAGGTAACGTATAAATGACGCGTGGAATTTCTTGTTTAAGGCACACATAACTACGCTATATCAAAGTGGAGAACCGGTATTGCTCTGCAGATATACATCAGAGCGAACTTTTCATTGAAATAAAAATACTTGCAGAAAGAAACTCGAGAACCCAGAACATTATTCTAGAATACGATTCAAGCGTGCTGCTACACGTTAAAATAATTTCCGATCTGTTCTCCATTTTCGCTCAAGCGGTTCTACGACATATGAAAATACGAAAACATACGGTGATATCTATTTCAACTTTACGCCATAGAGACTGAAAGCTTTCGTGATCTGGAATACGATTCAAGCATGCTGCTACACGTTAAAATAATGTTCGATCTGTTCTCCATTTTCGCTCAAGCGGTTCTACGACATATGAAAATACGAAAACATACGGTGATATCTATTTCAATTTTACGCCATAGAGACTGAAAGCTTTCGCGAGTACGCCTTGTCTTCCCATTCCTGATCCGACGGCAGCGTCGTGTGCCGCACTTTACAAATACGTGGCCCGTACTTCAGTAAAATTATTATAACGCAAACGACAAAAAGAGTCAGGCAAGTGGTCGCTGGCCAAAAGATGTGCAATCCCATCTTGACGTAACTTTACCACTTAAAGTTACTCTTTAAAATCTACTAGCTTTATACCTGTGCGCACTATGTACACCTGCTACGTCTCAACTTTGGCTATACGATTGTGGAACAGCTGAGACGTTCCTCGAACTCGGTGCTAATACTTTTCAGAGTGCAAGCCTGACGGCATGCAGAAGGGGCGGAGTGATATCTGCTTAAATTTCACTCTCGCGTTTCTGCATCTCCATGTACTGTTGCGTTTGCGCCTCGCCGCTGTACGATTTGGGCTGGTGATACTGTAGAACCTCTTGGTTCCCTTGCTGCGCGAACGCACGTCCCGGTTCAAGCTCGCTCAAGTCTAACGGCGGCGTTTTGTGCGGCAGTACCGTCCACAGCGGTTGAATCCACCGATTTCCTAACGAAGTAAAATCATCATGAAGTCCTGCATTGAAGCTGTAAATGTTTACATGTCTGTGCTACAATTTCTGTGCATACCAGTGTGCGGATTCTGCCAATAGTCTCGGTGACGGGAGCACCAACAGAATCCAATGTTCAAAATGCACAGGAATGCGAATATCAGGGAGCAGATAGTGACAGCGATATAGAACGGTGTAAAGTCACCGTATTCGTGCTTCACAAAGAACGGATTCTTCAGATAGTCCTCTCGCTCCTCTAGAATTGACATTTTATAAATTTTAGACTGAGATACTTCTGAAAAAGACAAAGATATATTTCCCGTCAGTGCGTAAACGTTTGATGGCAAATTTAGTAAAATATTCCGTTCTCGTTTATAAACCGGATCGAGGAGAATAAATTTCTCGTATTTCCTCGATATGTATATGTAAATGCGATATATATTTTTCCTCAATTTTAAATGCAATTCTGTATCAGATAAGAAATGAAATGAACTACGACGAAAGGGAAATTGAATCGTATTTCTACGGTCGAAGGTTTTATGTATTTTGAAAATGCATATCCGCGTCATCTGCATATACTAGGGGAGGCGAAGGCGTGGCGTGAGGTCAACATTATGAAATTAGGGTTACTGCAAAGTGCGTGTATTTTGTTTATTAACGGTGATAACCGTTGCAATGCTACATCGCGATAGAAACAAATAAATTCAGTGAAAAGTATAATTGTATATGGGTATTCACAAAAATAATAAGACACGAATACACGGGCGAGGAATATAAGATTCCTTAATTGGATGAATGAAGTTAATATTGTTAATATAATATAGGATACGTACCGTCAGGTAGTTGCTTCTTTTCGTTGCGCCTTTATATCGATCGATAACGTAGTTGTTCACAAGTAGTATTATAATCGGTTCGAAATTAATGGCATTAACGAAACAACGTAGCCATCTGAAATACACGCATCACTCGATGCATTAGAATCTGTTACGCCAAGTTGTATTTGGGCGGGGCGTTCATATGGTGGGAGAAATGAATGCTTTGTGCACCGTTTACAACGTAAACATGTAAAGTCTTTACATGTAGCGATAAAAAAGGAAGTACATTTAGTGATGGGCACCATCACGGGCACCATCAACTAATTTAAACTACCGACTAATTAATAATTAGTAACGATGTACTATCGAATAATTGGTCGATAGTTTTTAGTCGACTGAAATTTCGCATATTGGTTATGTCTGGAGTCTGAACTAGAGGTGGAGAAATATCAATAGTCAGCACTATCGATAATTTCCGATAGTTGGACCATCGACCATCGATAGTTATCGATAGTGATGGAATGTGATGTATACATATAGTAGCTCCCTCCTGAAAGCGGGCAAATACAATTCAATCCTGAACTGGGGTTATAAAAGTCTTGAAATTGCAGAGGCTTTCGTACGCAAGATCACACAGAAAGCCAGTGTTTAATCACAAAATACTATCGCTGTCGCCAGTTATAGAACAAATGTCTATCATGAAATTACCAAACATTTTTAAATTCGCGGCATTACGAATATCTACACACAGTTTCAATAACTATCGATAGTAAACATATATTATCGATAGTTTTCGATAGTAGCAACCATCGATAATATAGATAGTGCCATCGATATTTCTCCACCACTAGTATTCAGTTGCACAGTAATTTTTATTTGGTGGATAGGGTAATTAGTCCGAAAGAATTGAATCCATGTGATGATAAAAACAATTTATTAAATATTTCGTAGTTCCTATAGTGGATTTCTCGTAGCTACTATACACATGTTTTCTAAGGACACATCAGTAGTCGTATAATAAATTAAGTCGCCTTGGAATCCAATACTTTTTAAATATTCCAGTCGACCCCAATTCAGTAGAGCCTTTACTTTACGCCCAATGTTCTCCCTCTCGCTAGATGTTAATGTTTTCACATTTCTTCTGAAAAATATTGAGTAATTACGAAAATGTCGAGGTAATGAGAAATCACGAGATCGAAGATATATTACCTCGCATCTTTCGAATTATTTCGATTGTTGGAACTATCAGACATTTTGTTTAATGTAGATCCACAGGTGGCCCAGCTAGCAATGCTGCATAAAACTGTAAATTCGTTCGATGTAAATCCACATTGTTCCAAGTATCGTTTCCCAACGTACGATGAATAATTGCATCTATGATGGCAACAAAATGCAATGATCAAGCCAGAAACATTGCATTTTGGTTCACTTTGCATTGCTTGTGCCAAGCAATTCAGAGTTAAATCTACGACGAGACGACGATGTTAATACTTTCATTGCATATTTTATTTGTCTATATGTATACCTTTAATTTGTCAAAAATAGTAGAAGAAATAACTTGGAACTTATACCTGTAGCTGCTCCGCACAAATGCTTTGCTATGCCAACTTTGTGCTGAAATTTCTCAATTGCTTTTACATCGTTTAACTTCAGATCGGCAATGTCCGCGCGTATTCTTTCGATCATAAGCGGGGTTTCCTCGTTCTTCAATTTGTTATCACTTTTATGCCTGTGACTAGAACGATCTACTAACAAAATACAGCAATCCTTCTTATCTTTTATAATTTGCCCGAGCCAGTAAGTTAATTTCCCTTTTCCCGCGCCGAACTCGATGAAGCATGTATTTTCTTTCACGAGATTTGCGAGTTCTAAATGCGAGAGTAACGAAGAGTTTTGTAAAAGATGTTTTTTAACAGCCCGCCCGCAGGAATCGTCGTTTATTTTATCCTTAAGTACTTCGTGCTCCAGTACTACTTCGGCGAAACGTGGTACTTTTCCTGGAAATACAAAGGTTAGATATTCGTAGTTCGATTTAAACGATGAATGAAGAATTTCTAATTGTGTACGAATTACAAACCATAAGCAGCATTTACTTTATCGATAACTGTATCTATTAAAAGTTCGCTGAGCTCGGAAAGCGGTATATGTTGCGGGACATCTTGTACTTTGCCTGTGTTAATTCCTTTAACTATGAACGTCGGCTTTGCGTCTATTAACTGTTTCGCGTTGCACACTTTCAGGTGCTTAACCATTTTCGACTCGTAACACGTACTGGAAATGATCTACAAATTTAACGTACATGAAGCAAACTATGTAATAATTATTCGACTAGACGTATACTCACTGTTTAGGATCAAGCGGACATTTTATTCTCTTCTCTTCGAATTCTTCTTTATTGGGACAACCATGTTCTGTTGACATTCCCTGGTGTTCACCGCAGTATTTGTTTCCTTTTTTCACTGTCATACGACAGTAACGCAATTTTCTTTTCACGAAAAACATGCAATGAGTCTCTTCTGCCATTTTGTCGAATCTCTGTATACGAAACTAAAACAAATATCAATATGAGAAAAACGATTTTTGCAAATAGTGTAACAGTGGGAAAATGAAAAATACCTTGCCGTATCTAGTGCTCTGCCTTATTGACACTCGAAAATATTGTATTTAGTATCGCCATCTACAAGGAAGTGCTTGAAACTACTCGCGCCTGCTATTGTATCGCCATCTATACGGAACTCGTTGAAACTACTCGCGCCTGCAATGTATCGCCATCTATACACAAATCCTGGAAACTACTCGCGCCCCTACTTACCTTAAGTGCAGATATGGCAGAGGCCCGGTAATTTCATTGACATCTGTATAGATGGCGATACTAATGACCATGATAAAGCAGCCATGCATGTAGTTTCGAGCAGTTCTTTATAGATGGCGAAACTGAAGCCACCTTGGGTGTAGATAAGTCAGGGATACGAGTAATTTCAAGCACTTGTTTATAAATAGCGGTATGATAAATTTTATAAAATTTCGTTATTTATGTCTTCATTTATAAAATTAAGTTAGCAATGCTCAAAAGTCGTTTCGTACTATCGTTTACATATCGATAAAGTGTTAGCAGACACGGTATTACAATCTACATTAAAACTAATATGTGTTATAACATTGTATGTTCCATTGTATAGTTTAATTTACAACAATCAAGCTGTTTAGCAAAGGTAAATACATTTGTGAATATTTTCTTCTTCAAGCACATTTTCCAGCATGCAATGAATACATACTAAGAGCAGTATTATTCTTTATTTCGGTCTCGCAGCAGTGGAAATTGGGGTTAGTGTACATATAACCTCTCTTTACAATACTATCGTAACTCTTGCACTCTTATCTTCCGTTTCGCACTTCGTTTTTAAACCTTCTCTACCTTACCTTATCCCTTTATGACACATTTATTATACATCTTTTCTTTTCCCCCTGTTTCATTTTATATTTCTAAGTCATTCTGATATCCTATCATCTCTATTTCTATATATTCTATTAATAGGTTTTCTAACGTTCGCAATTTTTGTCCGCGTAGGTCACATCTTTCATTCTTTTGCTTCTCCCAATATTTCTTCGACCTTTAATGCTTTCGCATTATGGCTATCGCTTTAATGGCTCTCCATCAATTGTTTTACTTACGCTCCCATCAAATTCAATCTTACGAGACTCATTCCATTCCTTTTTAAGTAATTCCCTCTTTCTCTTGTGCTTCCGATTTTGCCTTCCCTTCATTCTTTTTCCTCTAAATATCCCTTAACAATCTTTAATATAGTTACTAATATATTTTTTGTGTGTGCAGGTTTCGCAGGCCAAGAGTAAGGAGCATTGACCGGCACTTCTCGTCATGCATAAAAGCAAGAAAGAAGAAAGAATAATTCTTGCCACATACTTTAGTTATAGTATATTAGTTTATAAAAATAGTTTGTCACTATTAGCGCATCAGATTAATTTAGAACAATTGTGTAACTAACTTTTATGTATACTATTATATATTTTATTTTGTATTCAGTTGATTCGGTAGAACTTGTATAAACTTTAATATTACTTTTACTACAAGTTCAACTGAATATGCTAAATATAAAATGAAAGATATAATAAACAATTTACATATGCACAAGTTACACAATTGTTGTAATTTAAAATAAGCGTTAGCATATAAAGTACGCAAATTTTAGTATAAGTTTTATCTGTAAGATGAATTATAAATTAACTTCATAGAATAGTTTATAAGTATTAGATTATTTATGTTTATAGTATTTTTTATATTACACAATTTAGTTGTTCGATGTATTGTAAATACATATAAAAGAATAGTATTATAGTAAGTATTAGCTTGTTAATTTGAATTACAACATTTTTGCAACTTGTATCTCCATTGATTAGTTTAAATAAATGTTCAATGAAAAGAATACCACTGCTCTTTTTATTTTCACACCTCAACAATCCTTGAAAGAACCTAAATCCAATTCCTTACACAAGAAGTACCGTGGACGAACTTTAAATACAAAGTCCTAAGCGAGAAACTTGTCAAAATGGCCCTATACGTTATTAAAGACAGCAGGTAAAAGCCATCATTTCTTGCAAAATATTTGGCAGAAATCCACAAAATTAAGCCTCCGGAAATTCCTGGAATTCGACGTCATTTCTTTGAATTGATAAGGTTCGAATACCTCCTCGCACATCATATTCTCCTGATACAAATCCACGATTTTCAGCAGAAATTTTTCACAGAAACTCGGAAATTTCAGCGCTCGGAAATTCCTGGAACGTGACGTCATTTCCAAGAATTGCTGCGATGAAAGACCTCCTCGCATATCATATTCTCCTGATACAAATCCACGATTTTCAGCGAGATATTTTTCGCAGAAACTCGGAAATTTTGCGCTCGGAAATTCCTGGAACGTGACGTCATTTCCAAGAATTACTGCTATCGAATACCTCCTTGCACATCATATTCGCCTGATACAAATCCACGATTTTCGGCACTTAAATTTCTGCCGAAAATCGTGGATTTGTATCAGGAGAATATGATAGGCAAGGAGGTATCCGATCCCGGCGCAATTTCCGAGCGCAAAATTTCTGAGTTTCTGCGAAAAATATTTCGCTGAAAATCGTGGATTTGTATCAGGAGAATATGATATGCGAGGAGGTCTTTCATCGCAGCAATTCTTGGAAATGACGTCACGTTCCAGGAATTTCCGAGAACTTAAAATTTAAAGAGCCCAACAAGACGTATTAGTTCCTTAACCATTACCGCTAAAGTTAATAATGTTCAGGGCAATTTTTACAAGTCCTCCGCTTGTGAACTTTACATTCAAAGTTCCTGCACGGTAGTACTTGTTTAAGGAATCGGAATTAGGTCTTTTCAAGGATTGTTAAGGTGTGAAAATAAAAAGAGCAGTAGAATTCCTTTCATAGAAGATTTATTCAAACTAATCAATGAAGATATAAGAGTTACAAAAATACAAAAATGTTGTAATTCAAATTTACAAGCTAATACTTATAAAATATTTATTATACGTCTTCCCAGCTAGCCATCTAGAGACAGACTAGCAGCAGAAATCTTTATGAAGTCATTATGTATACATAATGGCTTACAATTAGTATACAAAGTACGTAACATTTTATAAAATTTTAAGTGTTCAATTAAAGCTTATTAAGTACTGTTGAATATTTCTAAAAGTTAAGTAATTAAAAGTAATTATGTACGTCCTAAAATGCTGGTTGATTTGAATTTTCGTCAGCAGTAAAATATTCATCATTTTTATCTGCATTTTTAGAAAAGTTTGAACGTTCCGATCTTCTTTCTGGTTTCTTATGAACATTATCGTCTTGTATTAATAACAATGGAAACAATGACTTCACCTTTGATAAAAACATAGTAAAAAATGCCAAGATACTTGGCGATACTTGAAAGACATGATTTATGTACTTTTCAATGTCTACGTGCGCTTTAAACTTGTTACTCAAATTGTACAATAATGTACCATGAAACAAATTAGCAACTTTAGGTTGCTGATAGGGCTGTCCTAAAAGGACATTCAAATTCATAGCATGTTCCAAACAATGTTGAAATTCTGCAAACATATGAACTACAGTTTTATTAAATTTCTTGGGATCTGAATGCAATCCATCAGCCATTTCAAAATGCGCAGTAAAGAATGGTGCTGCTAGTACGCAATCGTTGTAGTTAATTATTCGATAAGCTTCAATGATCGTTTTACCTAGACATGGTGGTCTATAATCATCTGTGTTTCTTGCCTGTTTTATAGCAGATATTTTTCTGCTGTATCTGATTTGGAAATGTCTTGTTGTTCTGAATTTTCCAACCTTGGAATCAATTATATTACATAATAAACAAACAAGCAGTGAATATAAACAACATTTGTATGATGTCGATGGATGTTGTTGTTGTATCCAATACTTAATGCAAGCAATGTACAACATCCATTGCGGTGGGAGCTCATCTATACAATCTGTACTCAAAACACCTAAGGTGTTGTTCAAAATTTCCCTTCGTGCAATGATTGGAATTTTTCTAATATCTAACAAGGATGGAATTTTTAAAGAGAAAATTGTGTCTGCAGCTTCAAAATCATTGCACACAAGTTTTTTGTTTTGGCCTCTGGTAATGTACTTTACATTACATATTGTGTTTATGCTTTTCTTTAGTAGTATATCAACTGCAACGCCTACAATTTTTATGCTTGGCATGGCACTCGATGGATAACAACAATCATCTATTTGTGTGGGGATAATATATAAGCTCCGAACAATTAAATCCATAAAGTATGGAGGATGTATGGCCATGACATATTCATTTACAAACCATGCAGGCAAATTCCTAATAGCCGGATTATTATTATCACGTCTAGATACAGACTTATCAACAAGTGTATTTATTAATTCAATTTCTTCTCCTTCTTCTTCTTCTTCTTCTTCTGAACTTGTGTCACTGTTTTCTTCACAAGCTTCTTGAATGTACGGTATTGTGTCAATATTTCCATTGAATTTATAAGGTACATTGGCATGACATGTTGCATCGCTGTGTGGAATATCTAATGGATCAAGCATCTCGGTCGATGTTTCTCTATAACTATTTATATTGCTTTCAATTATATTTAATGTTGTTTGCCTTGTTGGTTTGTCCAATCTACTGAGAATTGCAAAGACTGCTTCATCCAAGGTGTGCTTGCTCAACCAGATAAATATTGCTTCTATGCAATATTGTTGATGATGGAATATTGTTTTAGATGCAGCCCTCAGCTTTAAGTGACGAAAGAAGTTCTTAAACATTTTGATTTCGACATAGTCGTTGCCTAATAATGTTGCAGCTAATGGCACGCTTGGTTCTTTTAGTCCTTTGAAGGAATTAAGCAAATATTCAATTCGATATATCTTGCAGCACATTACGTAGCCTGTCGTTCCTCTCGAATTCTTGACTACATATTTGTCCAATGTACATAACGGTATATAAGGCGTTCCATATATATAAAAGTCTGAATTTTGGCTTAACACAGGACAATTTAAACTCCGTGCCAGTGCAGCTATATGATTGTCAGCTTCAAATAAACATTGCACGTGCCGTATATTCTTTTCCCTCATGACATCTTTAAAGACTTCCCGCCTGAATAAAGGAAAAAAGTGCGTACGTTTTTGTGCGAGGGGACTATAATGTGCTGCTTTCTTTACATTTTGTTTCATCTTGTCGATGCAGGTTTTTAATTTTCTGGTTGCGCCACCCCCCTTGAGCAGAACCAATGGTATCACATTGCACTTTGACAAATTGTCGAAGAAGTTTGAAACACTTTCTGCATAAGCATCGTAATCACCACCAAATGCACAATTGACCTTTGGACATGTATTGTATATATCACAACCAATATTACTCCCATCAATTACCAAATAAGTATCGTGTAATTCATAATTTTGGTAATAACGATCTCGACGATAGTTTATAAAGTTTGTTAAGCCTCTGACACCCATGACGAAGATACTTGGATTCTCCTTCGTTTACTTGCAGACAATTGAACGTATTAGTTATTAGAGATTCCAAACAACTTTTCCACTTGAACAAAGTCTTGATACAGTGAAATTTCAGCTTTAACAGATCACGAGATTGTTTTGACGAGTTCGTACTGAGATGCTCACTGCACAGCATCCGTGTTACGGTAATTTCTTGAAGAGTGCCCGGGGAATCCTGGCGTGAGAGCGATCGCGCTTTGTTCCCACCACTGGGGGGATTTCCTCGGGTTCTGCGTAGCAGTACCAAACTGATACGTTTTGTAGGGGATACCTAGGGACATTGTTGGTCCCTACGGATCTTTCCCAGACACGAGAGCTAGTGGCGACAGAGGACGGTACCGCGGTCCATTCAGTTGTTTCGTAGCTATTGGTGGGATATCGGGACTTTGTGTCGGCTCGGTTCCCCGTGGAGCGCTGAACCGCTCTGGTTGTGAAGAAACGCGGAATATTCAAAGATAACTTATAATTTTATAAGGATTTACTTTTGTAAGATTTAAAAATCTTTGGGTTTTTGGATTCTGGAGAATAAATATAGTATTTATACTAAAATTTACGTACTTTATATGCTAAAGCTTATTTTAAATTACAACAATTGTGTAACTTGTGCATATGTAAATTATTTATTTTATCTTTCATTTTTATTTAGCATATTCAGTAGAACTTGTAGTAAAAGTAATATTAAAGTTTATACAAGATCTACCGAATAACCTGAATATAAAATAATATACATAATAGATATACATAACAGTTAGATACACAATTGTTCTAAATTAATCTTACGCGCTAATAGTTACAAACTATTTTTATAAACCAATCTACTATAACTAAAGTATGTGGCAAGAATTATTCTTTCTTCCTTCTTGCTTTTATGCAGGATGAGAAGTGCTGGTCGATGCTTGTTACTCTTTGCCTGCGAGACCTGCACACACAAAAAATATATTAGTAAATATGTAACACGAGAGAGAAAGATTGTTAAGGGATATTTAGAGGAAAAAGAATGAAGGGAAGGCCAAATCGGAAGCATAAGAGAAAGAGAGAATTATTTCAAAAGGAATGGAACGAGTCTCGTAAGACTGAATTTGATGAGAGCATAAGTAAAGGAATTGACGGAGAGCAGTAAAAGAAGAGACTATGAAATGCAACAGCAGGAACCTTCCTGGCTGGATATCGTTTTGCTGGAATCGGAAAGACCACCTGTATCTTTCTCTCTCTCCGGGTAATGCGACGATTGCTGTTTGTGATCTTGTGCCTCGCCGCCATTGGAATGCGGGGCACTGCTTCGCGACCAACGTCGGTAAATACCGGTTACCACAAATTGATCTTTAGTGCCGCCATCTATAAACATGTGCGTGAAACCACTTGTACCTCTGCCAGATTTACTCATATAGTTAATATAGTAGATTCACTGTAAGTAGAGCAGGGACCCGAGCAATACTTACTTAGAAGTTTGACGCTGATTTTAGTGCCCTCTATTCATAACCGCAGCCACTTGATAAACTATTTATTAGAGAAGTATTTGTAAGAGTTCTTTGTTCATCAGTTCTTTGTAAAACGCCTACGATCATGGGTTCAGCAAAAAGTTGGTCAGAAGTGGCGAAAGTCCAGTCGGTATTATCCTACGAGCGTAGGGTCAGCTAAAACTTATTCAGAGTCGGCAGAAGTACAATAGGCGCGACCCTAGGGTCGTAGGTCCAGCTAAAAGTTGGTCTGAAGTCGCAAAAGTCCAGTCGGTACGACACAGGGCGATCTAGTTTATTTGTTATAAACAATTAGTATTCGAAGCCAATGTTAATGGTTAGTTTTCAGCAATAATTATAAGTTATTTAACTGGTATTTCTAATCTATCTTTATTCTATTTTCATTTATAATCTCTTTATATTATTGAACGATATTTTATATCTTTTATATAGTAACACACTGGAGAATCCAGTTACATATAAGTTCCGCATGTTCAGGATCGAAATTAAAATTGGGCGGTACGTATATATATACATATCCATACATATAGTTTAGCAGCACCGTTATAGCTAAATTTAAACACGCTTTCGTCTTTCGTGTAGTACACACGCGCATAGCGCACAATATTCTCATCGACCCATCAAGTATTAAATTACTGTGCTCAGTATCATCCTGAATTAACATCGCGTGTGCCGTTTAGAATTATACTGGAACTGTGTTCTTCGTATTCGTTGATTTCGTTCTCTCGTATAGTGAAGAATAGCTGTGCCATTGGGATTTGGAAACACATGTGGCTAGTATGCGCGAAACACTAAACACATACTACATGAATATGCGCATATATATCGTATACACAGTGAACGAAATCTCTGCAGTGGATCGCTATGAAGTGTACCGACAGGCCAGTTCTCTACCATAACCTCTGCCATTTATTACTTATTTCGGACAAAGTTCTTAAACACGGAACTCTCACGGATAACTATTTTTTAATAGGATCGAAAGACAATTACACCTTTTTAAGAATACTTTCGTTTCACTCGAAAAGTGAACAAATAATAGCGTAGTAGAAAAATGTATAAAAGTAGAATGTACTCAGTATGTATATGTACTTGATGAAATCTATCTCGGATAATCTGTGAACGATCGATACATGTATATATGTACATATGTATATATCGGCTGCTACTCGTGATAAGTCCAGAAATCTGACAGCTAAACGAGGATTTAGTGTGTCGTTGAAATTTCGTAGAGCACGAACTACCCTAGGTTCGTTCCTCGCCACGTGCAAAGGTCTACCTACCTGTTGCTATCTATGACCATTCGAATGATGAGTTCTCGCGGTATGGAGTCGTACTGTCAGCGTCTCCACATGAACGTTTTTAAGCCGGTTTGGCGACGAAAGTGGTACGCAGTGATTCTTTTGTTGTGCATAATTGCTGTTATTCTAATACAGCAATCGATACACTCATCCAAGCTTTCTTTGAGGGATACAAAACGTGACGAATACATGGACGAAGTTTATCAGAATGGTATGTGAATCTTCTTTTTCTTTTGATCGTGTATCGTATAGGATATTTGTCGAAAATATAAAATATATTAGTATTCGAAGAGGCGAATTTAAATTGGTGTTAGTTGCATGCGGTTTGATATAGAAATTGGCGTTGGATTAAATTTTAAAGTGTTAATAAGAGTGACGCTTAAATCTTCGGTGGAAATCTTTGGAACTTTTTAATTTAATACTTTAATTGGATAGATATCGTTGGTTTCTTTTATTTTAATATTGAAATTGTGACAACTTTTTTCGTGCAGTATAAAGTTTTGAATAGTTTGTTACCATACTCGTGTTCTATTGTAGTAACGTTATCTTCACTGGTGTTACAGCTTTGAACAGATGGTATAACTTTACCGGCGGTGAGTTTGTAGAATCTATTATTCTTTGCTAATTTTTTTCATACCTGCTGCTTCTTCGTAATTTTATGACATCTGCATTTTTGTATTTGAAAGACTGATAATACATTAATAACGTAAATATATAGAAGTGGTACAATCTCACCGATTACGATTATTTTTGAATAGGTTCTAGAATTCAGTATTCTGTACACCTTTTTCTTATGCATATAACCGCCGCTCGGGTTTTCGGGATATATGCAAAAACCTGTAGCTACTGCTACATTGAATTTTGTCTATACGTGCAAGCTCGTGGCAACGTATGAAACCGCCGTTTGTCTACTTTTTATATAAATACATCGCAGCGGCCGGCGAAATCGGCGTGGTAGTACCACTTCTACATATTTTCCATTAATAATTATATTATACGTTAATCTATTATGATTTAACTTTGATTTTTTAATTAAGTTTGTATTAACATCGTACTAACAATTTGTAAGAGTAGATTGGTTGCAGGTGTGGGATCAGGTTATCAAGTTATAAATATTGCTTTATAACTATGATTCATGCTTGTGTACACTAATATGTGTTTCAAACGTTCAGAAGAATTTATGACGATCCATTATCGATTTCTTGATACCGTGATATCGCAATTGATATATGTATGTATGATAACATGGATAACATAACAAGAGTGAAATTGGATTGCGTTGGGGATTTATATTTTATGTATAAGATTACCACAAGCCAAGTTTATTTGTGCGTGGATGGTCGTTGTAGAGAGCAACCTGTTAATTATTCATGACGTCTCTACACGTAATTGTGGTGTTATAGTATTAGTAAAGTAACTTAACGAAATAACAGCGAATAGAACATATTAAGTAGCTGTCGCCAGATCATTTAGTTTACAGAATTAATTGAACTGAAGTACCCATGTATATTTTTTCCATCGAATTTTTCGGAAGGAAGACTCGGTCGGTAATGTCAATCGACTGAATTGCCATTTATATTATCAGTGTATTCGATTCAAATTATTTTTAATTTTAAGTAGTGTCTCGAAAGCATTTTGTCAGTGCAACGTTACCAATAAATAAAGTTACCTAGATTTAGCAATACAAAATGAAAATGACATTAATTGGTATTCATAGGCTATTTATAGAGCTATTTAAAACATACTTATGGCTTGTAACGTCTAATTTATTGGACTTATAATACAGCCTACACGTATGCGGCTTCAATTGGTAGTAGCTGAGACATATAACGACCAGCGTTTCATTATTTATTCATATTACTACAGTCGTAGTTACATTCAAAGACGTTAATTATTTCTCTTAAATTTAGTTTTGAGAGTTACATTAGTTTAATTGACTTAATTATTATTAGGTTCTAAATGGTATAATGGGAAAATATTATCGCCATCCGATCCAGTTAATTGGGAGCGGTACATATCGAACATTCGACAAAACTGGATACTTTGGGTGCATAATCCGAATGAAACATACGAGCTTAACAATCCAAATGTAGAGGATCCATCAATGGGTCAAGCTAATTTCATTCGAAAATTTTTCGAAGATAAGGTGATTGCAGTGCAATTAATTTAGATATAAAACAAATTTTACAAAAAAAACAATGAACGACCTCGGTAACCAAATTGATAATGTACTCGATTTTCTATTTAAAGACGCATGCTCTGTCTCTTTTTCAAGAATTAATTTTGCATAGAGAACTGACTTTAGTAAAGAAATACTGCAACAGCCATGTAAACGCGTCCACAGAAAGGTGGCTTCTTCGTGGAATGTGGCGCCTACGACGGGGAAACCAGGAGCAACACCTTAGTATTGGAACGGTTTCTGGACTGGACTGGTCTTCTTGTAGAAGCGGATCCTATGAATTTCAGCAACATGCTGCATAAAAATAGAAAAGCCTATCTAACACCAACGTGTCTTGCCGTCAAGCCATATCCTTCAGTGGTACGAAATGTCGCAGGTCCTTGCTGAAGGAGAAGCGTGCAAAGACTGAAACTTAATTAAACAAGCTTTCATTTATATACCTTAAAGTGGGATTTCGTGTACGCGCCCAACGCATTTGCCCTCGTTACACTTCGAGATGCGTGCGAATACTGCAGCATTCGGACGTACGCGCGCTCGGCAGGCATCCACACGCATGCGCTCTCAGCAAAGCAACTAAGCGCATGCGCACTCAGCAAGCAACTAAGCGCATGTGCACTGGGGAAGCACCCACGCGCGTGCGCATGCTCATACAAAATCTCATCTCCGCGGGAATGCTGCTTCTGGCTGCAAGCGGCGGACGCGTATATGAAATACCCTCCTGTACATAATGCATGCATGTTTTACAGTCTTTCGATTTTTAGAATTCCTTCTTGATGGCCAATAACGTGGGACGTCTTCACGAACCTAATGACACCGACAGTCATTTACCAAATTCGCCCGATGTCGCCCATAGTGGCGTCCACGTTTCAGTTCAATGCTTTCCATTTATTCATTTAATGACGGCCCTTAATGTTACTACCGTAAACTATTTCAGCCTCGACATAGAGGGCCACGAGCTTGAAGTATTGAAAACGATTCCGTTCGACATGATAAATATAGAGGTAGTTTTAATGAGTTTTATTTAACCGTTGGATAAACGGCGAATTGAAATTATTATGTGATAATGGCATTTCAGACACTTTCGGTGGAGTTCTCCCATGTTGAGAATGGTAAGAAGGAACTGATCGCTTTTATGGAATCGAAAGGTTATTACGTGTATGCTATGGTTGTCAGGGCTGACAAATTGGCTCACGATATAATATTCGTGAAAAACGAATTCGAAAAGTCGAATTTGTTGTAACAAAAGTATTGCTAGTCAAATATAGCATTTATTTTGATTTTTAAGGAAATATAATTGTTAGTATTATTTTAACTTTATTTTACAAAATATTTACAGAAACGTACATTTTGCATAATAAAAATAAGGTGCCCCTATCCCGATGCTTCGTACACCTCAGCATCAATGATAATTCAGAAACGATTGAAACTAAATATTTCAGCAATTAAGTACGATCGAACGGAACAACTCGTATTGTAATCCGTGTATTATAATATTTTCTTTCCCAATAAGTTTATTATTGTATCTTTTATATTATGCGTATTGGAATTTCAAATGAGAGCAATAATTTATATGATTTCTTCGTACGTGTAAATAAAAAGAGAACGCTGTACAATTTTTAAAACTACTGGAATGATTTAATGTACAATTAAATCAACCTGCTATTTATTGCTACATCGTGAGCAATAAAGTCTTAATAATTCTCCTCAATTCGCGATAACTGAAATATCGTTACAACATTTTTCATTCAGACTGTAATTAAATAAATAATTATTTAAAGCCTGCAGACTAGCCTCGTCCCTTTCTGAATACTGTTAGTTCGTAAAAAAAAAACAAAAAAAAACCGCTACACCCTTTGAAATATAATTCTACCTATTGCAGCAAGATTAGGTATTATATTTGAGGTTAATATCAAACTATGAAACATGGCGCTTGATTCATCTACAAGTAGATAAGCGTATAGGAACTCAATATTTTTATACAAATTTTAAATATTTCTCTAAACATTTACTAAGACGCAGAGATGCAGCGCTTCTCAACGACTGCAAGAAGTCACTATGGAGTTTAAATAAACGAGCGTAATTGTAAACGGTACAGTAAAGCTATAAATTGAGATCCCTTTGATTACTAAAACATTAAGCAAACTCTATCTACTATACACCTCGTTTCCCTCATTCGTTTTCAAATATAATATATGTAGTTGCTTGCGTTTCGTTCTAATACTTACACGATAAACGTTTACTTAATTAATAATAATCACAGATTCCAAAATTCTACTCGATGATAAACGTGATCCTAAGGTATCATTCACAATCTTATGTAGACCAACGTTTCGATTTAAAAACAATAAAGTATGAATATATGATTATAGAAAAATCATTCATAGTTGAAGACTGTTACTTCTACCTTACCAACCATCTGATAGAGGGCAAGTTTACTTTCACACGGTCTCGACCCTCAATTTTTGTTTCTAACCGGATTTTGCTATTTTCCGTAATAATAAACAATTGTTCGTAATAAAATTCAATCTACATACGAGTACGAACGACACAAAAATACTACTAGGCTGCACTTTATTTTTGGGCAGTAAAGGTTCTTGAATACTTTTTATGTTTCTAGCGTTTTTTTTACAAGTTATTTTAATTTTCAATAATGTCTGTGGTAGACTTCGAACTTTTATTACTTGGATTTCGAAGATAAAACAGAAAGTCAACAATTTCTGGCATCCCAAAGCATAAAGTTTAGCCTACTACTAATACATTATCTCGGAATGGTTCGAACGATCACAGTCTGAAAAATTGTCATTCCCTAATCCACAATCCATTTCAAACATAACTCTCCTGCTTTTTCCCAATGCAGGCCGCGCTAACGACCGTCGTTTGGAGCGGTAATTTCGTCGGTTTCTCCGTGGTGGCACTGTTGCTCGTTACCTTGGCACTGCTGCTCTTGTTGCTGCTGTGCCGTCTCCAAAAGTCCGAATGATTGCTGCTACAATTTGTGGAGCCAGTATTATAGGTACCAGTTTTCTCCGAAGTTTTCTTCTTCTTTCTCCTATTAGGAACCAGACCACACAGCCTCAGGAATCCTTCCCTGAATTTCGTAGACATTAGATTGTAGAGGATGGGATTAATGGCGGAGTTCAGGTACAGCATCACCCGACAGAAATACAGAAGGGTGAAATAACCCTCGATACCAAGGTTAAGGATAACCTTGGTAGGGACGATCAAGATCCACAGCGTCAGGGCTCTGAATGGCAGGAGACACAGGAAGAAACAAAGAACAACCGTTCCCAGCATCAACATCACCTGCTTCCGGTACTTGAGCAAGTTATTCGACGAGCCACGGCTGATCGTTGGGTTCGTCATCAGATGTCGCGCAATGACTGTGTACAGAACCAGCAGGATCAACAGCGGTATCACGAAGAACACGATAATCGTGAACAGGACGAAACCGATAGTCCAGTATGTATTCGCCACCGTGTTACAAGTTGGAATGTACGAACCGTCGGCGATCTCATCCTCCTCGTAGGTGACCATCAGTAGAATGGGACTGTGAACAGACGTTTTTTTTTCTACGTGACTGTTGCTTTCTTTGCGTTTCCTCGTCTGTGTATACGGTGTCTAACTAAATGTCTAAATAAACATCATTGAGGGGCTTTTTCAAAATCCTTTTGCACAGCTTATTTATCTAGAATACCTACTAGGGTACAGCGTTTTCATATTCTCCTTTATTTCTTAAATATCGTTATAAATATACAGCAACAATTTCAATCAAAATATATAATTCGGAATGTTATAATGAATCGCCTGCTTAAATAGTTACCATAGGTCGATAACATGTAACAAAGTACGCCAGATGCTTATTAGCCGTACAATCACTGTTTTACCATTAGCAACGATTGCTCACAGAAACTCGCCGAAGCAGCCGTCTAAAATACTTTCAGTGAGATCATAGCTTTCTAATGCGCATAAATCACAATTTACGCTTTTGGCGTTTACGCAACGAAACATGGTTAAACAAAATTCTCCCCTTGCTCGCTAGAGTCCGTCCTCCTGGTTCCAGTAGGGTTGCTTCCAAGCACCCTACACCTGCACCCCTTCACTCCACACAATTCCAAGAATCCCCTTCTGAACTTACTACTCATCAAGTTATACAAAATCGGATCGACTGCGCTGTGCAAGTAAAACATAATCCTGCTGAAGTTAAGAAGCGTGAAAAATGTGTCTCTGTGAACGGCGGCGATTTGTTCAGCTGGTGCGACCACTATGTACAATATGAGAATCCTGTACGGCGATAGGCATATAAAGAAACTGATAACCACCGACAGTAGCATCGTGATCACGTGTTTCTTCGCCCTAGCGTGATACGAGTCGCTGGTGTTGCTTGTATCCGGTATCAGTTGTCTAACGATGTGCGTGTACAGGATCAGTAGAATCAGCAACGGCGCTAGATAGAACAGGATCACGAGTAGTAGAAAGAAGACCACGGTGGCGCTAGTGTCGGCCATCGTCAGACAGACCGGGACAATGTTTCTCGCATCCTGATCGTTCTTGCTTCCCTTCACACGCATCTCCTGGTATTGTGAGACCCAGATTATGGGACTGCAATCAGTCAAAGCGAAATTCACGTGTAGCTGCTACTCGGAACATTCCAATATTGTGATGCTAGATAGGTCGATTGGCAAGATTGATGATATTTTTTTTCAGTGGAATGCAAAAGCAGTGCTTGACACCTTTTTTTACGATTTCAGTTGGGATCGCGAGTAGCGACATCTGGACTTGAAGGGTTCCTTGAGTCGCGTTTTGAAAAGCAGGGAACGACTTAAGGACATGTTTCTTGGTTTTGTTGCTCCTTAATTTTTTCATAAATACATTTTTGTAGCTTCTTCGGTTCGAATGGATGAAAGTTTGTTCTTGAAAACTCCTGAATGTAAGAGTGACGCAAGTGGAACTTCTTTTCCTCTTGCGTTTGTGTAAATTGTTAAAAAATTTAGTAGAGGGAATTTTTAGGCCACAACGATGACAACTTTTTCTATTAGCGAATATTTTAATTAATTTTCGTTACAATTTCTGTACAATCATTTCAAAAATAAATGGCATTATTTCGCTTTGTTATATTAATTTTGTTCTTTAATCTTCTCATTGTCCGCTTGGAAAAATAACGATTATTCGGAACGCACAATTTTAATTTTTTTTCTTCCAAGCAGCGGAAGCTTTTAAAGTTCAGAGTTGTTTTAGGCGTGAAAGGCAGAACGATAGTTTCCTACCAGAGAGCGTTTCTCTCGCGTAACAAAACAGGGTATTCTGTTGCTTTGTTTATCCTTTTCTCCTCCTTTTCTGCCTTCATTGCTACCAACGAACTGATCTTCACACGAAAAACGATACTGTGATATTGGATTTCCTACAACGCCCGATGTATCGCAATTTTCGGTAATTGTAGAGGTCTAGTATCTCTTTGCCCCCTTTCAAGGGAGCGAAAAATACAAGGTTATCAGATTCACTAACAGAGAATCTTTAGTATCAAAGATTATCTCAATGTAATTCAGTGTTAAAAGCTACTGGCATCTTCAATATACTGAAAACAATTAGAGGATCGCCTGTTTGCAAGCGTTGTCCCCGTCAACACGGCGCATGATTTCAGAAGTGGAGGATTATTGTATGGCTTTTTTTAATTGTTCAACAAAACGCCTGTGTAGCGGAGTGTATCATAAATTGTTACGAAGTTAACTCGTTCCGTATATCTTGAGGGAAATAAGTTTTTGAAAATTCGACGGACTACATACGTTAGCCTGTCAACCGAGGTAATAAAACTACCCCATAGATCAGGTGGTGGGGATTTACCGGGCAATCCATCAATGGTATTCTGCTACAGAACCGGCTACGAGCGCTTGATACACCATTCAAAGAATTCCCTCGAAATTATACGATACTGGACATTTATCTTGCTTTCCAGTCTTGGAAAACAAGAATACATTATTCCGCTTTCCAATGTGAAACAAATACAATATATCATGGAGTGAAACAATTCCCTGGTTTCAATTCGATTGAAAAGCATTTTCTTTGTACTATTTAAAAAGAATTAAATTATGTACGAAGGAAAAATGAAAGAAAAAAGAAGGAAATGAATCTTTTCGTTTGGAGTCTAAAGAGATCTTTCATCATTTTTGCGAGGATGTCAGACATGAAGCTAATATTAAATTTGAAACAAAATTCGTACATTTTCTTTACAATAATTCTAGCTTAAGGCCGGCAGTGCTATAGTGCACGATATTGTAGAGTTTTTTTATATTTCTTTGGTTTGCATTTAAATTATAACTCGTTCCTTTAAATTTATTTCGGTATCTACTGCAGGTCATTGACTTGGAAAATCTGTTTCTTATCTCAGCGAGACGCCGTGGAATGAAAGAGTATTTTCAGTTTATTACCTTTCCAGACGATAGGTCCCTCAGGAACGAGATGTACCATTATTTTCCCCTCCTGTAAGCTTTTGACAGATTTAAAATGCTTCGTTTCGAAGGTTTTAATCGCGATACCGTTGTTACGTCTCCCCATCCATCCATTGGCATTATTGAACATTTCTATTTTCACAGAAAAATTTATCCTTTCGATGATTATCTTTTAAAGTCAGTTTCATACTTTTCTATTACTAATACACAAAATTTCCTGCCATTTCGCGAAACCAATTGTCAATTTTCCGATCTATTATCGTTCAAATAAATTTTCTGGCCTATTTTTGAACAGTATCGACCAAGCTTCCTCGAGGAATTTAAATCAACGAAATAACTTCCGAAACTTCAGTGCAGCCAGCTTCTTGGAAACTTTTATTTTCCACCAGGTTTCCGTTCGTTTGTGCTATGAATCTAAGACTGGAATTCTATGTAGTTGATTTATTGCTACGATTGGCTACCAAGAGACTCTCGGGGAGAGAATTTGGAAGTTCTTTTAGCTTCGGGGTAGTTTTCAGTTCTCATTTTCGTTACGCCAGCAAACATATGGGGAAAGTTGGTCCTTTAAATTGGAATTGTCGCATTCTCTCTACAATGCTCTCCCCTCTTGCCATTCAGAATAATTGTCCGCTTCTTAGAAGTTACTATATCACAATTCTCTCTGCGCGCTTCAAGGCAATCCAACCATAAGGAAAGTCAAAACAGTTTCGCATGGGAAGCGTTCTGAATCCGATTTCGCGAGTTATAAATAACATAATGCAATGCATTTTGCTGCATCCACGGCGTACAGACGCAAGGATAAAAAATAAATAAACTCTAGCACGGCCTCCGAAGTGAGTTTACTTTCCATTTCCTCGACCATCGTGGCGTAACGCGTTAACCACTCGCCGGAACATCTTTTCGCCAAAGTCGACACATCTTTTCCTGTGGACGTGTTGGCAAGTGACAGGGCAAAATTTCGCCGACAATTTCCTTTGACACCGCGAAGAACGCGTTAACGCCTTATCTGCGTCGCTTCTCGGCAGTTCCTTTCTCGGGGAACGAACCTTCCCGCCGCTGTTTCACACGAAAGGGGGGCCGTTCCTGGCGCAATCACAAATTGAACGGGTGCGAGGCCACTTCCCTTGAATCGGTCTACCGCGGCCGTCGTGCTCCGGGAAGGCAAAGGGAAAAAAGGAAAGTGTAAGCATCGCGTAAAGTTCTCCCCCAGAAGTGATTCGCAGACGATATTCCTTTTACGACGAGCGATACAGGCTGGCCTGTTTTCATCTCGGTCAATTTGTACGTGAACGAAATACCGCGTGGATTTTATGGCTCGTCGAAGTCGGATTCCTCGCGGCTCTCTCCGTCCCAGACTGATCGAGATGAGCTTCATTTTCTCGAATCTCTGACAGATAGATTTTTTTTCCGTCGATGTAAGAGGGGTACTTAGTAGGTGGGGGATTCTGAGGTTTTATTGTAGGGGATTCGGCGTTCTGAATGTTACGTTGGTCACGACGGTAATGGTGCTGCAAGGCGCGGGGGATTATTGGAGTCTTGTTCCTTTCTTTTCTTAGTATTTCGTCCTGTGATCGACACTGGGTTTCGCCAGTTAATGTTCCGAAGGTGATAGCTGCGCTAAGGAGGCTTATTCGCGAGAATACCAAATGCAATTCAGGAGGGGCATTCTCAGTTCTATTAGAATCGTCCCTCTTGCAGCTTTTCGTCCGAAGATATCAGCCCTCAATGTTGATAAACGTTTCGCCATGTTTAAAAAAGACACCGGGAAATTTTGTTCAAAAGCGTTCGACCATTAATCCTGAAACTGTGCTCTTTAAATTAACCTAAAGTATCGTTGGTGCAAAACTAAAAATAAATAAATAAATAAATACGCGTAGCAACCAAGAAACCAGTAAACTCTGAACGCCTGTTAAAAGAGCCTTGCAACGTGCCAAGGCAGCTGCAAACCGAGCAGAGAAATAAAGTCGCCAGTTTTGAACATTTCCCGCAGTGATAAATACGTAATGATAATCGTGAGATACAGTCGAAACGTGTCGCGGTGCTTTCACTGCTTTCTTTTTTTTCTAATTTCACAACGGTACTGAGGGATCGTTATTCTGTCCCGGTTACTCCCACGTTTATAACCCGGCCCGGCACTCCTCCCCGGCGGGCGAAGTCAGAAATTTCCTGAAAATCTCTCACAGACCATTAAGGCTTTGCAGGTCACCGCCGTGATTCTCTTATCATCGCCACTCCGCATCGATTTTTACGGCCGGATTTCCACGGAAAATATCACCGAAGGGAAAAGGCGTTCCTCATGCGCGCAACCATGTGGTAACACATGGCCGAAGATTGCAATCGTCTGTCGCGTAACTCCATCTTGCAATATATATTGTAATTGCAGGAAACAGCTGCCTTTAAGGTTCCATTTATTCTCGATTCCTGTTCAACACCGCTCCTCCCTTTCCTGCCCCAGTATATCGTCCTTAAAGTATCGTCTGTTCGGTTAAAATTGCTAAATAGGAGCCATTTCTCTTCTCAATAGACTGTGGAACAGCCACTGCATTGTTTGGTAACCGGAAAATTAAGTCCCATTTATTTTCAACGCGTTTCAATGCGAGATGCGGGAAAAGAATGTCTCCCCTTTTAACCATTTACAGGGGGGCAGTTAACCCAATACCACCCGCAATTCAAAAGTGAAAAAAGAATTAAATTAACTGTATAATTAAAATACAGTATAGTTATTAAAAGAAAATAATTTGAAAATGTGTCCCAAAAATGAGACATTGGCGGGTAATGGGTTAATATGTATATTTCGTTTCTTCGCAAAATTAGCGAGGCGAAGTTGGTAAGCGTGCCGCGAAACACCTAAACCCCATATCGGGAATACTTTTCTCAGCGTTGCCAGCAGTGCGTAAAAAAGATGGCTGCATCGGGACTCAATGACGTAGGAGAGTAATAGTCTATACGCAATTAAAACATTACACGTGATTACGTTTTTGTATTCTATCCTATTCTACTCTGCACTCCATTATAAATTAAATTAACCTCTGAATTAAAAAAAGAGAAATGTGATACAGAGAATGACGTCCCCGCACAAGTCGTACCAATCTGTACAGCTCAACGCGACGTTAAAATGTCCCTAGCGCCTAGAGAGTTTTCTGACCGCGCTAATGTGTACCGTCAAAATCCCCGCTCAGATTGTCGTGTTTAAATAAAAATGTTGAACGTTTAAAATCGGTCCCTGTTTAAGAAATTAAACCTGACATTTCAACGTTTCGTACAAACAACGCTTTAATATACGGTGGCACGTTACTTCGCTCGGGATCGCCGATTTTATCGCGAGTGTCACTAAGCGTCACCGCGGCGTTTAATTAAGTGCTTCGGCCACAACGGTGCCGCCTGTATTAAACCGAAAAGAACAGAGAAATAGGTGAAAGAAAATCGTCCGACTGCAACAAGATACAACGCGTTCCGTGCTTAACGGAGCGAACGTTACTGTCCGCTGTCGTAACTGGCGCGCACCCGAATGATTCACCGCAGTTTCGCAGTTAACGACACCGTGTTGCTGTTTACGTCCTCTAGCGGTTAAGTCGGGAGAATGGTTCTGCGTGTCGGAAAATCGTAAACGCCGCCGCTCTGTTGCACAAAGTGCGAAGTCGATTCGCAAGAAAAGAAAGGAGGAAAATCTGTTCGAGAACGTTGCTGTCGAGCCGAGAAAAAAGAATTACAACGAAGAGGAACGATCATTACAAAACTGCGCTATAATCACGGTAACGTTCACTTCTGCTAATGCCTGACAACACCACCGACTTATACTACTCGGGTCACGGCGGACAGCGCGGTTGACCTGTACCACTTAATAAACAGCAAGATCTACCAAAAGTACAAAAATGCGGACGCTACATTAACGAGGAAAGAAAAAGAACGGGACTGCGTTTAGTTGCTCAGCTATGCGGATTCTGCAATTCTTTCTCTCAAGGGGATGGAGGAGAATTAGTGGAAGGGTGTGAATGAATAGTTGCGAAGAAAGCGGTAGACGGAAATTAAAATTAATCGATATATGCATTTTTCTTTTTTTTTCCGTTCAATTATCTCACCTCGTGCACAGTGCCGCTGCCACCCACGCCACCAAACAGAGAACCGTAGCCCTGGCCTTCGTGCACATATACCTGCGGACAAATAAAAATCCATCGATCCAACGTCGAGCAACGGTTAGGGTCCGCGAAATCGTGACCGACATATCTGGCTTCGATGTCGCGAAACCGCGAATCCGAATACCAATTTTCCAAGCGCCCCGCCACAATCGGGAAACTTGAAAAACTAACTGGAAACCGTGACCGACATGGCGAATTCGCGACGCGCGCGTACAACGGACACGCGTTTCGCATCAATTTACCGGCTAAAACCCGTGAAAAATCGCGACAGATACATTTCGCGAAGGAGCAGAATATGATGGGGAGTGTTTCGTTGTTCTGTTTGAAACGCCGAATTTATCTCGCGGCGCTTGGCTTTAATAATTCATTCCTGTGAAAGCTGAATAATTTATTTTTCTTTCCTTTTATTCTCGAGCGACGCCGGTTTTAACAGGCGCGGAAAATACGGATGATTGACATGAGAGCGTCACAACAGATTCGTAGCAACGTGCACGGAATAATACAAACGGATTCTAGCCGTCTTCATTTAACGGGGCATGTTTTTTTATAATGCCACGTTCATTGTACGTCGCGTGACATTTCGCAGTCACAGATTGTTATACGAACGGATAAACACGCGGGAGATGCACGGGAACATTTTTACTTTCTTTCCTCGTTCCGGGCAGACGTGTTTTTTAACAGCCGCGTCATGCATAATTTCCTGTTCGTTATACGGTAAAAGCTGGATAAATGCAAGAGAGTTTGGGTTCCAGACATTGCATTTATTAACCTTATAATGCACTTCATTGTTTTACATTATCCTTTTATTATTATTTTAATAAGTGCCACGTGTTTCTGTAAATTTGCGTTATGTATTTATCAGTGTCAACAAGCAAATATAATTCGTGTTGGTTTTATCTATTGAGTAAAACTCAGTTAAACAAAAATTGTCTCTTACAGTTCTGAGAATATATTGTGGAATAGGATTCCACTGCTTATACAAAAGTGTTTATAGTAAGAGGGACCAATAGGGTAATCGAATGCTCGACGCTTTTCTTCTTTTCATTCGATAGAGTTTCTCCTTTGAATAAGGACGTGCCTTCTTATTACATATAATAAAGTATTCTTTTACTAAACTGAACTGTGTATTAATATAAACGTCATCAAACTTCCTAATAATCTAGTTTCCCAATAATTCGAATTATATCGTGTTTTGTCTCATGTTAATCAGAAAAATCTCGCAAATACGTCGGTAAAAGTTTCATTGAGAAAAAGTCAAAACTAAAAAAGTTTCATCCTTGAATTAATATTAGTCATACCGATATTCCGGTTCGGATCATATTACGTCGAGTGTCGGGGTTCCCCGAGGGGGACCCCCCACGTGGAGGGGATAGGCACCTTGCATTTATCCAGCTTTAATCAAAATCTAATCGCGGTCCATCGTAGAACGATGTGCGATATGCATTACGTTTGCAAATACACGTCGAACCGATTTCTCGAAACTAATGTTTCCCTCGCTCTAGAGATGACTATTGCGATCAACGTCCGTGCAGGTTATGCGAGTTTCGGTTACTCTTCCGCTTTGTTTTCTCGCGCCACGCGACTGGTGGCCGGTTTGGTAACTAATTTGAAACGTGACTCCATTCGCATCGGAGTACTTGGAGAATGGAGAATCGTTCAGCGTGTAAAATATTCGATTGCGTTGTTTTCCACTTACCCAACACGTAGGGGCTCGCAGATTGCATAATATCGTTCGAAACTGATCGCCAATATTGTTAAAACCGATGCGTGTGCTACAGTCAGTTCGACGAACGGCACTGCCTTACCTGAAAGGAAGAATATTTGTTAGAGAAAGGCATAAATAATGTAATCATTTGTCGCTATATGGAATGGTTAGAAACAAATGAATACGTTAAATAATTATACAAATACGATATGGAGAACTTAGGAAGAAAATCGAATGCCTTCTGAAAACACAAGTGGGACGTCTGACTACCGGCATGGCTATTCTACTGATTGCTTCAGCCAGCTGACTAAACAAGGAATCGGACTGCTTATGGGAAAATAGAATATTCTCCACGTGTATTAATACATTTATGTTTACGATATCAATAGTTCGATAATAAACACGTTGATTAACGAGATTATATGTCTCCCTTTAGAATATTGTCCCCTAGAATATAATTTACTTACTGCATGCTTCGAGAATTCAATTCCACCATGCCAGTAGCTTAATTCTCTCTCGTTTGCTCGAGTTTGCCCATTCGAAGAATAATTATTGAAAGCTCGTGATGAGATATATATATTTTAATACCCTAATTGAAACAATTAAGAACGAACGAGCCACTGAACACGAGAATCGATTCGAGTTTTATTTTAAATAGGTTAATTCAACGATAAATTCGCTGTTTCAATCGAAAGTGTTCTTATACTTGTAACTAACAATTTTCTTCGACGAACAAACATGAAACGAATATAAGACAAATGCGAAAAACAACATGCGATCAGAGTACCTCGTTTGAAATATTTACGCCGTGTGATTTATATCCTATTTTATGAGATTCTTTTTGCGCAAAACATTTTAACTGCGAGGAGTTCATTTTCTTGGAGATTTACGACCCTCGAAAGGAAGCTTGCCTGACAATCAAAGTGTCGCAATAAAGTGCGACCCTGTGGTCACTATTATTTTCGGACGTAAATTTCTTCTATTTATTACATGTCCACCATGTCAAGTTCGATCGAACAACTTTTCCTCGATTCTCTATTGGAAGCTCAAGCGTAAGCTTATTTAATTCTACGATTTTTGTTTAGATTAACCAACCTCTCAGTAAACTTTAAATATCTGGATGCTGTTAACGAATAGCAACAATTTGCGGGATACGATGAAAAATAAATGCACGAGAAGTGTATACATATTATACTCGCAGAAATGTTTCGGTGTTCAAGAGAATCGAAAAGCGGGAACCTCCATTCTTTTCGTGCTAGTTATTAGAACGATCGTGGAAATAATAGTAATGCGTCCGGCATTTTCGCTCGCGCAACATGAAACATCCCCCTCCGAGTTCGGACGACTTCCGCTTCGACGAAACCACAGAACAAAGTGCACCCTTCCGTTGCGGGGGAAATTACGAAAAGCATCGGCCGCAAAAGCAGACGAAACTAATTTTAAATAGCACGGCAGGGGTCGGCTTTGAATTCTCATTCACTCCAACATCGCTAACATTCTTGCATGTACAATATTCTATTATATGCTACTATCTACCAATTATCCATCTAGAAAATTCCGATGATACATTCGAACAATTATTGTAATATTAATATTATATTATTATAATTATTATAATATTATTATATAATATTACTATTATTAGTCTTCGAAAAGAAAAATGATTACCACAACAATCGGTGAACGTATCAATAAACCGGGAAATAACGCGGAATCTATTCTCAGCGAGTATAAAACCGCGGTTGAAATAGGATCGGGAAACATTATTCTAAAGCAAACGCGTGTCGCACCAAAAGCGTTCAATGAAAATGATTTAAGGTCCTTTTGAATACGTGTTACAGTGGGTGACCGAATGCTTCTCTGGCCAGCTGTATATTATCTCGAAGGTCTGCGGGCTTTATCAATGAAAACACGGACCCAGCTGTAGGATTTCTCATGGTGACCCTCTGAACCGGAAGTCGTACCTTAACTGGACCCCCGATATCCGTAACACGAAGGTTGCGAGGGGCAGGGCGTGTTCCGGTTTGTCTCCAGCAACGTTGAGGGGTCCAACGATATTGGATGACAAAAGGATTCTTTTCATCGGGGCGATATGAAATTCTAGAGGTACCACGGCCACTGATTCTTTGGGATATTACGCTTCTCCCCGCCCATGTGAATTGCCTGTTAATCCTTATACGTGCGTTCCACCGTTTCGTTCTAATAAATTTAGCGTCACTCGTTCAGCTTTTGAGTGTCGTTGGGGTGATGTGAATCGTCGGGGGGGGGGAGTTTATAGCTCGTACGAAATTAATTGGAGACTCGAAGACACTGCCTGGCTCCTCATATTAATTTAAACATTATGCTCCGAATGAAATAATAGTTCGATTCTGTTTAATACATTCGTTCTTCTTTGTTGAGAAATTTAATTAGACAGAATGTGTGCAATCGTGGAATTGTTAAGAAATTGGTACTTATTGTGCTTTCTGTGTAATTAACCGAAAGGAGAATTCTGGCTGGTTCTGAAAGAAAATTGGATACCGTCAGTGGCGATTAAAGCTCGTCTGGCCACTAATCAGCAGCTCACCATCATCGCTAATAGTTATCTCTGGCTCCACAATTTTCTTCACCATCACTACTGCGTGGTTTTTAATATTTGTCTTACATTCTTCTAATATTTGCACCGTTTATTTTGAAAGTGGTGCAAGTCCATTTTTCGTTGTTTCTTTACTAGTTATAAATAAGAAATTTACAGTAAATTAATCACAAATTATGTGATACCTCATTTTTTTAAAAAAAGTGGACTTACACCATCTTCAAAATAAACGGTCCATTTATTTATTCCTTTCTTTCTTTCTTTTTTTAAATAGCTGCACATGCTCGACGATCCGCGAGGCGTGACTGTTTCGTTGCATTCAAGAATGGAGACAGAGAGAACAAAAAATGTGTCGAGCCTCGTTCGTTTCCCGAACTTTTCACGATAAATTCTCTCCCTCGACGGAAAAAAAGCCGAGGCATCTCGTGGACGAAAAATAAACACGGCTGACGGGAATAACAACCGCGGCAAAAATGCAACGCGATTTCGAAAGTTTATCGCGGCCGTTATCACCGTCAGAAATGCATATCAAATGCGAACGTTATTGGCACACACGCGAACACACCTGTACAACGTCCATTTCGGACTTCTGGCGAGACACCACTTTGCGTATCGGCTTTTTTCACATCGACAACCATATTACCGTAACGCCACTGACACTTTTTGATAGGTGGACAGAAGAAGATAAAGCTGTTTCCTATATATATAAAAAAAAAGAATAGTGGAAGCGAAATAAGGTAATGTTTCCAACAAAGTGAGGAAGAAAATTTGTTGAATAAAGGAAAAGTTCGTTTCCACGTGGAAAACGAGAAATGATTAATTGTATTATACAATGGAGAATACGTGTATTGACAATTATTTGAACAGCCAATAAATTGATGCAATCAGAGTATATAACATTTACGATTACAAAATATTGATATACTCGCAATTGTGGATCTTATAAGCTTTCGGTACAGTGAAAATTGGCGGCTAATTAAAGCACCTGTAGTTATTTCGTTCGAGCAATCGGTAATGTAAAACGATTAGTACATTAATAAATAAATGATTCGTTCGGTACATGGTCATTCAATCGTCCACCTCTGCAAACATTTCTTTAAATTCTTTATATATCCACTCAAACAATTCGACAATTTTTCTGTTATTAAAATAATCGCTTTAGAGGAAAAATATAAATAGCAGAATTTCCTGGGACTCTCTAAAAACGTTAATAAATCAGAAAATAAATAACAGTAATCTCTAATTCTACTTAATAATTTCTTACACCATTAACAATTCTTTCTTCTAAAATTAAAATCTTTCGTCGTATCATTTATCCCTTTTTCCCTTGATCCACTGCCGTGTAAAAACAAAAAATACGTACGAGCCTTATCGAAACAAATTTCTATTAAACACTATCTACGCTCCAAGGGCACAGAAGCGATTCCAAACCTAACCAAACCTAACCAAACCTACCCGAATTTGCAATCGTGGGTCCCCCACCTGTTTTTTTTAGGGTTCGCGTCATGAACCTCTTATCAGGCCTCGTTAACAAAGGACGTTTCGTTGTTTCCCGCCTGGAACTATCGTACGATAAGAACGCTTGGCTTAGGCGGGTCATCGTATTTTTGATTATCGTCCCAGCCATCGGGAATAGTGTTTGGCAGTGCGGATTGTTTGTCGGAAAATTCACCCTCCGATTTATGGCAGCCCTTCTGTCGGTAGCATGCGGCAATAAAATGGCGAGTGATTTGTGGAGAAACACTAATGAATTAGAATTTTCATTGCTGTATCGTCGTATTGGTGACTGCGTTTCGAATTGCCTTTCGTAGATGAGATTGGTCGATGTCAATGTTATTTCTTTTTTTCTCTTGTATTATTAAAATTCGTGTGAAAGCAGCGACGTTGGATTTTCATTTATGCATTCATTCTTTTCCGGCCGATTAATTAACGCCACCTTTATAGGGGACGGATTAATATGATACATTTGAAGGGTTGAAGGAATGTTAAAATTGAGTTTTGTGCCTTTCAAGAAAGAAGTTAGAGGTTTGATGGCGTTTGGGGGTGGGGTGAGAAAGATTGCATTAGAGCATTTAATTACAGAAGCATAGCAGTTCTGTTTCGGCGTGAGGGTGACAAGAAGAATAGGGAAGAGAGTGTGTGCGGATAATGTGGGGGACAGGGAGGGAATAATATGATAGAGTAGGGCGTAATGGTAATGGGAACTTTTAGAGCCGAATAAGTGGACAAATAATAATAGAAAGACCATCGGGACTTTTGTATGTGTACCCGGAGAATGGAAAAATATTGATGCTGGATTTATTTTGCAATATATGTTGGACCCGCACGAAGAACAAGTAACGCCACTAATAGTAACAATGACAATGAAAACGTTTCTCTCACAATTACAAAATTTCTGTATTTACGAATTTCTCTGACACTCCTTTCGTCGATAAAATTTGCTTTAGAATTGATTAACACGATTATATACAAACATACAAATGAGCCGTCTATTTTAAAAGTGACCTAAGTCCATTTATATTTAAATACAGATTGCGTTTCAAAAAAATTAAAAATATACGTAAAGGATACCAACAATTACAGTTCCTATTGAACGTGAATTTGAACGCATTGGCTGTAAATGGTTTAAAATTGAAAAAATCACGTAGAATTGTAAGTAATATTATAAATGCAAACTGGATTTTCCGAAAAATGGACTTAGGCCACTTTCAAAATAAACGGCTCAAGTATTTCAAACTTCCAGACGTAAAACTACTGACGTAACAAAATGGCGAACAAAAAACACTGAAAATTTTCATGAAAACGGCCGAAATCGATTTCGACAATGTCGTTCGTGGCTGGGCAAAGTTTCGCCGATCCAAGAGGATTCTGGCGGTCGGAGGAGCGGCGCCTTTTCCATTCTATTTCCTGCCACGAAGGTTAAAGAGAATTGGATAGAAAGCGGCAGGACAAGAAGGTGTTACGCCGGGCGTAGCATTAAATGCCCCAGCCTCTAAGAGCAACGGTAATTCCCGGCAGGGGGTAGAAGTTCAGTCGCTCGTTTCAGCCAGCCATCAACCTTGTCCGTCGTGTGACGGATCCGTGCAGAGCTTGCCGTCGTGCTAACGCGTGCCCTTTTCGTTTCCACCTTGTCCTAGCCTTGCCCTGAGGAGCCCCCAAGGCCTTCCACGGGACGGATAAAAGGCCACACGATCGGCAGATGTGGACTGATTTAATTAGGGCTCGTGCTTGGTAATTTCAACCTTAAGGCTAGCCGGACCCGTTATCGAGGAAGGTTGGCGCTGGCTTGTGCGCGATGGTTTATGGGGGAATGTTAAACGTCGTACATTGTTGTGTTTTCGGGCTCGTTTGAACGATGGAGTTTATTTTGTTTTTGATCATTTTCATTTCTCTGCGCGAGGAGGTAGATGAGATTATGCCTGGCATAACGTTTAATAGTTCTGTTCCTTTTTTATTTAGATACCTCACGGTTAATTTTACCTGATTTTCCCCTTCCCTGAACACGAGTTATTTTCATACGTAAATAGTAGACGACGGTACCAACAATTGTAGTATTAGTATTGTAATTGTAACGAAGACCAACGCCCAGTCCCAGCCGTAATACCGCGACCAACGCTTGCATCGGCAAAAGCCACGTAATCATATTAAGACAGAGGCAAACCCCCCTCCCTATACTACCTAAAGACATAAAAGCGATGTATCGACCACAAATAAAGTTCTGTTCAGTCTCCACCATCAAAATCAAATAGTCTTAACCTTGATTTGCACTAATTAATGCGGTACTATTAGTGATCTACGGACCACTCTTAAGAAATTCTGCAATACTTCGTAAATCAAGTTAAATTAACTAAATTTATTATTAAATACTGAACCGAGAAGTAACATTTTACTTTCTTTTTTTATTTGAGATATATCACGAAAAAGAACTTTCTGAATTTTCTTCAAGGGCTGATTTCACCCCTTAAAACCGAATTATGGCACGAACGGAAAATAGGGTTGTATTACGGATGAAATACTGTACTTGTATGCAAAGTTTCATACGATTCTGAATCTTCGGGTTGCCTAACCTTCCTTGTAAGTTAAACACAAATCACTTGGGAACACCGTGTGAAAGTGATTTGTTAATGATTTAATAACAGAACGTACGAGTTAATGAGATTTCATTTACGTGCAGGTACGCGTTAACCAGATGTTCTCAGAATTTCGACTGACAGCGAAATTAGATTTAGAAATTAGATCAGTTAAGGGCGCGATCATTAGCCGCGATACCTCAAAGAACCCTCTCTGCTAATTTTCACTCAAATGGAATTCGGACGGAGGGTCGAGCCGCATCAAAATCATATTAAAATTTGGTTTTACAGCTTTCATATCGTCGTGGGTAGTTCGTTGAACTGTTGCACAGAAACTCGAGAGGAACTAATATATTTACGTGTCACAAGAAATTTTTAATTCATTTGTCGCCAGCCTAAACTCGATTATTCCATTTCAGAAGGTCAGCCATCCAATTTTCGGCTTGAAGAAGTTCAAAGTTTGTGAAGAAAAAAAGAAACGTAATTGGAGCATATGATAGTGGATTCAATTGAGGTTGAACAGTTGGGAAACGTTTATCCGAAGTTCAAGGGAAACCTGATTGTTGCGCGTTACCTTCACACGTGAATCTTCTCCTCTGATTACCAGGGAAATTCACTTGCAGTTTACTCTCTGAAAACAAACGAACGTTTGTAACTGATTCCGTAGAAACGCGCACGTTTCTCGAGAATCGATTTCTCCCCACGCTGATCATTATTGCACGTCGTTCAGGTGAAAACGAATAATTCTGACAACATTCGTCCCCCACTCTGTAAACTTCCATTGAAAACTATTAAACAGACTTCTTTTTAATAAATATGGCGCAGATGCAGATTTATAAACGAACCGAATTTGCAGAATAAATATATTTCAAGAATATACTAAAACGACAAAACCCAAGACTGCGATATTAAAAAATTAAAAATGTCGATATTAAGAATTCTCACGTTAATTACTCGTCGTTTCTCCAACGATCGCTACAGTTTTCCCGGCACACGAATGCTCCCCCGCAAGTATAACGTAATAATAATTCAAAGAGGATAGATTGTTCATTTCTCTGGCTGGACTATTTTCTATGATCGATGAAGACAGAAATGTTTCCTCGGCGTTCGCGTTTCAAATGGCTCGTTCATAAATATCATCAAGAGCGGTGGAACAGGGGCAACAAATTGTACCTGTTGTCTGACACCGACGGAACAATTTTCTTTGATATCAGCCTTTACGCGGGTCCAGCTATCCCCGCCGTGCTTTATATTCAAATAGAAACTCCACTATAAAAGTCGTCGCCTCTGGAGTGCTCGGATGTTTTTATCCTCCCCCTACAACCCCGTCCGACTTTCGTTCACTATTCTTTGCTGCATTCGAATAATTCAGTGCAAATTGGTGAAACCGTTTCCCGGCACAACGAACAAATATCCTTTGCGAAATGGAAATTGCCTTATGGCGACTGAAGAAGAAATAGGAGAAACAGGAGAAGCCTCTAGCTTTTTCAATGCAATATTAAACGAATGTGTGCACGCAACGGTCGCGCAGGAGATTTATTCTAATCAATGGTATAATCATTGCAATATTTCTGCAAAATGTCGCGGCAATTTTGGAAAAATAAACGCTCTTCAATCGAACGAATTTTCCATTTCGGTTGGCGAATTTCTGGACGATCTTTCTGAAAATATTTTCAGGAAACCAGCACTCCGCTGGAAGTGGAGGATGCATCTCGTGTTTAACCACGTTTTCAGTTTCAATCTGAAGAGCTCTCCACGATGCCAAACAGATTAGAGCTCTTTGGATCTCCAAATACACGGGGACGTCTTTTTAAATTTCTAAATCGTTTAATCCAAGCCGAAATAAGAATTCAGTGGCAAAAAGTTTGACGATAAACATACACCGCAAGAATAGGTTTTACTAAATTTAAACCAAGATAATATTATCTAACTTAGTTAAATAAGTTAAATAAGTATCGTTCAAAGTCTCGCACAATAAATAGTGTAACAGAGACAATTCTTTTATTCAACAATATTCATGAAATTAGCCGGCTTTTTTAATCTTCATTTTTCTTCGCTCTTTTTCTGGTTTAAATTGTTCGAATCTTCAATCGATCTTTCGATAGATACAACGTGTCAACGTGGCGGCTAATATCGTCCCATAAATCCTATTTTGCTTGACAAGGATTCGAGCGGCTCGGTCGAAATTAGTATTTATCGACGTTTTAATCGGGGTAAGATTTGGGATTGTCCATCCGTAAATCGCACTGCGGTCGATCTTTGAACATCGAGTCGAAGCTGTTTAAAACGAAGTCGTTCGAATGGTAAATCGAACCGAGATTATCTGCGCCACGTTCGAGACGAAGCGTTTAACTTTCAACTTAATAATCATAATTGCTATGGGTTAAAAGAGATTCTTGACCAAATGTGTAATGCGAAAGTGACGATTGAAAGCGCAATTTATTTATTTGTTGCCACGCGGTAAATTTAATAATCTTTCATTCGCTTCGCCAATCAGACTGTTTCGTTCAATATATTACAGTAAATATTGCATAATTGTTTTAACGTTTCGATAAATATTAATAATTATTATCCGTGAGTAGGTATTACTTTGCGGCCGATACGATATTTCGAAGATATTGAATTACGACCCTTGTGGACGGAACATTTCGCGAAATACCTTCCTGCCTTTTAGTTAAAAATTCAAGAGTAACAGCTCTTCAACTTCTTTCGCGAAGGAACATTTTATCTGTCCCAGATTTTCGTTCCGGCACGAAGCGGTTATCCTCATATCCGGTTATATATTTTCCACTCATAGTTTATTACAGCGTTTGATATTATTCCTGGGAAAGTATCCTCGGATACTTTATGCGGCATCGATGTGTTTGAGGTGGACAGTAGGTTATTAAGAATCGCAGCTTTTATTATTTCGACAAATAATTAATGGAACGGCGAATGGTCGATTCCAATGAAACTATTTTCCAATATAAAAACAACTGACCCCGAAAACACGTCCAATCGTCCCATTACCGAAATGCAAAAACAATTAAACGAAAGAGCAAGTACGCAACGTTATCCCCGCACAATGCTCTTTGCGTTTCCCTCGATTAGTTTTCAATGGAACGCAATTTACTTGAAAGCAACCGGATACGAGTCATTCGTACTTATTTTTCTTCCCGTGATCTCGTTCGTGCGAAATCGTTCGAAGACGTTCGAATACGTCCGAAGACGTTCGAAGACGTTCAAAGGGTTCGCACACTCGGCCGGACAATATAATTCGACGGAACGTGTTCCATTGAACGGCGAATCTAACCGCGATTCCAAGGAAACTAAAAGTTCAATTACGAAAGTCCGTATGGGCGGTTCGCCAACGGCTCACGATCGCGAGACACCGTGGAATTTCGATGGAACTTTTGTATCCTCGACACTGATTATCTTAATATATTCAACGGCCAGTGCGACGATAAGCATGGTAAATAAGCGTAATAAGCCCGCTGGCTATGGGCCGACCAACTTCCATATCTTGGCGACTTTCGGGGGATAGAAGGGGCGACGATAATATCACAGCAATATTGGAGAATGAATTGAAATATAGAAGAGTCTAAGCTTGAGAAGTTTACCCTTTGGTTACTCGCGTCCTATTATTTCATTTAAAATGAAATAGTTATCAATACAAGTGCGATCTTGGTTGATATTTTTAAGAAAAACCAGGTAAACGATGTGTCACAAACAGTGAGAGCTATCTTTCGTTGAAATAATGAAGAAACAATAGACACCTGGCATCGACTTTATCACGAAATTCTTAACTAAAGGTTAACTGTATTAGCAGAGAAACTACATTAGAACCTCGATAACTCTAACCTCGATAATTCGAAAATGAATAATAACTAAAAAATGTAATTTGCCTTTCTTTCTGCCCTCGCAAAGTCGAAAAGCTAACCGTCGCACAGAGTCTCTATAAGTCGAATTGTCGTGTGTTGAACCTCTCTTACTCGAACACTCGATAACGCGAAACCTCTATAACTCGAAGTTTTTTTCTCTTCCCTCGAGATTCGAGTTATCGAGCTTCAACTGCTTTTTCGACATTAGCTTTTCATAATTACTATTTTCGACAGAATAAACTAACCCTTTCTGCCTGACGATTTTTCTTAAGATTCGCTATTTAATTCCTGTATCAGGATAGCCGCACAGTTTTGTAATCTACAGTTATTATATAAAATGGAACGCTTTTTTTCAGAGTTCTTAATTGTTCTTACTTTGGGCTTTTTTCTTTTAATTGAATGAGAATTGTGCCGAAAGGCTTGCGTATCTAAAGTTGGTGCTTAAAAATGATAAGGGTATAAATTTTACGAATTTTCTTCAGCAGTGACGTTTCATTCAAATCTAATTTCCCAGCAAACTTAATACCCCCAATGTCTATGCTATATTTTATTAATAAATATGTATAAGCGCACAATTCGCCGCCAAGTTTCCTGCAATTCAAATCTGAGATGCACGGTGCGCCACGAATTACCCAAATATCCATACACTTATTATTCACAGTTCTCTGCGTTCTCCAAAACAATACTACTCGTTTACCCCGATTCTGCAACATTTTATTCTGAATCTCCAACTACGTAACAATGCGTATCATGTGCCGTGTATTTAAGGGTAAATGAGAATTCAGACTCGTAATATCTCTCACCATAAACAAATATATATTCCGCCACACTAATCAGGAACGCCAATAGAATAAAGTTAGAAAGTAAATAAATAACAATTACAAAAAATCCGGACTCGTCTTTACGAATTATTCTTTACACGAATATTTCTCTGCTCACCGGTCAACGGTTCGTTGGATAAAAACGAGTAATCCTCTTTACACGAAAAATGAGTCAAGCCTACGCGTCGTTTCCTCCCTTTTTCTTTTTTTTTTTTTAGCCACGCTATAGACATCAGCCACGGGGTATTCTATCGTCGTATTAACGAGTTTCCCGTATCGCGGTGAAACGAATTTTCCTTTGAAGTTCCGACGAACGAGCGTGTATTATTTTTCTCCTCTATTCTTTTCCATTTTATCGATCGATAAATTCGAAATGCTCGTGAACCATATCGATAAGAGGAGACAGTGGTCCGGCGCGAGAGCTAGTTCCAGTGCAACACCACGATTGCCTCGGTTTCGTTAAATTCCCATCGTTATCTAACGCGACTAGGGTGAATTCTACTAACACACAGTCGTACGGAGGACAGAGATAGAGCCCGCTTGACTTATTCATTATCTATTTAGGTTAGTCCGCTTTTGCTCGTAATCGTGCATCCTTGTAAAACTGGAATTATAATACGTGCTTCGAAATCGTTTCACCTGGCGCCAGGCGTATAGAGGGTGTGGCAGAAAAACAGGGTTAATTATCTTGAATTTTTATTTCGAAGATAATATTGGAATACGTATTAACCGAAGTGGAATAAATTGAAAGCATTGTAGTCATGTATTCCTCTTATTATTATTATTATTATTATTATTATTATTATTATATTTAGCATTGGTTGAGGCAACCAATTTCTCTTTTCTACTATTGTTATTATTTTACTTTTCATTGTTTGCCCCTTGAAATTTAAATGACCATCAGCAGTGTTTATCTGGTTAGACTGGAACAATAAACAATATTGTTTACTTCTACTGTGGCAGAAAAAAAAGGGTGAACTGTTTTGAATTTTTATTTCGAAGATAATATTGGAATATGTATTAACCAAAGTGGAATAAATTGAAAGCATTGTAGTCATACTTCTACATATTTCTCTTTCCTCCTATTCTTATTATTATTAATTTATTTTTCATTGTTTGCCTCGTATTTCTGTTTTCTATTATTGTTATTATTTTACTTCTCAATGTTTGTCCTTTGAAATTTAAATGACCATGAGCAGTGTTTATCTGGTTAGATTGGAACAATAAACAATATTGTTTACTTCTGCTGTGGCAGAAAAAGAGGGTGAACAATTTGGAATTTTTATTTCGAAGATGTTATTGGAATATATATTCATCGAAGGGGAATAAAGTAATACTGCTACATATTTCTTTTTCCTATTATTATTATTATCATTTTATTTTTCATTGTTTGCCCCTTTGAAATTTAAATTACCATCAGCAGTGTTTATCTGGATAGACTGGAACAATAAACAATATTGTTTACCTCAGTTTGTTTAACAAAATTTCATTTGTTGTTCACCCCTTTGGGAGAGAAAGTTCGCGTTTATACGACACGCAGTTGGTGTCAGTTATTTTTACAGAAAGTAAGGAAACGGTTAGTTAATGCTTGTCCAAGTTCCAGTGGCCTGTGAGATTTGGAAAACAATAGCCTTTTATTTTTAATCGCACAACACGCCATTCAGACTCGCAATTCCCCGTCCATGAAAAACTGTGAAAGCTTCAAGATTGCGTGTCTTACGAGGGTGTATTAAATCCATGGCGGAAAGAGCGATTTCAAGTGGAGAGAATACAAAGGGATGCGCACGTGACGCGATATTACTTTTCGCATATGACCAGCGAAACTGCTCTTTAAATTCTGCTTTGAAAACCTCCGCAAAGAGTGCACTGTATCTCTGGTAATTAATATCAATGTTCTCGAATACTGCCAGAGGGCGACCCTTTGCTTCAACACTTTTTATATCACAGCAAGAGCCAGAGTTGATCATTCGATTTCTGTATTCAACAATCTCGCGGTTCGGATAATTTACAGCGAGTCCGTTTAAAATCTAGACGTCTTCATTAAATAATTCTTAAATCCAAATTAAAATTTTAATTTAGTGTGCGACACTTGATATCGTACAGTCTCGATAATAAATTTAAAATATTGCAATTGCCTCAATTTTTTGTGACTTCCTTTATAGCGTTTAAGCAGTCCGTTTTAATTTGCGGTAGATTGTAAATAGTTATTAATTTTTCCGTTTTTAAGAATTAAGAACTGTCTTCTTACTCTGTCCCATTTTATTTGATTATATTCTACTTTATTTTATTTTATTTTATTTCAATTGTTATTCTTTTCTGTACTTCTGTTTTTACTTTGTACTGTATATGATACTATTACTCTCTGTGTGACACAATCCCCTGTATACTAAAGGGTTCTCTAGCCCGTTGATTAACGAAAATTTATTGTTATTATTATTATAATCAAACATTCCAATCGCTATCAAGGAAAGAACGAATTCAGAAAACGATTCAACGTACTCAACCGATATCAGCCGTGTGAAAAATGCTCGCACCTTGCCCGTTTCCCACGGTCAACAGTTTATCACTGCGTAACCCTTTCGCGTGGGCGTCCCGTGTCGCGTTTAGTTTTACTGGCCTCTACCTCCAAATCACTTTGCGAGGCAACGAATTTTTTTACTTCCCGTCTTTCTTTTTTTTCTCTGTTTTTGTTTCGGGGAAGTTTTTCGGGGGGGAAGATTAAGCCTGGCACCGGGCCGCAATTTACGATGGAGTGTTTGCAAAGGAAATATTTATGCGCCTGGAAAATGGTTTGTTCGAGCATTCGTCAAGTTTATAGAATAACAGAGGATCATTTTGTAGATTATTTTGTAGGGTGGGAAATTTCAGAATGTTAATATTAACGCTAAGAATTTAATAAAACGACTGGCAATATTAATTCTTTGGATAATAATGTATTGGGTTGGCAAGAAAGTAATTTCGCTTTTTAAGTGTGAAATAAAACTGAACTTTTTCTATACAATTTCGATTGTTGTGTGCGATACATTTAACCTTTTAGCAATGTCCCGCACAGTTATATGACGATTCGATTTAGTTATAACTTGCATTTTGTCATTATCAATTTAAGAAGGTCGACCAGAATGTTGGTCGTCTTTAAGTGAAAAATCTCCAGAACGAAATTTTTTAAACCAATTCTGACACGTGCGTTCTGTTAAGCAATCAACACCATAAACTTCACCTCAGCCGCTTTCCTGCCTTTATGAAAATAAAAAAGGAAAATATCGAAAATGTTCATTTTTGCACTCCATGTTAAAATTGACCGTAAACTAACAGCTGTAAGCAAAATTACACGGAATTTGTTTCTATAGTAACCTAAATGTGTCAACTACCAAATCTCAAAAGAACAAAATTATAACATTGACAGAAGAATAACAAAACAAACATAACGCTATCCATTTGTGCAAACCGAAATTACTTTCTTGCCAACCCAATATAATTCCAGTAGTACTGATATATATACAGTGGGCCAAAAAAGTATTCACACGTTGCACAGTTTCCCATGCAACTTAATTATTTTCGTGTTAAGACGATTATTCCTAAAACAATATTACACGTGTACGAAACTATGCACTCCATGAATATTTTTTCGACCCACTGTATACGGTTATCATAAAATAAATCGATGCATGTACGATGCTCTGAATCCACCTCTAATACCGTGGAAACAAATTTTTCCTTCGGTCGGTATTTTTTTTTCTCTCGTCACACCACTCTCCAGCGGTGAAATAAACCAGAAAAATCGCAATTTCTTTTTTTTATCTCTCGCGACCAAACCAATCATTCCCTTCGCCGCGACGATCTTCGTCGATCTGTGGAAATAATCACGTTAAAAGCGGCTCGGTTCACCAAACGAACCGCCGGATACACGCTGGATTCTTCTTAATTTAAGCGAGACAGTAAATTACACTTTAACCAGGCGGAGGAGTTGAAGTCTCGTCGTTCCGTGGCCGCGGGCAAATAGAATGAAATATTAGGAATGATTTAGCGAGGCGTTGAAAACGGACGGACAAACGTGAGCCGTGAATCTGCGGGAATAAATTAACCCCTTCGCCTCGCGATTTTTCACCGGATTCCATTATTCCATTCCTGCATCGGATGGCCGAGCAAGCTTTGATAATAGATGTGAGTTTTCTGATTTACAGTTGTTACAACGAATACAATGTTTGTACTTTTTAGAGAGTCAGATTGTTTTGGTTGTTTGAAGCACAGCTGCTATGGGGATTCATTTTGAGCGGGGGGAAATAATGTTCGAATGATATCTTTTTCTCGAGCGATAGGCAAAAAGGATATAAATAATTTCCAAGAGCATCTTAACTGTTTTCCTTTAATGGATAATAATTTTAAGATTTGATTTAGCTTCATTTAATGGCATTTTAAATTCTGCTCAACTGATGTCCGAATAAATCGTATTACTGTTACATGTCTTCTTCGCATCGAGGAGAAATGAAAATAATTGTACCGAAGCTTAAACTACCAACTCCAAGAGCGTTTGAGCGATACAGAGAAGGGATCAAAGTTATTCTGACGCACGAAGTGGCAAAATGGAGGGAAATGGAAAAAAAAATGGAAACAAGTTCCGCGAAATCGTGTTGCATGCAACCAGAACGCTAATTGATTCTGGCGATCGGCCAAAACGAAACGCATTCGTCGAAGGGGGAACACGATGTTGCTGGTTCGAACGGATGCAAATGAAATCTGGTTATCCGGAAATGCGAATGGAGGGAAATGGAGGGAAATGCGAGCATCAATTGGCTACGAAGGAGAACGATTAGGACAGGAATGGGAAATGAACGAAGAGGTACAGCAAGTATCACACAAGTATCTTGTACACTCTTCGAATTGCAACACCGTTTAGTGAATCACCAAATATCTGCCCATCCTATGCAACAGTATAATAATTATGATATAATTATTGTACTCTGTTGTATTTATGTTGGTTTATTGAGCACCTTATAATTATACTTATACAGTTTTAATTATTGATTAAGGTATTACAAAATATGAAAGACGCAGAATAAAATGGTTACATATATGAGAAGAAGGGAAGAGATGAAGAAGTGTGTAGTAAAAAAAAACAACATATATACATATAAGATGACGCGGTGCATTTAAATCGGGTGATTCCATCATACTCATTAAAAGTATATGCAACATTGTTGTATATTGTATATAATATTGCCTTCGTACGGATAAATATGAGAAACTTCCATTGCTGCATAAAATGTCTTTCATTTTAATCGAGAGTAAATTGTAAAAGCTGAAACTTTGTATTTACTTGAAAAAGAAGAAAGGAAAATAAAAACGATAACGGTTGTAACGTAAGTTCAATCATTGGCATGCTTTCTACTTTTGCTAGTTATCTCGATAACTAAATTTTGCAAACAAAAAACGTGTACGAGGAAGGCATTGAAAATCTATGACAAAATACTTCCACCAAAAATGCAGACACACCCAAACTGGAAGTAATATATTAATACAATATTCTAATGTATGAGTAATATACTAGTAATATACAGAAAATAAAATATAAACACTGTACACATGCGCACAAATTGCACGTTTCAAATTTAAAATTAAAAGAGTTACACGTTTCCCCAATATCGCTTGCAAACGAAGGCGATCCAATCCATGGCAAGAATAATTGTAATACATGAAGAAACAAATGTTACAACAAAAAGAACGCCAGTCGAGGTGAGGAATGACCAAAATCTCTCTCAAACAGCATAATCCAATTTTCCTCCTCCAAGAGCATACTTTCTAAAAGCTTTTACGAAACAAGCACACCGTTTGTCTATGGGAATACATTTCGCTTGGCACGGTCCGGTTATTTTTGCGCCCCGAAAAATGGAGCACAGTCTGCTGATTTCGATGCGTTAACATCGTGTTCTCCCACAACCCCCCACCCCCCCTGGAAACCCCCGGCAGAAGAACGACGCAGAACATCCAAGTGTCGTTTCAGGGGCCAACCCGTCCTTATCCACTCGATCCATCGGTAAAACGAAAGGGTTGAACCAGCCACCCGTCTCGACCCGTTTTGCCGTCCTTAATAATTCTAACGGACGGCCAATAAAACTTTATTATCAGTGAAAACCAGCGTACACCAGCGGGATAAATGACCACCGACACGGAAAAGTCAATTATCCGTTGAAAATTGAATTTCTACGGTTCTCTCTCTCTCTCCCTCTCCCTCGCCCTCTCTCTCTCTCTCTCTCTCTCTCTCTCTCTCTCTCTCTTTCTGTCGATTTATCGTCTGAACGCAACCTCGTTCCGTTCTTAAGGCAAAGTTTAATTAATCAGCTGCACGATCGACTGGTTACGGTCGATGTTCGAGGAAATTGGGACGAATAGGTTCGTCGTTGTCCGGCGGTTGTTCGCGACAACGTGGCGGTAAGTTTGGATGTTCCGAAGTTCGAGGGTGTTATACAGCTTCGGTTAACCCTTTAACTGCGAAGAGATATTTGTGCGACAGTCGTGAATGACTGATCTGCGTTGTTCGCGTTAAATTGCATAGAAGTCGAGCAATAAAGAGATACAGTTTGATACAGTTTGATACAGTTTGATACGGTTTTATGTTTTCTGGTATTAATAAACTGAAGGGAATCGCATGTTGCAGTATAGGTTTAAATAAAGATTTAAATAAAGGGTGGAAAGATCATTTCTCTTTGGTATATTATGTAATTATATTATTCTTTTGTTTCTCGAGAATCGATCATTCAAGTTTTACAGAAGCGATGCGAGTGTTGGTAGATATGGAACAAAATATACTAACGGGTGTATACAGTCAGTTCCACAAGTATTCGTACGAATGAAAGTTGGTAAAGGAAATTCGAGATTCGTGGTGTTCTAATAAATTTGTCACCATAATTGAACATATACCATATGGGGGGTTCATAAGCCAATCAGTGTGAGTCCATTAGCAATCAAACCGAGATAAATAAGGTTTATACAAATTACTCGAAACAAAACGACAATGTTAGTGACTTAATTGATTTATCAACTGAAAGTTTTAACAATAGTTTTGGGAAAGTTGGACTTACATTTCTGAGCCCCACGAATTTCGATCTAGGATACGAATAATTTCAATATATTTCCATTACAGACGAACAAAAGTCTACGAGTATTCATTTGCCTGACTGTGTACGCCTTTCGCAGTCAAAGGGTTAAAGGTCTTCACAGGACACGCATCTGGATATCCATCGTTCCCTATTGTCTCGCGATTAAATTACTGAATTTCCAAGGGCGAGCGCTCACGAACTGTGAATCTAAATTGCGAAATCGTTTCTGCCGGAAGAACCTTTTCGTGGACACTTTATTGCGATCCGCGAGAAACGGTCAGTTGCTTTGTATCGCCGAGTCGTTTCTTCGGAGAAGCGAGTTTATAATTGCATCAGACGCAAAAGGGATTCGTGACGTGGAAGAATGGAATTTTCACGGTCCCCTTTGAGCGTCCAGTCGAGTGGAACTTTCTTTTGTGTTTTAAATCCCATCATTATTATTATTATTATTGGCCATTTACGTTTGCAGCAGCCGAATATTTTACATTCGCCAATAATTCCAGTAATAATGACGATGGCGGTACAAAAAATAAATAAAAAATAATAATAACAATGATACATTTATTCTTCCAAAACACACTTCCGTCGCGCAGCGCGAAAACAATCACGTGCCTACCCACCGGAGCACAGTGAAACAAAGGGAAGGGATCATGGACAGGACGTGCAACTTGGTGCGCGTCCGTGGGTCCTGTGTGACCCGTATAAAATTAATCCACTGGCAAGGGAAAATAAGCAGCACGATCAAACACTCCGGATCAAAGTACCGTCATTATTGGTGTAACAATTAATTGGTCCCAGATAGACCGTATCGTCTGATACACGACGGATAGGGGTGAGCTAAGGCAAAGGGGCGAGTTTGGCCCGATGGAAACGTGAATGGAATGAATACGGCCGCAGAAATATTGCGGGGTGTAAAGCAACGGGGGGAAAAGAATTTCGTTGATCACGTAGCCAATGATCACGGCCATTTGTCGAGAGGGAACGATGTACACGCGTGGGAGGATCGCGCGAGGTAAACGAATCTTTTGGGCAAGAATCAATTCGCTTGGGGACGTTTCGAAGAGTTTCTGCTTCGTGTGGCGAATTTGTCGCTGAACGGAGGAATCGCTCGAGGAACACCGGTGGGATCGTGACACTGATTACGTCTACCTCGCGTTGCTTTGGTGTGCGTGTCGCGAGTTTTCCCGGTTCATCATTTTTGGATGGGAAATTTGTGTATTTGTAAAAGTAACTGGTTTCATTATTTTCTCTTTGGAACTGTTCGGAAGTATTTTTTTTCTCTTGGGCATTAACATGTCTCTATCAATATATTAAAGTTCCTGATTTAAATACAGTACAAACCTAACCAAACCTGACCAAACCTAACCAAACCTACAGCACAAATACAGCACAAATCTAACCAAACCTAACGCACAAACCTAACCAAACTAAGATTGAAATAAAAAGAAATAAAAGAAATAAGCAGTAAACTATATAAGTAATGTCTGCACAATAACAAAACAATTTGCAACAAAATAAAATCATGGAACGTTGATTCCAATGCAGCGCGAAACGATTAAAAATGAACCAGACGGCTGAAACCTGAGGAACAAAGATAGAAAGATCGAAGAAGCAGGAAAATATCGGATCCTCTTGTAAGACTACAAACCGTGCATCGTGGCGATGTCCAAGGTTCGATCGTCGTTCACTTTCGTAACGAGCGCCTGAATCGCCAAGTTATCGCCATATTTGTCCATCATTATTAATTCCGTTAACGAAGTCAGCCCACTTTTAAACAACCTCACCCGATTGGCGGCCGATAGCAATTACGACCGGTTTATTTATCCTTCGCTCCCCCCGGCTTATAATTCAGCCGGGAAGGAAACAATCGCCCCCTTAGGGCTTATAATATCTCATGAGTTACGCTGGCACGTCTATCGATGCTTGGAAACAATAAAGAGAAAAACGAAAAGAAGAATCGCGAAACGCGAGTGAAAACTGTTTGCCCCTCGAATGGACTGGTCTTCTGGTTTCATAATGTTTGCAACTAGTTGTCCAGTTATTTTATTGCGAAGTCAATTTGCTGAATTTGTCTGGCTGAGAGCTAGCTTGCACGAGAGTTGTGGAACTTTTTTTATTTTTTTTTTTTGTGGCGTATTTTGGGCGATATTTATTTATTTAACAGATTGCTGACAAACGTTGCACTGGAAGTGTAATTATTTTTGTTAATATCATCGTGAAGTTGAAATTGAAAAGTCAAACGTCCTAAATTAGCTAAATTTTATTTGGTCAAATATGAATAAGGACTAGCACGATAAAAATGTATTATTCAGCAAGCAAAATTATCGGATTTGTTCGTAACAAATGAAGCATTTTAACGTGGAGTTAATAACAGGTAGCTTTTGAAGGGGATTGTTTGTTAATCAACAGATCAACAGAACAGGTAAATCAACAAGGTGAATCGTTTCATTACTTCACTCTAATTATTCACCAATTACATGCTTCGCTACTAAAATGCGGGGAACCGTCAATGAATTAGTTTCATCGCTGAATCTAATTGAGGAACTTCAATCATTGTTATTCCCATCAATCCATTTAAACATTCGTAACACTATGTTCAATAGCAAAATAATAATAAAAAAAAATAATAATAAAAAGACGACAAATACGTGAACTACTGCCTTTCCCATAAATAACCAAAAACAAAGCTGAATAGAATTCGATGGTAAAATGTGTTCTGCAATCCAGAAACATTGAAAACCTTAAAAAATCACTAAAACACACTAAAACACAAAGAGACAAGTCTCGTTTGTATTCCAGAAATCGTGCGCACAGTTACACAGTTACAGTACTCCCTTTGATTCTGCTTCTTTATTTAAATTTCCTCGTCGAAGGATACACGTGGACACCTTGTAACCCAGTCACCGTTTCCCCATGATATTCTGCAGGGTTTCGCCTAATTTTTCACGTTACCCCGTCCCAAAGACCGTTCAGGTTGCCCCACGGAATTTCAATCCTCTCCAGAGGACCAGGGCCGAGAGAGAAAAACTCGAGCGAGAAAACTCTGTACGACATTTACGATCCACAGAATAGGTCTGACTTTTCCTGTGAAAGGCGTGACGCAGCCGTTGGCACCCTTGCCATCCCATTCAGAACACGCGTGACCCAACGCCCCCCTAAGAACCTTCGTTATTCGGGGAACGAACTAAATGGTCGCCGTTTGGATCTTTTCATAAAGTACCCAAGTTCTGTGGCACACGGGACCGTGGGTTGAACATTTAGTTCTAATATTCTAGAATGTTGTCGGAGAGAGAAAGAGAGACGTACCATTTGGTGCACCGTATGAATACTAACACCAGTTTCCTCGAAAAATGTTTTCTTTCTAAATACATTAGTCACTCGGCTAGATTGCGCCAGATTTGTGTTCGCTGGTTGAACATGATTTTCAACGATACGATACGTCCTCGTCTTCCTTTCGTTCGCTTCTGCAGGTTTTCAGATTGCTTTTGGATGTATATGGCGGGGAATAAGAAACGACTATGGTGTAACATTGTTTTCGTACAACAAAGGACATGGGACATCGTGTGTAGAGAGGTGGCGCGTCGTTGAAATGGAAAACTACTGTGCTCACTCGATATATGCAAACTCATGGATTTTTATATTCTATACCCGGTATAATGCACGCGTGAATCGAGCTGCTCATTAGCCAAATCGATTAACTCCACTTCTTGAAGCTTTTTAAATTTTATTGCCAAAGCGCTTGATGGACTCTTGACTTTCTACATTTAAAATAAATTTCCATATTTTTGTTTTGTGGAGTTAATCGATTTGGCAAGTGAAGCATTCGATTAACACTCGGATAAGTCTTTCATTTGTACAAGCGGATAATCGTGATGCAATTTTTCCAGTTCCATCCCAGACAGAAGGAAAACGATGTCATTTTTTAAAAGATCGAAGAAAGTTAAATAAAAATTCGGGTTATATTATGGATTGGAAGATAATGATGATACAATGACTCGTACATAGATAAAGAACGGCTGAGGAATTAATCGTTTAACCTAACAATACCTCGTTAAGATAGTAAGATAAAAAAATGCAGCCGTCTTTAAATGCAGGAAGATCGTTCTACTACTTCCCCCGGTTTACGAGCCCTTAATCTCGTTGACCTAATTTTTCTTATCTATTTTAGACACGCGTGTAATCGAAGCCGATATTTCCCAGGCTTAGGTAACCGTGAATTTATCCAGTTTGCGCACATTCGCGTCGCTATTTATTTTATTGCCCCGTCGAAACAGTCTGCGACAGACAAAACATTAAGAAAGAAAAATAATAATCGCAGGAAAAAAAATAATATATAAATTGCAGGCATAAAGTCGCGCGGTTACGAGCCCCAAATTTTTTATTACGTCTGTTTAATACCGCTAAAAGAATTCTAGGAAAATCGACGACTCTTTAACGATCCTAATTCGTCGGAAATGATTTTATTTTAACGATCGACTGAAGCTGAACTCCGAAATTCGTGCTTCACATTTACGAGACAGGTTTCGGTTAAAATATTCAACGATAAATTCGACGACATTGATTGTGGCGTGTGACGCGGTACAGTACGTCGAAAAAGAAACGCCCTTTGTTCCGAACGTAGTTGTATAGAAGCTGCTTCGACGAAAAAAGAATTCATCGTCGTGTTTCACTGAGAAGCTAAATCATCAGGGTGACGTCGACGATGTATTATTGTTGTCGAGCAAGTAACGCGACTATACATCGATGATAAATTTCAATTCGCGACTGGGAGTCTGCCGATCGACTCTGTGATTTATACAGTAGCCCCGGCGAAACGATTCGCATGATACGGTTAGAGCAACCGAACATACTGCGTCTAAGGAAGCTGTTCCATATTGGATGGTCTGTTCAGTGTCGGGCCGATTCCACTTAAAAATTCAGGCCTCTGTTCGACGATAATTCACTGGCGACAATTCGTAGATGGGGAGAAAAATGTGAGGGGAACTAGGTTTGAAATATATTAGGTGAATATATGTATACTTTTTGAAGTATTCAGTTATCTGGTGGCTTGGTTGATTAATGATTATTGCAGTTCGCTGATAATTTAGTTATTTGGTGAATCACACAGACTATACACAGTAATAGAAAATGTCAAATATTTCAAACTCTTTGATAATTAGATTATACAATAATCTAATTGTTACGAATTTGATGGTGCTCGTGGATCAACGACGAAATACAGTAGTCGAAAATCGTGAAGCTCGATCTGAAAACTCCATCCAATTGAGTGTATACATATAATTGAAACTGCTCGACAATTCAATTAAGTAATAATTTGATTACTGCAAATTTTAACGACACTGTACAATAATCCTAAATTATGAAACTGGAATACAAAGACTGTCATAGCTGATATTATGACATTTATATTATTCACATTATTCAGTCAAATAACTATTTAATTATTAAAAATCTCCCCAAGAACCAAATTAAAATAATAAACCAATTATAGAGGTAATGATACACCGTAATCAAATTTTTAGGGAAATCTCCTACGTAAAAGGCAAAGCATATAAAAAATACCGAACAAACAAGTAAAGTGCGATATCCCACTGGATACAGTTCAGCTGAAAATGTTCCCAGTTAGCCTTAACCGTGACTTAGGTTAGAGGAGCTACTGAAACGACTGTGCGCTTACGTAGGACAACGTGGCATAAATTTGCAGATAGGGGAATTTGTGGCCAAGTTACCAGAGAGGAGAGGCGGCAGAATATCGTGTAAAATCGTTTGGTAAACCGTGAAGTAAGAGACACCACGTATACCAATTACGTTTAATCGCTGTTACGCTTACCAACTAGCACTAATTATTCCTCGTTCTCCAAATTCTGTTTTTAACCCTTTCGCTGCAGTGCCGTATTAATGCACACGGTCGGTCTAAAAATATGACGCGGTCGTAAAATTATCCAACAGGCAAATGCACGTGTTCGAGGAGTCCGACTAGTCGGAGTGAAATTAAAAAGCTCGAGAATCGTGTGCAGCATCGTGCTCTGTTAATTTGTAACCAGTTTCTCCGTTGCCATGTACTCAAACATTTATATCAATTCGATGCAACAATCTGAAGTGTTCATTCGCTAATGTTATTTAATTTAGTACAACAACCTAGGACGATAGTATCGGATTCTGTGTACAATTTGAATTATTTATTATTGTTCCATGTCGCTAAATTTGAAATTTGCAACACCGCAATCCTTGTTTGCTCGATCAATTTGAACCAAGCTGTATTTATCGTTTACAATATAACAAGTACGTGTAAAAATGAATATATTACTAGCCTAATACCCTAAACGAATGTTTTCTATTTTAACTCCCGCTTTATCATCGGCACCATCCAACCTTCAGCCACAGATTTCCAAAAAATTCAGCCCACCATTCAGCTGCGAATAATTAATTGTTCCAACCTGTACGCAACAACCACCTGGCAATATGACTCTTGGCAGAAACGCAGCCGGTGAAAGACTCTAAGCCTAGAACGGCTACACCCCATTTCTCAGGTAACCTTCATGCCTGTCCGACTAAATGGAAGCCCGCGTGGACTAGGTCCACGAAACAGTCTGAAAGTTGGCCGTTTATCGAGATCCCGGTGAATCCTTTTTCAGCGACGGGCGTAAGGTGTAACGGATCGCCACTCGAGAAGTCTTCGAAGGAAGGCCGTCTCGTGTGAACAGGAACCGCTGCGCGAGACGGAACGTTCCGTCTCAATTTACCGGAGGAGAGAACTCGTGGAAAACTCGCTCGTCGGCGTCTTGTGTTCCGGTTGCACGGCTCGTAGTCGTAAAAGCTTCTCGACTCTGGGTCCGCCTGGGGATCGTATTTTACTTCGCGATCGCTCACGGAATTCCATGACGCGTCATGACGCCACGGCGCGTCGCGACGGCTTAACGAAACGCCAAAGTTTCACGCGCGTGTTTCCGCCAAACGGTGAGTACTGCTTGGGCATTTGTGATTATAATAATATATAATATATAGATGTATAAATGATATATAAAGTAACTGTTATATTTTTCTCAATCAATATATTTATAGCAGCTCAGAAGGAATGTCCTTTCGCTATGAAATGCTCTGTAGCACTGACTGAAATGCGTATTGTTTCATTTTAGCAAGATATTTCTAAGAACGTTGAGACAATTTTGCTCTAGCCTGATATATTTTGTTTACTATCACTAGTAAATATCCAACTTTATCCATTTTTTGTTTCTTTCTTCCTTTTTCTTTTTATGAAGATCGTCCAAGTGGTGACCATGGATTTTTTCCTTGAGTAAACTTGAATTTTAGAATATCTCTTTTGTGGGACAAGTTTTCTTTTTGTAGTGGTAGAGGTTAGAAGTAGAATTAATTTTTGATCGGACTGTTGTAAACCGACGGTACTGGGGATATTGATGAAGTGAAATTGTAAGAGTATTTGGGAAAGGAGAACCTGTTGCATCAAGGTTCAACTAGAAATGTATCGTGTTGTACAGTATTGTAGAAATTCAGGATATCGAGTGCAGAGTTATTGGAAAATTGATTGGCGAATAGAAAAAGAGTATTAACACTGATTGATGTATATTTAGTTACATTAAAGTGTATACAAAATAAAACGTACTTCTTTCACGTAATTAAATATACATCGGTCAATGTTAATAAATTATTTTTGTGTTCGTCTATAAATTTTCCATTTATTCTGTATTTAACACTGGAACTACCGGGCCAGTCAAAATCCCTGATTACTTGCTATAAAATGATTAACATATAGGTATTGTTGCAGCAATTTACGATGACTTTCAATGACACAAAATGCCAATTACATAATGTAGTTATATCTCTACTTCATATCCATTCAACCACATTACGTGCTCATAATCTGTCTAGACTGTCGAATACTTTTTAAATAGTGCCAAAATCTATCGGTAGTTCTAGTGTTAATAGTTTGAATATATGTATGTATAGTTGGTCATTAATTTTCCAGCCAAGTGGCATTATCGTTTTGCCATTTTCTAATGGAATTCCAAATAAAAATATAACTATTCATCTTCATAATATAATTATTTAAAATCACAGTTTGGAAGAACCAACGTAATTATTATAGATACAAGGAAATTCGTGGCAAATTGGGGCCGACAAACTTCACGAGTACACGAAAATGAATACCAGCGAATTTAATAGCCGGTTCTCAATGAAAAGTCATTAGGGGTACAATTTTTAGTCCGTTTTCCATTGAGACGGCTGGAGGCGGTCCTTTTAGAAAGCCGTAGCAATTACTTGGCCTTCCTTTAAGTAACCTTAATAACTGTGATTTTTTTCTGAGAAAACACGAACTATCTACAAGGTAAAAAAAAGAAATAACAAAGACGACGGATGTTGATTCGGAGAAAGGGGAATGTTATAATTTACTGAGCCGAGTTTTCGTGGAAAACCAAAGGATTTCGTTAAAGGCTTTTTTTTTCAAAGCTATTCAATCGAGCCACCTCGAGGGCTTTTTAATCCTTGTCATCGATAAAGTTTCATGAACTTCGTGCAAATTGGCCGCGACCCATTCTTATGCAGGATTAATTCTCATTCGTGAAAGCTCGGTTTAATTAAACCTACAAAGAGCTACGTATAGGGTGTACGGTAAGGATATGTATTCCATACGGATAGTATTCAGTAAAATAATTACATAAATATTTCGGTCTTAACTTTGCAGTTTCTTATATTAATTAATTACAAATTTTCGGTAATTCAATTTAAATTTAATTTACGCGCATCCGAATGTCACTCATATATCTAAATAATAAGAGACTTTGTTTAAAACCTGTTCATTCATTCTTTCTGAATAAATTACCCGTGAACGATGATTCGTCTCAATTAAAACGAAATTGATCGGTTTTAACCTCGAATTTATTGAACAGACGAACTGATTTCTTTTCGAGCACCCTGTATATGCTACTCTGACGACTATTTGCCCACTCCATTTGTCATGTTTCTCTCGTTTCAGAATGTTCGATAGATACCAGTGGAGGAAAAGTAAGTTATCGTTTTATAATTCAAACATGGAATAACACTCGCGTGTTCGAGTCGAGAATGAAACGAAGAAAAAAAGTTCCTTCGCTTTGGACCACCATGGCAATTCCTACGTGATGGAGGGGGTGTATTATAGCTCATTCTACTTCAAACGGTCGTTCACTTCGACACTCGGCTACTGTTAAAATATTATTCTGAAAGCAAAATGAAACAACTAGAAACCGTGCAGAGATCTGCTAATAATAATCACTGTAATAATAAATGCAACTATTAAAATTAACTTTTCAACCGACAGGAACTGACACATGTAAATATTATCTGACTTTCATTTTGGAGCACGGTATAAATAAACTGTTAAAATAAAACACGTTTCAATCTTCTAATCGAATGATAATTTCTACGATAAATCATGTCTCGTACGCTCTTAGCTATATGGGGCGTTTCTAATTGCACACTTTTGGGAAGGAAAACAAATGTCATCCCCAGACCGAAGGGTAAACTCTGTTAGGAATCAAGCTTTTATCTTGGCCGAACTGTCTACAGATCAGTATCTCCGTAGGCCGTTATTTTTGTTGGCAAATAAATAGTGAAACATTTTATATTTGGCAATTCAATCTATTATCAATTTATGTCATTGCGCTAGGCGGACGTAAAAAGTACTTGCAGTATTATCCATAATAATAATCTGTTACATTTGAAACGGTCTTTCGATTTTTTTTTCTTTTATTATTCTCTTATTATTGTCTACATAATGCCTGCTTCTTTAATCGTTCATTTCATTCATCATCCCGCGTACTAAGAATGATGTTCACTTTATTTCATTTGATCTTTCTACGTTCACTATGATCTCGACGTTCATCCATTTTCAATATTTCTTTCGTGCAATCCGCAAAATAAATATCAACCGTTCACGCATTTTATTTACCAAATTTAATTACCAAATTAATTACACAAATAAAATAAATTACACATTTAATTAACACAGAAATTATTCTACAGATTGCACACGAACATGCCACACCATACACCATGTACATACACCGTGACTTTTCATTACCTCTTGTAATGCATAAATAGCACATTAATTAATCAAACGTAGCGGCCATGTAAATCATATATTATATATTTCTATGCAAAATGCATCGACGTCAATAAAAGCTGTGCTTCAACCCTCGCACGTCTGTCCACGTATTTATTTTTTGTATTTAAATGCAACAACCCCTGGAACAATCTCCCCCACGAGGCAAGCGGAAAGGGGAACAGGAACGAAGTAAGTAAATACTCGAAAGACGCGGGGAATAATCCGAGTATAGACAATTCGATAAGCTAAACACGATGGCCTAGTTCACGAAAGAGGCTGGACAGAAAATCGAGGGAAATACACCCCTGCGAATGAGGGATAGGAAAATCGACAAGTTATACGCGGTTCGTAAAACCCAGACAGCCGAACGTTCTTCCCATTAGGCCACCCTCAAAATGCAACCCTCGACACTTGGATACCGTGCCTCACGTGTGGCCACCGTATATGAGGGGGTGGTTAACCCTCAGTGATCTAGAATCATCTGTGCGACTTGCGCGATGATTTTTATACCGTAGAATATTTTATACTGATTCGGATATTTTTGTGTTAATTATTTGTTTTGGTGTACAGATTGTGCGAATACTTGTGGTATTTTTCTTTGCCTCTTGAGTTTCGATATTTTTGTGCTACGATGGATCTGTTACATTGCATATGTGTTGTACGTGTATCGTTGGGTTATAATATTGATAATTGTGAGGTTTAATGGATATTTGCCGACACGTGAGCCTGCAATTTATTTCGATGAATCACTGGGATATTTGCAATTCAATATTTGCATTATTTTGCAATGCATTTTATTATCCGCTTAGTTTTCGAACATTTATACGAACATTATAGACGAACATTTTCTGCATTATAATAATGATAATTATTATGATTAGCGGGACCAATTAATTTACATCGTATTCGGAAATGTATTCAAACATTTCTACAAAGAAGAGTCATGCTCAATTCCGATCGTGATCGCGCGAGGCGTTCAGAGTTCTTCGGAGAGGTAAAAAACAGGAAAAATAAATAAGCAACAGCTGTTGTGATACAAGTATTCCCATTTATGTGTTGTCATCTATCAGCGACACGATGTTTCATCTAACAAGCACCCCGCTGAAAATTCTAAGTTCCCCCAAGTGAACAATTTAGGGTTGGACACCCCTGTCGCAAGTTATCTTCAGCGTTTCCCGATTCCATCACCTCGCCACCCTTGCACCCTCTTTCTCCCGTTCGTTCAATCGTTGTAACGGGAATATAATGCCTGGACGAAACGAGGATACTTTGTCGTGGTGCGAAAGAAGAAAGGAAGAAAAAAAGAGTAAAAGAAGGGAAACGAAGAGTATAATATCGTGTTTCAGATTCCACATTGATCTTCGTGGGTGTAACCGGGGTGCAGTACCAAAACAGAAGTTACAGAGTGGATCGTCGACGGGGAACGGCGGTTTTCAGATGGAAGAATGGTTGATTAATTCCACGCTGAGCGATGGCGAAGGACGATTGTAGATTACTTTGATTTTTCTCTCTCTTTTTCGTTTCTTCATGGTGAAGAATTTAATAAGGGAAATGGGCTCGCCAGAGGGTTGAGATAGGGCCATGGAGATTGGTATAACGGTGTCGGAAGCTTTTTGTTTGTTGCACTCTTCGAGAGGTTGCGCTGGAGAAAGGGGTGGCTGGATAAAAGTGGCTGAAGGGTAAAGAAAAAGAAAGGAACAAAATTGTAGGATAAGGTAATCCTGGGACTGTATATTTCTTGGACTTGGTGGCCTTTGGAGAGGCCAGTAGGTGGATGGAAAGCGGGATAAAAGTGGTGGAAAAGGGCACAGTTGGTTAGGATAAATCACTGCGGAAGATGAAAATGTAAAAGTGCTTTCAAGGTGTGAGGCAATTTTAGAAGAAATCCTGGTTGCAATTGCTGTTAAAGCTTCGCGCTGCCTGCAAGTGTTTCCATGCTTTGAAAACTTCAGGCAGCAATAGGAATTTGATTAAATCCATTTGTACTTGATTAATACAAAATGTATTAAAATATACTTGCAGCCTGTTGAACGATTTAAATTAATATTCATGTTCGAAGTGAAATCTAAGTTCTCGTAATTAAATTTTGGAAACTGAAGATCTTAATCAAGCCAAGACACCCTGAAAGATGACACAATACATGCGCAATGCGATTTACGTAAATATTAACTGTATGATGTTTAATTAAATATGAATATATCTCCAGCATCCACTATCTGAATATTAGAATTTGGACAGAATTCTTTCCAGGAAAAACTCGAAGAAATTGAAAATCTATATTGGGCTAAAGTACCGTGGAAGACGACACGATAACTCTACTTCCACGATATAACGCAATTTCGTTGGATATCGAGGATCCTTAAGAGCCTCAAGACCCAAATGAAAATTCGTCCTTACACAGTTTCAATCTAACGTGCAGTTTCCAGTACCGTAAAGCGCGTCGTTTGTAAAGTTACAGAAAACAGAGAAATCATACCGGGATACGTACGAGTAACAAAGAATCGTAAACTTCCAAGTACAACGTGACGAGTGAACTTTTGCTTCTCGGCGAAGCTGTTGAAGAACTTGCGTAAGAGAAATTGGCCCACTATCCCGAAGAACAACCCGCAAACGACACGACTGTTATCCCAAGCAATAACTCCATGCACGTAACAATTTCAAGTATCGTAGTCATATTCTTCGATCCGCTATAATGTCGGTTTCATTATATTTGAGGAATTATTTGTTCGGGCGTGCTTTAAAACAAAAGTGCATTAAATGAATGTTATTCAGTTCGAGTAAAAAAAGAAATAGGTGATTTCCGATAAAACACCAAGTATATAAATAACTCTTTATTTCATCCGCCCTGCACATTGCCAAACAAATTTCCCTCCCTATCAAATATTTGCTGTTTTATTTAACCGACATTAGGTTCAGTCAAGGGGTTAACCAATCCACGCATATTTAAGGGAGAAAAGAATAATTTAAAATTTCTCTTCTTTTTTCCCCTCTTTTCCATTAAATGCATCGACATAGGGGAACGTTCGCTGATAAAATGAAATTCCAAGGTAAAAAGCACCGCGATGTTTCATAAACCTTTGAGTTTACCGCAGAATCGATGAATACATCATTCTCTATCTGTTCAAACAGAATATATTTAGGGCGGAGAGGCAACCGCTGGAAATAATTCCCTTATCGCAACAGACGTCGAAGAAATGCCTAAGTCACTATTACTTTCTTTAAGATCAACGTTTCACGCGTACAATCGACTGGAAAATCATTTCACCCGTTAGATAGTGAATATATCCAACGTCTATCTATTTCTATGTATATAAAATATTATAATATTTCGAGATTATAAATACTACGCTTGCCCAATTGCCCTTTTCTGCGAAAATCCAAAAATCTATCTAAATGTATGAGAAATATGTAAGAAATATAGAATTATATAAAAGACTATAAGGTTAGAAAATTTCACGACATAGAATAATAAATTCTCTTATCGAATTTTCGGAAAGCCTGAGAGTGTTTATCCGGGACATGCTCGTACGATATGTTCCGATTTCCTTGAAAAATGTGCACCCTCTCTTCCGGCCACACGTATGAAGAACGAGGTCAGACACTCTTTTTCCTTTCTTTTATTTATTCGTAAGAACTCCACGAAACTTTTACCAAAATTGCCGTGCTTTTTATTTCCTAAATCATCAGTTCAATATCTCTGTTGTTAATATAAATTTATTTATGCAATTTATGAAAAATTATAATATTTCCAGCATCACACCTACTTAAACCTACTTATAATTTGCAACTCCATCCCCTGAGGGTTATATCGATATGCACAACAGAGGGGCATTAATCATTCATCAGTTTCTGTATACAATCGCACTGTTTGACGACATACTTATACAAAATTCAAACCATCGAACAATACATTCATTGTGAATATTCATTTCGACAAATAATAATATTAATTATCAATACCAAGTACACATTTCATTATTCAAATACAATTTCGAGTTTCCTAAATAATTACTCCACCATCCAATCGTTTGACAAAACTAAAAAGAAAAATCGCGAAAAAAAAATCGTTTCTTCCCCATCGCGAAACTTTTACCTATGTATTGTATAATACAACTATCTCGCATCGTTCCTCTGTCGCGTCAGGTAGACACGAAACTCGTGCACTTCGAACAACCAACAACGGCGAAACGCTTTCAAACGGCACCAATTTCTTGGCCACGGGCCAACGAAACGTCGTTAAACGCAGTTGCGTTCGAATTGAATTAAGGATAGCATAGATTTCCCGCGACCATCGCCAAATGGAATACGAATTGAACTCGAACGGTTAATGGAGGCCAGTGCAGTATCCTCGTTCGTGAGAAATTAATTGCCGCAGAAACGGACCCCTTTCCAATGGCCGGTCGCCGATTTCGACACGAATTTTACACGGGCACACGAACTCGATGCAAACACGTGTACACCATATATACGGGATGTCTCTTAACACTAGGTTGACGGCAAGTTTGAACACTTATTTTTACTAATTAAGGTTTGCCAATAAAAATGCGCGTTTTCTTTAAAAAATTAATTCACTTAATTTAGAAATGAAATATGATTGATTCAATTGTTTAATATCAACGGATCTGTATTATATTTTGTCTTCCTAATTCTGAAATGCGTCAAATCGACGCGTTCCGCGAACCTAGTATTACCTATGGAAACTGCTGGAAATGGGGGGTTGCTGTGGTGACGCTGAACAACTTTGTCCCTTACGAAAATGTTGGCTAAAGCTTCGTTTTTGAATTATTAAAGAAAAACACTGGCCAATCAGAGAGCGCCACGCGGCTCATCAACCACGTGGCTCTCGAATAAGTAATATCTTACTTTCGGTGCCTGTGCAGCAGAACGATATCGTTTGTCAGACGAGTCGTTTATTAATAAATATATATATGCGAAAAAAAGCAAAGGGAAATAATAAAATTTCATAGAAGCGTCGAGAATAAATGAACGTGTTTCGCCAAGTATAATAATAGAAGATGAGGGATCGTGACTTACACATGTGTTCACCGAGTGGCCAAATTTGCGGTCCAGAATTTACCTCGAAGAGAACAGTGGGCGTGCAGATTAGAAGAACGCAGAGATCGGCCACGCTTAAGTTCACCAGGAAGATGTTTGTACTGTTCCGCATATCTTTGCCACGAAACACGACCAATGGCACCTGTATAGACAACAATTATTTTTGACAAAGTTTTCAATAACATTTTTAACGATTCTTTTACATATTTAACAAAGAGAATTTAAAGTGCACTGTTTGAAATAAGGAATAATTACCACTGAATCGCGTAGTATTCTGTATTATATTCAAAGTATGATTCTATCATTTTGTCCAATCGTTTTCTATGCACGTTTATTTGTTAGTAGAACACCATTGTAACTAAATATTCGAAAGAATATGATCTCCGTTTGCAGGCAAAGAAAATTCGCGTAAAGGAATATAACGATTAAAAATAGATTGAACGGCGCCAGCCGGATATAAATGAATATTCCAAAAGAATTTCAGCCCACAAAGCTTTATTGCTTTGCTAAAGTTGTATTTCATATTGTAGTACGGGACTCACCATAAGATTTCCAATAATGCCCAGGACCATTACTATAATGCAGACAACCATGGACGTAGTGCGAAGATAAGCCGGTAACATATAATGATCCGCGGTTGCATTTTCAGACTCGATCACTGAAACGTTACGATTTTACCCCGTATTATCCAACCCCAGCGTATACACGTGGCTTCGTAGCAGATTTATAACACTGACAAATTCCGTGAACTAATATCAACTGTAAGGGTTATTACTCGAGACCGAACGCAGGACCAACTCAAATACATTTATCAGCTTACGACGAGATTTCTAATCTCGTGCCATCTATATACATATATCAGATCATTTATGAAGTATTCGTCTGCGATTCTAACCAAAAAGTGTAAACTTAATCGTCAATGTAATTGTTACCCTTCGTTCACGATCTTTCTCCATCATTCTACCAATAACATTAAGACACAAAACTTTCGCAAAAGAATAATGATAACTCGGTTATTAAGAGATCAGACTGAGCGAAACTTGGTCCATTCCCGGCGAGAATGTATAACGTTTCACCCTTCCGAATCTCAGTTTCCTGTATCACTTACACCGCGCCTTACGAATGAAGTTCCCGAAACTTTCTGAACAGACCTTATGCACGGAGAATAATAAGAATCAAAGCGCCGTACGCCAAAGCCTACCCGATAGCCCGTCGAGGCCGTTATTCCCAATAACGGTCGCGTAATACGAAGAATTCAATTCGACGGGGACGCTGGACACCGTGGACAACATCTTTCGTCCCGCCCTTTAAAGCACGTCGAGACGAACGAAGATTTCGAATGTTTTCTCCTCCTCTCTGTCGCACGTTCGTGCGCCGGTACACCCGTGCGATCAATCGTCGATCGTGTCGTCCTTTTTATCCTCTGCGAATCCAACTTGTTTGCTTCTCGGCACACAAAACACTCGCGCGACAATTCCTATGCACGCGACACCACCACCACAGCACGCGTTAAGTTACATATTTACAGATGAATGGTGCACCGCCGTGCCTTCGCCCAGTAACAATAGTCTCCAGTCATCGCACACTTGGTCGGTAACTACTTACGTGGGTAATTTAACGTTCAAACCGACGCGAATTCGCGGCGAGGCGTTGCAAACGACACTGGATTCCCAGACACGGGGGAATAAACGGAGAAAATCCATGGGAGATCGTAAAAGGAACGGCTGGCCCGTTGGACGGGCGTCCGATACGGTTTCCTTTAACTTCCAGGCGGCTGTGGCTTTCGTTAACGCGACGGTATTAAGTGACATTATAAACTGCTTGTACGTTACTCCGCGGTCGTTCGTTTCGTCGGAACCGCACTTTCGAGAATGTTAATTATTATGTTCGAGACGGCGATCAATCGTTCCACCCACGGTGCACGGGTCCACGCTTTTAGCCACGCACTTGTCATTCCTTCAAGATGGCCTCCTGGTAAGACGGGATAGCGAAACAGTTTTTAGGGGATACTTTAATTCGGTGATTAATATCGACGGTCTGACCGAAGTTATAGAAAATTGTGTAAGTAGCTGGAAATATTGGTCGACAGGTTTCTCAGACTTTTCTTTATTTTGGCACGCTACAGGCGCAAGTCTGGTTTGTGTAATCAGCGGGCTCAAAAACTCTGTTATACTAATTTTACGAATTTAAACGGATTGCCAGTAAATGCACTATTTTTCACAAGGTAATCTTTCTTGTTACTGGACTACTGCTACTGTTGTTTCGTGATAAAGGGTTTCGGTTTTCAATTATCCCCCTTCGTTTTCGAAACACAATACCAGAGTATATGCACGCACATATCTGAATGGATTGTTTTTAATTACGGGGGATTTATTGCCGACCTCTTCCGGCGGTATATTCGCAGCCAATGTGGTTTATGGAAAATATAAGATACGGGAATACGGATGAAATGGTAACTCGTGTATCGGCAGCATTCGGAAGACGATGGAATTTTCCCGATGCTCTATTATAATTCGTCCCTATTTCAAAGGTAAATATTTTTGTCTCGGCTTCCAGTACGTACGACCGCCCGTCCTGTTTGACTCTCATAGAGTGGTGTACATATGTGGAACGAAACAATTTAAGCATTTATATGTTGCCACGATCGGTCAGACCCAATTAAGTCTCGTACTATATTCGAAATCTAATTCCAACCCGTTTCATGTTATCGTGTGTGTCAATGAGACATGAATTGCGTTTATGAAACGACCTGCCCTAACGATGTTAACCTTACCAATTTTCACTTCCAGAAATAGTATACGTATAACCTTCCTCCTTTAGTCACTGCTAACAGGTTCGTGCAATAATTACGTCAACTTTGACAAAAATTTCGTATCGACGTTAAGGATTTTGTCGTGATAGGTGAAGCAAAAATATTATCCTACAAGGACAATAAAACTTTTCTTAAAGTAATCAAGGGAATGTGCAAACTTTTTACCCCGTTTAAGAAACGTTACCCTAGCATATTTTATATAATGCAATTTCTGCGTGTATATCTCCGCCTTTGCCCCTTTCAGTAATTCACATTACTTCCGTAGTGAATGAAATACTCAAAGTTGTGCCGTCTAAAGGAACAAGCGTTTCCAGAATTGTTCCAGGGAATAAGATAGTACAGCACACAATGGTAGAAGAGAAGCATTCTATATACTCCGACCGCGTAATTAATTTAACCATATTTCCCCGACGTTCAATTAAAGACTCTAACTTTTAAGAATGAATTAAGCAGCAATTATCGACGGATTAATAAAACCGCGATCGATTACAAAGTCTACTTCGCTGCCTGCAACGATTGTTTATTGAGTGCCACTAATGGCGCGCGCTTACCAATTCTGCAAACACAGACGCGTAGCTCACCTCTAGACCGTCTTCGCCTTAATTATCTCGTGCAATTAAACTGCCCACGATATCCTGTCACCCCTCTGGAAATTGCTCGTCGGCGCGATTTTACTCGAAGGAAGAAGAAAATACTCCCAGGGCAAACTTTCTACAATTGCACTCCACCGTCGAAAATGTTGCCATATTGTCCCAAAACATTTAAGAAAAGCTACTCTCAACCGTATCCCATTAACGTACTCCGTGCAGGACGCTACGTAGCCCCCCAATTGACCGGCAGAAGTTTTGTCCTATCACGAGTGAGCGACTTCACACGCGACAGGAGTTCGCCAATGAGTCAACAGTTTTTCAACTGCGTCATACCGATGCATATAAGCGGCAGCCGCACGGAGGGTTAATCTCTGCGAGATAGAAAATAATTACATGTCATACGCCAAATATTCATGTTCCTTCCCTCTCAGTGAAACATTGAGGAAAGACGAATCTATCCATTGTCAGCCTGTCTAATTATTTGATTAATTAACGACGCGAATGAAGCGACGGCACGTGCATTGTTACCTCAACAATGGCCACGCTATTCGCGGGCACCGCGAGCAGTAACGGCGATCGAATAAAACATAACCTTTCATCGTTCGTCGAATGTTAAATCCGATGCTTCGCGAAGATCTTCATCAACGATTTCACGCGATTCTGCCCGCTGTACTTTTATTAACAGCGCTTCGGTTCGAAGCGGAGTGGTTTCGGGGTTGTAAACAGAGATTCGCGCGTCACCTTTTTACGCGACACAACGATCGTCGATCACGATCACGTCCGGTTTGGAAAGTTGCGGGTCAGTTTGCAGTCGAGTCGACGCGAGACTGGAAGTTTTATCGAGCACGACCGGCACGTGACAGGGGGCGAACCCGTGACGGTGAGATTTCGCGAACAAGGAGAACCGCAGCGAGCAAATAGTAACGATGAACTGAATGAACATCGCTTGGCCCGCCACGATTCTCGAACGCGCCACCATGCGCCGCGCATGCGCATTCCTCGCTTTCCCTCGATACCCTCGCACGCGCGTTTTGATAGCGGCTTCAATTCCATTATTGTTATTGCATTGGTTGGAATAATTCGTTCGATATCGTTCGTCGTAAAACGTGGGATCGCTATTCGATTGTTAACAGTACTAAATTATATTTCTTTAATCGGGATGAACGCTGATACGTTGCACTGATGTAAAATTACGCAGACACCTATTGTATCCGAATTTAAGCAAAATTACAAGCGCGAACTTAAATTTTATTTGTCAATGGCGAGTGTACATAATACACGTGCCATGAATATAAATGATGAATGAAATTAAACGAATGTCAGTAATGCTGTTTTCACTGAACTCAATTGCAAACTGTTACTCGTTCATTTAATTTTTAATTGGACTCTGTATATCGATATAAAGGTTGAGTTGTAATTTTTTGGTCTACGTTACAGATCATTTATTACAAAATTAGAACAAAAGAGAATTAGTCTAGCATTTTATAGTAAATAAAATTAATCAAAGAATAATTAGTTTTGTTAGAAAGAAAAAATAATAGAATAAATATAACGTGTGCTTAATAATACGCAATTGAAATTGAAATACGAATGAGATTAATTCTGAGTCCTTTGAAACTGAATTCTCTAAGCTGAGTAGCGGGAATACGTAAATGGGTTAAATAAAGTTTCTCCGTGCATCATCGAAGCCTCCTTTGCAAAACTCCGAAGAGAAACAACTCTATTCTTCAAGCCTGAATCGGGAAGAGGATTTAATACGCGACGTTTATACACATTGATGTGTGCAGGTGCTATTGAAAAAGTATCGCAAAGGATTGGACACCGAGTGTTTCACCTGTAAACGCTCTGATAAACCTCCACGGAATCTGATTAAGAAGGAAAACAAGAATAAACAAATTTCCATTCAAAATTAATTTCCACCTTGTCTCAAAGTATGCGTGGATCTCCCTCTCCAAGTGTGATCTATAATATAATTTAATTTTACCGTCACTTCTAGCGCCATGCTTTTAATCGACATTTCAAAATAATTATTTTATTTAACCATGGAAAATTTGTTCTTTCTTCAAAATGCTTCAAATGCCTGTTAAAGGACAGAATTTAGTTTTTTAATCTTTCCACCATTTTATTCCTATGTTTCTCTACCAGTTTCTTTCACTCTTCTTTTTTCTAAATTCCTATGCGAAACGCGTCGAAAAATAAATGACGGTTCGTTACGCACGATTCGCAACACGACTCGCGGTACATTTGCAATCGACTGAAACGCAAAGGAGACGTGCATTCGTACGACTATTCTTTCCTCGACGCAGTTTCGAAACGATCGCTACGTCCGTGTAAAGTTTACCTCTGTGACAAGTCGGCGACCGGGGCACAAAGGAAGAAGGCATTCGTTAAACGGAATCCCGTATTAGGAATCCAAGCACATTCCACCTGGCTCTCACAATCCACCCGATTCAATCGATCACCATGAAACGTTTACTCGGTTTTGCTAATTTTAACATAATTCACGGAGAAAGAAATAATTCTATTATCTTCATCGAGGCTACTATCCTCTGCCTTTAATGCAATTTGTAAATCGCATGGTTGGAAGAAAGGAAATTCCAAATTTAACGAAAGTTTAAGTAAGATGCAAGTTCGAAGGAAAATAAGAAGAAGTAAATGTAGAATAATGACTCGTTCTAACACACACGTGGAACGTAATCTGATTTTGTTCAGAGATAGAGAGTGTACGAGAAGAGGGATAAATCTTGCTGTTCAAGAAGTTCTTTAGCAAGTTCGTGGACATACATAGATGATTTATTATTATCTTTTCTAATTTCAGAAAATTAGTGCTATATAGAATTGAATGCACGATAGCGTGGCTTGTAAATTGGAATTTTATAGCATTCGTGTCGTTTTGCATCACAATTACAATGAATGCTATAGCAATCACGTCCAGGAACGTGTTGAAGTTTCTCTATAGTAAATTTAAAGTGTGCTCTAATGTACAGCTGTATAATAGTCACGGCTATAATGCTATAAAATGGCTTACGTTATTTTTCAATGTTTGCTACTTAAAACCCTTTCGCTCCTAACGGTGACTATAGTCACCCAACGCCTGACGTTCGCTATGTACTAACGGTGACTATAGTCACCCAACGCCTGACGTTCGCTATGTAGGTTCTAACTGTGACTATAGTCACCCAACGCCTGACGCTCGCTATGTACTAACGGAGACTATAGTCACCCAACGCCTGACGCTCGCTATGTACTAACGGTGACTATAGTCACCCAACGCCTGACGTTCGCTATGTACTAACGGTGACTATAGTCACCCGTGAATTTCTGCATTCACAGAGTATATCTGTTATATCCATGGCTAAAAGATACGTTCCATCGGCAGTCAAATTTAAGTGCGCCTTCGTTGGGATTGGCCCGTACCGAGGCAGCGCTACTACGAGCCGATCCGCCGTAGCGAAAAGGTTAACAATTTATTCAGTAAAGCATAATTTGTTACATACAATTTTATAAAATATATGTATTCTATGGGGAATATAACTTTTTATTATTTATTCATCGTTATTCATAGTAGAGGAAAGACTGAGTTCCAATGGATATCGAATATTTGTCTAATCTCAGCGTCTGAGTATTGGAAATTTTATTAAATATTATTCTGTTTTTTTTTCAGTATTTTATTATAGAGTAGCCTGTCAGTTAATGGAGCGTCTTGTGGAGAAACTCAAACCGACATGAAACGCCAGAAAATATACGGCATTATTGTCACTCGTGCCGTGAAATTAAATTCCTTCGCTACGCGACACGCATTCACTTGGAACTTTACAATCGAACTTTGCTGCCAGCTTTGCTACAACATCGTTAACCAGACCTAGGATTTTTCTGATATCCTGCGAAGGGGGAACGATGAACAAGTGTCGACCAGTTCCGCAACTCTTTGCCCCATTTCTTTTCCAATTTATTTTTTTCTTCTTTCTTTCAGGGCGGAACGATTCGACAGAATTTTATGCGCAGCATGCAGTTACAGAACAGAGATAGTAATTGCACAACGAAACGTAATTATAATATACATCTCATTAATTTGATTGAAATGGTGATTTAGTAGAAAGTAGCGTATAATTACCTAATTATGTAATTACAAGCTTCTACGCGCCTGACTATCTCTCTAACACGCGCAATGCAATTATTATAATGATTATTTAAGTTCCAAGTTATATTTTCAACATGACAATTTCATACGCAGCTCAAAATATAAATAAAGTAACAATTCACGTCTGATAAAAAGAAGCAAATACTACCCAAAATTAATTATTAATATTTAATACGCCATACTTTTATTTACCCCAGATCAGTCGTTCTATTAACATTAAATATATCACAGAATACTGAATGCTCAATAAAATGAAATGGAAAATGACAGCGACCCATTTGCATTACTTGTCCACCAAATTCCATCCAGCATTACAAACCCACCAACGAATCTGACACGTTCAATTACATGCAACGAAATCGTTTACACTCCAAAGCTCATCCTCGAAACCCAAACCCAAGCAAAAATTAATTAAATCGAAGTCCGAGTCCTATTATGCATTTACAATTCGTGTTTTCGCTGCAACGCGATACTGCATGCGCGCGCATCGTCCCATGGCGCGAAAGGCAACAGATATTACCGCGACGGTAAACATTATTCAATTACGCTTGCCGGATGTCGCGCATTTGCGACGCAACGAAGGACACAACGTTCCCTCAATTATATGCGCCACGGTAAATCGCACCCACGTTTGATTTACGTCACGTGACGCGCGTTTCTTTCAAAGAGAAACGCGAAGCGTGCCGCAAACGGCTCGCTATAGATCATTCCAACGGGCTGAATGTCGTGCGAGCGTGCCGGCCGGTTCGTTCGCGGTGATTCCCCGTCGATAATATGTATTCGTTCGTGTTTAGCACGATCGTGAGAGATCGTGTCGTCTCGCTCGTCGCGGCACGGGCACAAATGACTGCGTCAACAGGGAACGCAATACTGAATGACTGGGTAATGTCGTCGGGGGATCGGCGCTGCAGCTAATTGCCGCCATTAGGGGAAAATTGAATTTCGCGCCGTTTCCGAACGGTGGCCACTTTGCGTTACGCGCATAGATCAATTTTCCATTGCTCTTCGCGTAATCGATTCGTTTTTAACGTTGCATTTATGTACATCGTTGTGGTGTGATATTTTGTTTTTCTGTCAGTTTGCGTTTACTAATTAGTAATTACACAGTGTATTGGAAAATTGTGTTTGCTTCTTGCGTGCATTAAGAATAAATTAATTATTGGATCTTTAATCAATGATTCAATCATTCAATTTAAATAATTATTGAATTACTGTAGGACAATTTTATAAAATTAATCTGCAATGAAACGTTACGGTTTTATATGAGAAATAGTTTTTGATTGGCAGCTGGTTACTCAGGATTCGCACTATTCTTGGCCGTCGCACATTTATTACCAGCCTTTTTTCGTCTAGTTCTCAATTTTAGTTTACAGTCTATATCCCGAAATAAATAACACCAAGGTAAACTCGATGTCTACACATCAAAGAGTTCTATTTGTAGGATCAATCAGCCTTTCGAATATCATTATAACCGTGCTGCTTCAAACAATCCACGGTATACACACTTTGTTCGATATGCATACGCCCCTTTCAATGATTTCCCAGAAATCAATCTTTGAACCTAGTAATTTGCTGCCAACTAAAATCACCGCTCGAAACGCAAAGTTTATTCAAGCAAATACTATTAATTCAGTTTTATCCAATTGATTTATTTTAATTTATTGTTACACCTCTTTAACTTCACTGCTGTTCGCTGTTATTTTATTGCACATTTATTTAACTTTCGTTCGTTCGAGAAATTTGCCCACCGAGTTTTTAACAACTTTTTGTCAAACATTATCCCCAATACTGTCTCGAAGAATTATCTCGCGAGTGTACGTGTGTATGTATATTGCGGAAACGTGTAAATCAAACTTTCGACACGGGAAAACGAAGAGGCAAATGGAAAAGTAAACTACGCGTGATCATATATCTATATCAAATTATATGATACAACAAGCTGCAAAGTCTCTGGAGAATTTGGGAAATATTCGGGGGAAACATTCGTAGAACCATAGTCTATCAAGGTTCTCAATTCTCGTGAGATTCGAGAAAGATAAATCAGGGTTGCTCTTCCGGTAGTCCCTTATCAATCACCGAATAAGAAAGTAATAATGACACCGGCGAATCGATTTATCAATCTTATGAGATTTTCGTAAACTTCATTATAGAGTCCAATATTGAGAAATAAACTGCTGCACGCCAGTGAATAGATATCAAATAATAATTTCCTTAAGATAATACAATTTTCGTAGCTGAAATCTTCCCCCGATAATCATATTTGGATAAATAATAAAAATGAAGGACAGCCTATATATCCACCCCTATCGTATTAAAGTTTGTCAGAGCTCTTACCAAACAATTCTGTTGAAATTATATTTTATTTTATAATGCGCGCCTTTTGATTGTTCAATTGTTTTTCTTGTTCTGTATAGTCCGCTACGTAATATGCGCCACAGTTGTAATTTTCACTATTATTATACTACCATTATTCTTATATTGTATTTCCTTTTTATAGTTAGACATAAGTATAAAATGAATAGTGTATGTATATAATTGCTCGTCTCATTAAACTCTGCCACCCCTAACAAATTCAACAACAATAATAATAATAATAATAATAATAACAACAACATAGTGGTAATTTATTTTTTCGATGAAGATTTCTATTATTCTCGCTATGATAGTTTTAACTAATTTTATAATAATCGCTCCCTTCACGAACTATATTTCCTTATCATTTGAATATAAATAAAAATGATGACAAAAGAAAAAGCCAGTAACTATCGATATGCAATTTCAATAAATTCATATGATAACTCTTCCTAAACAATTTCTGTACATTAAATATTTACAGCAAGTTCTTACTGAACCGAAAGTACGATCATAACTCAGAATGATTTGTTTCATTCTAAACCTTCGACTTCCTATTACTATTATCGATTACATCGTGCACACAATTCGAGTGCAGAACTCGCCGTTAATGGCCAACAGCTTGAATTAAAGGGATGCAGTCTCGAGACGGTCGTCGCTTCGCGAATGCTCGAAAGCTTGATTAGACTCACTAAATATAAGCGTGACGAGCTGGCCCGAGGTGGAAACTTTAATTGGACCTTCCCATCTTTCCACGGGCGAAAGTTTCGCCGGTATCGAGCCAGTCCTCTGCGAGCGTATCACAAAAAGAATCATTCTGCTCGTGTTCAATTAGTTTCTGGTTGGAGGCAGGCCGAGGAGCAGCTCGGAACACCAGAGGCTGGGAGAAATCTTTGAACTGCGGTAGGTCGGCGAGTTCGTGAAGCTTCCAAGCTCATCAGCTGACAAGTTGAATTTGTCCATCTATCGTTGGGGCCGTAATGACCCAACGAATGGAGTTTTCGTCGGTGGTCGACGAATCGAGCGGTGTTCATAATTGTAGCGTTGAAATGCCAAGTGATTTGAATGGCACATGTGAGAATTATTATTATTACTATTTCTTTACTGTACTTTATTTTATTATTCCGATCAATTGTCGCGTTCTAAAATTGTAGAAATGAGAATTTCTAGTGTTATTATTTAGAGTATCGTGTACGGTACAAGATAAGGAGAAGAAACGAAGAAGAGAAAGGGAGAAGAAATATGAACGAAATAAAATAAAATAGATAGAAAAGTAACAGAATAACAGACAAGACAAAGAGAAAATTAAAGATTATTTACAACGGTTTGAATCCATTGCTTAAACGCTAAATAAGAAATCCCGAACATATTAAGATTTGTTCGCATTGGTGCATAAACGATTTAAGCAACTAAACCCAACCTAAAGCAATTAAAATTAAGTAGAATAATTCTAATTAATTATTTCTTTCTTTTTACAATTATTTAGAAAAAAATGGATGAGGATATCTATGTACATGGTCTATGCGAATATTCCATTTAATATCCACCTCTCCGAATTTTCAGAACACCTAGAGAATCTAAATTCGCGATGACACTAATGTCCCAAATTCAAATAAACTCGAGCAATGCCAACATTAAATCAATCCAAGCATAGACCAACGACAAAAATTGTCCGTTTACAAGAAATCACAATACCGATTCAGCTGGGGCAATGCATCAATGAATGATTCATGGTTTCCCATTGAACACTGCGTCTCAGAATGAAACTGATTGGCACTCTGTTTCGTTTAAATAGGAATCTGGTTCGCCTATACATACAGCGTCGACGAAACGAGGCAAAGGAGAGAAAAAAATACGCTAACCAGAATGAAGCTCGACACCGACCTGCCATTCCCTGTCAAAAATCTACTGCTTTTTAAGTTGTTTTACAAGCAAAGTCGAAAGTTTGTACAAAATTTTTGTAAAGAAATAAACACGAATTTCAGGTCCCTTAAAAATAGTTACAATTTTTGAGACTGTCAACGAGAAGCAATTCGTTTCGTGCATTTCCTAGCTTTTGTTTTTTTTATTTGGACCAGGACCAGGCAAATTGATTTACTTCTTTCATTTTTGCTGCTCAACGATATTTCTCATTTCGATATCGAAGCTTGATAATAATTACTGACTGCTCCGTGTATTATAGATATGAGCCGTTAGTACATAGCGAACGTCAGGCGTTGGGTGACTATAGTCACCGTTAGTACATAGCGAATGTCAGGCGTTGGGTGACTATAGTCACCGCTAGTACATAGCGAACGTCAGGCGTTGGGTGACTATAGTCACAGTTAGAACCTACATAGCGAACGTCAGGCGTTGGGTGACTATAGTCACCGTTAGTACATAGCGAATGTCAGGCGTTGGGTGACTATAGTCACCGCTAGTACATAGCGAACGTCAGGCGTTGGGTGACTATGTATAGTCACCGTTAGTACATAGCGAGCGTCAGGCGTTGGGTGACTATGTATAGTCACCGTTAGTACATAGCGAGCGTCAGGCGTTGGGTGACTATAGTCACCGTTAGTACATAGCGAACGTCAGGCGTTGGGTGACTATGTATAGTCACCGTTAGTACATAGCGAGCGTCAGGCGTTGGGTGACTATAGTCACCGTTAGTACATAGCGAACGTCAGGCGTTGGGTGACTATGTATAGTCACCGTTAGTACATAGCGAGCGTCAGGCGTTGGGTGACTATGTATAGTCACCGTTAGTACATAGCGAGCGTCAGGCGTTGGGTGACTATGTATAGTCACCGTTAGTACATAGCGAGCGTCAGGCGTTGGGTGACTGTAGTCACCGTTAGTACATAGCGAGCGTCAGGCGTTGGGTGACTATAGTCACCGTTAGTACATAGCGAATGTCAGGCGTTAGGTGACTATAGTCACCGTTAGCACATAGCGAGCGTCAGGCGTTGGGTGACTATAGTCACCGCTAGTACATAGCGAGCGTCAGGCGTTGGGTGACTATAGTCACCGTTGGTACATAGCGAACGTCAGGCGTTGGGTGACTATAGTCACCGTTAGGAGCAAAAGGGTTAAGCAGTATGACACATTGGTATCCTATACGTATATTTTTAATTTTATTGAAACGCAAACTCTTAAATATCTCAATTCAAGTATAAATGGACTTAGGCCACTTCCAAAATAAACGGCTCATATGTAGAATTACCTTGATAATTTTATTCACAATCGTGTATTTGAAGATTTTCAACGCAAAATTTTGTATCTTCGTATTACCGTGCCTATAATAAATAATTCATTTCTGCGTAGTATAATAAAGCTATTTCGATTAACCCCGTTCGAAAGTAATCCCTCTGTTTCTAATAAAGAAGAGATTTCAATCGACAGAGAGTTCAATTATACAAATTGGAATTTCGAAATGTCTATATCGTTTCGCTCCAAGAAAATATGATTTACTTTATTATCACGTCGCTCCTGTCGAAATTGTTCTTCTGTTCTGTCAAGTATATTCTGATTGCGATTTAACGCGATTAATAAAATAAATGGGCGACCGAAAGAATAAAAATATCGCGTAGCGTTCTCTCTACATATAATAAAATAAATCGAAGGACAAACAAAACTAATAAATAACTGAAAGAATAACAGTAGTGTTTCGTTCACCGTGTCTGTATAATAAAATAGCGTTACGTTCTCTCTATATAAAACGCTATTAAATGGAGGACGATGTAAAAGCGTAATCGAGAGGCAATCGAGGGATTAGCATAATCTATAATTGGGTAAAAAATATCAGCTGACACGGTACAAGTCGATTACATATGCCACAATTGATCGAAGCTGAAGCCACGTCTCATCCATAATTACTCGCCGTTCATCACGCGAAATAACGTTTACCACCACGTCCACGCAATTATCTTCTGAAATCGAGTTTCAAACGCAGCTTCCGGGAAACCGTATTTTTCTCCCTAACCGAACGACGATGAATCAATCGAGTGTAGGGAAAATCATCCAATACTGTCAGCTCACGGAGCAAATATCCCTTGTCTCTCAATATGTCATTTTCAGAAATCATAGAATATAACATTTTTAAAAATATATGTGTCTATATTTGTACTAATACATATATTTTTAAAAATTCCCTCCACCTAGCAATAGGATAATTACAAAATTGTCCTGCCAATAAATTTTCTCCTTGTGTAAATCACTGTCGTCTTTAAATAAAAATTACACGTATGAAATATATTGTCGTGCTGTTTATAATAATAGCCAGAATTTAAATTGCACAAAAAAGTGGACACTTTTCTTTTAACCGTGCTCGCGGATATTAATGGTGATCGAAAGGGTTAACGCCCCTGTTCGTCGGTTTCCACGTAAATCCTGTTGTATCCAGGCTGCCACGACTTGATCGTTGGTCCTATGAATGATTGACTACGAGGCAGACAGATGTATGGATAAACAGACAGAGTTCATCGACGAGAATGATGTTTGAGATTCGAGGAAGACTCGAGTCTACACTTTTAAAATGTTCACTGTTATTGTTGGTCCCGGGCCAAGCTAAGTAATGCCGGGCATGACGCAAATACATCAACCCCATTGCGGCCATTTGCCTTCCCCTTCAACCTTTTCGTTCGTCCCGCCTTCGAGACACGACGAATTGGACAAGCTGATGAAATTGAAAGCCTCCGAGGATGATGGTGTTATGTTACGAATATGAAATTCATAGCAAACTGTTTAAAGTTCATCGAAAATTATTCTTCGTACATTTTTATTTGTTTTGGATTAGTTTGGATTGGAGAGTGACTCCTTTTGTTCTGCAAATGGAATATAGTGAATGTACGAAGGAACAGCACGCAGTATTTTTATTCACTACGAGAAGTTCGTTTTTATATAAACGTTACAGGTATAATAGTTCTCGATCCTGGGCATCAGTTGTTTCTTAATTATTTCTGGTACAGAGGTGAAGAAGTTTTTGTTGGCAATACTGGTGTAAATCTTTTTTATGTTCAAGTCTATTTTAACTGGCAGGGAAAGTATACTACTGATATTTTCGCAGTAAAGTTCGCTGTATTATTATTAATTTTCTACGAACATTTCTTTAACACTAATTAATAATCGATACTGATTTACAGTTTGATTTTAATTTGGCTAGAGCGGAAGTACAGAAGTTTCCTTAAATCCTCTCGCGAAATAGTAAACATTTATTAATCAAATATAAATCACCGGTAAGCATTTTGTTAAACAGTAAGCATGCATGCTTTGTAAGTGTTGCAAACAAATACTGCGTTCAAATAAAAGTTACGAGTGGTCGGTGGTGCCAGCTAGCGGGGAGTTCCCAAGCAACTATACTTCAATATAGTGACTGATTTCTACTGCCACCTGCTTCGTCCATGAAATCACTACGTACAAGTCAATTCACATATCTAACAGAAATTATTCCTGCAACGTTCCAAATACGATATCCGATACAAAAGAGCTCGCTATTAAATACCAATATATCTACAATATGTGACACACTCTAAACACCTGCACCTACGAAACCCTTTAACCAAACATTAAACTGCGGCATTAGAAAGAACGAAAACTTCCCACGCTAAATAATAACCATGAAATATTAACATAATTCCACCACCCACAGAGAAATCTCTCACACAAATCTAGTCAACGTTACTCGAAATACTCTCCGCAACAAAATCCTTTACTAACTACTAAACTGTAACGGTGGGAAGCCCTGAAACTTCCGGTCTGCCAACATAAGTAATCACCAACAACGAGGTTCTACATTCATCGTGATTTCGCGCACGTTGCTACTTTGCCCCGTCGAGGAACTTCGTTTTCAATTTCCCGGATTTATGAAGTTCCTACTTGTGTTTCATCGTGCGTCACAGATTCCAACTGCGTGTACGATACACGCGTTATAACTATGTACTATGCAGGGTGCGCCAACTTTAAGATTCGTTGTTACTCGGAACAAAATAAAATGTATGTATATAAGACGATAGCACGACGACACATATCGATACCGCAACTTTGTCCTTACGTAAACAAATAAATCTCCTCTATTCCTGAGGGATTTCAGCTAAGAGTCGAGCATCTCGTAAGCGCGCATTATAAGAGTGAAAAGAATTGAAGGTGAAGCACACGGGTAATCATCTTCGAGAGGTATACAAGCAACAATTTAATCATCAGCCTCTGACAATAGTTACGTGAATTATGGAATCCCAAAAATCCATCGCGTGCAATATATTAATTAATTCACTCGTTGCTTGATACAATATGGGAAACACGGGGGTCTACATTTCTGTTTATTTCGTTTTTCATTTCATTCTTATTCCCTCCGTCTTCTTCCATCGTTCGACGATTAATAATTGCTCGAAGCGATGGAAAAATGAGGTTTAATAAATACGCCAACGATGGTGCCATATTTGAAGACACTATTTTTTTTTTGTAAAAGATTAATGCATTCGTAAATGGGAAATTAGTGTTCATTTTGGGGAACAAACTGTGGGCATCTGCGCGAGTAAAATATTGTTCGGTGACGGAATTTTCTAGCAATACGTACATATGTGTACTTGCTGTCGTATTGAGGCGCAATAAAACACGATATTATCAAGAGCGAAATATTCTGGCGAAAAATGTTATTTCGTTTCTGGAAAGGCCGGTGCTTTCACTAATTATTCTCTTCGCGGTGAAACATTTTGCCCGCATGAATATTCCAATCTGTCCACGGTACAATCCTGTCTGTGATAACAGAAACAAAACAAAAAAAAAACAATTTCATTGTACTTCCGCATACATTCGTTATGGAATAACCAGTATATGAAACGTTCGATATTGCCCAAATAAAAAACAATTTCCTGCCAGAAGAACTCAATAGTGATCTCGTGATTTCCAATTACCCCCTCGCTGGTGCCCTCGATTACTTGTGCTGGATGTTAGAACAGCTGGGAACGCCGAATCTCGACCACTGTACACTAATTACTACTATAGTCTGTGGTGTATTTTTTCTGATTTATTAATAATTGACCATGACCTGTGGCAAGAACGTATTATTCTTGTTATTGTATTTATTATCATTATTATCAATATTAGTATTTTCTGTCTTTAATTGTTATCTATTATTGTATTATTGCAATACATTAGTTAGTACTATTATTATTATTATTATCGTATCTGTATTGCTATCTGCGACGAATAATTATGATTTTTTAATTAATGAACAAAAGAGTATCGTGTGTTACAGTATAAAGCAAAGAAATTATCTGCTGTGAGCACCCACTATTATTTATTAATTATTGATCATGACGTATGAGAAGAGCGTATTATTACCATTATTATTATTATTGTTATTGCTCTCTTTAAATCTTACTTATCATTGCACTACTGTACTATATTATATATACCATTATACAGGGTGTCCCAGCTAACTTGACTACCCCGAATAACTTATAAACGATACATTTTCTGAAAATTGTAGAACATGGAATTTAAATGGCTGGACCTTCATATGTTCTAAACCTAATAACTAGATATTAACTATCTAATTCAAGGTATAGAAGTTGAGGGACGTCAGTTCGAGCACCTACTTTAGTTCCCAGATAGTAAGTACGTGTTAGTCAATTATTTCGTCAATATCTTGTTAACCATTAGGTTTAGGGCATAGAAGGCCAATACATTTTTACTCAGAATTTGATACTCTATTGACTTACGATCCAAGAACTAGGCCACGCCATTAAAAAAGAAAAGTAAGGTTACCTTGAAATCTCCGAAACGTCTGCACTCACAGAAAAAGCAAGTCCACTATGATATGGGTCCCTCGACGCCATTTAAATTCCACCTTTCACAACTTTCGTAAAATGTATCTTTAGTAGTTGTTCGGAGTAATCAAGTCATCTGTGACATTCTGTATATCACTATTACATTACAATTATTACCACTATCAATATTACTACAGATTACTGCAACAATTGTTACTCTCTCAACAATCGTCCATCGTTCCATCGTTCTATCGCGCGTTACTACTACTATTATCATTATCATTATTATTTCTCCCTTCGATTATTACTCTGCTGTACTTAATTCGAGCGTTGCATTCTCGTCGTTCCTGACGTCATTATCGCCACCACCCGAATCGTCACCGCTATCACCGTGATCCTTGTTAAAACACCACGCGCATTAACAATTCCTCTCTCCCCATCGTGAGGCATTAAATATTCTTCCGGCAGCTCTGAACGACCCCGTACAATCCCGTTATCGCATTACGGCACAGAAGAACGTATGCGCTTACGATGTACGTATGCATGCGAACACGGTGCAGGCTGAGAAACAGCGGGAAAAGAAAACAGAAAAAAACCGGAAGACAAATAAAAAGAAGGATACCAAGGCACGTCTCGTTAATGTGAAAAATCGTATGAGCGTGTTGGTCTGATGAAATTGTCAGCGTCAGTTGCGAGATGAAGGAAGGTTAATAATTTACACGCCTCCTTGTATCTGCCTTTTACGATTTTTCTTTCATTTTTTTTCCTCCCCCTCCCCGTCTGCCCGTGTCATACTTGCCTCTTGTAGATCGTGCATGTATTTATCATGTATTTCTTGCACTATTTACTCCTCCCTGCATACATACAGTCCGCGACACATGATTAAACGGAATAATATTTTTTCAATATTACTTTGAACTGAACCTCAAATTAATATATTCTATTTTTCTACAATAATAGACCCTATTTACCGAAGCTATACACATTTGTTTTGGGCAATTACTTATTTAGTATACAAATATTTACGTTTCGTAGAAAAAACTACGAATGTTCTTGCGTCACTTGAATAAACGCATCTTATTTTTCTGCTATGCCTGTCCAATTATGCGTGCTATGCCTTTGTTAATTGGTTGCTTAGTAGCAATTATAACACGTAGAAGCTAATGTCGCAAAAAGTCGAGCCAAAGAATTCTGTATTAAAGAAAAAATGGAGCGATCAGTGCAACTTAATGCTGAAAAAATGGGGAAAATTCAAATACTGAATGAGGAGGGATATTCAAACAGAGAGATAGCCAGAAGAATAAATAGAAGTAAGTTCGTCATTCGTTCTTACTTAAAAAATAAAAAATTAAAAAAAATGCTCGTATTATTTATTTGTCTTGTTTGTCGACTGGTATTACCGCTGTTCGTCGAAAAACTAGAAGCTGTTAATCGTCGGGCTCGATAGAAAGGGGTAGTCATTGCATTCGGGGGATACGTTGTGATTAATTAGTTTTATTGGCCGCGAAATTTGTTGAACCGACGTGGAGACGCTCCTGCGAATGATTAATTCTAATCAGCCGACATGGAAGTTGTGCAAGAGTCGGGTTGTGCAACAAGGATTTACAATCTTGCTAGTCGATACGCTATGCTAACGAGCTTACGCTTGATTAAGAGGGGTTCTCACTGTACGAAACGAAATTTCACCCCTACGTTTGTATACGTTGCTATTGCGCTTCTTAAAAAGGTGTCGCGTATTTTTTTTTTGCAAGGAAAATATGTGTATCAGTTTAAAGAAAATATTAAGATATATGAAGTAGTATAAGAACTATATAAGACGCTAAACATTATGAGAATTATTAATATACAATAGTTCGGTCAGTAATATTGAAATATTTATTATTCTGTAATTTAATATTAAAATATTGATACTATGATAAATAAATTAACACTGTTACCATTACTATTGTCATCGTTAACATTATTAAACCGAAGGCCGCACACAAACTAATTACAACAACTGCACCCTGAAATGGTACTTAACGTTAATTCAAACTTCTGTCCAACATCTTATTTGTTGCACCCAGCCATTTTTCTTATCACCGTTTATCGTTTATATTTATCGAGATGCACTTGGTGATTAATTACGGAACGAGAGGAGGGAAGAAAACGGAAGGAGACGCTCTAACAAAATCACAGAGGTGTGAGACGTTAGCAAGGTCGTCTTGAGAACGCCTGGCGTGGCGAGCGGGGTGTCGAGGCCTAAAACCCTAGAAATTCGCCCTAATACATGTCGCATCGGCTTCCTTATAAAGCTTCCGGTTTTCACTACCAAGGTCCGCAGTTCGAGGAGGTGCTGCTTGCGGGACACACCACGGCAACCCTTTCGCAACCGTTGCGCCCCCCAAAAATCGACGACCCCCATGCGAGAGCCTGAAACACGCGTTCCGACATTTCTCTGTTCGCGATCGTGTGGTTCCGTGCTGCCCAAGAAAGTTCGGTGACGATTCGAATTGTGGAGGACGAGAGGAACGTAACGTGCGACTGGATCGGACAGAAAGAAACGGGGGGGAAGTAAATAGAAAAATTAAGTAATTAAATACGGTGCGAATAGAGACAGCTATAAATTCTTCGCTATTAATATTATCGTCGTTGTACTTAATCGAGTGCGACGAATTCATCGGACGAACGAAGAGGGGCTTGAGAAAGGTACGCGAAGAGCAAGGGGCAAAAAGATCGGCAGCGGTGGCGAGCGGAAGTAAGGAGCAAGCCGTTCAAGTGCGGAGAGAAGATACAAGGGAGTAAGACAGGGGGAAAAGTGGAAAATGCGGGGATTTTTGCTGCTAATTGGTATTATCTGCGCGTGTACATGCGGCGGACGCACGGAATGCGGAAATCACGCGCAGATCTCGTTACTGGCAAGCGTCCACGATGATCCGACCTGCAGGAAATTGTCTGGCAGAGGTGTGCTGCTGTACGAAGCCGCGAGACTTCTAGCAGAGATTCACAATAACAAGTCGACCGGCTACGACATCGGTAAACGGAGTCGGATGACACCTTTCTTTCCCCTGTTCGATTTTTGTTTCAAGAATATGTCACACGGGAGATAATTGGGGAACAGTTGGGGCGTGTGTGACGCTGTGCATGTGCAGACCGTGTAGCGTGCGATGCTTTCATTCTGCTAACATAACCTATTGCCAAATCGGAGGCAGAGACGCAACAGTCTGCGCGCATCCTCCAACATCAGCCATTTGTATTTCTCGGTGTATGTTTGGTATCACGGGTTAGATTCGCGGGTCGGTAAATCAGGGAAGGAGAGACCCTGAAGAGATCGATCGATGTTTCCGAATCCTTCAAGCGTGAGAACAGCTTATCCCGTCGCGGTTTAAAGTCCTTCATATTCTATGCTTAAAGCTTGAATGCATTGAAGCTGAGCTTTTTTTTCTCTATTCTTTCGTTCCGTCAGGCTGGCGGAGGACAAAAAAATTGCGGGGAAAAAGTTTGTGGAGGAAAAGAAAGAAACGGTGCCAAGGAGACATTCCTGATACCTATCGACGTGGAATAGATTAGAGCCGCATAATTTCTTAGTTGTCTCGGTTGCTTGGCAAACGATCGAGAGAAATCTTTTTTCGGGGATTTTTCGAATTTCAGCTCTGTCGCGTTCTGAATTCGGTCGACCGCGATTCTTGCTAAGCTTGGAGAAATTCAAACACCATTTCTATACGCCATCGCCATTAAAAGCAAAAGAAATTAGCTTCTTTAATATAATTGTGATGTTCAATGTTTCCACCGATATTGAAAGAGACAACGAAATTAAACGACGCGACGTTTAGAACGTGTATTAAAATGACTGAAAAATCTTGGTTTTAGAGATCCAAGCAACGCCTCCAATCTAAAGACAATATTCATAATTATAATAATATATGTCTTGTTGCATGCTGCAATGTTCCCTTCAAAAAAATTAACAAAACTATAAGGAACATGTAACTAAGTTCGCCGTTATTAAACTCCTCGTATGTGAATACTAATTTCGACCAACAAGTTAGGTCCCGTGCAACCCAAATCCTTTTACACAGGTCACACTTTTTACCAGCGTGAAACCGCACGATACAACCGTGTTTCCTGTTGTTTTGCAGATGTCGATGTTTTCGACACGTGCGGCAGCATAGCTGGAAGTTTGAAAGCGTCGATGAGGGCTCTCGTGGGGGCAGACACGAACTGTTTACAGCCGCCGTACTACTTAGGTAAACATTGCAACTTGGACAATCAATCACTGGGATTTCCCGGGCTGAAATCGTGCAGGGGCAAACGTGGCGACGATTTTACATCGCTGCGTTGTCTCCCGTTCCCATTGTCGCAATTCTGTCGATCGCTCAATCTGTATACATCTATACATATACACATACATATAGAGGTTCATCTTGTTAATTGATTAACAGAGTGAGTCACAAAGTCGTTATAAAAGAATTTCCTTCTTTTCTTCGCCACTGTTTCGTTGGCAGATTTGTTCGACAGTATCTCAAATTGCACCTTTGTATTCCTCATTGCAACACAGAGACATTCTGCCAATGTTTACTTACCATATGTATCTGTAGATGAAAATGATTTTTTATTTAACAGAACAAAAAGTAAAGGGAGTAGAGAAATTCGTCAGGTGTAGGAGATTTATTGGCGATTCAGAATTGCGAAATTAGAATGGAATAAAGGGCAAGCATCTTGTTGCTGTCAGATAAACGCGATGTACTACAAACCTGGATAGAGCACAAGAAAAAATGATAAGGATACGAAGGAAATTATTCTATCAGCAGTGTGAGGTCACCAACGAGGATATTCATTTCGATTATTCCGTAACAAGAACGATTCTATCGATCCTCGATTAAAGCAGTATTTAAAAAGTATATTAAAATACCTTGGAATGAAAATTCCTTTTTCCAGGATGTCGTTCTTAATCATTCACGCGCAAAAGGAGGATATATAAAAAAAGAATGAAATTTATTCGATGACCATAGTCGTACTGTTATTTTACATCGTGCCACTTTATTCTCCAGGAATTATTGGGCCAGACTCGGCGACAAATGCGGAAGCCGTGCACAAGATAACGTCGGTGCTGAAAGTGCCGCATATCGTGAAGCGGGAATCGAATTCTCCGTACCTTCATCACCTTGCGAAGGAATCCGATTCTTATCTAGTCCAGGTAATAAATCTAGCCTCATTGATCGCCGGGAACATTACAAAAATGGAGGGGGCGACAAAAAATCGGAAGAAAAAACGACCGCGCGAACGGTAAATTGCAATAAACACGCGATAACGAGCAAGTAATATTTAGAATTATTTCGCTCGATCTGAATTGGCTGATTTACTAACTCTCAGTATGGTAGGCAAAAATAACTAAACTTTCAACAATCTAATCTAAAACTTTTACAAACTACGTTGTCGGTGGCCAGGAAAAAGGAGTGTATTTACTTGTATTAATGCAGGAATAAAACAAACCCATCCTCCCGTTTCTATAAATAATTTAATACCGATTTCATCGATTTAATTATTATCGATAAATTGTCATTATAATTAGCTGCAAGATTTATCACATTTTTATTCAATTTGAAACAGTCACGTCCCTCTAGCGAGAAGCTGCAAGCCTGCAATTATTAAGACCGCAAACGTGGCGTGAAGTCGCCTGATTAACATACGCACGTTGCAATTATAGACTCCATACGGGATAATGAATGCTCTGCGAAATTTATTACCGTCGATGGAACGGAGAAGAAACAGGGAAAAAAAGAATTTGTCAACCAACGCTCCGCACGGGTTGATATGTTCTTGATCGATTTCATTTTTCCATCCGTTTCTTCCACCATCGTTCGACCTAATATCGTTTGCAGTGCACACGCGGAATTGATTATTACGCTATGTGGTTCGGCTGGAAAAATTGCCACGTACTGTACAGGTCGTGTGTATGACATGTGTGGTGGTGTGATTGTGGAGTGGATGTGTGTGATATTTGTGTGTCCGCGTTGTGTGTCGATCAGCCACACATTTTTGTTAGTGTCAATTCGTTAGTTTGTTTATTTGTTCTCTGGCTGACGCTGTCGCAAAATCCACAGTCCGATCCTGGCCACCGACAACGTAGTGGAAACATTAAATGAATCGGTGGAAACATTAAATGAATCTGTAATATATCTAATATATCTAATTAGATGCATCTGAATATAAAACACAATTCGGTGAATAAATATCATTGATTCGATTGTTTCCGATAAGCGACTCACGCACGATGAATAATATTGCTCATACAGCATTGTTCATAATAAATACAGAACACGTCCGAAGGCCGTGCAGAGAATTAGAATTCCTTTCCCTTTCAATTGATTGTTTGACCAATTCCACATTAATTAAACATTCTTGCACATTCCGATACCAGAACCATTTAATCGCCTCGTGTAGAATGCTCGAACGATTTATACACTAATATCTAGAACAGAGTTCACTCGTTCTAGCCGAATGGAACTGACAAGCGAATTAAGATGATGCGGAGGGTGGGTGGTTACCGTTTATTCTCCGCCAATATGCAGTGCAATCAGAGGATTATCTGGATCAAGCATAAATTTTCTAACGATTCTTACCCCGCGATTCGAAAGTTTGTTTGAAAGTTGCCGCGCTGGCGAGATACGATTTTTTGCCTTTCTGTTCCAGGGAACGTTGAAGGTTATTGAGGAACTTAAATGGAAGTCGTTCTCGTTGGTGGTGCACGCCGACGAGGATGGCGAGGACGACGCTCAGAATATCGCTAAAAAATTGACAATGGCGGCTATCCAGAAGGGCCTCTGCGTTTTGGTTTACGACAGCGACGAGGATGGTAGGAAGGGTTTATATGTTTATTAAAATATATATATATATATAGCAGCTATCGGGTGTTAACGTTACCTTGGATTTGCGACATTTTGAAAGGAAAAATAGAAAATGCACGTATGGGAGGGTGCGATGAAGGTTTCGAGGAGTTTGAATATTGAATAGTTTGATGATTTGAAGGATAGAAAATTTGAAGATCTAAAGGATAGAACATATAAAAATTTGACAATTAAAAAGTTAATCAGGTCATTGAAAGTGGCGAATATGAGAGTTTAAGGCTAGAACTATCAAGCAAGACAAACTGACTTGTTTCAGATTTGTTGTTTTCAAATTATTAATATATACGTATCGTTGTAGCAATTTATGATGACTTTTAATAAGACAGAATGCCAATTGCGTCATTCTATTAAATGTACATTCAACGACTTTCGTGTTCTTAATCTGTCTAACGTGTGCTATCTAAATGGTAGCAAAATCTGTCGGTGGTTCTAGTGTTAAAGGGTTGGAGGATCTCGTAAATCGAAATTTGAAAGTTACAAAACTAGGGTGCTTGTAAGTTAAATAATTCGACGATTTGAAAATGTCCAGATTTAACTTCGCACGTCGTGCACATTGGAATGCCAGAAGAAGGCTTGTTCAACAAAGTTGTGAATGCGACTGTCGTGGTTGTCAGCGAAGGGCGCCTCGAGGAACACCTGAACCACGTAGATTCAACTAACAGTATAATACTCCTAGAAGACTCCAGGTAATCACGACATATATATGTAGTCTAAATGATTAAATTAAGTATTACATAGATATATAATACTGTCACCTTTGAACCAACATTTACAAGACTTCCCATTGATTGAATAATTTAATATCCAAACAACAACTAAATCAAACAGCATCGCGAAAATACAATTTACAATTAATCGCAAACTTCGTCGCTTGCATAAGCGAAACCTTTGCATTCAATTATAAATAAAGACAAAATCGAAATGGACGATAATAACAGAGTCCTCTTCGATCAGAATTCAACTCGAAGGCAAATAAATCTACTCGTCAACTCATCAAGGCAATTATGAATATGTATAGGTCTCGATCACCAATTAGCCAATGGCGATTGGAAACGAGAATCAAACCGCAACAAGAGATTCGTTCTCCCCGGCGCGCCGCGGCGTCTTAATCCATTTTATAAGTTGCAAACCGTGACATTATTACCGTTTTTTCTTTTTTTCTTTTTCCCTTTTCGTCGTTCCATTTCACCGGCGCCGCAAGGTTATTACAAATCGACCATTTGCACGGAGAAATCGATTTTTCGTTTCTCCTTGTAGATGGCTGTAATATGTATATCGCTGGCGTGATCCAGAATAAGTCAACTGGTAAAAGATTATAGACACATTTTCGCAATAAACATTAACAAGTGAACGAAATAGTAACAAGAGGACTATGAACACATCTGTAGAATTAATATTTATAGACCGCACAAATGTGTATTTTCCAAATCGCAATGAAGGAAATAATAAAAAAAGAAAAAAACTGTAGATAATATCTCCGCTATAAGTGTTTGACGATTCCACAAATGATATTTTCTAAATCACACCAGATACGATAATACGTGATTGTAAATATTCATTTTAACAGATCTAATGCTACAAAATTTTTTAGATATGAATATCTAACTTTTTAGATACAGTTTTGCAATAAATATTTCTACGCTTAATAATAATTGGAATCGAGCATCGACTTTTTTAGTCATTAGCGACTCCTTGGAGTGGGGTTATATTTCCTGGTGTAAATTGGTGTCCTTTAGGAATTTGAGGGTGTCTGTTGTGTGGTCCTGTGACGTTAATGCTGTGTGAGGATCCAGCTTGTATCTCGTTCTATGGTGATGGTAATTTGTGCATTCGAATAAGAGGTGTTTTATTGTCAGAGTTTGGTTGCACAGGTTGCAGATGGGTGGCTCCGTTTTTTCGAGTAGGTGTTCATGGGTTAATTTGCTGTGTCCCGTTCTGAGCCTAGTCATAATTACTCTTTCCTTCCTAGTCATGTGTTGGATGGGCAACGACGGCGTGGAAATCTCGATGTGCCTATCGTTTTGTCGATCTTCGAATTCGCACTTACAGGGATCAACCCTTGGACATTTGAAATCGATATCAGTCGCCCTTGGGTTTAGATCAATTATGATTGCGAGCCTCAATGGGGTGGATATTTTGGTGTTGAATTGTGTGACAAATTGCGTACAGACAGCTGTGAAAATTTATTTCGATAAGCAATTTTCTTTCTGTCTTTTCTTTCTTCTTTTTTTTGCTAACAAGTAAATGCAAACTCGACAAGTTCTTCTAATATTTCTAGATCGAAGAGTCAGACAGATTCTGCGAGTAATTAGTAGACTTGGAAGTAATTGAAGGGTTAATAATTGGGGAAATAGAAAGATATGAATATCGCGATTTGTAAATTGGAAAATTGTATGATACTGACATTTTCTTTTGTTGGAAGAATTATTTCTTAAACGATACAGACATGTGTCTTTTATTACTGGCTGAGAGCCATCGATCTAATCGATCATCCAGAGACTATCTCACGGACACGATCACTCGTAGACAAACAGTAGTTAGTTGGGTCCCGTGTCGTTTATCAGATTGATTGTTGCGCAACGTTCGTCTATTAATATAATGACTTTTTTCCTCTCGACTGTGTATCATCCCGACGGTAGATGTTGATTCGTACAAGCATGGCGTACTAAAGCGCGAAGCTTTATCATTCAGCGCACAGGGTGTGATAGAAATAACAATTAGATAGTACAATTGGTATTCCAAAGAAGGAAAATTAAATGACGAACACACCGAGGCCTCACAATCATAACAATTGTCAAGCAAATAATACGAAAGGGTAAATATAATAATCGAATTATTATCTAGATAAATGGATAAATTATAAAATTGTTTGAAGCGATTGAGAAAGTGTTATATATACGTGTAATCAACCCTTTACTTTGACGAGTTCGTCTCTTCCGCGATAATAAATATTTTTCATTCGCCCGATTATCTTCGTGTTTCATCAAAACAGGTGAATTAATTTGACAGTTAAATATCCAACGGATAGAAAATATGTATGTAATGTTGTACGATAAAAATGTCTAAAATAGGAAACGCGTAAATTAGCTATTCAAATTGACATTTCCATCACAGCCTGTACACTGGTTTACAGTTTTAAACTTAATTGCGTCTATAAATATTGCACATGCAACCAGTTTCAACGTCAGGGTGGGAAAGGAGGGGCAACAAATTAAATTATAAAACAGAAAGTACATTTTACTTAAAAAAAAAATGCCCTCGTTGACATTTCGTATAATTTCATGAAATACAATTCTAAGACGATTTCATTCCCTTCTTCTTTTGATGCAATGGCGCGCATGGAAATAAAAAAATGAAATGAAAGTAAAGTGAAATAAAAAACTGCAGCAAATATAATTAGATAAACGGACAGCAGAAAAGTAAAAATAAAAACACATCTTTGCCTCGACTTTCGTTGAAGATCGAGCCAATTTCACACGGTGGGCAATAAATCGTAGTTGAAACTAACGGCGGCGTAACGATGGCGCGTCGTTGAACCTCGTGGAAGAAAAATAAATAAAACTACAACGGGGCAGAGAATGGGGCCTTATTACCACGCTGTTCCAACGACTCGGAGCAGAAGGAAATGAAAGTCGACACGCTATTTCTGATATTTTATGCGTTTCCATTTGCATGAAGAAATCGAAATATCTAATTGACAACATGCCTAATTATCATGGAAACCTAATTAACAAGGAGGGGAAGAAAAAAGTTGACTTTTTTTACGATCCATTTATTCGATGAAGGAATTAAACCGTTCGCTCACCTTGTGTTACACTCATTTATATCGTGTAACGATCGATAGCTCGAACATCTGTGGAAATATAATTACGTTACACCTGCTTCTTCCACTGGCAGGAGTGTATGATCTCATCGCCTCGGCACTCCGATTGTGCGTGGCTTTGCATATCGACCGTGATGCTCGGTGCGATCGCAATTATCGCGACGAGGGAGGCATGAAAAGTATCCTCGATAAATACCAAGGGTACTTTGCAAATCGCGGGTTACACGTAAGAAGGAATAGAACAAAAACAAATAGGAGAGACCACGGATGCGTGCTCGTAAAAAATGTGCGATAAAATAATGTAAAAATAAAGGGCAGAAGTAATATAAACATAGTACCGCAAGAAATAATTGTACATCGCATGGATAATATCGAAAAGGATCGCAACAAATCACGCGGCCTTTCGTGCGACGTTTTTCGTTAAAGTTCACCGTCTGTGCCATAATTTTGCAATCAATCTGTACAGTTATTTAATTAGCCGCAAACCATTTTACAAAGTCTGCCACGTCCACGCTATATGGCCCGTTTCGATGCCGGAATAAACCTCGATGTGAAACACGTTTCCACACGGTGCCCAATGGAAGAATTTTGCAATGAACCTGTGCAATTATTAAATTACGTCCAGCGTGCCGCGGGGAAAAATATTCTACCAAGTCCATTAGGTTTCTACTACATTGCCCGCTTTAATCGCTGGATACACCTCAGTGCGAAACACGTTTCCACAAGGTAGCCGATAGAAGAGGTAATAAAAATTTGCCGCTCTTTCTCCCGCAAACGATTTCCATTCGGTAAACGTTTGAACCTTCGCGCCGTAACGATCGTTGCGTCATCGATGCGCGTTTTAAATTCAATCGAGACGTGAAGCGAGACGATTATTATTCATAGAAAAAGTGGTAATCGTGCAATTTGCTGTTGCATATAATGTCGGCCGGTAATAGAGGCGATGTAATGGATGCACGCGAGCATAAACACACGCGATGGTCGGGTCATTAGCACATAGCTGACGCCGCGTTATCTTGCGAAGAACAGCTGTAATTGCCGGTTTCTGCGCGCCGTTCTTGTAACGCTTAATTCCCGCCGCGTGGAAACAATGATTGCCTTCAGGAAGGGAATTTCAATCGGAATAACCGATCTCTCGAATGTCCGGGAATTTTGACGCGTCCCGCGCCAGGCCGATTTTCGGTAATTTCCTTCGACCTGAACCGTGCACCAATTGTGACGACGCACAGTGGGGTATTTGCCCCGAAAAGCTGGCCAAAAGCTGGCACATTTGACCCCCTTATCCGGCTATAGCCTTTCTGTAGGGATTCGGTGCGAAATTGTGATATGCTTTCGACGTTGCAATTGCACGGTAGCTGGCGCGATTCGAGGGTTCAAATAATCGGGAGGCTGGTGCGTGGCTGGGTCGAGAATGCGAGAGTTTTATTTCTTCGGAAGACTGAGAATTTTAATGTACGAGGATTGAATTCAAGATTTCGGAGGATCAGATATTAAATATTTGCTAAAAGTGCGAGGGCTTCGTTTATTAAAAATTGAAGTACTTAAGGGTGGAAACATTAATATTTCGAACCATTGAATATCCTAAAATTGAAATTATTAAATATTAAAAGGTTCATGCAAATGTAGCTCGAGAAAGGAATTCAAAAGCTCGAACGTTCATAGCATTGTAAGCATAATTATAAATACTTTTGCTTATTTAATAAGGCGTGACACGGATGAATGTGTAACAGGAACGAATTCGCTGGATTAGAAGGCAGAGTGGAGAAATCGAAATGGTGGACTGGAAAGGACGGTGGCAAGTACGACACCGAGGAACTGAGGGATGTCAGGTGGCTCGAGGACGCGATGGAGGTGTACACGAAAGCGTTGGACACGCTGTGGTGAGCATCACCTGTTGATTACGCACCAATCGTCCGTTCCCGTGAAAACTTCCAACATCGTCGAAACCAAAAAAAAACTATACAGCAAAAGATTGCTACATACAATTCGAGTGAAACAACGTTCTTCGCTTTATCGAAATGAAAACTAACACGGTTTCAAAGGAAAGAATTATTTCATCATTCGGGAAACGAAAATAACGCGATTACAAAAGAAAGAATTGTTTTACAATTCGGGAAACGAAAATGAATATTTTTTTCTTGCAAGTATGGATACGAAAGTTTTGTCCACGAATTCCGTATCGAGGAATTCGAATATTCCGCGAGAAATAAAGACTGTGGGGGAAATAGAAGAAATCAGTCGAAGTTGGAAAGTTGGAAAAGAAAATTCGCAAAAATGTATGACGATCGATGGAAAGGGAACTGAAAGATATATTGGGAAATTTATCGAGTAGGCGAGTGAATGGTACAGGAATTATAATTACTGGCAACACGAATGAGAACGATTTACGTGATATGTAAATCGTTACGTATTAGATGACGTAGTAATGATTAGGTCTGATTCAATCAGGTGTTAATTAAATGAGACTCCGTGTAGCATGTACACGAACGTGCCAGCTTCAGTAAATACGTAAGTACCTGTCGTCCTTCGCTCGGAAATTCGACCAGATTTTATTGCGAATTTATTTTCAAAATCAATATCGATCCGCCAATTGTCACGGCGAAACAGCAATTGCTCGAGTATCAGCGCGGTATTTGTGTAATTCGCGAAAATGTAACGGTTCTAGTATACAGACATCGCTATTTAATCTTCCAACAGGTGAAGGTACAATTTTAGCATACGAATTGAAAGCTTGCGCACTTTCCGCAGCAGGGAAATGAAAAAAACCAGATCTGCATTATTTCGATAGAGCAATACATTCCGAATTGCCAATAAAAACCGGGAACTAATTCCCTATTACTTAGTCCAGTCGTGGGTTCCCTTGAATCGCCTCGAATAAAAGCAACAATTGACCTCTCACTTTGGTAAAAAAAAGAAGAAATGCAAGAATCCGATTTCACCTGATTCACCTGGTTTCAACCAGTAGACTGGAACAATTACACCGATATCAATTTAAAGATACACGTCTATCGAACCAAACCTAACCAAACCTAAACTGTTCAGCGGAACAAACGGGCGAATCGATTTTCTAAAATTCGCTTCGCCCTTGGCTCTAGCAAAAAGAAGAAATGCAAGAACCAGGTGAACCCAGTAGACTGGAACAACGTTTTGTCAAACGTCATCGCGGATCACGCCAAAGAATCGCAATCGTCGACCACGTCCCTCGAGCTATCAATGAAGACGAAGTCCGCGGAGCTGCAAACCCTCGGGGCCGTGGTTGTCCACAAGAACAAGGTGAAGCTGCACTGGGGCGGCCAGGACGGGGGCGACAATGACGACGAGAAAAAGGACGACGAGGAGGACGACGATGACGCGGATGACGAGGAGGAAATGCCGAAAGCTTTCAAGAAATTAATCACCAAGGAAAAGGGGACAAAGACCGGTTGCGCCACCACGTCGAAGGAGATGAAACTGTTGCACGAGGACGACGACCAGGCTGCTCATGTTCTTGTCTCCGAGATGGACGACACCGAATGGTGGACCATGGTGAGTAGCCTCGAATATTATCCAACGGGACTGGCTGTGCAACCTTGCAACCTATATTTTCCAAGTGGCTATTATCGGTACCGTTGAGTCGCTCTGCAACTTTTTAAATTAAACATAGTAATTATGTAAATGTCCACGGAGCACGGTTGGCCGATAGTTCGATTGTTGTGCAAGTTAATTAAATATTCAACTATGTAGCCATGGAGCGTTGCGCTGTTGGAAACGATCGTAGTTGAGTCGTTAGCGAATTCTGTAATTGCTGCAATTATAGATAGGCTACTATCGCAATGAACTTATTGCAAACTGGCTGTCGAATTTTGTTGAACAGCTGCTTAATCGGTTCGCTGTAACGGTCAATATCGTTTCATTTATTTATCACGTCTGCTGGGTGATTTCTAGAAATCGTAACACCTACCAATATTGTTCCCTTGATAAGCTCTGATAGTTATCATTGATTATTAGCCCGATTATTACGCGATTAAATAAATTTCACAGCTATATAAGATCTATGCAAACAGCCAACGGTCAATAAATTCACTATCGGTTGATATTCTCAAGAAGTTTTCGCTTATCGGACACAAACAAGTTAAATAATGTAAAGAGGTCCACGGACGTTCAGTATCCATAATCAATATCGAAGCTGCAGTGAATAACAGCTTGCATAACTCTGTTAATATTTATAAGCAAAACACACGGTAGCAGCATTGCTTATGATAAGATTTTGCAAGTGAAAGGCAACAAGTACATAACATATATACATATAATAATAATAAAAATAGTCAAATCAATAAACAAGTCGCTCGCCGACAGATTCTGCATGTATGTATGCACGTATTCTGCCCTCCTTAGATAAACCTTTTTTATATTATTATAATTGTAATAAATTATTGCATTATTGTAATAAATTATTCAACATCTGAGCTCCTGTAACGCTTGCAACATTGATACCAATAAATCAGGATCAAATCGGTAATCAATCATTAGCAAATTAATAGCAAGTTAATAGTAGATTATTAGCAAACACACTAACAAATTATTAGCAAATCACAATATTTATTTACCCATTTATTTGAACGGGAGAGACACAACCCATTAATAAACAAAGTGATGCAACATTGACAACATGGTGACGTGATAGAACTGACAGACGAGAAATGTGTTAAATTAAAGCAGTTTGGCTCGACGTACATAAATATTCGGAGTAACTTGTGTGCGGCTATCTTAAAGAGTTAAATAATCATAATAATAAATGTGGTATTAAAAAAATCAAATCTGCAGCAATAATTGTTTATAGTATCGCGTATTCTGTTTATGGGGTCAGAGGAATATAATAACAATAAGACAATCAGGAACAATCAAAAATCAGCAGCACAAAGAAAATCACAAATTAATAAATAATCCGTTTAGGTTGGTACCGTGAGCGGCGTCGGAGTGGCCATGTTCGTCGTTGGAATTCTAGCTGTGTACGTGGTCTACACGAACATCAGAGGGCCAGTTCCACCTAAGAACGCTCGTATCGAGAGGGACACAAGCTTGAGAAGAGTTGGCAGCGACAGGGAACCGCCGATGCGTACTCAAAGGCAAGTTTGTACTTTGCAAAGGAGGGACAGCAATCGTAGCATCAGGAGCACCGTTTCTGAGAAAAGCGTCTGATGCGATTACGATTAATACGATATCGACGACTGATGCTAGCCTGGTCTAAGAAAAAACCCCAAAAAACACCGAGTCGAACAGTTAGGAACTACTTGGAACCATTCTGTCGAAACGTTCTCTGTTCTCGATTGAAAGCGAAGAAGCAAAGGAAACGAATACGCGTCGATTCGAATAAATAAATGATGATGGAGGATTCGAGACTATTCGGTTCAGTTTGATTCGGTTCGAATTAGTCTGAATCGATTCGAGTACGTTCGAAGTTGCTTTCGGATTCGACATGATTTTCTTTGCTATGGGTACTTCATTTTTACGGAACTGTTTTATCGAGTCTGTTATGTATTGCAAGTGATACAAATTTTCGTTATATGCCATTTCAGCTGCTTCGATTTGATTGTAGTCCGTTCTATTATGCTTGAATTGGTTTAAATTGGTTCGAGCTAATCCAAATTTGTTTTATGCCCTTCAGATTGGTACGAAAGGATTCAAACTTGTCCTGAACTCAGTACAAATCGATTTAAATCGATTTCGGTTTGTGTTCCACTCGGTTTCGTTTTTGTTCAGATGCGTTCGAACTAGTTCAAACCAATCTTGATTCGAATCGATGAGAATCGACGTCAATTTTCTCAATACGCGATCCGGACAGTTTCAGTTACTTCATTCCTGTTATTATCATTATTTCAAGTGGAATTAGCTAGATTCGAGGAAACATGTACGACTACTTTGCATTCGATCGCAACAAGTACGTCACACATTCCTAGAAAACATTGTATAACAACTTTCCATCCAGCAAACGTGACATGGCACGTGAAACAAGTTGTTGATTTCCTTATTAATTCCTGCTAATAACCCGCGAGTTTTACAATTATGTACATAACTAAATAAATTATTACTCTGTCCCTCGATTCTTGTCCCATAAAAAATATTAGTAAAAGAAAGCTTGATACAACGATCGAATGAACTCAACGCAACGAGCAATGGAAGCACCTGTAATTTCTTTAAATCAAAAAACAAAATAATAATAACAGAAACAGCGGTAATCAGACCCTCCACTGACCAAATAATCAGGAATACACAACGACAAAACGTCCTTAAAAGGAAAAGATAACAATACAAATAAAAGGAGACAGAAAAATAGATAAACTTAATGAAAAAAGAACAAACAAACCGAAACAACTGCAGCCAGTCTTTCAAATGACCAAATCATCAATAGTATACACGAATTTCCTTGAAATAAAAAAAAATTAATAAAAGGAAAAGGAAAAAAAAATACAAGAGAGCGAAAGTGTACAGTGCAATCCGAACCCTAATTAAATATTAACCCTTCTCCCCGTTTGGCTCGTTTAAGATTAATAGATATTGTTATTGCTTGAACCGTGATACATTACACGTGAACTTGTTATCAGACATGTGTACCACTAGCTACTTAGTAATAAAACTGAACAAATTCTATCCAAACGATCCCGCGTCTTATCCATTGTCGCTCGACTCGTCTGCCGATGACAGGTTGATCATACGTGCGAAATGAAATCGTTTGACCCGTGCCAACGTTGTTGCGCACACGTGACCTGTAGATAATTGGTGGCCTCTACGTTTGTATCAAGCTCCATCGCGTGCACAGAGATTTGTACTGCATGCACTGAGTAATTTGCGTTCACCATAGCAATGAAATGCGTGCACATACCAGTTCCCAAGAATAAATCGTTCTCAATTTCCACACAGCACAATTATGAATTTTTCCACGCATATAGAGTACCGAACAGTAGCGTTCAAGACAATTCAGGCGTGGCGATACGTTTATACGGCGATATACAGTCTGTACCAAAAGAGCGTGTCGGCGATATTTCTGTAAATATTTATATATTTGTAAAAAAATTTATATGTATCTAATCTACACCTAAAACACTAATACGCTCTTACTTAGTAAGGAGTCCAATCTCCTCCATTAGCAATTATAGCTTGACACCGTTTCGGCATACTCTGGACTAAGTTTTGAGCGTAGGATACTGGTAGCGACCTCCATATCTTCCGGATATGGTGTACCAGTGTTTTTATTTTAATAATACGTCTTCCCCTCAGCTTGTACTTCATTAGGGACCACACATTTTCAATAGGGTTTGCATCAGGGGACTGCGATAGCCAAGGAAGTACGGTCATGCCGTTTTCCGCTTTCCATTGGGTACAGATGCGACTTCGATGTTTAGGGTCGTTGTCTTCTTGCAATATCCATTGGTCCTCGGTTTGATTGAACCAACGTTTCACGGATGTGAGAAGACCCCTTTCGTACAATTTCACCATTTTTTGTGCATTCAAATTGTCTGTGAAGACGCACAAAGTGCCGAAACCGCGTGCGTTAAAGCAACCCCAAACATGCACTTTTATGGGGTGTTTCACACTTCTTTGAATCATCCGTTTTCCATGGATAAACCAAGCACGTCTAATAGGACACCATGCCCAAAACGCAGATTCATCAGTGAATACTACATCACTCCAATCACGATCACTATTTTCATCAGCCCACGCCAGACGATTTTTGACATGCTTTTGTGAAAGCAACGGTTTCAACATTGTGCTCTGCCACTTGACACCAAATTCATCTAAACGCCGTTTCAATGTCATTGTAGAGATATTTATGCCTTTTTTAGCCAAAAATACTTGACCTTTTCGTAATGAAAGAGTCGGATTTTTTTCGAAAAGCCGAAAAATCATTTTATCTTCTCGGGTATCGGTCTTCCGCTTTAACCCTCGATTTGGGAAGTCATCGACATTTTTTGTCTCCTTATACCGGTTTACCCACTTCTTGACAAACCGTGTCGACTTATGCATATATTTAGCAGCACTCGTGAAACTCAATTTTGGCCCTTTTGGGTGGGAACATAAGAACACTGCTTCAAATCGTTTCGCATACGCGGCACTCATATCGGAAAGCGCTGTTCTATTCAATGTCTCAAACGAAACTGAAAGATATTCGACCAACGCGTAGTAGAGAAGTCTTCATTTGTTTATATTCTTTTTATCTCACTCTCGTTAGGTGTCAGGTTTCGCAGATATCGTGGACACGCTCTTGTGGGACAGACTGTATGTATATTATGGCGATACGGCATGTAGACGTTTGGAATAGTTAACAACGAAAAAGGCGATCGAGTAATAGCAGAGCTCAAGGCTTCCCGGGTGATTTCGAGAACTGGCAATTGGTCCGTATATTTAGTTTCAGTTAATTGGACTAAAATTATATCTGCGGTAAAGTATAGATCGTTTCGTGGATAATAATTTCGCGCGAACGATACAGAGTCTCGTGCGAGATCTGTTGAATTTCTATCGTTCATATTCAGAAATAACTGACAGCCTTTTTAAAATATTAAAGCAATGAAATTATTTTCAGCATTACGTAAGATATTCCATACTCTTTTACTTTTGCTCTTCCTCGGGATATTAACGATTACCAAAAAAAAGAAAGAAAGAAAGATCTTTGGGGCCAACTCCGAATCGATCTAAGCGCCATACGACAGAACGGGCATTAGTGAAAACAGAAAAATCGTGACTGTTGGATATTTACTAGTGATGGGAAATATAATATATCATGCTGTAGCAAAATTGTCTCAACGTTCTTAGAAATGTCTTACTAACACTGACAGTAAGAGAACCAGATGGGTCTGGTATAGTTATTTTATTTAACACACCATATCCAATACTGACGAATGTGTTGAATAACCCTTTTGTTGCGCTAAGTCCACGTGATTGCATCGAGAGGTATTATTCGAACGACACGATTTTCTACGTAGGACAGGAGTTTAGGGTCGATAAAATTGTCCTTGGTGTTTCTTTTCAATTTCATACAGATTATCAGCCGCGAAACGAGACGTCAAAGTGACAGCTTCCGCTACGAGGAAGCGGGCACGTAAAAGCGGCGGGGCGAGTGTTGCCGCGGATGTGATAAATTAAGATTGTAAAATAGGGTTATAGCCGACGTGGAGAGACCAACTATTGTTCTCGCCACTTGACCCAATCAGACTTTCAATCAAGGTTACGTAACACGTAAAATACCGACGATCATCGCTATGCCATGACGATGACGAGCAAGGGGCTGTCATTTCGGACGACAAACATCTGCATTTATTTATATATGTATATACATATTTTTAACATCAGCGATAAAACCAAATTTTTCGCTGAAAACCGTTGCCAGCCACTGTATGCAGGACATTTCTTCCCTTTTTATGTGGCGCGAGTCTTTCGTTACAATAGGTGAATACCATTTTACTTCCTTTTCTAATTATTATCTTAATTAATAAAGGACAACCACTTTCTCCTTGTACTATTAATTGTCATACTTTGTTGCGTCTTCGTTGCCAAGGATTATAGGGTACTGTAATTAACGCAGTGTGGTAAATTGTAAAACAAAGTATTTAGCAGCGTCGAACGTCGGAAGATCTATTAATTCATTTATTCATTTATTTATCTTATCAAACGTCATCAGATTTTGCAACGATTCATTCACAAACGTTACAAGGTATCGATCTATATACGTATTGCCTCCTTTCTCGAGTGTATGCTAGATTGCTCGTCGCCAGCTCGTTCATTCAGAGGCTAGACAACGACCTCTGAAATCCTAGAATTCATGAGACTCGTGACGTCAACGGAGAATAAGTCCCATGCGTGTAACAGGAAAGTGTCGTGCAACGTGCCAGGGGATTCCCACTTTCTTCGGGCAGCTTCCTAAAGTTCAGTGGACATGCAACCGCGGAAAGATCACGACTAAATATTCTTAGACTATGTCCACGATAATAATAATAATGCGAAGAAGAAGAAGAAACTTGGGAAACATCGTTCAAGTATAAATAAGTAGAAGATGGAATGGATACAGTTGAATAATCTCCAGAATATCGAATAACGATGCAGAAATAATGGTGAATAAAGATATATAATTATATACGGCGGATAATGGGAAATAAATAGTACAAGAAATTCGAGTGTAACCCTGTGTTAAATAAATTGCAATTACTGCAGTTAATAAATGTCTAGATGTGAAGAACGTTACAAAAATTTGCGAAACACGTGGGAACGTTATGCACTCCGCGTTGAATCTTTTATTTGTATTTATATTAGTACGAATTGGTAAAATGGTATATTACAAATCATTAAACAACAGATTACGCGAATCGCGAACGCGATCGCTTGATCGATGCTGCAATCCGCCACGTAACAGTGTAGATAGTAAATGGTTATCAAAATGTAAATGAATTGTGGCTGGAAATTTCATGTAAATCGAGCAACCCATAGTGTATCCTATTGTATATGCAAAATCGTTCTGTTCATTCTAAATGTCATGAAAACAGGGTATGTTACAATCGTTCTTTTCAACCTGCAATCCGGTTTGCTGGGACACTAGGGTCTTTTGCTTACATTTGGTAAGAATCGACGCACCTGTTGCGTCGTTGTTGCGCAGTTGGAAGCGTCGACAAAAAATTGATTTCTTTTTCTAATCAGTGGATCACATTGAGTTTTTACCCCCGTGTAAACAGCGTTAACCATATACATTTCCTATTTACCGTAGGCAACACTGTTGCAATGTACAGTTGCGTGCATATTTATACAACGAACAGGAATCGAGGCAAAAAGAAGCACAGGGAAGTCACGAACAACCAACGGACTCTGACCGATTTCCCCGGATGAAGAAACCACGGCGTGATACATGGCATACAAAGATTGGCCTACGCAACGAGATATGCAGATGCAACGACGGCTGCGACGAAAGCATCCTCGAATGGAAACGCGCCTCGAGCGAAAAAGTTCCTAGAATTCGTCGACGACTCGGCGCGTGTCTTGCGAAAACCATGGCGAATAAAAGGGTCCCACTCTTACTCGAGCTTCGTGGAAACTATTAACAAAAACCAATAAAAAAAGAGAAGACAGCACTGTCGAGTTTTCCCAGTTCCATCATCGGATTAATTTTTTGCTACACGTCTAGCAACGACGACGATGTTTATGACGTACCGTCATAACCATCGTAATATCGCAATATTACCAACAGATGCATAGCGTTCGTAATATCGTGAAACGTGTGACGTCATTTTTAAGCGTCGTGCGAAAAGGAGCGATAAGGGTTGAGGTTGAGACGCAGAACAAAAACCACCGTAATGAATTGCAGTAGCTAAGAGGTTAACGTCCATAACTATGAAACGACTATCCAATTATAGGACAAGTCAGGTTGTTTGAACGACCGTCATAGTCAGGGCAGATCCGCGTAAATCACAGCTGGCTTCAACCGTGTTATAATTGCAGGTGAATTTGAATCAAACTAATTGAAGCTGCTCGCGATCGACCTTGAATTTATAAACATTCGTCCGTGAGATATCCCGCCATTTCAAGTGTTTCCATGTGTTCTACCAAACGGTCAAAGGTCTCCCTTGGAAAATTTCAAGGTGTTTTTGTTACGCCTGTTATAATTTCTTTTTTTCATTCTCACCTCCAATTCGCTTGTGACGCTGATCTCCCAATAATCGATATATCATTTTCGACGAACCTTGCATACCAAAAAATAATTGGTACAGAATATTTAACGAGTGTCAGTAAAAAAGATACGGGTTTCCTTGGAAAGCAAACAACAAATTAATTCGCTCGACTCGCAATCGAAGTGTAATCAATTTGATACACAACGACAGCAGATTTTGATTAATCTCCTATTTTCAACATTTGAATTGTTTCGTAACTCCGGTGTTTAAAAAAAAAACGGGAAACTACTATTACACCTTGGTTTCCAGCAATAGCTTACGACATCGAACCGTGGATTCCAGACTCTCGTAAAACTGCAAAGATCATCGCGACGCTGATTTATTTCGAATCCCCTAACAATTTTTTCATCGTCTCGCAACGTCCAAGTAAGCCGCAACGGATGATACACGTGACAAACACTATTCGCGGAATGCCGCGAGAAATTCCAAAAACGACTTTTCCTCCAGGTCTTCTGGGAAGGCTCGTCGCGCGGGTTTCGATCGTGCTGAACGGCAACGATCGCTCTCGACAGAATCGTGGGGAAAAAAGTGGCGAGCTAGGCGAGAGGTGTGATAATGCATTTAGAAGAGGCGACACGTCATGAAAGTTTCATGAAACAGTTTCATGCTGGCCGTGTGACGAAACATCGAGGAGGGTAATCCCCGGCGCGATCTGGAACCGCCGGTTCCAGTCCGGTCGATCTTTCGACGCCGCGTCACCTCGAACCGATGCGTCACGATAATAATCGACCTGGAACGATGCCCGACGCGCGCAGATAACAGGAAATCGAAACAGTTCAGTCGTAGGTCCGCGTGGTTTAACCCGTTCGAGCCGTATTTGAGTGCGTAACCAGTGTCCAATTGTTTGTACGCACAACTCGGCGATGTTAATGAAATTTACTTGACTCGTGTTCACGTGACTCATGTATGGATCGAGGACAGTTTCGTACTTTTGTGATCCTGGAGCGGAGGGGTTAGATAAACTGTTTTTATTTAATAGGCGTGAATTTAGGGGCAATATATATAAGGGAGTTATGCCCTATGTGTCGTTGCTTAATTGTCTCTTTGTAAAAAATGTTTAATAAATGTCGTTTAACCCTTTTCAGTTTAACCCTGTTCGCAAGAATCCTTAGAACTAGGTTCAAACGAGGAAATTATAATTGTTTTCCTGGTACGGCTAAAATAAATAAATAAACAAATACATATATATTGTATCACATCTTCCTAGGTAATTTCCATTTCCTGTTGTCAATCGCGTCAGATGTAATCCCTGATTACACAGATCTGTAATTTAAATCGCAACAATGTGTGGCAAAAAGCGTGTTAAGCGTTTGGAGCGGTAATAGGGTCGAAGATCGTTCACGTACACAGCAACGCGTGTAAAGGGAAAAAGGAATCTGATGACACGATAAGAGAATAAATTGCATTACGTTTGCATGAATCGCAGAGGGAATCGCGAAAAGGTAACAGGTCTTGAATAATGAAACAATGAATCACCGATAATGGTTAAAGGACATTAACAATATTCTACGCCGTCTTGTTTCGCCTTGACGTTACACAACGAGCGATATTTAATAAATAAATCTCCTTGGCTCCCCCTCGGTGCAATTTACCGCAACAAAATAACATCGACGATGCTGAATGGTTATCATTGGCGGGAACGATACTGCCGGTAGATTGATGAAAAAAAAAAACGATGCGAGGGAAGAGTTTTTATACTGCAGATGGATTTATTCTTAGATTTTTATTTTTGTTTCATTTTACGCTCGACCATGCTGGAATTATTTAGACACCTGCAATTGAGCGTGACTTGTGGATCAAGGATTGTTGTGTCTTATTCCGTCGACGATGCGTATTTCGCGCGATGGAACGAATCGTGCCGAGTTTTTATTATTAGCCAGGATTAGGTATTCTTTCGATTTATCATTGATTCGTCTCGTTGGGCAGGGAATGGTTTTGTATTTCAATCATTTGTTCTACAAATGCAGTGGCCATTTTTAAGTCCTTGCTGTTGTGAATATTATTATTATTATAATTTTATTTATTATTAGTATGGACTTTTCACGACTGAAAATTTCGCCTTGGTTCTTAATTACAATCACATTATTATTATTAATTCGGTTCGTTGAGCAGCTAATGCTTTTGAATTCCAATACTTTGTTGTTAAAGTACAGTAACAATATTTTATGTTAGTGAACTCTGAATTACTTTCGACTCGATTTCGGAGAAAATATTTCAAAGAGATTTCAGTGAAATTGGAAAACTTTGGAGTAATTATCAGGTATTGCTGATCATACTGTCCTCGCGTTAATTTCGTGGATTTTTAAATTAGCTTTGCCCAAATTTCTTTCTAATTTAAATGCTTCTGAGAATCAACAAATTTCACTAATCACCGGCCGGCAATAAATACCAAATAACAACGTCATGATTCTCGATAAAAAGAACAAGAATAAAACACATTGCCGAATCGCACCGCGAGAATCGGCTGAGAACCACTGTTCGAAGTAAACACCATCCATAACACCTATTTTAATTCCACTCCTACACCTTTTCTTCCAATTTCAAAACGTCTGTTGTGAACCACTGGCCACCTTTTTATCAAACGAAAGGTCTGTCGAACACTCACCAATTCATCGTTACCTCCACCGATTACACATCCAACAGCGTGTCCAAAAAGAGAAGGAAAAGAAACAATACAGAAAGAAAGAATCGGAGGAAAAAGAGAAAAATGGGAAAAACGCGGGAAAAGAGGAACAAGAAAAAACGAGAAAAGGGATGGGGAAAAGGAGAAAGAGGAAAGACAGTGGGAAAAACGCGAGAAAAGAGAAAAAAGGAGAAAAACGTGTCAAAAACGCGAGAAAAGAGAAACAAGGAGAAAATGGGTAAAACGTGGGGAATGGGAAAAAAGGAGAAGAAAGATAAAATCGACGAAAAGAATAAGTAAAACCTGTATCAAAAGGGGTAGGTGGCGGAGTGGGAGTGGAGTACAGTGGTGGAAGCCACGGAGTTAGCTGTCGATGTCGATGGACAGCGTCGAATGGGCCAAACGATAGAGCCGTGTTCGAGCACAGCGGCACAAAAGTTGCAGAGAGATGATGGTGGAAGGATGGGGGACAACGAACAATTCAGGGTCCTCGTAACCGGTTCTATATAAAAGCACATGCTACGTCAACGGGAGAAGACATTCTCAGCAAGTAATCGGGCCGGTGATGACCGAACAGTAAGGTCACGCGACCTGGAGAACGACGCAGCGTGTGCTCCTCACGAAATATCCTGGGACCTGTATACTAATAAACAATAATGCGTAACAACATCGACGGTTTATAAGGAAAACGGCGCGAGGCAGACAAATTGAAGAAGGAGTCAGGCGAATAAGGACTAAGCTAAAATAAAGAGGCAGAGGGAGTAGAAGGGTTAAGGCATCACGATCTCCGATTGACATTGTGACGAAGATATTATCGTAGAAAGTAAAGAGAGAGGAGCAAGGGAGAGATAAGAGTAGAAGCACAACATCGGGATATATAATAGTGTGAAGTGATTAATATACGACGTGGTGTGGGTGAAGGGACGACGGAGGCAAAGGAGAATCCAGAATCTCGTGGCGAAAGAAGGAATTGAAAGAAACGGAGAAATCGTGTGGGACAGATTTGGTAGAAGATCAACTGCTGTAAACGAACTGGCGTGTGCCCGTTGAAAAGTCGAGCGGGCAGAGTGAAAGTCTGCTGAACTCCTAAATTCAATCGACTTTCCAGTGCGCCGAGTGTACTTTGGCTCCAACGTGGATCTGTTCCCTCTGTTTCGTCGAGTTCCTCTTTGGATCCGTGACCAGAAGCAGGAAGCGAACTCGAGGAGACGCGGATAGAAGAAGGTCAGACCCGTTAGACACTGATTCTGAGGTGAGCGAACGAAAAGTGGGGAAATAACAGTTGCATCGTGTGAAGTGTTAAGAAAAAGTACAGAGACAAACTGTTCACATTTTGGATTTGTATAGATGCTCATCAGATTCTCTGAAAATACTGAATTAAAACGTCCTTTGACCAAGTTGGTGGGAAAATTTGATTGGGAAAATCGGTTGAGAAACTTGCTTAGGAAAAATTTCTAGGGAAAATTGATTTAGAAAGTCGTTTGAAAAGATGGTGGAAGAATTTTTTGGAAACATTGCTTTTGAAAAACTGATTGGGAAATGGTTGGTTAGGTTGTTTGGAAAAATTGATTTGGAAAAGCTGATTGGGAAAGGATTGATTAGATCGTTTGGAAAAACTGATTGGAAAATGCTTGGCTAGATTGTTTGGAAAAATTGGTTTGGAAAAGTTGATTGGGAAATGGTTGGTTAGATTGTTTGGAAAAATTGGGTTGGAAAAGCTGATCGGGAAAGGATTGATTAGACCGTTTGGAAAAACTGATTGGAAAACGGTTGGTTAGATTGTTTGGAAAAATCGATTGAAAACGTTGTTTGGAAAAACCGATTGGGAAAATTGGTTGGAAAGCCTGGGCGAAAGTTAATTAACTACTGAATAAACATTTCGATTTTCATCGTTCTTCTAATCGAATTCTAATCGTTGAATATTAATTGGTCCAACGAAATTAACGAATTCGTCTTTACCACAATTCTGTCGACTTTCGATTCTGTTGGTGAACCAAGATGTATACAAGGGCATTTTTTATTGAAATGGAAAGTGGGGCGAGTGTCAATCAGTGTGTGTGTTCAGAAAAATAATTACCATCCATTCAACGAAACCAGTCACAATGAGTGGAACGTTCGAAATGGCCGAACAGTGGTGTACCAAACACATTTCTTCGACTTTCAAATTCATTTATGCTTTTCGTCCGATTGAACTCGAGTATCGTGATCCTTGCACGAACCATGGGTATTCGATCGCTGAACTCGAAATCGATGACCGCCAGCGATTAACGTCAAATAAATGTCTAATATCCATTTCAAAGGAAATTTTTACGAGCCACTGGTTATAGTCGAAAATATCCATTGAAGGATTTATCGATGACTCGATTAAATGTTCTGACCCTTCGATAAAAAAGTAGAGGAAAAAGAAGGTGAAGATAAATCAAACAGAGTTAATCGTTTCCCAATATAACAAAAAGTGCTGTCTGGAATTAAAAATTGAGGAAGATCAATTCTTCATGCTACTGGTTTCACAGAACTCTTATTAGATCTGGCAGTATTTTCCTGGAAAAATATTTTCCAATTTTTCGACAGCTCTAAATAAAGCAATTCATTTGTCATTATTAAATATCGATACATTTCTTTTATTTCTTTATAACAATTTCGCTTTATCCTCCGATCAATTTTTTCCCCTTTGACAAATATTTCTGTTCCACTGTGCATATAATATTTTTGTGGCAAATGCGTGCGCGGATGTGTGCAGAATATTTTTATACGAAACTCGACGAAAATAAATCCGTGCTAATTAAAATAATTAAATTCCACGAAAGTACGTGATGCACGATTCAGCCGTGAAAACTTTTTCCAATTATTACAGGAAACAAAGAAAGTGCATTCAGTGACAAGAATTAAAAAAAACTTTAACATTATTCAACGCTTCTGCCCCGATATAAATTAACAAAAATATACGCGGATCATTAGTTTTTTAAATTGATAACAAAATTTACAAAATTGTTCACAACTGGAATCAACTACCGACAGTAGACTACTTTTCTTTCCTTCTTGATAATTGCAAAGTACACGGTATTACGAAAGCGTTTCATGGGCCTGTTTGACACTTGTTTAGGCTCTATACCTAGATAGTACTGCAGGGGAACGTTCCAAAACGAAAGGCACATTTTATATATCTTTACAAATACACAAGCTGGTAGATAATGAGCGATTTAAGCAAGAAGCTATATTAACACCGACACTGTCCAATACATTGTAAAGAATTGCATTCTATGACCGGAGGTTATTAATCCTCACTATGGACTTGCTCAAGTAGAGAAAGTTTTAACAAGTTCGTGCATACCTTACAAAGTGGCATGAGTTCACCGTTTAAAGACACTATTATTCTACAGAATTTATTGGAAAAACTGTTCACAATTTATTTCGTGTAACTGAGCGACCGATTTCTTCAAGAAAAAAAAAGAAACAAAAATTAAATAAAAAGGAGAGAAAATTGTTGCATGAAATGTAAAACAGGGATTTGAAAATTGGAGCACTCCACTTCTTGTCAATTATTATAAATAAAAAGTACTCAACGCTTTTCCACTGTCAAATTAACTTTCAAACGATTGCTATTGACCTTTCTATTCTTTCTTAATACACACCTGTGATGTCGTCGATTTGTCTACAATCCAACTGACGACAGAAACCATTCACCGAATATGAACTCTTAAAATGAAAAATGAGACATAAATTATTTTGAAATACCAAATTACCCAACGTTACCATAATTTGGTAACAAGGCGTAATTGATACATAATCGATCACCAATCACCTATCCTTGGAACGTGTCAAAACAATCGTCCCTTGAAACGTCACATTAAGTCATCCCATAAGATCACTTTCGCCGAACCTCTCACCTGGCACACCAATCTAGGTGCGAACACGAGTACGATTGAATTACATGGTCCAAGGTCGTCCCTTGCACTTTCTCGTGGAAAATTCGATTGCCTCAAGGTTCTCGAATGTTCTTTTTTTCGCTTCGTGGAAAGCTGCCTTACACCTTTGCCACCGATTAAGTATAGTTAACCTTTTCGCTACGGCGGATCGGCTCGTAGTAGCGCTGCCTCGGTACGGGCCAATCCCAACGAAGGCGCACTTAAATTTGACTGCCGATGGAACGTATCTTTTAACCATGGATATAACAGATATACTCTGTGAATGCGAAAATTCACGGGTGACTATAGTCACCCAATGCCTGACGTTCGCTATGTACTAACGGTGACTATAGTCACCCAATGCCTGACATTCGCTATGTATTATACTAACTGTGACTATAGACACCCAATGCCTGACGTTCGCTATGTACTAACGGTGACTATAGTCACCCAATGCCTGACATTCGCTATGTACTAACTGTGACTATAGTCACCCAATGCCTGACGTTCGCTATGTACTAACGGTGACTATAGTCACCCAATGCCTGACATTCGCTATGTACTAACTGTGACTATAGTCACCCAATGCCTGACATTCGCTATGTATTATACTAACTGTGACTATAGTCACCCAATGCCTGACGTTCGCTATGTACTAACGGTGACTATAGTCACCCAATGCCTGACATTCGCTATGTATTATACTAACTGTGACTATAGTCACCCAATGCCTGACGTTCGCTATGTACTAACGGTGACTATAGTCACCCAATGCCTGACGCCCGCTATGTACTAACGGTGACTATAGTCACCCAACGCCTGACGCTCGCTATCTACTAAGGGTGACTATAGTCACCCGTGAATTTTCGCATTCACAGAGTATATCTGTTATATCCATGGTTAAAAGATACGTTCCATCGGCAGTCAAATTTTAGTGCGCCTTCGTTGGGATTGGCACGTACCGAGGCAGCGCTACTACGAGCCGATCCGCCGTAGCGAAAAGGTTAATATCTGGCATAGGTGTTCAAGTCGATAATCATTCTAATTCTACTAAAATCAGCAACAATGATATCAACGTCTGCTAAGGGGACAAAAAATGGGAAATAAACAAGCTCTGTTTCGTTTATAAATAAACCGTTGAATAACAGCGCAGGAATGAAATGCGTAGAACCAAGTCGGCATCGAATCACTGAAGAGGATAACAATTGGAGAACTTGAATCGAAGGCTGTCCAGAATATAAAATAAATAAGAGCCACGTTTTCCACTACTGCACATGGACGTGCGCGCGTACACTTTTGCACGGGAAACGAAGCTAAAGGGGGGAAGAAAAAGGGTATCGAAGTAATCCAATTATACTCCGATGCCCGTCGTGCCGCCAAAGAAAGAATCATCCTTGGTCGCATTCCCCGGGTTTTTCTTCTGCCACTTTACTTTAGTTTCCCTATGGGTATAGCCATCAATCTTCCGCTAATTGAAGGAACGTCTGAAAGTTATTCGTCGTCAACGCGTCGGGTGTGTCTATTTGTCGTATGAGACTTGAGATTGTACCGTTGTCATCGATCATTTAGAAAACGATAGAGCGTAGGGTGAATATCTTTAACTACATGTGTCTTTTTCATAACCCTTTATGAACACTAGCGACTTTGGAGTGATACGAATACACGGTTATTCATACTTCGCAGGTCTTGCTTAACTTTCTTCCTTTTTTTTAAAATATTTTTTGCAAGGTGGAATAATTGTTTGTCCCTCAATTGCTGGCTGGCGTGAACGAATTTATGAATGAATGATGTGTGTACGTTAGCCTATCTGATGTAACAATTGGAAAGGGATGTCGGGTTAGTAATTGTTGAGTAAAATTGTTCGGCGATAAGGCTATGAAAAATTTGATATCATTCGCAAATAAAAATTTATATATTCATTGGATAATTAAAAAACTTTTAACCGCTTACTATCCCTTGTCAATTAATACTAAATACGTATGCAACAGAACCTTGATTAACTACGATCTCTGTATCAATGATCTACGATCTGAGTATCTACGTAATCAATTAATTATAATTATCGATGCTGTCGAGCTTCTGCTAAAAGTATTCAATCATAATCTTTATCTTCTAATTCTACAATTGATAACGAAAAAGCAGCCAGAGTTTCTATTCAAATCTTTCGATAATCAAGAAACAAAATTTGCATTCAATCCTTTCTCGTTTAAGTCTTATTCATTGATTAATTTGATTAGTTATTAAATCGTATTATATGTCTATCAACCAGTACCCATTATAGTACTTACTATTCACCATACATTTACCTTTACCTGGGCATAATTATTCGTTGAGAACGATTGAAAATTGGAAAATTTCAACAAACAGATGGGGACCATCCTGCAGCAGTCGGTTTTAAAAGGCCGACAGACCAGTTCCGGCAAGGAGAAGGATCTGCTTCATAAATTATTCAAAGAGGCGGCGACAAGTTATTCCAGTCAGCTGGCGATACGCTACGAAGGTACTGTCATTGGTGTTATTAATAAAAAATCTGTGGTAAAAAAGAAGGAAACATATAAGCGAAGGAGGGAAAAAAAAAGAGAGAAAAGAAAAGCTCGGTGAAGTCGTTTAACAACTTGAACCTTTTATGGAAAACCGGGTCAATCTGATCCAAAATCGGAACTGGAGTAGACAAAAATTGAACGTACCTTGAAGGTACATTTGAAAGTAGGAAATTGTTTGCTTCGTGCGAACTATATTTTTTCTTTTTATTTTACCTTCGTTTTCTTTTGTGAATATGTCAGAGATTGGGTTACTTTTAAATAAACATCCATAAATCTCGCGCAATGGTTGACATTTCTGTTGGCCAATTATTTTTCCTTCCCCCATCCCCAAAAATATTAAGTACAGTATCGTAATATGGACCGCTTATTTTGAAAGTGGTGCAAGTCCATTTTTTGTCGTTTTTTTACTGGTTATTAAAAAAAAGTTTATAGTAAATTAATCACAAATTATGTGATATCTGATTTTTTAGAAAAGATGGATTTACACCACTTTCAAAATAAACGATCCATATAAGAAAGAAAGGAGAAATTAGCAAATTAGTCAGCAAATTAAATGAACTGCAACGCCGAATTAGTAACAGTGGAATATTGAAATAATTATTGAATTTAAGTAAAGTTTTCTCAATTCATTATGCAATGTATCTCTTTGATTTTATTATTCCGCGTTTGAAATACTTCTTTGTAACTTTATTTCCATTCATTACATACAAAAATACGTAATTTGTATTTCCCTTTCTTCTTCCCTGGAGTCCCCCTTCTTTTTCGTTCATTTCGTTGATTAATTACAGACGACGATGGACAGGAATATACGATCACCTATGAAGAATTGAACGGGCTGGCGAACAAGTTGGCCAAAGTGTTCGAGAAATTCGACAAACCGGAAGCCTCGTCCAAAAACATCGTGGCTGTTTGCATGAAACCCTCTCACAGATTGCCAACAACATTAATCTCTATATTAAAAGCCGGAATGGCGTATCTGCCCCTGGACACGGAATTTCCTATGGCCAGGGTGAAGCACGTTTTGCAAGAAGCCAAACCATTCGCTGTGGTGATCGAGGAAGGAGGTGAATAATATGTTTTTTTTCCTCTTTCTTTATATTTTGCTTGTCCATTTTGTTGTTTTTGTTCCCTGGCTGAGTCCGGACGATTCACAAACCGGTTTGGATAATTTCAAACGTTTTAAAAAACGTGACGCGACGTAATGTTTCGCGTCACAGTCGAAGATGACGAGGTGATATTTGAATTAGAATTGTTAATTTTTTAAATTGGAAACAATACTGAAGATATATTATTGATATTAATTCGTTGCGTAGATTTATATTTTCCTTGATTTCCGTAGTTTTTGTTGTTACGAACGTTCGTCGAAGGTATTTAAAAACCGGTTTAAACGGTCGAAATAAAGGATAGAGGGCGGGTACGTTATATTTTCAAACCAGTTTGTTAAGTTTATTATTTCCCAGTTTTTTCCCCTTTCCCAATACGTCGATTTGCGTGGACTTGATTCTCTGTTATTTCTTATTTATTCCGAGTTGCACAATTAGCGAAGGAGAGATAAATGGATATATGTATGTAGCTGGTAATATATTGTAATAAATATTTTCTAAAACAATTTTCGAGCCACGAATGCTCGCACACTTTTTAATATTAACTACGTTTCAACCCTGTCGCATCATACGATATATTCTGCTGAAGCAATGGACCAAAAGGTAAACATAACATTCTACAACCGTGAGAGTATCCAGTGGGCTGAGGAAATCGTTTAATGATAATAATTATTTCACATTTATAATATTCGAATGGGATAATCATTATTTTTCAGCAACACGAAATGAAAGGGTGAACAATATAATTTTGTACAGTATTTGTGTATTATAGTTTGAAGATTCAAATGGGATCCACGATCAACCCTTTACCAACATGGATAAGTTCCAAAATAAATTTCTTATACGTCTTATCTTCCAGCGGATCCTTTGATTTACGAAGGAACACAGACGATCACTTACGAGCAATTACTGAAACGATCCGAGGACGAAGACAACGTTGACTTAGAGATTGAAGCAAGTCCAGAACAGACCGCCATAGTTTTGTACACTTCCGGGAGCACTGGCACTCCAAAGGGTAAGCAGTAACTGAACTTATTGTTTTATTGTATCATCTATATATTTTTATGTACGGCATCGTATTGGTTGTAATATATTTTTATTGATCATTGCACTATATGTTCTATATGAAATAAATGATGTATATTCTTATTTGTATAATGCAGTGCATTTGAATATTTTTTTATAGGAGTACTTATTCCACATGCGACCGTTTTGAACCGTTTGCAGTGGCAATGGGAAGAGCTGCCTTACGAAGAGAACGAGGAAAACTGTGTTTTCAAAACGTCATTAACCTTTGTCGACAGTGCATGCGAAATTTGGGGGCCACTTTTGAAAGGTCGTACCCTCGTGGTTGTGCCCAAACATGTTACCAGGGATCCAGAGAGGTTCGTGGGAGTATTAGAGAAGCACAAGGTGAGAAATTGGAAATCATTTTTGAAAACGATTGTTAAATAATCGTACTGTAGCGCACTTATTTTTAAAAAAAATTGAAACACTTCCCTCTTCATTTTGAGAGAAAATCTAGAAAATAGTTTTCATTTCATTTTAAATCGCAATAAAACTATTCCTACAGACGAAGAATAATTGCATCGTTGGAAAAATTAAAAGAGGAAAACGAGAAGTCTGTTCGATTCAAATTATTTCTATTAACTATTTTTCAATGAAAGGCACACACAAAAAAAAGAAAATTATATATCTTTAGTAAACACTGTACCTTACAATTATTTCAGATCCAACGATTGGTGCTGGTCCCCTCCTTATTACGCTCTATGCTAATGTACATGAACCTACGGGTAAGCAGGATACTTACTATTGCAACATGTAAATAATTACACGCGGAGACCGCACATACCCTCTCATTTAAACGTTTCAATTAGCCGCGCAAATTGCCTAGAACGTCACTCAATATTTCCACTTCTTGGTAGCCGCGTATGTTTATACATATTCTTTTTAGTTTACTGTATTCACCGACACACGTAAGTACTTTCGTATATTACACCTTCAATGGAGATTAATGTTCCAGATACCGACACGTCCGTTTCAATAAGTCTAATCTTCATGCATCAGATTGGCCATTCTCTAACACGCAACACATATAGTCCGCTTTATCTCGAGATCACCGTGTTTCTCCCTTCAATTCATTTCCGTTCTTAATTATTATTATTCGACGATGAAAGATATGTAAGAGTAATTGATCAATTTCACATTAACTCGTTTTAAAGTATTTTCAAGGATAAGAATATAATTTCGGATGAAGGCTGTTCTATGTTGCAATATATATATTTTAATGCGAATTTTTTATCTTGTCTTTTGTAATCATTTTCATAGGGAAAGTATTATTTACGACAATTTATCAAACGTAAGCAAATGTTACTCTAATATTTGATCCCGATCGTTTCGATAATTTTATGCTGCATTTAATGATTAAGACAATTCCAATTAGCCCATTGATTTCCTTAAGTCGCCAGTTAATTGATAAATTAGAACGTGGAATACGTTTGGAAATTTCTTTAATTACCCAGCCATCGCCAAATTTGGCACTCAATCGCGTTGCGCTCGGCTTTATTCGATTTCTCAATACCACTTTGCAGAACAAGGAAAACCGAGTGCTACAATCGCTGAGGCTGTGGGTTTGTTCCGGGGAAACGTTGCCAGTTTCATTGGCGGAACAATTCTTCGCCGCATTCCAGAACGATAATAAAATTCTGGCGAACTTCTACGGAAGCACGGAGATAATGGGTGACGTTACGTATCATCTCCTGAGTAATTCTAATCAACTGCAGTCGGCGGAAAAAGTGCCAATCGGTGAGAACCAACATCTTCATTCCCTTTTATTCAACCGAAACAGCAACGTTGATGAAATAATTATAAAAAAAGCAACTTAGTCGAACCCTATACAGGGTGCCTCTTGACCACGGGAATTCCTGCAAATGGCGGGTTGCTGTGGTGACTCTGAATAACTTTCTCCTTTACCAAAATGTCGGCTGAATCTCCGTTTTTGAATTATTAACACAAAACACTGGCCAATCAGAGCGCCCGTAGAGCGCGCGCTCATACCAGTGGCTCTCAACCGCGCTCGCCACTACTCTACGCGCGCTCTGATTGGCCAGTGTTTTTCGTTAATAATTCGAAAACGAAGCTTTAACCAACATCTTGGTAAAGGAGAAAGTTGTTCAGTGTGACCCCAGCTATCCCCCATTTCCAGGAGTTCCCATAGTTACGAGACACCCTGTACAGAAAGAATTGTACAATGATGATCGCAAACATTTCTTCATACGCCGTTCAGTGGAGTCTAATTGCTGTTAATATAATGCTGTTGTGTACTTGTAATATATTGTTAAAAATTTTCTTATTGTTCATTCGAATTGCATTTGAATTAAATTAAAAAACTAAGGAACTGCGAGCAAAGATATTTATCATCGTGGACGGAACGAACTCGAGCAATCCGATTAATATCGAGCAGGCTATAAATTCCGTGCGGCACAGTTTCAACGGAATTGTCGTCTGGGAAAATTGCACGTTGCGAAATTAAGGGGAGAACCGTGAAGGAAAACGGAACGGGGAAATCTGGGCGTTTCGAAAGATTCTAAATCGCTGTAAAGTCGCGTGAAATTAATGCCACGTGTATCTGGTCCGCAGGAAAGCCATTAGACAATTGCATTATTTACATCGTGAACAAGGAAATGCGACTGGTCCAGCAAGGCGAGGTTGGAGAACTGATAGTGGCTGGAAGGAACCTTGCAACGGGCTACATTCGTGACAACGGGTCTCGTAAATTCCAAGACAATCCTCACGCGATCGATCCAGGTAAAAATGTCACGCCTTTGTCCATCGATCAACCAATTTTGGATCGTAAATTACTATTTTTAAAGTTATCACGTTATTATTGTTCTGGAAAATCTCAGACACCCTGTATATGAGCCACTCATTGGGTCCAAACAGGGTCAAATCCACGAAACAAAAATATAAAAATTGTTTTTAAATATAGAAAGTGAAGTCAGCCAAGCGTTTTGGCAATAAAATTGAAAAAGCTTCAAAAAGTGGAGTCAACCGGTTTGACTAATGACCGGCTCGTTATATTAAATCGTTTAATGCGACATTGTTTCATATTTGAACAGAGTATTCGAGGATTTTTTGCACCGGTGACTATGCAAGAATATCGAAAGGGGTTGTGATGTACGAGGGACGCGTCGATTCGCAAATAAAAGTCAGAGGCCACCGGGTGGACCTCACGGAAGTGGAAAAGGTTGTGTCCAGATCACCAGGTGTAGACAAGACGGTGGTTCTTTGCTACAAGCCGGGAGAATTATCGCAGGTATAAATAGGACGTTCAATATCACTCGTCGTACGATGAAAATATAAATGAATAATTATGCATTCAGGAAGCGCGGTTCACCTTTTATACGATTAATGAATTTTTTCAGACGTTAATTGCCTTTGTAACAATTTCGAACGACTCGTCCACCTGTGCGCTGAAAATCGAAACTTTCTTGCAATCAACTTTACCCGTGTACATGCTGCCACGTGTTATTGTCGTGGACAGTATACCTCTTTTGACGAATGGAAAGATTGATCGCCAGGCGTTATTAAAACACTACGAAACTTCCCATCTCAACAATGGTACGGTATTAATTGTAACACATATAATCGTATATTATTTTTCAATGTAAACACAGCCTGTGGAACCATTTTTCCCACGAAATAATTACGAATATCGATCAATTATTCTATTACTAGTGATCGCTATATTAGAATTATTATTAATATAAATTAGCTGGCTTAACATTTTAACTCAATAATATAGACAATATCGACCTTATCAAAAACTTCAATGAACAGGATTATGTGTTTCATTTATTTTATTCTTCTTTAGAAGACCAGCAATGCATAAATAGCGACTGCGCTACATATTATAAAACTTCAACCAATGGAAGTACATTATTTATTCTCTTTTTTTTGTTTCTTTAGAGGACGAACAATGCATAAATTGCGATTATACCGGCGTGCCTGAAAAAGACCTCGCGAAAGCGAAAGTCCTGTTCCCTACGGTGGCGTCCGTGATCGGCGGAGGAGGCCGTGCAGACGTTACGCCGGATGCAAATTTCTACGAGCTAGGAGGCAACTCCTTGAACTCGATTTACACGGTGACGAAGCTCAGGGATCAGGGCTACGAGATAGGTATCACAGAGTTCATCACGGCGAAGAGTATGGCCGAGGTGCTGGACAGAATGAGGATCAGCACGGATGACGTGCACCTTGAGAACGATTTCAACGAGGAGGAGTATATTTTCGAGATGCTGAACGATTCTCATAAAGAGGACGCCATAAAGTAAGCAGTACTTCATGTGTATTACTTAAAGGTTCATTGAACGAGTTTTGATTTCCTTCACTATTTTCACGTTTACTATTCCATTCAATTTAAATTGATTGTACATTAAGTGAATTTAATGTAAACTGAGAAGTGTAATGTTTTAGCGTGAATTTTCTTTCTTCGATTCTTGCGAAAGTTTAAATTAGCTCCAAGCTAGTGGTCCGATCGGTTTGGTGCAGGATTTAATATTGACAGACTGCTGCCATCTATGGAACGAAGCTTCGAATACATTGTAGTTAAAGAAATCTTGTTTCGCAGGATTATTACAGAAAGCTTCTACAGCAAAGCGGATTTGGAACAATGGCTAATGCCAGGAATAGCGAGGGACGATTATCACATAATGATGCAAATTCTATGGGAACCATTAGTAGAGAAGAATCTAAGTTTCGCGGTGAAATCGTCGCGAGATGGCAAAACGATCGCCGTTGGTTTGAATTTCGATTTATGGGACGAACCGGAATTAATTCTCGACTCGAAACTGATGGTAGTCTTCGAGTTCTTGGAATACTTAGAGGGGCCGATTCGGGAAAGAAAATTGCCCAAAGGAAAGGGGCAAATTATACACAATTTCATGATGACTACGTGCAGCGAGCTGAATCCGGCTGAAAATGTAATCATGATGAAAAAGATGGAGGAATACTGTCTGCAGCTTGCCAAGAGGAAAGAATACGCTGGTATTTTCACTACAAACACAAGTCCGCTGACGCAGGTAATCACAATTTCTTGTCAATACGAACGTTATAATTATTACACAAAACAATGTTCACGTCGCCGTTTGCGACGCAAGTGTACGTACCTTCGTTCCGAGCCATCTGTGCGGATGGGAACATGGAAATTGGATGAGTTGAAGAATACGCTCGACCCTGATTGTTCCGTTTACTGTTACTGTTATGTCGAGCATCTTCAAACTTTGCAATACCTTCCCGTTCCCTTTATTGTAAAGTTCCAAAGCAACGCGGCGAATATTGCAATTTAACTTTCTTTCGAATTTCCCGCCAAAATGAATAATTTACTATATTTCTTTCTTACGCGCTTTTACAAGTAAAACTGAATTTCGTATACGATTGATGCGACTCTATTTTTGATTATTTTATTTCTCGCTGCAGCAACTCGGAACAGATATATTCGGATACGAAACGATGCTGACTTACCAAGTAAACAGGTACATTGCCCCGGACGGTACGCAACCCTTTGGAAAAGCACCGGACAGTCAACTGGCAATTTGCTCGTTAAAAATGATCGCCTAATATCCTCTGGAAACAGAACCGGAAATGTTAGCGATTCGAGTCGTGCTGGAACACGACTGTGCCCCTGTTGCTCATAGCAATAAAATGAATAAGCATGTGCGTTGAGAATTAATTTATTGTAATCGTACTAGTTACTTCATATCTCGTGTTTTTTCACGAGACAATCATTATTCTACGATTGCATCGCATTGAATGCGATCATTCGCAGAATTTAGTATAGCTTTCGCGCACATCGATATAATAAACTGACTATACAATAGAGTATGCGATCGCATTATTTGCGAGAACTTGTAAATATTTTTGTACATAGAAATAGCATTGCATATGCGCGATTGACTATTGTTTTTCTCGATTGCTTTACCTAAACATGAAATACTCGGAATAATATCTACATAAGGACGAATATTGCAGAATTATAGAAAATGTAATGGATACGAATTAATAGGTTAAGTAACTTACGGTGCGCATACGGCAACCGAAGTGTTACGAAATTCAATAAAAGAAGTTCACATACCTTCTGTCTCTTGATTTCCAATCGCCTTAATCTTCTGGAATATGCACGCAACATTTTGATAATACCCGCACTTTCACTACCCATTATAACACAAATAAATCACGATTAACGAGGCAAAACTCTTTCACTTTGAACACTTCAAACAAACTGGCGCGCATTACTTTTCGAATATCTAATTCACAGCTCTCCCGCAGATGGCAGCACGCGACAGTCGCATCAATGCGTACTGTTCAACAACTGTCAAACTTAACCTCGCGGCACGACTAATTTTAATTTATATGTAGCATAATTACACATATTTAAATGTTACAATAATTTGTTATGCAGATTTTCTGCGCAAAACTTAACTATCAGTACACTGTCTGTACGTATTAATGGAGCTTAACGATCTCATCTGACAGTAACACATATTTGTGCGAAATGGCACCACTCACGGATTTACTTTCGTGTAGCATAATCGAGAAAGACTCAAATGGCGATATATTATGGACCTGGTCTTATCCAACAGTCTCGGAATCGCAGAAGGCAGTTGTCGCCAGGAAATGTAACTTAGAACTCGAACACAATTCGCTGCAGGTGTTCGTATTGTCGAGGCACAAGTCTGAATGGTTCTACATTCATTGCAGCGAAGTATTCGATTCGGACAAGCTCCCGAAGGTGAGTTAAAAGTAATCTTAAAGGTAGGAACAATTGTAAAAGTTATTTTTAGTAAACTTTTTTACCAATAAAAGCAAAACGCAGATCAGCATAATGAGACTTCTATTTCCTTCTACTTCTAACTATTTTATTAATACAAAATATTGTCGCACGATACTCTCGAAACAATAATCTCTTCGGCTTCGCAAGCACTCCTGTTCTCTTTCGCATTCCAAACTATTCTGCTCTCCTTCACTTCCCCAACTATTATGCTTCGCGCACGTATCAGCCACTCCATATATTCTTTCACTCACAGTTTCCCTTTCATTCTATCTCTCATTTGCTCTCACTCATTTAGGACTCACACCGACACACACACCCTTGCCACGTGTCGCAGTTCAACCACGGGTCACCATGCACCAAACACTCCACGTGCATTCCTCGAAACTATTTACTCTTTCCTCGAGCTAAACATTCAATCGATCCACGTTCGACATTTCTACTAACACTCTTCATTCACACCATGCTTATCTTATAACTACCTCGACAAACCTCGAGACAGTACTATAAACCAAAGGCGCCAACAAACCTGGCCCTATCCGCTAATATACATATCCTAAAATCCACCAATACCACACTATTGATAGAAACATTTCGGCGAAGGACGAATCCGTAACGGAAATTATTATTTCTCAAACAGGTGAAACAATTTGCATTGGTTCTATTCGCCAAAGACTTTAATCCGAGAAAGTACGAAGTTCTTTCGAGAGTTCTGAGCAAGATGTATTGCAAGACTGGCAAACCGACGGAGATACTACAATTGTACCTGTCCGTATTTACAAAAGGTTCCTGCTCCACGCAAGAGAACGGAACGTTTGTTTCGGACGAATTCAACAGCCATTGTTCCATGTTGAATACAAATGCCAGGGAAATGATCAAAACGTTCGAATTGGAGACAATCTTAATATACACCGCTCTCCTGTTGAAAAAGCGGATAATAGTTTATCATCACAGCTTGGAGCAACTTTTGAAATGGATAGGAGTGTTCCCCGCGTTAATGAAACACAGAACGGATACAGATCATTTTTATCCATGGATCGACCTGATCGACGACGAATTGGCTGAATTGAAAGTACATTGACGAATCTATGCACAGTCGGATAATATTCCTTTGAACCTTAGCCAATTCTATTTTTTACAGGGACAGTCGCACTATATTGCGGGCTGTAGAAACGGCTCGATATCGTCCAGAACCGATTTATTCGACTTGCTTGTAAATATACCGGCCAGAGAAATTACCGTGGCACCGCACGCGAAAGGTAAAACGATATAAATGAACAAAACAATGTTGCACTCGAAGCAAACGTATTACATTATCGTTTTTTTCTCTCAGAAAGTCTAACCATGACAAAAACGCACAAAGAAATAGCCCTATTTATGATTCAACTGAGCGAGAATCAATCGTACACAGAGTCCCAAATAATATCCGAAATAAACGACAAAACGCAGGACCTGATAAATCAACTGATATCCTTCGCTCTGAGCAAAGGAACCGATGGAAAAGAAGTGGTTTCAGCAATGTCGATAAAAATGAAGAATTTCCCGCCCGCGGTGGAAAATTTTTTAATCAATCTAGGGGTTGCCGAAAATTTGTTTTCGTATTAATTTATATACATCTATATTTGTAAATATGTTCAATTGCAATACAAATTATTAAACGATTTCGTTTAGCCAAAATGTCGCAAAGATTGTTAATCGATCGACCAACTGCATTAATGAAGATTTGTCCATTTTAATACATCCTTAGTGATTACCTTAATCATTTAGCGAAAAAACAACTTACCTCGCTAATATCTTCGGTTCTATACGTCCACTTTCCAAGTCACCGCAAAGCGGACTGATTTAACAAAGTAAACTGAAAAAAAGGGACTGAGAGATTCAAATCCGCAATAACGGACCACTCGAATCAGGTGTAGCAACATTGCAAGCAGACTCCCTACATCTGGTGCCAACTTGCCCGCTGGGTATTTTTACCCCCAAAAAATACCATCGACACTATCGGAATAATTGCAACGAAATCTCGTGGTCCGCCCGACAAGGATGATCAATTAAATTCCGTTTCTTTTTTTCACCGCAATTTAACCAACCTCGCACCGATCATCGCCGCGAAACATCGGATCGAAGGTTGTTTGATTTGACTTGCATATTACGGGAAGCCATTTTTCCATAGTGGCCGCCTTTCATCCGGTACACGCGGTCGAAGTCCGTCGTGACAAACGTTGTGTAGTGGAGACAAAAGTGTATACCAGATTTTCCACGTAAACTTACCGGATTCTGCGATAGTTGTGTATGGTGTGAAATTAACTGTATTCGTGCGAAAAAATGGCGCGATACGGACAGAGACCTGAAAATGCTCTGAAAAGAGCGAACGGTACGTATACTATCCCGTAACAAGATGCTATGACATGGCCGATGGCTATTTAATGCAGATCCCAAAAATGCCCCACGCACATTCTGCACGGGCCACCACGAAATTCACCGGCGTCTGGCTCGATCGCGCGTACATTTTTTTCCCAATAATGGTTAGTCGTCCGTGTAACCACATTTCCTACTTGTCGTGTAAGGTTCATACCGCCTACAGTCACGTCAGTCCGATTTTTTTTTCTTCCGAAACATTAATTTCGCCCTGCCATATGTGCCCCGATGCGATATAATTGCGCGAGATATTTATTCTTGCGTGCAAAATTGCGACGCGAATTATCGCTCCGAAAGGTATATATCGTACGTTTTATTTCCGTGGTTTTTTATTCACGAACGAAGAGGAACGTTCCCTTGCTTTAAATAAAACAAGATCGTACGGTACGTGTCTTTCGTACGAGCGGATGGAGATTTGTATTACTTTCTCGTTTCGAGTAATACAGTTTTTCATTGCACATTTTTCGCGTTTTCTTCTCCTCGTACTGCTAACATTGACCTGACTTTGACAGTACAGATATAGATTTATTTGTTTCGTTATGTAAACTACGAATATATTTTATGCTAGCTCCCCGTCGAGAACATTTCATCGGTTCATATTCGCTTGGGCATTTCCTTTTTCAAGATGCATTAAAGACATACGTCCTTTCCTTTTCCACAGAATTTATCGAGGTAGGCAAACGAGCTCGAGCATTAGATACGTTGCAAGAAGTCTTCCGCAATAAAAAATGGACGTACAATTGGTCGGAGTCGGTCCTAGAACCGATTATGTTCAAATACCTGGACCTATGCGTGGAACTGAAGAAGTCGCACATAGCAAAGGAGGGCCTGTTTCAGTATCGAAATATGTTCCAGTCCGTGAACGTTGGAAGTTTAGAAAACGTCATACGAGGATACTTGCGTATGGCCGAGGAGAAAACGAATCAGGCGAGGAAGCAGAGTCAGCAGGCTGTCATAGACATAGACGATCTCGATAACTTGGCGACCCCCGAGAGCATATTGCTGTCGGCTGTCAGCGGCGAAGACGCTCAAGATAGAAGCGACCGAACGATCTTAACACCATGGGTGAAGTTTCTATGGGAGTCGTATTGCCAGTGCTTGGAATTATTAAGAACTAATGCTCACGTCGAAACACTGTACCATGATATTGCACGTATGGCCTTCCAATTCTGTCTTGAATACAATCGTAAGACTGAGTTTCGTAAACTGTGCGAGAAGTTGCGGAAACATTTAGAAGAAATATGTAAGTTGCCGGCGCTCGTTTCGAACGTTTCCATGAACAGGGCCGAGACGCAACAGCTGAACTTGGAAACGCGTCTGAATCAGCTCGATTCCGCGATTCAGATGGAACTCTGGCAGGAGGCGTTCAAATCGTCCGAGGATGTGCACGGTATGATGAATTTGTCTAAGAAGCTTCCGGTGCCGAAGACCATGGCCAATTATTACCAGAAATTGGCCATGGTTTTCTGGAAGGCGGGGAACTATCTTTTCCATGCCGCCGCGTTGTTTAAATTGCTGCAGCTGTCCCGCGACATGAAAAAGAACATGTCCCTCGAGGAGCAGCAGAGAATGGCCAATCGCGTGCTATTGGCCACCCTGTCTATACCACTGCCGTCGGCTCACCCTGAATTTGATCGGTTCATCGAAACGGACAAGAGTCCGTTAGAGAAGGCTCAAAAGCTCGCGACACTTTTAGGACTCACGCAACCACCGACCAGAGTATCTCTGCTCAAAGATATCGTTCGCCTGAACATCGTGAATTTAGCGTCGCCGCAGCTGCAGGAATTGTACTCCTGGCTCGAGGTTGAGTTCCACCCTCTGGAGCTGTGCAGCCGTGTGGACTCTGTCATTCAGACGCTTCAGGCGGACGAGAATAGTCCCCTGGTTCAGTACATTCCTGCCTTGCAAGACGTGACGCTTGTACGTCTGGTTCATCAGATATCGCAAGTTTATCAAACTGTACAGTTCGCTAGACTCTTGGAATTGGCGAAATTCACGACGGACTTCCATTTGGAACGTCTGCTGGTGGACTGTGTAAGATACAACGACATGCAAATACGAATTAACCACGGGAAGAAGTGTGTGCATTTCGGTGTCGATCTATCCGAAGCCCAGAGAGAAGACCATCCGGATGGTCCTGTGTTACAGGCGATGCCGTCTGAACAGATTCGCTGCCAATTGGTAAATATGGCCACCGTGCTGCACCGTGCGATCAACATCATCAACCCGCACAAGAAGAGAACTGAGAGGGAGAAGTTGCGCACCGCTATGGTAGGGCATTACCACGAAACCAAGATGAAGGAACACCAGAGAATCCTGGGCAGGCACAAGATCATAGAAGAAAGAAAGGAGTACATCGAGCATATAAACACCGTCCGTGAGGAAGAGGAGATGCGAAGGCAGGAGGAGCTGCAGAGGCAGCAGATGCTTGCCGAGCAGAAGAGACTGGAACAGGAGAGGGAGGAGCGAGAGAGGAAACGGCAGCAGAGCGAGATCCAGCAGATCAAGGATCGCCACCTGAAGGAGAAGATGCAGCAGATATCTCAAACTAGTCACGGTCAGAAGGTGCTGAAGAAGCTGGACGAGGACGAGATCAAGAAACTGGACGCCGAACAGATCGCGGCACGCGAGGCGGAGGAATTGCAGAAGGAGCGCAGGGAGATGCAGCAGAAATTGAAGTCTCAGGAGAAGAAGATCGATTATCTGGAGCGTGCCAAACGTTTGGAGGAGATACCACTGCTTGAGAAGGCGGTCGAGGAGAAAATGGAGTTGGCCAAGCAACGCTGGGAACAGCAGGAGGCTGAACGAATAACGGCTGCCATTGAGGAGAGACAGCAGGCTGTCACGACTCGTGAACGCATGGCAAGGATGAAGGAGGATCACGATAGTTTCTTAGCGAAGATATTGGCCGAACGTAAGAGTATTTATTTAGAGAAGCTGGCGGAGTTCGAGAAGGTGTTGAACGAGGAGAGGGCGAGCCGATTGTTGAATCGTAAGCTGGAGCGCAAGGCCGATCGTAAGGCTAAATGGGAGAAGGAGCGGGCTGAAGCGATTGAGAGAAGACGTATGGAGGAGCTGCGTATTAAACAGGAGGAGGAGAAGCGACGCTTGGAGGAAGAGAGAACGAAGAGGGAAGAAGAGGAGAGAGCCAGGCGCGAAGAAGAAGAGGCGAAGGAAGCTGAACGTTTGGCTAAGCTCGAGAAACAGGCGGAGATCGCTAGGGCTAGAGAAGCTGAGATAGAGCGGAAGTTGGAGGAGGATAGGCAGAGGGACAAGGAAGTGTCGGGTGCATGGAGACGCGGGGAACAGCAACAGCAGCCGCAACAACAACCGCAACGTCATCGTGTGCAGGACAAGCCAGGTGCGTGATGATTTATTCTCAATAGATACAAGCATCGTATAATCATTTCATTTTCTTCCGTTTATTTCTCTAGCCGTCGAAATGTCGTGGCGTCGTCCCGTTGAGCCGAAAGATGACGCTGTTAAAGAGGATTCTACGCGGTGGAAGAGGCGCGACGCGGACAAGTGGCGAAAAGACGACGAGAAACCGAAAAAAGATAACGCAGATAAATGGAGGAAGGACGACTACGATAAGGACGATATAAGGGATAGAGATCGAATAGATAAAGATCGTGGAATGGAGGGCCGTTCGGTGAATGCAAGTTTCTTCGTTGATTACTATCATTTGTTATGTCGCGGCTGGTCATGGTGGAATATATTTTGAAATATTCTATAGATGCGTGAAATTCCACGCGACCCAATGGCGGATGGATCCCGTGGTCGTGGCAGAATGCCCGAACGTCGTGCCCCACGTCGCGACGACATGATGCGTAATACTAGTAGTCAAAATTGGCGCGACAAGGTCGACGGCATGCAAAACTCGCCACGAGATTTGCCAAGACGCGACGAGAAGTAAGTATCGTTCTATTAATTCGTAACTTAATTAGGCTGCGTGGAATAAAGCGTAGGGGAATAAATGTTAATATATACGTATGTATGATAGGCGAGACGACCCGAAAGACGATAGACTTCCACCTAAACAGGACGAAAGAAGACGACCTCCAGAGGACGACGGATGGTCCCAGGTGAGCCGGCGTTAACGTAGGAGACGACATCTACCTATAGAGGCAACGTTTATTATCCTACGAGAACAGTGCATACGCAGTTAGACATTTGCCTGAAACTACTGATAGGCCCAACTCTACTGTTTTGTGCACCGCTTCAATTTCTCTTCGAAACATACTCGTACTATAACGGTAACAGAAAACAACCAGCACAAAGATCGATGGAGTCGCAATCAATTCACACGCGCATTACGAACCAACACTACCGAGCGACACGTAATGTTAGAACACACGACGATGAGATTGAGTTTTTATGATTTTTCTAAACCACGCAATAACAAATTTTCTAAATCGACCACGCTGCATCGTAATGTATTAGCCTTGTAAAAAAGAAAAAAACCGAAAAGAAATGAGAAACTCAGAAAAGTTAGACTGTATACAATACAAACCGAATTAGCGTATCGCATACGAAGTATGAATCAATGTACAGAGCAGAAGGGATGGTGAACTGTATGAGTGCTGATGACACTGAATTGGATAGGCTGAACCTAATGGCAGAGGTTGAAAGTCTCAAAACATGAATAAAGTTCTCTTGTGTCCCAATTCGTACGTTAATTTTTTTTTATATAAACCCGGTATGCAACGCGCGGTACCTTTTCCTTGGGGAAGAAAGAAAAAAAAATGAACAATCGCGCGACTTCGAAGGATTTATGATAGTCTTCGGCACACATGCGTGGCAACGATTTTTTAGCTTGTACGATATAACATGTCAGATTTTTGAGACGAACATAAGAGCCAGACCTCTTTATCATGGTATAAATGAAAATCTACGCATCTTATTCGTATTGTCTTTTTAATTGTTTTATTACATTTATGGTATAGTTAATAATTAAGATACTACGTAATAAATAAATCACAACAGAGTATCAAACTCCATTTCTATTTACATCCTACGAAACATCGAGAAAAGAAAGGTTCTTTTGCGACCTTGGTTAAGTTGACTTGTCGTTTCATTGTCGTAAAAAAAAGGAACGACAAAAACACGCTGTATACTAAAACAATCGACGACCTATTTTTTTTTCTTCATTTCGTTTACCAAAGAGGCAAGATACACGTCATCCTTACGAATCTAGTTGTTAATTGTGTACTGTATGGAGAAAAAGAACAAGACAGAACAAAATTAATTATAGTCTAACAAATGCGTGTGAAAAATAGGTATTCCAAACGGTCGAAGAATAAGAACGAGTAGCAAAACTATTCTAGATAATAAGTCGTTGAACATGATTCGATGATGATGAATGAAATATACTACACATTTGTTACAGTAGAGCTATTTACGAAAAATACAGTATCATAGTTCCACACGGTGTTACAGCATACGCTTTGTCAAACGCATCCTAAATTATTGAAGATATTTCGGATCACCCGATATTACGGTGCAAGCCCATAATTCCGCGTCAGAAAACGATCAATTACACGGCCCAGTTTCCAGTCTGAATAATTTGAGCGTTCATGTTTTTAAATAAAGCGCTCAAATTAAATGCATTCCAATCGCAACGTTACAAAAAAAAAATGCCAATTTTCCTCCATCCTTTTTATTTCACGATCGACTGCCCCACATTTTAAATTCGACTGTACGCGAATAAAATTTACGTTGGTTCTTTTTTTTACACGTTTCATCGAGCATCGTATAGGTAACAACTGGAAACGTATAAAAATTCGATTCGTGTACGAAGAATACCCCAAATCCTTCTATGAATATGTATCAACAACGCTGAAAAACGTTATACATATTCCCTTTGGCGTGGTCGTTTTATTTTTCGCTCAACAAAACAGAAAAAGGCAGGACTATAGTATCAAAACCAACGCCAGCTGGGACGCACGTATTATGGCACACGAACGTCTCGTTCAGGAAATATATAGATTGTAATAAGCAGTCGCTACATCTACTTCAGTTTCCCAAATCGTGCATATTTTAATCTGTATTTCCTAAACATTACGCTGGCGACAACAGTAACCACCATTGTTAGACAAACCTGGTCGAAACCGTTCCAACGGTATGCCACAAGCCCCAACTCGCGTGTGCCTAAAAAACACTAGAACGGCGCAGCCCAGGAAAGTTACGACGCTAAGTCGTTAACAAACATCTAGGAACTTGTTACACGAAGAGCAGGATTATCGGCAGCCTGCTTTCTGCTTAATCGACTGCTGATGCCTCGATGAGAGCGCGACAACGCGCTGTGTAATTTCTTTAATGGATCCTTTCTCCCTTTGAGTCGTTCGAGTCTCGAGGGTCTGGCGGATTCAATACAGCATTATTGCCGCGGCGGTTTTTTCCTCCAGTGCCGGAATTGTCTCTAGTCGTTCAATCTTGTCCCGTCCCGAGCCCCAGCCGACTAATGCTATGCTGATTAAATGCACCACACCGGCGCACACGACGAGCCTGTAACAGCAACGGGCGGATATTATGACCGTCTCAAAGACATCTCTTTAGAAATCCAACTGCTTCGATACGTTGTACACAGTCGAACTTTTCTATTCTTAAAGACTGCTTTTTGGTTGGATAATTACTAGTGATAGTAAATAAAATATATTGCGCCAGAGCAAAATTGTCTCAACGTTCTTAGAAACGTCTTACTAACAGAGATAGTAAGAGGACCAGATGGGTGCACTTGGCTAGCCCAAAGGACCGAGGTTGTAAAATGAAACAATACGCATTCGCAGGTACAAGTGGGCCCAGTTTCAGAGAGAATTTCATAGTGAAACGAGCCGCTTTAAATACATTGATAGAGAAAAATATAATGGTCATTTTATTTAGCACACCATATCTAATAATTAATGAAAAACACTGGCCAATTAGAGCGCCCTATTAATCAGCTGAGCCAGCTCGTTGGTTCACGACCGAGCGCGGTTGAGAGCCACTGGCAGAAGCGCGCGCTCTACGAGCGCGATGATTGGCCAGTGTTTTTCGTTAATAATTCAAAAACGAAGCTTCAACTAACATTTTCACAAAGGAAAAAGTTGTTCAGAGTCGCCCCAGCAACCACCCCATTTCATTAGGTTTTTCGGTTAGTTACGCAACACCCTGTAGGATAAATTACGATATTAAGGCCTATCGTAATTTATCCTAAATTTATAATAATTGGAATCGAATGGTATTTTTGTGACCGGTTGGATGGTAACGTTCTGTACACACGAATCCAATGACGCTTCTTCTATTCATACACTCTATCGTTGATTTGAAAGGCCGGTCTACTAATGGAAATAGAAAAACGTCCAGGATATCGGACAGCGTGCATAAAACTTGCCAATGACCGCAAGAGTGTGGTATCCGTCGGTGAAGCTTGGCTGAGTTTTGTACCGTGAATACGCGGGCTCTGTTGAGCGAAAGAATGGTGGATCTCTTACCAGAATGAATAACCAAGCTCGGTGGAACCTTCGCTGGTCCACATATTGTCGATGTCCTCCTTTGGAAGAACGTTGAAGTACAGCTTGGTGTAATACTGCGCCAGCCAAGTGCTCGTGCTCGCCATGCACATTAATACTGAAACCAATAATCAATCGAACAGCTGATCAAGAAGCATTCAACATTCCTTTGCAACGCTTTGCCGTTAATAAAATAAATGTAATATTCCTCGATATCGTGCGTTTATTTTTATTACTGTCACGATAATTATTGTATATTTAATCTTGACACTCACGCGTTAAGATATTGATGAAATACACTCCTGGATCCGAAAGGATCTTCGATCTAGGGGACGTCGCTGTATTTAAAACGGCGAGTAGCGCAGCCAGGGCGGCTGTGACGAGGGCGGCCGATGTTGTTGTTAACGTACTGATCCAGAGGCCCCAAGACATCACTGCTGGATCCTGCTTGATCATTTGAGGTACTGAAACGAGACGAACGATCATTTTATACATTAATTTAAATAATTGCTTTTCCACTGCCTTCATCTTAGTAACAGTAATAAAGATCAACGATCCGGGCCTCGTTAACTCACGTTTATGTTTCGGTCGTTTGCATTCAAACACTGGAACATCTTCAGCAACGCTATCAATTTGTGATTAAAAACGGCGGGTCAAAAGGAGAATTTGTAATATTCCCAAACTAGCCGGGTGATAAATATTATTATCGTCATTATCCAACATAATCATCGTCGCCAACATTATTATTATTATTATTACTAGGTATCAAGGAGCATCTTCAGCAATGCTATTAATGCACAATTAAGTACAGGAGGATAGAAGTAAAATTTATATTTTTCCTAGAATATCGGGTTAATTTATTCCATTGTTTGAAGACTACAAAAAATAAGGGTGCTATTATTATTTTTCTTATTTTGTTAATCATCGTCAGCAGCATTATTATTATTCTCGTGCTGCTTGTTATTATTACTATTATTATTATTACTGTAAAGCGACTCTTCGTTAGCATAATGTTGAATGTACCCGATTCGAAGGAAAAATTTCATCCGCTCCACCCAAGCCAACCGAATCGCAGTTGGATTGGCGTGCAAACTCAAGTTTATCGCAGGGCGTAATAAATAATTAAGCGTGCAGTAAATATGTACTCTTGCTTCGGCGAGATCAAGTTATGTTGCATCGCAAATAACGGACTATTTAATTAGCCCCGGGCCGGCTTCTCGGGGAATTGCCAAGTTAACAGCTTACGTCCACGAAAGGACATCCGTGGAATTTCTCGGGCCATACCTTGCGTACGACTTGAAGCGAGACCTTCCTTTTTTTTTTATTCACGGCGAATAATTTGTTCCCGGACGGTTTCGATTCGAGCATCAATTTATGTAAAAGTTGCTTCCAATTAATCTTGACGTGAGAGCATATAAGATTAATATTGATGTATCTTTTTTTGTGTACTAATTGTGTAATAATAATACTTTGCACACGTTTGGGAATATTCTAGTAACTTTCTTGCTTATATCTTTTTATTTCTCTGACACGATTTCTCGAACTCTATATCAAATATGAAGGTCAAACAAGATTTATATGTATACGTACGTGAATAATGCGGAAAAATCGAAGTCGAGAGAAAAAAATCGGAGAAACACGAAATAATGCAGAAAAATCGAAGTGGACAGAAAAAATCGGAGGAAAACTTTCGACATTTTAATGCTCGCCGTGGTCAGCATCGTCGTTCGACGATACGAGGTGGCGAGGCACGTGAAAGTCGACCACGAGGCGCAAAGCGATGGATTTTTGTACGCTCAGAAACCAGTTTCAGCTCCTATTGTTACAGAGAGTCGCGACTACTCTCTCGCATGGAATCCTTCCCTCCGGCCCCGCTTTTCTTCATTCAAACCGTTTCTTCTGCTCGCCTCTACGCGTGGGTGTTGCAAAACTTTTTTTTTGTCCCTGACGAAACCTCCAACGGGAAGGAATTAGAAGCAATCTCGACGTTTCCAAACCCTCCGCCGTGTCCCCGTCCTCGTCGTTGAATAATCCGGACAGAGTGTGTAATGGCAGAAACGAAAGTTAGATAATGTTCGTCGTATTGCGACGAAGAGGAATTATTTTTCTCTCGAGGAATATTTATCTATCTATTTATTTAATCCTATTTGACGGGTCTATGCCAGAATAGTCCTTACTAACGAAACGGGTAAATAGAGAATGGTACTTGTATCTATAAAATCGCCACTATTTAGAGTGACTGTAGTGACACCTAGGTCTCGAACTGATGGACTAAAGAGTAATGAATGTAGAAGATGCCGAGTTGGATCAATCAATTTCCCCCTGAGGAGATATAAATATATATTTTTCTTTGCTGTTTATAATTATTGGACGCTTATTTTTCCACAGTTCGCGACGATGTTAATAATAGTAATAATAATATTTATTTATTTCTTAGCCTTACGGCTTAACTAAATTTATCCCCCTAGTCTTTTCCTTCCTTTTCCTTTCTAGCTGTCTCACCCAGTTCAGTGCTTTTTCTCTTACCCTTTCATCTATTACGAGGGTGTTAATAAAAATATGCAAGAGAAGTGTTTCCATCCTTTTCGAATTCGAAGAATAGTGATACTTTTGACAGAAAATATTCGCGAGTCTCGGCTAAATTGATTTCGACTACGGAAAATCTCTATGCGATAATGGAAACTAAAATAAAGGAGTACCGTTCCATGGACGATAATTTAATTCTCCATTCGCCTTTGCTGTCAGGCGTATGCCACGTTTAGTGATCAAAGGGAACGAGAGTCGCGTGCATCGACGCGATTAATTCTTCTCTTGATTATCAATGAACGATGTCGAACAAGAAAAGCAGTGACAGAGGAGGAATTAATGAACGATTACGCCAATTCTATTGCGACACGCATACGAATGACCGGGCCGTAGCCTTACAATAAAACGTTCATTGTTATTGACCTCACGATTCAGACGATCCGTCGACAGGTGCGATAATTGTACAGGTAATTATGGAAATGCCTTCGAAATTAAATCGACGAAAAAGTGAGGATACTTGAACAGCTGTAACTTCGTGAAAAAAACCCGAAATGACGGAAAAGAACAATAAAACAGGCAAGCAAAAAACAAAAGAAAAATTCCTCGCCGTTTCAATTGAATCGAAAAATGTTTATTCCCCAGCGGAATTAAAGGTTCAAGCAGGAGAGCAAGAGAAAGCACGGATATCGAGGGAATAATGAGAAAAATGGTAGGAAACCAAAATGGCAGTTTGCCAATAGGACAAACTGTTTTCCCTGAACGTTCCCCTTTCGATTCTGTGCGCCGTCCGATTTATGAACCAGGCCTCCGTGAAAATTGCAGACGAAATAAAGAAAGCTCCTGTTGCAGCGCCTGAACGTTGGAACTCGATATAGGCGAAGGCAAAGAACGTCGCCTAGATAAATCGGTGAAATTGGTGTACGATGGAAAAGTTTCAATGCGGCTGACAATCGATACCCTGTGTTCGTTGCTGTGCCGCTGTTGCTACGGCTGTGAAATTAACGGAGAAAAGTATACGGGAAAGTAAATGTCGCGGGTATATCATTTGTTCGACAGGAATCGAGTGCAAAAAGAATTTCACCGCGGTTGTTATTCGACACTCAGCTGCCACTGGGTCAAACTACTTGGCAACGAGAGTCTAATTACTGTTCTACGGCATTCTCCAATTTCCATTGGTTCTGTGATCTGTACATTGAACTTCGAAGTCGACTGGAGGGGAAAGGGTGAACTCTAATTGGAAGGCTGAACCTGGGAACATCGAGAACTTGGAAAAACTGTTAACTCTTTCTCATGAAAGAATTCCGACGTGAGAATATCAAAAAAAAAAGAATGGAAAATATTTTGTTAAAATCGTTCAGGCTATCGAAATTCGAGACTTCTGAAATTTGAACCCACTGAAATTCTAGCTTGGAAAAATTGTGGGCTTCCCCGTTATTTCAAATCGACTCGAGTTTAGACGTTGCAAATGCAAATTGGACAGATGAAAAGTAACAAAATTGACAGCTTTTTCATTCGAATTGAAAAAGCTTTTGCATTCGTTTAAATATAAAATAACGTAGAACCACGTCGATGGTAGCAAACGATGAATCAAATAAAATCTGTTTAATGAATTTTCGTTTGAATAATTTCAATTCTTTTAATTAAATACGTGGACCAAGGTTCTAAATGGTTCGAGATCAAAATTTTGGGTAGGAAGGGGAGGTGAACAGAAGAAAATACTGTCTCTGCGAATCGAGGATGCAATACAGAACGTTTACTGGCGAGGAAAGCGAATATCTCGTGAGGGACATGAAATGCGACGAGAAAATTGGTTCTGTAGACAGGGTGTCCCACACGAAGTTTCTGCAGAAACAGATCAAAATGTCTGACGCGTTGGATCGAAACAATTTCCACGATCTGCAATAATTTAACGCCACAGTTTATTCGCACGGTGCCAGCAGACGAAACTCGGGGTAAAAATATTCTCTGATAAGCTTCTGGTAAAGAGGATGAAAATTTCCGATGCAGTGGCTCTAAACGATAAATCTTCTTTTTTTGTTTACATCTATTTCGTTCATTTTTGTCAATAAAGTATTTGCAAATGAATTACAGAATCATTGCCCAAATAGACAAGGAAATAATGGAACCATTTTCTTGCAGCGAGAAATGACGATACTGATTGCGAGATTCATTTCTCAGCTTTGCGATTGCACTGAATAAAATCGAATAAATCGAGATTCCAATTTCTGCTTCATGAAATGCGGTGCAACGCAATTCGATGCCAATTAATTCGTTATAAACTGATTTAATCTCGACCAATTTAAGTCCCAAAAAAAACTCCATGTTCTTCCATGTTCTCTGTCACTATGAAACGCAGTACGATATCAATGATAATCATTGCCCGCAATGGTGTTGAACGTTACTGCACCAAACTGTGCCTCGTAAAACGGTCTTATGCGTACGGTTCACGTTTTGCGTTTGGCCTCGTGCGAAAATTATGCCGCGTGAGACGAACCGTTATACACGGTGAGCCTATGAAAGGCTATAGCCGGATAAGGGGCTAAAATGTGCGGTATAATTCGATAGCTTATCAAGAAAAAGCAATTTGTACCAAGTTTAAACCTTGTAACGACTGGGAGGGTAATTACAGCGAAAAAACAAAAATATAGTTTTTGCTAAATATCTCCCATGTTAGCGCATTCAAAATTTTGAAAAAAATCTGAGACACTGTAATGCCTGAGGCACATATTATAGAATTTTTACAGATTTTTCGATTGGAAACCCGAGCTGCGAAAAAATAAAAAATGTAGAAAATGCTGAAAACTGCCAATTTTGTATTGACGGAATCGGAGAACCACAATTAAACTTTTTTTGTAGGTACATGGAATTGATACTACTACTCTCAATTTTTTTCAGATTTTTTAATTAGGTGCGCCGCGTTTAAAAAAATTAAAAACCGATGCGAATGTTCAGGCCTGCGTATACAGCTCGTCGATCACCTGTATACCGATACACTCCACCTTGAGGGTAAAATGTTACAGGAGAACGGATGTTTTCGCTCCAGTGGCCAGGACCGCCATTGTATCGCCACTTACGGCACGATTACAGTTTCCTTCTGGCAATAAATGATTCCAGTGTCGGGATTGACGTTACACGCGAGCATCGTGTGCACCAGGCTTCACCATAATACAGGGTGATTCACGCAACTTGCACACGTCAAATAACTTTTAAATCATACATGTAATCTGAAATTGTTAAATACGAAAGTTGCAGGGTATCGAGGGGGGTATCGCACGGTGTGCGTGACTTTTTTATTAGCGGAGGCGTTTAGGAGATTCGAAGGACAACTTTGTTATTTCAAATGGAACGATACATTTTTCTCACCGCAGATCGATAGAGTGTTAAATTGTGAGTAGAAAAGATTAAACCTATGGTGATCCGAAACCTAATGGTTGACGAGATATTTCAGGATAATGATGTGTGCGAATTACGTGACTCACCCTGTGTAGGTAAAGTTTTGTTTTAAATAATTATTCGTATAATACGGCGTTTCAGAATTGTATACCTTACGTATATCGTCGGTATATTCTTTCTTGCGGACAGGTAAATTATTCCGAAATTATGTCGGCGCTCAGGGTATTATTTTATAAATAATTTGTTTTCATTTTTCAGCGGGAATTCGAACGTTGGTAATAAGATGAAAATGGGTCAGGCAATTCAGAACTTTCCCATAAGGGTGGAGTCAGTTTCGTTTAACGCGACGCGGAGTTTGTGGATTTCTTTAAATGAAACTGAAATCGCGAGGAATGCCTGGATGGGATATTATTCCTCGAAGGAAAGATTATCTTTGCTTCTCATTTATCCGCGTGGGGCTCTTAACTTTTTGCTCCTGAACGTTTCTTTGCGGTATTAACGGTAAAGCGTGTAATTAGATTTCCTGATGAATCGTATTACGCACACGAATTCAACGAAAGCCATAAACGTAGGAATCTGCATAGAAAGGCAACTAGCGCTGATTGCGTTTACAGGTACTGTCGAATGGCAGCAATGTAAAGGTATGGAAAAATAGTCGCGCGTTATATGTAGCGAGCAAAATAGAAATGGAATGGAAGTAAATTTAAAAAGAAATGGCGATAAACCAAAAAATTATATTAACATTAACTGGTATCAACCGAATGATTATTAATGTTAATAACGCCGTTTCGTGTATCGATCTATTTAATTTAACACCTTCTCCTCTTAAAGTTCTTAAACGATCACTGCATAGTTTGCCACTTAAACAACTTCAACCACTTTAATCCCCTTAATTTTTCAATTCTAGTTATACATATTTATTTTATATAAAATTCCTACCTCACTTTGTCGCTATTATTGAGCATTGCACTAATGGGCCCGTATAAACAAACAAACAAATAAATAATTTTTCGCGCCTCCAGCAACAGAAATATTCTGTCTCATTAAGACAATCGAATTCTAAATACGCACGCAGAAAATAGCAACGAAAATGTGTACGTTTATAGACAAGTAGAATCGACGTGAAAAATAATCGGAACATACGAAGCAAACGCGTCGCCGGATAAAACGCCATTTGTCAACAGCGAGCACGGTTTTATAACACGATTTTACGAGCATTAACAAAACGGTCCCGCAGATCGAGCAGCTCGCAGTGAAACGTATAACTGATCCAAGCACGGCGATTATCAAATGGTAGATTTATAGCAGATACGAGGGTGACTCTGGTGTTCGCCATCTAGCACAGAAATCGTGTGCAGGTACAGTTATGCTGAATGAGATTCCCCGGTCTGGCCAACTATCCAACAGAATTTACGACCCCGGTATCGCGAAGGGTGTACAGGGTGTGCAGCGTAAAAGTATCCACGATTTTTTTAATTGCTTCAAATAATAACTTGGCGAAGAAAAATTGACGTGCAAAATGATTGGGTTTCGGTGGCCAATGAATTGCAATAATTACAATTTATTTTAATATATGTATAATTAAATATATTATGGTAGACCGAGGCGAATCGGATCGAAATAAGAATTTAGTTGAAGTTTGTTATGTTACTATGGAAAAATCGTTTAGGGCGTACATACACTCCTCACCCCCTCTCTCTCTCACCCAAAGTAGCAACTAATTGAGCTGAACATTTGTTTCTACGACAAGACGGATATGAGGAAATATTCTTTTCCTTTTTCCTTCAGAATGTTTAACATTTGATATCAAATTTAATTATAACCATTCACGAGGAAAAAAGGATTTCCCCGTCGTTGATCAATACAGCCAAAAATATATATTGGTAAAGGAATAATCAAGATTAATCTCATCGACCGATGTCACCGCAGATTTGTACCACCTAACGAGCCCAGGCCATTGTACCCGCTCCTTGTTCTTTTTCTATCCAAGATAAGAATCACATTCCCGTCGAACGAAAGTTATGTAAACCGCGTCGTTGGTGAGAAACTCGTCAGAAGCTCAGATTAGCCAGCGGAGAACAGATTGAATAATTTAACAGACCAGTGTCCGTGTCCAGTACACGATCGTGGCGAAAAACTACGTGGTCAGTGTTTTAACTCATAAACTTCATAGTAAATTGAATTGAGTAAACAACGGCGATATTTCCTGGTAAGCATTGCGGTTGGCAGTCACCTGAACTAGATACCAGCCCGCATTCTGAATATTCTACAATCCCTGAACTCTAAGTTCGGCCGCGAAATAAGTCTGAAATAATTCGCGCAGGGCGCGACAATTATTTTTAACAATTAAAATTAATGCAACAGGTTCGCCATTAATCGGATCCCCATTACCTGTGGCAATTATGCGTTAACCCATTCTCCGCCAATGTCCCATTTTTGGGATACTGTATTTTAATTATACAGTTCATTTAATTTTTTTGTTTTTTTGAATTGCGGCTGGTAATGGGCTAAAGAATTATTTTCGTGCGAAATCTATAATATTTCTGTATATGTGGATTCTGAATAATTTGGATATTTTAGATCCTGAAATTTATTTGCGAAATAAGCCTAAAATAATTTTGCATACAATACGACTTAACGCGTTTGTTATTGGTTAGATTTTCTTTACTCATTGTGAGCACAGTTGAACGTGTCAAACTTTTGTTGGATGACCAGCCCTTGAGTCACCGATGAGTGTAATGCCCGCGGAACCTGGCCTAGACAAAGTCAATATTATGCACTAGGGCAGTAGCCAGCGATATGACTACTGCCAAGGGCAAGACTTGTCGGCTAAGGCGACAACAACAAGGGCTAAGGTCAGCCTTTCCCCCCTAAAAATCACAATATGTTGTAAGAGATTTATTGTATAAATGCTAATACAGTTGCAAACTAAACTATTGACAGGAGAATACTAATTAACAGCCTACTAATTAATAACTAATTCTAATTAAGATTAATTAAAAGGCTAACTAACGCATAACGGACGGCTCGTACAACGTACAACGACTGTGTGTCCTCCAGCGCCTCAAGCGACACGGTTATAACATATATAAAGGCTGCTTACAATACATAAAGACCGCTTACAATATATAGTAGCGGAATAGCTACTGTAAGTAGAATAGTTTTGGACGCGACCCACACCGTTACTCTGTCGCGCACACTCGCCACGTTACTCCTTATATATTAAAACTCTCATTGCAAAATTAATTGTTGAAACACGATTTCGTTTAACCCCGGAATCCAACACTTTCTACTTTTTAATGATAAAACAAATTTTGTCACATTGTACCGTTTCGAAATTTCGAGATTATTTTCCACGGGTATCATAAAAATACGTGTCGATTCGAATCCAAAACGAGCACAGCGAACGTGTCAAACATTTCCAATAATTATCAACATTAAAATAATCGTCCATCACGCAATAGCGAACAGCTTGAAAATAAACAGCTCGGTCAAACTGACAACAGTTTGAATGTAAAGTAGAATCAACAAAAAGATCAAGCGCAGGCCTCGAAACGCACGGAAAGCAGTTGACGCGGAAAGCAGTTTAATTAACACCTGGTAATGCGTTTCTGTCGTATAAGTAGCATAACAGCCATGCTTGGTGGAGCAAATACATGGAGACCGTAAAAACAGTTGGAAGAGAAAACGATGGTATTCCTTGAGTAGAGAGTATATACATATTAACAGTTCAGGGACGAAGCGAATCTGAGCCATTAACCGTGACATTAAACTCATAACGCAGAGCTGTAATAGTAATTGGAAACGCATTTGATGGTGCTTCGATAAGTGCAAGCACAGGATGTCCCAATAGTTTGATACAGGATACTTGGAGAAGATCCAACGGATGATCAAAGTTCAGAGAGGAGATACGAGAAATAAAAAAACTCGCTAATATCCGAATAGAAAGTGATCTAAAAAATACAGAGCGCCGCCAACAAACTGTATGCACAGTTTAAATGACTGTGGACACAAAGTTCGCTAATTGTAAGCAAGATGCATCGAGATTTTGTCATTGAAGTCAAAGTAAATAAATGTGTATGCATTGGTCTATCCACATTTCAATCCAACACTGAGCACATACAGTGTGACATTTTTTTGAGGACACTCTATATTCTATATAATCAATACGGGGCCAAGAAAATCAATCGCAATGAAATCGCGGAAATGAAAAATGACCCCAAACTCGCTAGCAATATCCATCACCAAACACAACAAAATAAAGAGAAATAGAACAAGAGGACTCACCAGAGATGTGATAAGTTCTCCAGCCGTAAGCGACGTTGAGTTCCTTCTTCCCTTGAAGCAGGCCAAAGTGTACCCTGCCAGCACTTTCTTGGGGATTAGGTGTTCTCAAGGGTCGTGCCTCCACCCAGTGTTGCGTGACCAGGGCGGCACAGACGAGGCCTCCACCCAGCAAGGACAAGAAGAACGTCGCGAAGATCGTGCCCCTTCGAAACATCGACGTCATCCTTGGTTCACGGGGCGAGCCAGCCTTCGGATAGTTCGAGATCACTGGACAGAGGAGAAAGAAAGGAGTAGCAAGTCATACCGGATGCACGGCTCGCATTCCTCTCATTCTGAGAGCGACTGGCCCATGAAACTTCAATGAAGTTTACACACTGCGACGGGAAACGAATTTGTGCACGGCGCATTCCCCGGTTTAATTAAACTACAACGAATCTGACACACGCGCTGTATAAACAAGTCCACGCCGGGGTGCACGATAAACGTGATTGTCGTACGGCGTTACGAATGGGAGAATAAACGAGCACCGAGCATCTCACTGATGGCGGGATCCGTGAGATGAAAAGTGTGTGAGACCATTGGAGACGGTTGCAAGACTAATGCCGGTAATACTGGAAAGGTAAATACTGGAACGGAGATATCTAAACATATAGAAGCTAAGTCGAAAGTAGAGTATTTGGTTCAGAGAAGAATTCTGGGGGTCCAGGAGGAATGAACGTTCCAAGGATCCAAGGTTTCCAGTGACTCTTGAATAAACAGAGGCGAATGGAGATATAGCGAATTCTAGTGACACGCGAATAAACTAAGAGGCGAGTAAAAATATATACTGTGCGTCAGATTCGACCTGGACTCAACGCGATAGACTATTCCCCGCCAGTCGAGAATAATGTACGCGCAGAAACGTCGCCTTTCTTTTATCAGAGGACTCTCGGCGCAACGTTAATCGTTAATGCCCCGAGCAACGTGTTTCCTTTTCCGTGTAAATGTGAAAACCGTTCGCGGACAGTGCACGACGCCTGTCCAAATACAGCTGTATACGTGTCTCCGTCCTCGTGGGCTCATTGAAAATGGTGTCTCATATTTGGAGAATGTTCCTTTCTCTCAAGCAGTTTCTCTTTTCAGTTAAACGCCGTGGACGCGCCTCGCACGCGCCCCGCTTTTATAGACGTGAACAAGACGCTCTCCGCTTAGGCATCGGTAGGTCTACTTGACGACAGCAACTATTTAAATTATGCCACTGAAACTATGCCGCTTTCGCAACAATTATCCGGCCTGCTGGAAAAATTCACAGCCGCGTGAAAGCGCCACGAACTTTTTCACCCCTTAGCTCGGCATTATACGAAGAATACATCGTAACCACTTTTTCACCCTCTTTACGTTTCTGTTTGGCCCACTTTTTGTGAAATGCACGCAGCGCAGAGGATCTTTCGAACTTCACTTAATATTCGAATGTTTTTACTTGATAACCTACGTTTAACAGTGGCCGATTGAAATTGGAAACAAGCCAAAGTATAAAGACTAAGTAATTCGCTAATTAATAAACAGTGACGATAATTGTAAATAAAACAAAGTTTAATTACCCCAAAAAGAAACAAAAGTCGGATATAAATTTCACGAGCAATTTATCATTCCCGTAAAAGCTTCTTAAAACTAAGCACCGCGAATAAAGTAATGAAAATAAGTACCTTGCCCCTGCCCCTCCACGAACTGCACCTGGCTGAGGCTCCTCGAGAACTCGCCCTGCTTGACCTTCTGCGAGAAGTCACCGTTGGCCAGTCTCTTGGAGAACTTGACGCGACAATTGCTACGTGGTGGTTTGCCAGGCCTCACCAGAGACGACGGCCTCGGCCTCTTGGCGAACGTATACGGTATAGTATAGGGCTGCGCTACGTAAAAGTAAATCGGCCGGTAGTCTTCATGGAGATTAGACTGCACGAAGCCACCGTTTGTCGGATAACTACTGTACACGCTCGGTGCTCCGTTGCTGTACGCGTACGAGCCCGTGTAGTGGATACCGTAGTGGTTCGCCGTGTTTCGTGACTTCTTTTCCACCGTTTTGAAAGAAAAGGATAACTTGCCCCCACCCTCGGGCAAGATGACGATCGATCTCGAACGCTCGAGTAGCGTCCTTAAGATTAATCCGGCGATGAAGAGATTAATAGAGACAGTTCAGTAGATTGTATTAACGGCGAATTCTTTGTTCCTTGTGTCGGAGTCACGAAATTGAGTGTAATTCTGTAGTGATTTAAGAGGCACAGCACTCCTTTCACCGTTACGAATATTTGTCCTGTTTATGAAAGATTGATGGCCGCCTCGAGATGGCCGGCCGAAACGAGAAAGAAGATCGAGAATGGCCGTTCTGTCGAGCAACGTGCACGGTAGGATAGTCTAACCGATTATAAATTTCAGATGGCGTTGGTTGGTTACCCGGACACCGAGGCGGTTACTATTTCAGAAGATCGTGGGTAAGACAGGGAGGGAAGTTTCCGGGTGTGCGAAAGGAAAAATCCCTTTCCGGCGATTCTTTATCAAGGGACGTGATTCAAGACCGCAATTGAATTTTTCACCCGACCGTCCGTTCTTAGTGCGGGGGAGATTGTTTTCCCGTTGAACCCCTTCTGCGGGTATTTTAGAACGAGTAAAATCGTGCCCACCGGCGCTTTTCTTTCCCTTGCTTAATTGTCAATTAAGTGGGCGCTCGTATATACGCGTCTCTGAAAGTTTCCACCGGCTACCGTGCGAAGTTAGGCGAAAACGATGTATTTGCATGAGACAGCGAAGCGCCGTGTGTGTGTATCCTCCTTCTGGCTGCTTTGAATGATAAAGGGAGATCCTTTTCTAACTTAGGGAGGTACCCTCAGTGTTTTTTCATGAATATTCCCGCGATGCACTTCGTGTCATGCTTAGGGTGCCCTGCTTCCTCTGATCCCGTTTTATTCTACTTATCTTTCTTTCTACGTTTTCTTCTTCTCCTTTTTATATATGTTTCCTAGATGACCACTTAAGTAAATACACGACCCGTTCTTCACAGGGGATGGTTAAGATCCTATTAAGCTTCCCTTTCGAATGAAAATTTCAACGGTCCCGTAACGATAGTGTGGAGTTTCTCGTGCATAGCAATCGTATTAATTGGACCACGTTCGTTCCGGTGAAATCGTAAAACGCTTAACGAACGCCTCTTTTATATCCGTTAATCCTGTATTCCACTTGTATCGGAGAGATGGCGTAAGTGGCGATAAGTGCGGAATTAGCGGTAAGCTGACGATTCTTGAATGAAGAATGTGTGTGTGCGTGTATGCCTGTATAGAAGTCGAAATTCAGTTGGAGATGGAATTTTCTAGTTTCTCCCGATTTGTAATAAAGTGCAGAATCTGTGACGAACGATCGACACACGTACGTGCCCGAAATGGTGTCACGTCATATGTATCGTATAGATCCGTTTGTTCGTCCCTCTCCCCTTTTTTCTTTTTACTTATTGTATCGAACGGTGGCCGTGCCTGTATCCACTAAACCACGGGATTCTTCTCGTGTATCGGTTGCAGTCCAGATTTCTCGATGGTGGCGTCGTACAGCGTACTGTTTCCTTGTTCCCGCCGGTTCGCGTTGTGTCAACTGTAAACAATGTGGTCCAAGTAAATCAGGAGCTCGAGAAAATGAAACGAATTACATACACGTACATGTAGGAACTTTAGAAAAATGAAGGGGAATCATCGAAAATCGATCCCGAGACCTTCGTGCTACTAGGCACTGATCAGTCCATATACGCCATGGCCCCTTTCTGGGCAACGTTGTTCTTATGTTCCTCTTATGTTCTTTGATGGAGGCGCCCGATCCCACATATGTATGTTTATATTATATCGTAACAGGTCGTGACGCGCGAATAAAGCTAATAGAGTTTAACCACCGTGGCCGCAGATCGACGTATCATCGATAAAAACCCAGAGGAATCATATATTTCACCTACGAAACGTGTAATCTATTTTCAATCCGTACCCCCCGGGCCATTTAATCGCACTTCTCTTCGCGCCCTCTATCAAGTTATTTTTCAATTCCCGCAAAATGAGTTTACGTTGATATTCATGAATAACGCCGTGTAGCATTGCCGACGTAACTGGAACAGCAATTGCACGAGCGTAATATATTGCATTCACACGTCCGCGCGCGTCACGTGCTGCAATGTTTTTCCGCCTTCTTTTTGTTTAAGTTGTTCAAATGTCCCTCCGCTCCGTCCGTATCTGTCCCGGCGGAATTATACCGACCGGAAATGGCGTCGGCTAATTATAATTCGTGAATGGTGGCGCTTGAGTCGGCGAGCAAAAAAGCAGACCGATGTATACACGCATATTATGCATATACACTCATCGATGTTAATGGAGAACCTGTTAAGATTTTTCTTTAAATAGGAAAATTCATGGATAGTTAAACGTGTGTTTTCATGACTAGAAACGAGAACAAGTTACATCGGAACTGGTCCCCGATGATCGTGGTCCAGGTAATTTTCGTAATCGAAACCTTGGCGCGGCATTGCTGACATTAATACCAGTTATGTTAATGAAAAACGATAACGACCGCTGTTCCTATCTAGAGAACGGGTAATAAGCGTTGGAAGGAAGACTAAATGAACGCTTCGATGGACATTTCCCTTTTCATTGGCACAAAAACGGAATGATCACACGACGATTAATATGTCCCTTCGATAGATTTTATATTATTTGCGCTGGCAGTATATACCGCGAGGCATAAAGGAACGATACGTCTCTCGTTGAAGCGTAATTACCGAGTATATCTAATCTTTACTTGTACGCAGTTGTCATTCGTACATCCTATTAATTACACGAGGTGAATATACAGTAGACGTCGCATCCAAGGTGTTAGCAAGCAATCGACAGAATCCTTATTTGCCACGCCACTTTGCCGTTCCCATCCAAAATCTGTTCTAATCGTATCACCGCGGCGCCAATCGGCCTGGAAACGTACTAATTATGAAATATGTCAGTATAACGGTCGGAGAGCGTCAAAGCCGTCGAATCGCCGGGGCGTTGGATTAAAAATCGAAATAAAATTGACGTCGTTGTTTTTCGACAGTCATCAGCGGTGGAAAAAGAAGGTATTCGGTTTTAATCAGTAGCCTCAGTTTTCGTCGCGGATAAAAGTGTGGAAGGATCGGGCTCACAAAGGGAATAAAAGAAGAGGCGCGAAGGGACCGTGGATATGATAGATGGATGGAAACCGTCGCGGGAAAAAGCAAGGAAAAAAATGCCGGGGGAGAGCTGCAGCGGAGAAGAATCTGTAAAATAACGAAGCGACAAAGGTGCATGGATGAAACGGAGAAGGGTGGAGCAGAAATTGGCAAAAGTAATGTAAGACCAAGGAAAATACAAGAACAAGTGTGTGCGTCTGTGTGACTGAATATGGAAAAGCCGAATGATGAGGTCGACTGAATGCCGTTAGACCATGCAGCGATGCAGCTACGTAACTATGTACGTATGTATGCACGTGTGTGTGTGTCGTGTAAAACGTCACCAGTCGTAAAAAAAGGAGCAAGCGCGCGAGAGGCAGAAAAACAGGGAAGGAGGATAATTTGACAAAGAGAGAGTCAGACACGATCTGAATCTACCTGCTCGTGACAGTCTTGCATGGGATGAAACGCATCAGAGTGTAATTCTATTGTGTCGTTGCCTACATTGCCCTCTATCGAGAGACACAGTTCTGCCGGTTTCGATCGTTTCCTCTCTCGGACAAGTAACAGAAAGAAAACAAAATTTCGCAGTGGAAAAAGACAAAGTGAGCTGAGCAAAAAAGCATCGTTTCAATATTTTCATTTTACTTTCTCTCGTTCCTTTTTCAACACTTTCATTAACTCGGCCGGGGCAAACTATACGTAGCATATGCACAACTTCGGAGGGGATTAAATGAGAGAGATGTTATTTTCGCATGTGCCCCGACCGTGTTTATAGATAAAATAATTAGAGCAGAGGAGAAAGTGCAGAAATCACGTCTCGTGGGATCTCTGCTTGTCTCGGGACAATTCACTGAAAATTTCAACAATATGGCGACCCTTCTAAAAAACGAAATGCTGCATTTCACGGTTGCATATGGTACATTGAAACGGGATGGGTTAATAATCGCGCCTTTTAATTAAAGTTTATGGGATATTAGATGCAGAGAATCGCGTGTACGGTATTTTCCAGTAAACCGTTCTTTCTGTCCGAGAATTTCTCTTTTTGCCGGCGTTCATCGGCACAGGTTCGAGATAGCTATCTTTGGTATGTCTCTCTGAACGTAACGCGACTCTATCTCGCACACGATATCTCAGCATTTTTTCCTCTCGTACAGATTGACTCGTCGTTACAACCGGTCCTGTTCATGGATTTTTCTTCCCGCTGACGCAACTCTTTCGACATATACTGGTCATTTGCTTCGGGGCATCGAACAAAGATGCATCGTGGTCCACCGTAAGCCCGCGAAACTAGGACACGTAACCGTCCCTCCGCCATGTCTTAGCCAGCCTGTTTCTCGTCCTGTCCACTCGCGTAACACGTTTTCCTAGATAATGAAGTTGCGGGGATATCAACCGATACATACTCGTGAAATTTACTTTTTGTTGTCAATTTGTAATAGCATTGACGTTCGTGTTAACTAACTTGAATTTTTGTTCCAATTGCTAAAATAGAATTTAGCCAATGTGAATAATTTTATCCTGTCTTCTTTATCCTCGTATGAATAGTATGCGAATATTTTCATTCTCTATAATAAAGAATATGGCAGGAATAAGGATGGAGTATATTTCGTTCTATCTAAAATATCGATTATCAATTTGATCGAAATGGGTGATCGATGCCTGTTCGTGTTTGCCTCTTTTATTTCTATCGCGATTAAATGAGACCCGTTCGTCAGAGGAGAACCATCTTGCAAGGACGAGATAGAAAGAAAGAAAGAAAATGGTGGGGGTGAAGGATGAGAGAAAGGTAGTTAAGAATACGTACATATAGTGCGATACGTAATTTCCTTACGGTTCTTCCAGAAATAATTCCATTACGAAATTCTTCTCACGGGATACTTTTTACGGTGCACCGGATAACTTTAATTGCGATGTGCATACTGTTAATTTTTTTTACAACCCGCCGGGACAGAAACGAATAGAACCCGCGTAAAATGAAAACGGCTGGCAATCGGGCTCGAATTTTGGCGAGCTGAAACGCGAAAGGTTTCATCACGCTTGAATCTGCGTTACGATGCAACAATGACCTCATGAATAATTTAACATACGCCATTGTCTCATCGGTATGTACTAATAACATCACGTCGGTTTGTAGTGTATCTGGCACTGATTCACTCCGTGAATGCGTTTCTTTTTTTTAATTTCCTGCTCGGTCACGCATGCCGGTTGTTTTCGAAAAAAACCTTTCAAACCCGGAAGCACGCGATTTTAATCGATCTTGCAATATTTCCACACGCTTGTTTGTCTTCCTTTTAAATTTCATATAGGATTCGAATCGATCGGAATCAAATATTACAATTTAGAGCCTCTTCCGACGAGACAATAAACTTCAGCAGAATTATACAAAGGAAGGGATTAATCTGATTAATATAATAGACTTACATTTGCCGTGGAATTAAATATTCATTTCAACTTCACCGTTGAAAAACGAGATTTACAGACCTATCCACGCAGCAATTCAACGAGCTACCTGCTCGTACCGAGAACTAACATCACACGAGATTTCAATAATTTCATATTAAATATCGCATTGAAATACAGGGAAGAGCGAATGTTTTTTTATTTTCTTCCTGCGAACAAAGGCGTACCAGGAAACCGGTGGAACGAAGGTTCAATATTTAATACGTATCCTTGAATCACATTCGCGGCAGAAAATATTGCAAGAAAGATAAAAAAACAAACAAACGAGGTAAAGGTAATTTTACCTGCATTGCTTTGGCATCGTTTGCGTCCAGTTCCGCTTCTCTCCCACGCTGCAAAGATACCCCTTTTTCTCACATCAAACTTCAACCGTGTAATTCTCAATATTCACCGATGGAAAATCGATGTTCAATCTTGTCGATTGTACGTATTAACACAACACTTTTTCGTAACTTTATTAGCACTAATTTCTTCGTAGCAATTATGCGAGGGACCGCGTTGGGAAGTATCTGCACGTTCCAGGGCGTTTGTTGTACTGAATATCTGTCTGAGGCCCCGACTCTTTATGCCCACCTGGCTCTGGCAGGTGCAGGTGGCACCACTGCCCGATCCTCTACCTTGCTTCTGTCGGTCCCTTCTAATTTAGTGGGCCTGTTATTTATTTGGTACTGTGAAGGTGCAAAAGAATTTTTTTCGCGGTAATGGGAGAACCGCAAATTAGTAATATTTTTATATTTTGTGGGAAAACTTAATCGCGTAGCGGAAAGGTGTAAATAATTGAAACTATTTCAATTGTTTTTAACATATTTATTTAAGGACCTCGGCTACATGCTCCATGACCTGTGTGCAATTAAAAAAAAAAATATAACTGGCGGGAATCGAACCCAGGAATCTCGCTTTACAAGCCACGAATAGAGTCACGTACCTTTAATGGTTCATATCTTTAAAATTATTGAATAACCGCGGCCAATATTTGTCACTTATCATTAGGGCCTTATCACCTAGGACAAGATCGTTAGATCTAGTCGGAGTTGGCCCCAAAATCGAATTCCAAAGGAATGTAATGTGAGTCTACCTCTATGGTTTGATGGTTTAAAAATTGATTCTCCGCAACGCTTGATTTCACAAACACCGCAAACATCGGTGTCCCATCTCGAACTATAAGTCTGGAATTTGTAATTTCCTTTTTGATCTTTTACTCGTAGTATTGATTTCCTGCTTTCTGCGCTTCAACTTTCGAACTTACCGCGGGTCTTGCAATATTTTCCGCAGAGAATCGTGGACGTTTACCTTATATCGAGGACCATTACATTCGCTCGCAATATAAACATTTATATTCTCAACGGTATAGCGTCCCCGCACGTCCCACTTAGGTGGCTTTTTATACAGTTCCTTTAATTGTTCTATCATCCTGTTTAAACAAGTTCAATGAATGGAACTATTAATACCTCTGTTTATAATCATTTAAAATGCTTGTATAACATGAGAGCGTACAACGTATCCTCGTGGAAACTTTGTATGCAAGCAGCCTCGTCCGTTTCAAAATATAATATTATAACTGGCCAAATGAGTTTACTTTCTGCATCAATGCGAACTGTATACTGTTCTATCCCCGGCCCTTGTGGCTGTAAATCCTTTAGATCTGGTTCTTTCTTCCCGTCAGGTAATTCAAAATTAATATTCCTACTTCTTATGACACGTAGCAACTCTTCTTCCTCCTTGTTCAACAGTTTTTTAAATCTAAGCTGCTTCCTTTTATCTCTTTTCGATCGTTCCTATAAATTTTCGAATGTAAAATACTCTCAACTTTCCTGTAGATTCATTTACAAGTAGAACCTACTCTTCTGGCTACAGCTTGCGACTTCAACTTCAAAATCGCTTTATCCGCGGGGGACTCGTCGAGAAGCAGGTTGCACATATCGATACATTGTTCGTAATCTTCGATATGGAAACAACAAGAAGCAGCTCTGCTTAGCGCTTTAGTGTAATCGGGTTTCAGTTTCATAGCGAGCTTGCAATCGTTTAAACTCGACCTACGATTCGGAACAGAAAATAATGCTCGCAGAATTGAGGTTAATTACTAAAAGTTCAAACATAACCCCAAAAAATCTACCTATAATTTTCTAACTTAAAATTCGAGGCCGCCCTGTTGTTATAAAGCTGAGCCATTAAATCGGCGTCGCCGCATTTAGTCCTTATACCCTCTGTGTAACTCAGAATGGCTAGTCTGTAATTTTTGTATCTATAATTGAAATTTCCATCCTCTTTATAATTACTGGCAAGTTCTAAAAAAATGAAAATAGCTTGTACGATGTTTGCAATTGGGCTTAAACCCGCGGGGAATAAAATTTGCGGTGGAGTGGACAATTAATTCGAACCCTCGGGCGTATTTTCATCCTCTCCGTATTTCAGTTGCTGCAGCCCCGCCATAAGGGGCGAAAGTTCTTCTCCAGGTTCCGGCGCCTTTTTCATGAAGAACGGGTGCTTGTCCATTTCTTCTTCCCAACGATCTTCCGGCCATCCCTCCGTGTAACTCTTTCTCTCGAAATTGTTTATATATTCGTCGAGTTCGGCGTCCAACTTTGACGCAAGTTTTAATCGTTCACCGTCGGACCACGTTTTTCCGCATTTTTCACTTGTCTGCTCCATTGTTTAACAATTTTCTGAGATTCTAAGTTAACTTCTTATCCACGCGTGCTAAACAAATGGTGTGAAAACAAGTGCTGGTGGACAAATGCACACACGATCATTCAACTTTTTCGCTCCTGAAATCATAACCTCGAAAGTTTCGGATGACCATACTTTTCTACGTTCGCAATATTATCGACATAGTTTGCCTTTGCATTTCCCCTATAGATGACACTGTGGGTATTATCATTAGTATTTAACAAAATTATCACGAGCTCTGTTGACTCGCTTTTATTGTACTCTGTATTATACAGATTTATCGCCTGAAAATATATTGTAAACAAAAAACAGAGGCAGTAAAATAATTCGGTTAATTTTCAAATTAACAAAATTTGTTAATCCCTCGAAGAACGTCGAATTGGGTAACACGTTCGATAGGGTATTATAGAAAAGATTGCTCTTTAAAAAGTAAACCATTCTGAAATTACATTAGAGAAAGGAAGAAGTATTTCAACGATCTTCCCACTCCTTGCCTGTAAAACAATTAGCAACACACTTTGTACATACATCCATATCCTCTTTCTCTCCCTCCGAAAAAAGAACTCGACATAATGCATTAGCCCCCGCAAGATTTATTGCGGAAAATACGATTCTTAGTTTCGAATTGGCTCATACGGAATGGAAAAAAGAGGGGCGGATAATCCTACAATAAAATCCGTATTGAAAGTTAGGGATGAGAAAAGCCAGAGGAGATACATACGTCGATCGGGTAGATAGTAGGGGTGGCTAAGGTTCGGACGTTTACGCAAACATTCGGGTTTTGGCCCCTTTGTGTTCGGCTAGGCAAGATGGCGCTCGGTGAAAGCTTGTCCACGATTGGTCGATGAGACCGCACCGCGAATCTCCCGAGAACAGTCGCTTCCACGGCCTCGGAGCGGGCGAGTTGTTGGTCCCTTTGGAAAGAGGCAAAACACGCTCTATCGTTGCGGCGACGAGTGTAATGGCCACCGTGGGCCTAGGATAGTAAAGGAGGCGGTTGGGATTTTTTTTCGAATCGAAACGCTGGCAATCACGGAACGACCTACCACGGCCAGTTAAGATCAGTGAATTAAATAAATATATCGTGTTTGTGTTGAACTGCCGCTCTTTCGTCCGTCGATCGGTGACTTCTGTCGCGGTGAAGAGTGCGTGTACATCGGGTAGTAGTGCATCAGTGTACTTAATGTGTGCCAGCCATTGTCGAGCGTGCATCGATAGTGCCGGTCATCGAAACGTCTATCACACTGGATAATATTGCTTGTTTCGCCCGCTGGATTCTACCCTTCTCAACACGCCACGCAGCATCGGTGAGTACAATGTATATGTATGTAATATATATATGATAATATAGTTGAACGAAACCGTATAGTACAACGTCGACGACCGTACGTATGCGATCGTAAAGAGGCTTAACATTCACGGTGCCTGTGTGTAGTGTGTACACATTGCGGTCGTTTCGTTTCTCCCCTTCAAACAGTCATTCTCTGCGTATCTATCGATACGCTCGCCTATGACTAGACGCACCCTCGGCCTCTCTCACCACAGAAAAACAATCTTCGCGTGGTTGTCATCGTTATCGTTCAGTGATATTCGTTTGAAAAATCGTTTTACTTATTATACGTTACTCGTGACTTTCGTTCCCTTCTGCCACCGGAACAGCCGCACATGTACGGCCTATCTTTCCCATGGGGGAAAAGTCCATTTATTGTCATATGCAAGTAGTAATGAGAGTATGCGCGTTGCGAAGCACGATCAATTTCGGAAGATCTACCACCACTCTGCAAAAGATGTCGCACCACCCTTTTCGTGCAGGTTTATTGTTGCTAAATGTTTGAAGGCTGCTCGTCTTCTTGTGCACCGATTCAATGGGTGTGTATCCTCTTTCTCGCTTACACCAGCTTGCCGCGTTGTATATATATAAATATATAATACATATAGACACATATATACTACAAGCGTTTTGCACTGTAAGTGTAATTCGACATGAGCTTGCGTAGCGTTGTTTTGAATGCCAAACTGCTTGTCTCTCTGAATGAATATCAAAGGATACGTTGTGAAAACATCTTCGCTCCGTTAGTCGCGTATTAAGGTTACTGGTTGTCTTTCATCGTGAGGGTGCATCTGTGAATACGTGTACCGATGACGAGTTTACGGATGTTTGTCAAACAGTGCTGAAGAAATGAGACGCGGACCGTCAGAGCGAAGTAACGTGCATAGGGTGTCATGTAAATGATGGAATGAGCGACGGGGGGTGATTCTAGGTGAAAAAATAAGAGGAAAATAGAGATAAGAATTTTTCCATAGAAGGCCTTTTTTGGAGAGAAACGAGTCTGAAAGTTTATCGAGCGCGACTGCACTCTATTGAATAGGCGCTTGATCAAGTGCACGCACTCGATAAACTTTCAGACTCGTTTCTCCCGAAATGAAGGCCACGTATGCAAGAATTGCATTCTTTACTTTCCTCTTATTTTTTCACGTAGAATCGTCCCATACCAATTGTTCTACAATATTAAATATTTAAACGGATGTTTAAAATGGTTTTACCGTCACCAGTTGTACCACATATTACACGACACTCTGTATGTACATATCATTGCGATTGTACGTTCGTTTCCCATCGACTGTGTTATTTCAACGTTGTTCGTGAAATAATTTATCGTGATGGTAACAGGTGCTCCCCTCCAACACTATTTTCCAGCCTTTTTGCAAAGTAACACACGTGCCTCGCGCCTGGTGCCGGCGAATCTGAGCATGCTATCATTAAATGGCGCCATTTAATAGTTATGTATGTACCACTGCAACGACATTTTCTTTCTTCGTGTTTAAACGTTCGCTGGCGAAGGGGTCGTTGCGAGCGTGTTAGAATGGTTTCTTGCTTTCGTCAGAGTTTAATATTTCCTCTCTGTTGCAAACTTTAATACGAAAAATAGAGAGAATAAACTCACCAAGTTTTTGACACTTTTTCCTCTCGACATTCGTATGTGTGTTTCATCTGCGATGCAAGTCACTCGTAGACAAACTGAAAGTAGAACGTTCTACACGTGCCGCTTACGAAACACGTATCATCGTCGTTCCATAGCAGTGGCGAGTCTCGTATCGCGCGAAACTATCGATTTTGGGGCAGGGTGACGGTAATTTTTATCCCGACTGATTTTAATTAAATTTTGTCATCGCTCTGTTACCCTTTTTTTTCATGTATAGCTCTGTGGTCAGTCGAATGGAAAAAAATATTATTCCACACGAGCTGTAGTAGTTAGGAAAATTGTTTCGCTGATGGATATCATGAAGATGTATTACTGGAGCCCTGTGCCGTTTTTGAAACAGGGCTTTCACGAATGTCAAGTGCCGACGTGAAAAATAAATTTCGATCGAGCTATCGCTGAAGCGATGTGCATGAATATGAATAAATTTTTTTCTCGGTAGATAATCGTGATGAAAGGAAATATTAATTTTACGTTTACTTTGAGTAATAATTGATAATAAAGTTTAAGAGGCAAGCGCTCAACCAGGATCAAGTTAGCGAGCAAGGATTGGAAACTTTTAACTTTCCAACCTTTAATCTCCTTTCGCGATCAAACTGGACAAGCTTTATCTATGTTCTTCCTAACATAGTTCTTCCTGTTGAAACAAATTTCGATAATTTTATTGCTTTTATCGGCCAAACAATACAGTATACAGTTGCTGACAAGGAACCATACCGGGGTGTCCGCTTCCGACTTTGATGAAACTTGGTGGATATATTAAGCAGGTGAAAATAAGCAACACGTATTTTTTTATAGCGGCCCAATCGCAAGTTTAAGGATGAAACCACCCCCTTGAAGTTTCAGCAGAAAAATGGTATCTTGACCACGGTTACAGATATAAGAAAACTTGTTAAGGAAAAGTTTCATGGTTTTTTGAGGTAAAACAAATAGTGGTCATAGATTTTGTAAAAAGTAATTTGTTTATAACAAACAAATTTATTGTTATTGTTTTTACAAGATCTGTGACCACTATTTGTTTTACCTCAAAAAACCATGAAACTTTTCCTTAACAAGTTTTATTATAGCTGTAACCGTTTTCAAGATACCATTTTTCTGCTGAAACTTCAAGGGGGTGGTTTCACCCTTAAACTTGCGATTGGGCCGCTATAAAAAAATACGTGTTGCTTATTTTCGCCTGCTTAATATATCCACCAAGTTTCATCAAAATCGGAAGCGGACAACCCGGTATGGTTCCTTGTGAGTTTATTCATTTAATTGATATAAGAAAACTTGTTAAGGAAAAGTTTCATGGTTTTTTGAGGTAAAACAAATAGTGGTCATAGATTTTGTAAAAAGTAATTTGTTTATAACAAACAAATTTATTGTTATTGTTTTTACAAAATCTGTGACCACTATTTGTTTTACCTCAAAAAACCATGAAACTTTTCCTTAACAAGTTTTATTATAGCTGTAACCGTTTACAAGATACCATTTTTCTGCTGAAACTTCAAGGGAGTGGTTTCACCCTTAAACTTGCGATTGGGCCGCTATAAAAAAATACGTGTTGCTTATTTTCGCCTGCTTAATATATCCACCAAGTTTCATCAAAATCGGAAGCGGACAACCCGGTATGGTTCCTTGTGAGTTTATTCATTTAATTGATATAAGAAAACTTGTTAAGGAAAAATTTCATGGTTTTTTGAGGTAAAACAAATAGTGGTCATAGATTTTGTAAAAAGTAATTTGTTTATAACAAACAAATTTATTGTTATTGTTTTTACAAGATCTGTGACCACTATTTGTTTTACCTCAAAAAACCATGAAACTTTTCCTTAACAAGTTTTATTATAGCTGTAACCGTTTTCAAGATACCATTTTTCTGCTGAAACTTCAAGGGGGTGGTTTCACCCTTAAACTTGCGATTGGGCCGCTATAAAAAAATACGTGTTGCTTATTTTCGCCTGCTTAATATATCCACCAAGTTTCATCAAAATCGGAAGCGGACACCCCGGTATGGTTCCTTGTGAGTTTATTCATTTAATTGATATAAGAAAACTTGTTAAGGAAAAGTTTCATGGTTTTTTGAGGTAAAACAAATAGTGGTCATAGATTTTGTAAAAAGTAATTTGTTTATAACAAACAAATTTATTGTTATTGTTTTTACAAGATCTGTGACCACTATTTGTTTTACCTCAAAAAACCATGAAACTTTTCCTTAACAAGTTTTATTATAGCTGTAACCGTTTTCAAGATACCATTTTTCTGCTGAAACTTCAAGGGGGTGGTTTTACCCTTAAACTTGCGATTGGGCCGCTATAAAAAAATACGTGTTGCTTATTTTCGCCAGCTTAATATATCCACCAAGTTTCATCAAAATCGGAAGCGGACACCCCGGTATGGTTCCTTGTGAGTTTATTCATTTAATTGATTAACTTTTAATTATTTTCATTATTCATTAAATATTGAATCATTTTGTACTAAATGTACAAGAATAACGTTCCCTAATTCTATTAACATAGACTTGTTAATATTTATTCAGAACGCAGTAAATTATCGGTTTATTATACCATATAAATTTAATTAAATATATAAATATGTAAGAAATTGAATACAAATTTAAATAAGACAAAAATATTCTTCCTTTCGTTTCCCAAAGTCTTGCACGCACCGTGCACCTGTCGCGTTGTGTACGCTGTGTAAAAATCACTGTTACACAGTACAAACGACAGATGCAAAGAGGAAAAAAGAAACTTCATGAAATACAAATGTTACTGGCATTAATTATCAGCTGAAAAAGCATTTAACGAAAAGACTAACGGGCATCGATCGATTCGCACGAGGTACTTTGTGTTCCGGATGACGGAACGACGCTCGAGTTGACGCTTGGAATACATTCGACGAGATCCTCTCGTGAAATTTCTTTTTGACGTTGATTGCGCGTACCCCTCTCGCGTTGGCGTAAATCGCGCTCGAGGACGGCTCGATCTCTCTTTCGTTTTCTGTCGCACTTCTCATTTCGTATATACAAGTTCCATTGTTAATCCGCCGTGATTTATCCATAAGTGCGATTAAAGCAGAAGCCACTATTGATATGAGCAATAAATCCAGCGTTAGAGATTAGCCCCGAGGGTTGTACTAATAGTTGAGGATTTCTCTACGGGTAGCTTTGCGGTCAAGTGTTCGTTGTTAAGTCTAGGACTGTTTAGTGTATAGATACGCCATGCCACGGTGTCCCTAAATCACGCTGCCGTAATAACGTATTATTCGAAGTAGCCGTTTAATCCCCGGATGATTTGTGAAGTTTACCTATCGGCCATTTTAATGGTCCAGTAGCGGGTGTTTCGTATGGAACATAATTTATTATGCTTTCTAAAAAGAATCCCCCAAAACTGACGCGGTAAGAATTTATTCTCGAGGCAATAGTAAAGGAATGGAAATTCCAGCTTGCGTTTATTTGAGCAAATAGGTCTGTTGGTAATTAGAGTGTACTACTTTCATCTCGACATAGAGGTAATAATTTACGCTACATAAGGGCCAGAAATTCCTGGCTTATGCAGGGTCCGAAAGTAATAAAAAAGGAGAAAGAAAATAGCCGGGACGGAAGTCATCCGGATATTAAGAAAAGACCTGTGTATACACGGTCGTGAAAGTTCCATGTAAGGTATTTTTATTTTTATCGAAACAACAGGTGTACAAACATTTTGGGCGACCCAGGCGGCAATGCCACCGTGGATATTAACTTTTTCTCCGTTGAATCGTATATACGGATAATAAGAACGATGGACCCCGGTGGTCGGTCGTTCGTTACGGTGTCGTAAATGTCACGCGCCGGCGATAAAAATTTTCGACTGGCCCCGCGTATGTATACATGTATGTATGCCTTCACCAGCTTAACCACTGCACTGACTGAAAAGAGCCATTGATAGCAGATCACTGCTTAACAGTTCTCGGCCAGTAAATAAACACACGACTCACAATCAGTCGCGGTGGTATGGGAGGTGTCTTTGCATGCGTAAGCATGGAGGAAGAAAGATACACGTACATACAGTGAGTAACTTTAATATTCGGACACTATGAGATTTTTACTTTGTTACATCGTAACTTTGTTTCTAACAAAATAAACAAAAAGCATAATCAGTATTATATTAGGGTATATGTTTAGTAAACAATAGTGTAAGTTGTATTTACATAACTTACAGCAGTTGTTAAATAACATGATTTAAATAAAATACTCTCCGATTTTCACGTTACTTTAATATTCGGACACTTGCTAGTGTAGCACTTTTTTTGAGTGTTTACGCCGAGTTACTTCGAGTTAGAACGAAATGTTTGCTTACACACACGGTCGACTGTTCGGAATGATACTAACAAGCCCTATTTCATCAGTTACTCTTCGATAATCGTTAAATACACGTGTATAATGCCGCGCAAAAGTAATACCAGTTTTAATATACGACAACTTGTGATTTTTCACAACGAAAAAGGCAAATCATATAGACAAATTGCCGCCATGCTCAACGTGAGCAAGAGTACAGTGGCAGATATCGTCAAACGCTTCAAATACGAGGACCGTATAGACTCCATACCCCAAAAGGGCCAACCAAAGAAATTGGATGCACGTGATAAAAGAAAGCTAATAAGAAAAATAAAAAAAGATCCTACAATCAGTGCACCAAAATTAGCAGCTCAGCTCTTAAATGAGTCTGGGGGAAAGGTACATCCCCAAACGATCCGCAGAGCCTTAAAAGATAGTGGCTACAATGGAAGAGTGGCTAGGAAGAAACCGTATGTGAATGAACAGAATGTGAATGAACAGAATCGAAAGAAGACATTGAATTTTGCTAAAGAATTTGTTTTGAAGGAAGAAACACGGTGGAACGATGTCATTTTCACCGACGAAAGTAAATTTAACATTTTTGGATCAGATGGACGAAGGATGGTGTGGCGGAAGAAAAATGAAGAATTTAAATTCAATAATCTAAGTCCGACTGTAAAGCACGGGGGTGGCAGTGTACTTGTCTGGGGCTGTATATCCACATTTGGACCGGGCGAATTAGTTTTTATTGACAGTATTATGGACAAAAATGTGTATTTGAACATATTAAAAAATAATTTACACAAAAGTGCTACAAAAATGGGAATTTTAAACACGTTTAAGTTTTACCAGGACAATGACCCGAAACATAAGGCACGCATTGTGCAAGAATATTTGCTGTACAATTGTCCTAAAGTTTTACAACCACCACCTCAATCCCCAGACCCCAACCCCATTGAAAATGTGTGGGACGAATTAGACAGGCGTGTCAGAACAACAACAATATCGTCGAAAGAAATGTTGAAACATCGATTAAAAGAAGAATGGGACAATATAAGTACTGAATATTTAAAAAGAATAATTAGCAATATGCCACAACGTTTAAAAGAAGTGATACGGCAGGATGGCTACCCAACAAGTTATTAAAACACATATTATTACAAAAATTAGCCTAAAAATAAGTAACTTGAAAATCGGACAGTGTTTTATTTAAATCGTGGTATTTAACAAGAGTTGTAAGTTAGGTAAATAAAACGTATACTATTGTTTACTAGACATATATCTTAATATAATACTGATTATGTTTTTTGTTTATTTTGTTAGAAACAAGGTTATGATGTAACAAAGTAAAAATCTCATAGTGTCCGAATATTAAACTTACTCACTGTACATACATATGCATGCAGAGGCTTTTGCTTAAAAGAAATTCATTGTTTAGCCACGTCTGTTGTAACGCGTGTCATACATGCACAGTAATCCCTCGAAATTCGCGGAGAATTAGTTCACGTGGATGCACTTGCATTTGTTGTTCTTTACCTCTCTTATTAATGAACTGAAAATAAACCGTGTTGTTCGAGGGATTACTGTACACTTGAACCTCTAGCAACGCGTGGATTAAAGACACAGACACACCGTGTACGATGTTTGACTTTCCCAAAACTCAAGTACAATAACCTATTGCTGACAGAAAGCGCTATGTACCTAATTTGCATGCTATGCGTTGTATTATTATTGCATTCGAAATAAGGTTGTCTTCAAAATTTCGATTCAGAAATCGAATCCGCGTTGTTCAGGGGGTCAACCGTATATGCATACGTGTGTACACTTGTTGTGCGCGGGGTGAAGGTGGTCAGAAGACGGCGCACACTCTTTAACCCGTTGAAACCCGACGATGTTTAATGAGACGTCAAGAATTTGATGCGAGTTTCGATGCCACGGTTGCATAGTTCTGAAGAGGCGCGGTGGGCCTCTTTATAAAGACGGCCTTTATATTTGACCGGTCGGAAATTCAGTGAGCATGTGGCAACGTTGGATATATCCCTCTCTGTATTTTCTTCTCCCTCGGGCCCACGGTTCGATTCGTCGGTCGGGCATCTTTTTCCAACAGCGGCCCGACCGGCCGTCCGGGGCCATATCGTGTTGTCTGCCCTTAGCAGAAAGTTTCTTCTACCTTTTGCCACGCCATGGCGCGCCACCATCACCTTGCACCCTCCGACCGTCGTACTCTTTTATTTTATTATTCGACCCGACCTCCGACGAGTTAGGCTGTTGCTTGGCCTCTCTACGTAGTACGGTACGCCGGCTCTCTTTTCTCCGACTTCTTCTTCGTCTTTCACTCTGCGCCTCTTCTTCACGAGTCCCCTCCACTGTCTGTACCTTTCTCCGTGGAAGTTCTCTTCGGTTTACGGCTAACGAAGAAACTGGAATCTCGTTACACGCCTAAGAGCGAAAGAGAGAAGAAGAAGCTCTATGTCTTTCCTTTCCCTGTGTTACCCTTTGCCCATCTTTGTCTCGCTTGGGGTAAGAACTTCAGCGGGTATATACAATTAGTTTGTCCCGACGTCGTCGAGCCCACGAACAGTTTCTCTGGCATTTTCTATTTATCTTGGTCGCGTTATCGATGCTCGAGCGAGAGAGAGGCGCGCATATTAAAACTTGATGCGGTTCGCCAGGAATCCAGGAAGATAGCCGACTATACGGGGGGAAACTTTTCATAATGTAGAATGTTGGATGCGTTTAGAAATTTTTCAATCATGCCTCCTTCGTATCGTGAACTTTGCATTCCACGCGTCCTCCCCGGTTATTTCACGTAACCGGATCACGTGGAATAATACCGACTGGGGCTGGAGTAACCCTTTGCATTCTGACATTTTTATCCGAACATTCGGTATTACAGATGGAGATGGGATTTTCTCCTGATGCTATATTACCGTTGGTATTGCTTCGTTCGTCTTTTTCTCTCTTTTTTGTTTGCTTGGTACATGCCCTTTGTCGGATGGTTCACGGTGCACACACGTGAGTCATGGTTCCGTGCGTTATCAACCGCGGGCGATAACGCGTGTAAATTTCTATTTGTTTTCGGTACCAGCACTTATGCGTTCACAGGGTTTTTCCGTTTTTATCAGATCGTCGTAAAATAAATGGGCAAGCTTCGACTCTGAATTTCTATCGAACGTGAAGTGTATATAACGAAGGTACGCTATTAAAATTCTTCGAAGCATAAAATATTGAACTTAATAACACGGATGTATATACGATTGGCTCCTCCTATCTCCCGCCGACTTCACCGTGTGAAATGCAAGAATCTCCGTAGATTCCGCGAATTCCATTCGCCGGTATGAAATTTGTACCGTATGAATTTTTTATACGCGCATCTTCATAATTCCCATTTGCGTCCGTTCGACATCGACCGAACGCAATAAGCTGATACAGCCGTGTGTTCAAACGAAAACCAGTCGGACAATTTTCGTGAGATATTTTCATTTTGCCGCAAGGAATCGCGTTAATTCGTAAGCCGCAATGCAGTGGGGCCATGGTAATCGGAACGGCGTACAAAGGCAATTACCAATGATAACAGAAGTCATTGCAAATATTTTTATTGACCGTAGAGAGAACCGTGGGCCGATCGGGCGGCCATTCGGAAATCAATCACGTTCACACGCGATTGTTTCACCCAATACCAATGGTACGTGATTCCCCGGGTACTGGCCTGTTGCCATGTTTTCGTTCGGGAACCCTCGCGATCAGTTAAATGTTAATTAACATGCTGACCTTTAACCGATCGTTCGCGAACCCTCCGTACGGATAAACGTCGATTACTAGAGCCATTGGGCCGTTTGAAATATTCTTAACGCGCCTCTCCTTTCCTATATGCATTTCTATTCACCCTGTGTCATCTCTTTTGAGGTGTAGAGGTCTGCGATCGTTTCTGGATTCTCACGAGACAACTGTATCGTCGGTTCTATTCGGCTCTTTCTGCTGTAGCAATTAGAAAACCTGTATAAACGAGTTTTCGGTACGTTAATTCTGAAGAACGTATATTCCGGGCGCTGCGGTGCATCCTGGTCGTTTCCCCCACCATTTCGTCCCCTTGTATTGCTGTTGGATGACCCCATGGACTTTCAGTCGTGCACACGAACGCGCGTTTCTCTATGGGCACACGTATATACGAACAGGGTTTATCGAACAGGGACTGGTCGTGTTAGAAGTTTGAAAGAACGATGGGAGTAGCACGTGCGTCGCTTCACCATCACCCTTGTAGTCCCAGCGGCTGCAGTGCATGCTCAAAATTTTCTGCACGATGGTGAATTATGCACGGAGTTCATAAATACGGTACGCGCTGTTCAACTGTTACTGCCAATTTGGTGCATTAAAGTTGCGAGAGATGTAGCATTGATGTAAATTGTTTTTTTAATAGCGAAGAACGGCCCCCATACCATCATAAATGTTCAGACAATACGTTTTCACCGAGGCAGTTGATTTTATAGAACGCATCTGCACGGCTGTTGTTACGTTATTTCAGTAACCATTCTCACGGCCGTAACATGAACGTTTCATGCCCAGCATTACCACATAATGCACAATTACCCACAAATCTGTATTACCCTTTATAAATTCCCTTCATAGACCACCTGTAGAAAAGCCGCCATATTGTTTCTAGCTACCATTCGACGTATTACATGCGATATATAAATTCCACGATGCATGCAACTCGAGAAACTGAAATTCATCAACTAATTGATTTACCTCGCGAAAAAATAGTTTCCCCCGTAAAGGATTCGAATTCTAATCGCAAGCCCGTTTTTACTACACGGCCGGTTATACAATCACTTTTACGCTTTCAATTTCACTCGCGAAGCAGTGATGGACTTTACGATCAATAACCTATAGACACCATTGTACCAGGTTGGTGGGAAATGAATGTACAACCGATAATAACACGTACAAGAAAAATTGTATCATACAAAGAAGACGGTAATCAATAACTTTCGCCATAACAATATCGTTCAATCACATGTTCCCACCGGCTATTTATTTCTACATCAACTAAATATATGGAGCCAATCAGTGTAAGTCCAGCTTTCCCTGAACATGAGTTTCACTATTTTCATACGTCAGCAATAGATGACGGAACTAGCATTGTCATTTCTTTCCAAGTAATTAGTAAAAACCTTATTTTTCTTTGTCCGAGCGAATGGACTTACACTGATTGGCTTCTGAACCCTCCATATAGTATCCATAAAATTCCAATCTACGGGTCCGGCAGAGTATATGTCCTCGCTTTTAATGGGGGGTTCCTGGGGTGATTCTGAACAATTTTTTCCTTTACCAAAATGTTGGGTAAAGCTTCGTTTTTGAGTTATTAATGAAAAACCCTGGCCAATCAGAGCGCCCATAGAGCGCGCGCTCCAGCACGTGACTCTCAATCGCGCTCGGTCGTGGTCGTATCCAAAGCATTAACACAGCGACCGAGTGCGATTGAGAGTCACGTGCTGGGGCGTGCGCTCTATGGGCGCTCTGATTGGCCAGGGTTTTTCATTAATAACTCAAAAACGAAGCTTTACCCAACATTTTGGTAAAGGAAAAAATTGTTCAGAATCACCCCAGGAACCCCCCATTAAAAGCGTGGACATATACTCTGCCGGACCCTGTATACATAGTAACCTAATTACTTATTTATCCACCCGAAGCAACAAATACAAGCGTGACGTTTCCATTTCGACGCAGCCGCATCTCCCATATCGTTAACGCGTTACGCAAACCGAGATCAATATACATTTCTATGCACCTACATACAAGCGATCGACGCTCTTTTCGCGTGCTAAAAAATCCAGTCGGACCTAGCCGCGCTCTCCACGGCGTTGTATTATGGAAATCAGTGAAATCGGAGTGCCGAGTATGCAAGACACGTGAATTAAACACGTAATACACCGACTCCGCAGTGTGCACCTGTCGCGCATGCAAATCACTTAAGCCGCTGAGCCTGCTGCTGGCCGGTTTCCGAGCTTTTTCGGTTGCGATGCATATCGGCCCCAGCGATCGTGACGTAGCATATTCTGCGCATGACTCACACGCGGCAGGGCTTCCTCTAAAAACCAAAAAGAAAAATTCTCTATCTTCGAATCTATACATTTATTTATCCTCATCTTCCATCGTCAGTGGCCTTTTGAAGGGAAATTTCCATCTTTATCCATTCTTTCTGCTTCCCCTTGTCCCCCCATAACTTTTCGCCAGGTTCACACCGCCGGCTCCCCCGCTCTTCCATCGTTCCCGTTTCTCTTAACTTGCGACGCTTCCTTTCGCCCCTATGTCTCGTAACTTTCGTCACCATATTCGACCCCCTTTATCTAGCTTTCCTGTTTCCTGAAACTTCCGCCGTCTTTCCTTGTCCCTCTGCGCGTGTACCTCGATGATTAGATATCATCGACTATTGTGTCCTTTCCCCCTGGACAGTTAATGGGGTCTAATATATGGGCATACATACTTATTCGTTGTTACTGTGTTTGAATCGTTTATTACGTGTACTAAATACTTGCAATATTTACATTCGCTTCTGTATTTTCCGACGGGTGATTTTGCAAGATCTCATATAACAGTAAGTGCGATTACAGCAAGTACCATTTATCGTTGTTATTACCATACCTTGGAGAGTAACTCCAGTAACCGGCAGATCGTACCGGTTGATAAATCGCATTGTAACCAGCGTGTTCGCCTTCTTCCGTCGTCCAGCCTGTCCGAGATATTATTCCGTCCACTATCCCGTTGCGACGGAAAATAAATTCCAGCAGTGCGGCGTCGTAGGTCAGTAACGCCGAATAATACCCAGCCATAGAAAACTGCAGGCCATCCCGAGGAGATTTCAATCCCTCGCTAATTGTGTCTCCGTAGAAGGGTTAATCGGTTCGTCGTTCAGTCAGGTTATTTTGAAAATATTTGTCAAGAGGCTCGTTTCCACATTCCCCAATGAATTATGTCCCGTCTTTCGAGAACACGTCACGGTCACTGTGTCGTGCATACATAGATATATGTGTATTCACATGCGGGCGGCACGCATAACGCCGCGACGCTTCCGACTCACATAAATTACCGTCACGAGTGGCCGGCTGACCCGGTGCACGAGACGATTTTCTAAGAAATTTGTCAAACGGTAATTTCTCGAACGGCGTTTCGAGTGTAAATTCAGCCCGTGCGGTTGGCTCCCGTCGGTCGATCGGTCGGTCGAGTATGCAAATAAGTTTGGTCGAGATAGCGATGGCGTTGAGCGTAGGGACGGTGGTCGTTATTCCGATACTATTGTTTCGTATCTCGTGGCGGGACGTGAATCATCGGTTGCTTAATTCCGATAACGCCGCCAGCTACCGACGTTCGACGCATTTTAAACAGACCATTGAATGGCCCACCGTGACCGATCCTATTTTCCGGAAGTTCTGGACCTCCTTGGGGACTTTTGTCAGGCGACAGGAAAATCGAGGGCGAGGGACACAATTGATAGAAAACGTGGGGCGGATACGTCTGAATATATTTCTTGGTCGACGGAGCGAATGGTGATTGTTCTTTGGGTGGTCTTGCGGGTTAGGATTGCTTTCCAGTAATCTCCGTTTGTTTTTTACCTTCATGGCACAATTTTGACCTTCGGCTGAATGAAGGTCGCGGGAATAGTAACAGGCATGTTTAAACGGGGTAAATAGCGCACGTAGTAATGGACATCTTGGCTCTCGGCGCTGTTCAAATATCTTCTGCACTCGCGCGACTTTTTCGCTGATTGTTTGAGGGCCATCTTGCACGGCCCCTCGTGTTTACCTTCACGACACTGCATCATCCTATTTTACTAACGCGAAACTACGTTCACGTGACCCTGGCGAAATAGCATTGTCCACCGTAGCGTCCGATCGTTTTGACAAACCTGAAAAAAGACTTAATAATTTTTAATTCATTAATTTCATCTTAAAAATTTAAAAGTGGTCCCTATACTTATTCTGTAGCGAAAATTGTCTAGCACGCGCTACTTCTCGCGTGGAATTTATAAAGACTCGCTTTCGTAGCCAGTCTTCGAATAATTTAGAATGACCAGCGGGACAGGTATGCGAAAATTCCGGAAATATGAAATCATCGTGTGATTCAATCGACGGACGCTTTGTTCTTCCTTCAATGCATGTGCACACCCGCGAAAGAGGCGTGACATTCCTTGCTTAAATTAATTGTTAATTCACCCGTGAACATCGAGCCCACTCGCAGGTACAATTAATTGCCTGACAATGAATAGGAGGCTGACCCGTTTTTGCTGAGTTTTATAATCATAATGTAATGTACATATTCGTTCTGGGAAAGGTATTGTTATTTTAATGTCAGGTTACATTGGGCTTTGCGTTTTTGGGCATCGTCAGTTCTTTCTGAATTATTCTCCACATTCTCCAATGTAAGCAATGCATACTCGGAATTGAAATAACTCCCCTGGAATCAGCTGGTCTACCAAGGCCACCGTATCCCAATTCTCCCACCACAATTATCCCATCTGCCTGTGAACATCCACGCCCCACGCTTGCCCCGCCCTCTTATTTGTCCGTAAAACAAATACGCTGGGAAACCACGAGGGACGGTGTCATTTTTAACACCATTTGTGCAAACAACAGCCAGAAAAAATATTAGGTAGCACGCATTGATCGTTCCAAGTTACAACCTAGCGAGACTGGATCGATAACCTTACTCGATCAGGATACACGCCGTGGGTTAAAGGCTATTGACACACGCACGCAGTGTGCAGCAACCAAGCAATCCCAATCCATTTGGTTCTCGCTGTAGAATAGACAAGCATCTTCGTGTGCAACTAGTACTATGTACATGCACGTTCGACCCTGCCCCAAGATCAGACATGGTCGAACAGACATGGTCCAAAGATTCCTCCATTCGCCAACCATAATGACCGCTGACACACTGGAACGCTCTATTTGATATATCATTTCGTTTCGAGAGATACCGATAGATTTCCAGGAACACGTCGCACCTATGCGAACCGAGTACACAATAGCCGGGACTGTGGTGCACGCGTACACCAAGGCAGACTTACCTTCACCTGCCGGCCATTTGTCATATCCCAAATTGTATTACACGGCGCGTCGAATTTCTATATAAAACGGCCCTAAGACGCCATTGACTGGGTCCCGTGGTCGGTTTAAACGTGTCGGCATTCCTCTCTATGCTTTTACGTCTCTCTACACCCTCCGTGCAATCTTCTCGCTCTTTTCAACTGTATCTCCGTCCCACCTGCACATGGCCGCAACCCTCCTTCACCATTTTTCCGTGTATTTTCCTTGCGTGCACCCTCTCCTAGCCATATGGCGGCACACGGCCCAGCCACTGTTCATTCATAATGCAAGCGACCCTAAAAGTTGAGCGTGTCGGACCATGTGCTTGGGAGAGAAGTCGGACACGGACAGTTTCAAAAGCCAAAGTGTATCCAGGCCGGTTGGAAATTTGAAAAACGACCATAGACCCGACCGGCACCCGCGGGCAACGCTCGTTCGACCCATCCCTCGGTGGCTAATTTGTAGACAGTGAGATAAAAATACTGGGTGGGCCACTAGTCAACCGATGAGTTTCGCCTTGGAAAAAAGTGCAACCCAAGGTGGAAAACTAAGCCGCGCAATATTACGTTGTTCACGGCGTCCTTGCGTCGTCTGGTGTCCCTCAAGCATCTTCTATTTTTTTACTTCAACTCGTTCCAAGCCGGATGGTAACACTGTTAGACGATTTACAGTTCTATTGTATTCGCGAAATGCCTACGGCGGAATCGGTAATCCATTCAGAAAACTGTATAAACGCTCGGCGCTCTCACGCTTCTCCATTGTATTTGCGAATAAAAATGTACGAAAACAAAAATTCACAATGAACCACGTTGAATAAACTTTAAATAGCCTGCCTCGCCGGTAGCCGCTGGACACAAAAGAAGCGTCCCATTTTCGCGGCGACTCTCGTTACCCCGCGTTGTGTGTTCGTTCATTTTCAAACGGAATCTTAAACACCGTGTACGAAAAAGGAAAAAGGAAGGGGGATACATAAAACATTAGCCCTTTTTTCGATCGGTAACACGTAGTTCAGGGCATCCTCCAGACTATGTAAATGTTATCTGGCTTCCGTGAGGACGGCAGCACGCTTTGCGAACGATAAGTCGTAAATTCGTGGAGAACTGCTTGGAAATCTGTGTCAGGAGTTAAGAACTAATCCACGGCCTTCTGCACCCTCAGCAGGCGAGCCTTAGGTACAAGTATGTCGAGTGCACGGAAGCCAAATGCGTTGTAGGTAAAAACGACGACGTTAAGACAGCCGTGGGTATATAAGCCAGGCCTGGTCTGGCTAGATTATGTCGTCAGCCAAGGTTCGTCTTGTCGGCGGGATATTTCACAAAAGGAAACGTTCTTGAAACGCCGATGGAAAAATTTTAGGGCACCGCCGGCCGATTTCCTCGCTTGTAATATACCTGGCAGGAACTTGTGAAAGGAACTCGGGTTCAAGGAACAGGCTGCAGGTAAAAGCGGGCACAGGATACGGCCAAGAAGCACGTTCTATTGTGATTAGCTAGGTCTGTGCATCTGCAGCATCTGGTAGTTGGTTGGAATGACCAGAAGTGGTAGCGTGCTCCTTGCTTCGCAGGGCAAGGGGAGAAGTGGAATAGGGGGTTGGCCGGTTCGATGGGAATCGAACAGAAAAGCGGCCGCTCATGGCGTCCAAAGTAAACTACTATGTATTCTGCGGGTGCCATTACTATTACTCGTGACGATGTCGCAGCTAATCTTTTGAATTGAGATTTTCGTGGTCCCCGGCTGACGTCTCTATTTTCCCGTGTCACGTGTTCCCAGCGTTAGGTTTATAGAGGACGTCGACAATAGACGGATTAGAGAATTTAGTAATGACATCATAATATTACAGGTTACGCTTTGAACTCTGAATGGCGTCACAGATAGCGTCGACCCTCCCTTGCGAGGCCCATTATGTATATCTAGATTTACGTTTACTATCTTTAAAGCAAACACTAGGACGACATAATGGGCCGCGGGTTAGTTAAAAGATAGGAGACCCTCGTGGGGAGAAGACAAAACTCTCTATAGGTGTAGCACTGGAGTTGCCAAACAAAATGGTGCGCTGTACAGTTGTGAATAGGTCTTGAGTGGCCGGCTACTATAAGCGGCGCTAATAATACTCGTCTTTGCTACGTACTTATACGCCACGGTCGTTTTATCCGCCTCGAATAACATTTGCACGAATTATTAATATGGGAAAAGTGGGCTGGCATTGCCTGTGTCGCTCGCTTAAGGGCCCGCACGGCTCGTATCATTTCCGCTTTCGTTACCTGGTAAACTTAAGAGAGAATTTCCACATTGATAGCCAGAGGGCTGGAGCTTCAATATTAATACCATAATTGGCATGATACAACGAAGTTGTTACAGTTCTCGAGGGTCTCTCGCCCGCGCCCGCACGGCAATTGAAAAATCCAGGAAAGTCTCACGCCGGTGGTATACCTGTAAGTGCATACGTATATAACTATGTACATACTACGGTCGACGACCAGAGTTACCTCGTCGTCAAGACAATCGTGCCGCTGACGCGTGCCATACATTCGTAATGCGATCGCGAGTGCACCCCCAGCTTTTTTTCTTCCACGTCGTGATAGAAGCATCGGCGATCCACCGATAGTCCTCGACCTGCGTGGGCGGTTCTGAGTAGGCGATGTCGACTATAGGAGTGTGGGATTGGGTCGCCTCCATCAAAGACTATAACCGGAACGGCGAATATAGGGAAGGGGCCGTGGCGTAGTGCAGCGTCTACAAATGTGAAGATCTAGGATTCCTACGGATTTATTCAAGAAGATTTACACGTTCAAGTATATATGCGTGTAGTCTGTCTACTTCGATAAACAGATTTCAACGCTCCCACCGTGTTGCACGGTGTTCTTGCACGATTTCTTGCGTATCGACTGCCAGTTTACGCAACCGTAGTCGGAGAACGAGCGGATTCCTATTTTGTAACGGAAAGAGCGAGGTCGTCGGACCCGTGAATCGATTACATTTCAATCTCGGGCTAATATTCGTTCTTTCGGATATTGCAACGGGGATCGGTGATTTACGAGAGAATATCTGTTTCAGTAATGCTAACTAATATTAGTGATGGCGGTTTCTGATTTCCCACCGCTCATCACCCAGTTATTGCCCGTTGTATATGAATATTGAATTACGATCGAAGTAACGCTACACGAACCTTATTGGCAATACTATTTTCGCGGCGATTTGAATTTAACCGAACGATTCCTCAGGTATCTTCCTCTCTCCCGTGTCCCCGATCTTTAAGACCAAGTCGCACGGTAGTCCACGTAACTGGACCCTTAACATCGTTTGGCGGAGACAATTAGAAAACGAACGTCGTACATCACCGTCGTGACTCCACGAATATTCTATGTATACATACCTCGACGAGACGAAACGTCTCGCGCGATTGTAAGACCCACAGTAGGGATTCTAGCCTGACATATTTATCAAGACGTGATTCCCGGTCCGGCATTCTTAACGAATCCAAGCCCAGCCCTGATTGCGCGTAACATTGATAGATGGATTATCCTATCGGTTCGTTAGATTAGATGGAAATAATGTAACGTTGTCGTGGGGGGTCTTGGCCGGCATCTGATTATTATGCGCAAAGGGGAAGTGGAACTCTGCTCGACCCCAGCCGGTATACGAGAACGCTAATGAGCGTATAATACGGATTGAATCGTGATCATTGCACCTAGTCTGTGCGATCATAGACTGCGCGTTGGGGTCATAGACGGCTGTGGAAAATACGTGCGTTCTCTGGCAGAGTCAAGTCCATTTAGGGCATACTGTCATGTGGCTAAGGGTGAGGTGAAGCTGCCGCTGTCTATCTCTCTTCCCGGTACTGTTTCTACAATACGCCTTTCTCTGTCTCGCACGGCTAGCACGCACTGGTATGTCTCCACTCTCTGTCTCCCTCTCTCCCCCGACTCACTCATTCCCTGTCCCTCGACCTGACGCGTCAATCCATTCCCTCCGAGCAGAGGCCTGCCTCGCGCTGCTTTGATCCCGGGTATCTCGCGTAGATCGGAATCTTTCTCTGCGGAGACGCGTTCTGCCTGGCGTCTGTGAATTTCAAAGCACTGCATTGTAGTCGGGTAATAGTGTTTCATCTCCGTATCACGGATACCGTAGTTCACTGGTTGATCTGCGCGAATGGGGGTGCATTGATAACATGCAGAAACACGTAGGATTTGCAGAGGTGTTACAGGAGGATGCATATCCTCCTCCACAACTTTGTCGTCACGCGTATGAGCGTGTGAGGCATATTTGGTAATATGTTCCGTGAGAAGAGTTGGAAACGATCACAGCCGATCACATTTGATCGGAGTTGTGGTGTCCAGATTTTTCCAATTGGTCGCTCTAACTAACTAGCAGCGTACGATACGTGCCTGTAGGACGAGGAGGGAAATACTGTGTTCGGTATCGAAATATCATGGTATATCGGGAAAAGAGTAGAAAGAAAATGGAAGATACTCAAAGGGGGCGAACCTCGATTACCGTGAATGCGCGGCAATATTTCTCGCTAGCTGGCGGGGGCAAAGCGTTCGATTAGAGGGGAAAACGAATCGTGTATGGGCTGTGTCGGTGAATGGGAAGAGGCTGCTCCGTGGAATGTGTTTCGATTGCACTCGCAGGCGGTTTTCTTTTTATTTTATTTTTGTTCTCCTAGCCGCCTTAACCACCACGGAATTTAATGATAAATGATAAGTCTCGCGGCGAAGACAGAAAGACTTGGGAGTTCGAGTTGCGGAGAAATATTACAACGTTGAGTCACGTCTCGAGGAATCTCGTCGAGCGTTCCTCGCATTGAACAGCCGTGCTATCGAACGGCCGGGGCGAGCTGTAAATGTCGAGAAGTCGAGGGTAATGAGTGAGAAAAGATGAACCTTGCATTCTCCGCGTTACACGAATGCTCGATGAATCGAAAACAATCGTGAGTCACAGTAGGTGGCGCGTGACTCAGAAATCGAACGGCATCAATGATGTACGAAGTTACTAATTTTAAAGTTATTCCACTGGCGGCTCGCGGCTGCCCTACTATATTCGAGACTGTTCCACTTGCAAATGGCGGCGGGCCGGTTGCGTACAGTGACTGGCGCGTAAGTAGGGAAATGCAATAACTTCAATCGATTATATGTGAAAATTATGTCTCGCACGGTGATCAATCTTCCACTCTTGTTCGTTTCTTAAAAAATTCTTGGCAATAAATTTTTCAGGTACCTCGTAGCAAAATCTTGCATGCATTTTGTACGACTTTGAGGAAGCTAAATTGTAGATTTCGTTTCTCGTGTGCATATATTTTACAGTCGCTGAAAAAGTATGTTTTAGAGATTGCAACATTTTAATTACGAAGCTGCACACCAACTTTCCTTGCATCTTATGACAGACGGTACAGTAACAAGCTTGAAGAATTTTAACAATCCCAACAAATTTCGAGGACCGTGAAGTTTTGAAAGTTTCAGAGGCGTTACTAACAAGACAGGAACCTTGAAATACATGGAAACGTGGCGACGTAACCGGGGCACGGAAACTACGTTTCATAATAATCAAATTATGTTAATTGCCGCCACCAGTTACGGTACAATTTTTACTGTTGCGCAATGGACCTCGTAATTGCATGTTTCCCAAATTTTTGTTCATCTTCAACTCTTAATTGCACGATTCTTTAAACGGCGCAATCTCGGCAACCACGTTTCGGAATAAAAGTTAATCGATTCTATTGATACACTCTGCTCTACGAATATTATCGAGATCAATTTACCATTCGATTCGTCACATATACAATATTTAGTTTTCCACACTTTTTGCCGTGGCCTGTATCAGGCTTATAAAGAATTCTGTCCGGCGCGCATCGGCATCAGTGATGAATCAATCCCGCCAGTATAAATGAAAGTTTCATCGGGGATGGCGTAATTATCGGGCAATTAAAGGTATATAGGAAAATCGGCCATAAAATCCAGGGAAAAGAACGGCCGGCGAGTATCCATTTCTTAGCGGTAGATTGCCGTGGGATGGGGGAATTTATCGAGAGTAATTTTCCCAGAGAAATTAGATCGGGCCACTGTTAAAAATTAATTGGTTCGGAAGCCGCAGACCGCTTGGTATGAATTTTATTCACAACGAACAACAGGTTTAATAGCTTCCCTTTCTTTTTTTCTTCTCCTTTATTCCAGTCATTTCGAAGAAATGAAAATCAAACATTAGTGTGCGCATATTTGTAATAGAAATAATTCGCCATCGAGGGTGAAAAATATTTATGGTTGGTGTATGTTGCACTTTTAATCGCAAAGAAGTTTTTCAACGCAAACTAGATGCGTTCTCTCTCCCTATGCTATTTTGTACTATTCCAGTGGCACATAGAGGCATATCCAAGCGAGCTTTTTCTGCGGCCCGCATTGTTTCTCCGGTATTTGAGTTAAACGAAATTGCACTCGTGAGCAACAACCCGTGGATCGCCAGGAACGCATGAATTTTCAAACGCCTCGAGGATGCAAACTTAATGAAGCATTTACTAACACGGCTCCGTCGCGACGTCGATTACAAACACGCGTACGTAGGGTGTGAAATTACAGATCCCGCAGCCAGTATCTTCGTAGGATACAGAGGCTCGTTGGATGGGATCAAAGGATATATGGGATAAAGAGAGGGGAGATGTTTGATAAGATCGTGATGCAAGATGATTTGTTGTAATTGTAAGAAGTGACACGAGATATTATTAAATACTTTACGTAGAATTTATGATTTTGGGGCGACATACAGAGTCGCCTTGGAAAGTAAATTAAGGATTGGCATTTATGTGCAAATGAAGATGATTATATGTAATTTTTTGTAATCTAATTAGTTTATGTACTTGTACTATTAAGAATACATTAAAACATATAAACGTATATTATAATTATTATTATACGTTTAAACGGTTGGTAACAGAGTCAACTTACTTTCCGAGTCGACTGTAAATCTTACCGCTTTAGAAAAATGTGGTCTTCGAAATCAAGTAGCTCAAACAATAACATTTTCTCTGAAAGCTTAACGATATCTTGACCCACGTCTACACTCTACAATGAAACTAATAGTATCAATTAATTTCCTCGCATCTAAATTATATGTACATATACATTTTCGCTTATCATCGTTTTACTCGTCATTTCCTTAATGCTGCACCGACAAGAAGGACCTAGACCCCTCGATACATCGATACCCTCAAATCGAACACACATATGTAATTATAATTACCACCGACAAGCTCGTGATAAACGTCAATGGAAGAAAACAGGCCACCCTTTAGCATCATCGAAAGTATATACATAGAGGGTGTCTCTTAACTGTGGGTCTTCCCGGAAATGGGGGATAGCTGGGGTGATTCTGAACAACTTTTTCCTTGACCAAAATGTGCTTTGCAGCTTCAGTTTTGAGTTATTAATGAAAAACACTGGCCAATAAGGGCGCCCGTAGAGCGCGCGCTGAAGCGCGTGGCTCTCAAACGTGCTCGGTCGTGGCGGGAGCCAACGCGTTTCTTCGTGACCACAACCGAATGCGGTTGAGAGCCACGCGCTCGAGCGCTCTGATTGGCCAGTGTTTTTCATTAATAACTCAAAAGTGAAGTTGCAAAGCACATTTTGGTCAAGGAAAAAGTTGTTGAGAGTCACCCCAGCTATCCCCCATTTCCGGGAAGACCCACAGTTAAGAGACACCCTGTATATGTACATATATAGAGGTAACCCTCCTATTACACGGTATAACTCGATCAGAAATTTGCGGAAACCCTCGTGCAATACGGTTATATATATGTATGTATACATTAAAATTATTTCTTTTAATTTTTTAACTTATCGAAGGAAGTCTTTGTCTGCGCCCCCCTTTTCGTACCGGCTCCTGGGTCCCACATAACACGGCACTTTCTAGGAACCCATCCACCGTGTTATAGGAGGGATTACCTGTATATGCTTAGCAGGGTAAAATTTGATTTCATCGAATCACCAGTACTGAGTCACGCGGATGACCGGTCTTTCTCCCTGCCGCCATTTCTCTTGTTACAAAAGGCGCGCACTTGTAACCGTCGCCGCGCCTTCTTCGAGCTCTGTGTCGAGTGCAAATGTCGGGAGAGTCGATGGTAACGAGGGAAAAAGGAGGAAGAAAAAAAAAAGGAGAAAATAGAACAGGCTAGAGGCAGCGAGGTTGAAGCGGCAAGAATCCTCCTCTCACCTTCCCGATTGCTGATGCTCTCAGCCGCGTCATCAGCAACGCGATTCTGCCCAAGCATCTAGCGACGAGGAATCGAAAGTGCGAGTAACGAGCGCCGTGTTGCCTACGATCTCGGTTGCGTCGTTGCGAAACTTTTCCTCTCTTATTCGTCCGAGGATCGAGCGCGTGGAAATCTCACGCGTGTACCCGCGACGGGCAAGAATGTTTCCTCGGTTTCACGTGGTTTCACGCGTGACGCGTAATTCCGTGGATTCTGTACCGGTGATATGATTGCGTGTGCATTGGGCCTTGCGCAAGCCAAAGGTTAACGGTGTCTGACCCGAAGCTAGTGCCGCTGTAATGAGAAACGTCGCCGGATGGGCCGTTTGGTAAGAGGATTCTTGTATACGCGCACGGGTGTACACGTATACGGCCCGGAGGCTGTTTCATGGCTTAATGGGCGGTTGGAAATATTGTTGTGTCGTTGGGTTTATCTTGGGCGGCAATTTTTCTCCTTTTTTCCCCTTTGTTTATTAAGTATTGGGGTGATCAAGGAGTAAATGGAGTTTCGCGGTAGACGGTGGCGCTTTTGTGCTTTTCGAAGTAAGATTTCTGTATTGAAAACAGAAGTTAGTATTGTAACTCGACTTCGGCAAGAAAATGATTATTACCGAAAGTCATCAGTTCAGTAGAAACAATTAGATGGAGCACCATATTTTTTTACCAAAAAAAAGTGAATGGCGCACAGATGTGACAAGTTAATAGACAGAAGCAAGACTTCGTTGTACGCGAGGTTTCTAAAATCGCGTGGCAAGTTTTTGAGCGGAAAAACACAGTACGCAACAAAAGAGAACCGGGGGTAAAAACAAAAAGCGCCAGGCCTCCGATATTCAGCCACTCGCGATGTGTACTCTATCGTCGATTTCTCTCCTTTCTCTACCTTTCCATCTTTCTGCTCTCGTCGACACGCGGCTGTATAACCAGGCTGCGTGAGAGAGTGGCACGCAGGCTGGCCCCTCGAATGAAAAACGAAATACGATTCTAGGTAGTAACGGTTGTGATGCATTGTCGAGAGAGCCTCGTCAAGGTAACACGAACTCGACGTCGGGGCTCTACGTGAAATCCACAGTCCCCGAGCTAATGCTTGAAAACCTTCGTGGGTAGGAATGGCAGCGAGTCTGAATGGATTGTCTGCGGGTTCGCGAACAATTCCTATTTCTGATCTGATTTTGTCACAGTAGAGAAGAAGAGGATTCCTTCGTTTTCCCCCCATTATGGGGATAGGCGAGTAGAATAGCGCGAGAAGAACGTGAAAAATTAGAAACTTTTCGAGCCCTCTATAACGTGGTAACTATGGAACACTGAATTCTATAGGCTGTGCGAATTCAACTAACTGGTCAAGGTCGTACCCCCACTCCGTTCCAGGCGTGGAACAAACGAACTCCTGCAATTTATCGATAACGATAGGTATTACGTGGGACAATTAATCTTTCCTTTTTATTCAACCATTTAAAACCACTTATGAAGATGATTTGCGTAATTAAATGTTGTTGAAATTAAATAGAACACTGCAAAGCGGTTTCCTGTTAAATGCGTACGTCCTTTTTCCTACGCAGTAGAGACTAATAAAGCGGAAGCGCATTTTATGGGTCATTTGAAATGCATTAAACGTATCCCATTAATCTCGTCCGCTGATACACCTACACAAAAGAATACGTTAACAAGTTACGTGGTAGGCGGCGATCGCGTTGCGCATATGAACAGCATCGAAATGGAATCGATGTCACTCTTTCGGTTCAGTTGCTTCGCAAAAGTTTCGAATGCATTCTGCTCCAAGAGCCAGAGCGAGGGAGAATTGAACATCAAAAGATATCGATACAGAAGCGTACAACGGACGAGTGCTTGTGCGCGCGCACTTGCTGTACACTTTCATAAAAACGGTTTGCATACAGCACACATAAAGTTCAATTTCTGTTCTCTACAGAAATATCGGTTGCACGCGCGCGAATGCTCCTTCTCCATTCCTACCTGTCGGCGGAGTGCCTTCCCTCGCTACAGAAAAGCCACGGATACAACAGTTTGACGAAATAAAAGCAGCCCGCTCGAAAGCGATGAAAACCGCAATTCGAAAATGCTTTGGGTACTATTAAACGGTGCGCCTTTTCTTTTTATATCGCGATACGCGATTCGAAGCAAGCAACGCCAAACGTATACTCGTGTCGCGTCTTGAAAACGCGCCACGTCGCCATTTACACGTTAATTGAACACACGTGAGCGGACAAAAATGATCTCCGGTCTAATTAACTGACTTCTGAACGCTCCACTTCCCATGAAACGTATATTAGCTGAAGACAAGGCGTAGGAAACTATTTCATCCGAAATCATCTTCGTTCTGTTCCGTCGTATTTTCACTTCTCGTCGGGTAAAGGTGGATAACAGGGATGGATATACGGACCTGGACCGTTATATACTGGAGTTATAAGCATTCTTCGACGTCGACTGAAAGAAAGCGTACTCCTCTCAAGCCAATCTCATTTTATCTTTATTAGAAACGAGGCAAGCGAATATAATTTTGTCGTGCTGCCACTGGAGTAATTCGGTTGGTGCAATCTTGAACTCTGGCCGACCATTTTTATCCCGGTGTACAGCGACCAATAACGGCACGATGGCGGAATCGCGGAAACTATATTATGGAAGGAAGAAGCGCATCGCAGCGCGTGTCGTAGTGCAATGGTGTGCATCGATAAAGGAGAGAGGGAGACACCAGCAGTGAGCCATAGCCTCTGCTGTAAGGCACGACAGGACGTATCCTCGCAAGTCGGTTCCTGTTCGTTTCTCTGTGTACAGCCGTGTTTGCTAGTGGTTGTTCAACGGCGTCCAAAGGCTGTGCGAAGAACGAACCACGTACCGTGGCGAACTTCGATCATGCTTCAACGGCTGGCTTCCTTTGTTTAAAATCATCCCGTTTGCCCGACTCGTGGGATTATATCTGCTTGAGCGATCAGGCATCTGAGAATCATCTTGGAACAAATGCTTGGCCGTCGATGTGAATCTTGGCCCTTTCTCCGCCAGACTCCTCTCCTCTTTCTCCTCTTCACTTCTCCGCCACGTTCGCGTTCCTCTACCACTGGCCCACCGTGGATACCGCTGGTCTAAACGCACGTGAAAAATGTTTTATCTGGGGGCCCATCTTGTAGAATTCCACGGCGTCGGCTGATCCATGGTCCGCGTCCATGGAGGAAATCGTCGGCGATTATTTTTAATTTCTTCCTTCGTTATAAGTTGGGACCTATTATCTTCTATATTCGAAGCGACTCGAGGCGGGAATCTTTGTTGCAAACGACGCGTGTAACGCTGCGGTTGATCTAGTGTGTCTTTTGATGTTTTGCTTATGCATATATATTACTAGATTGTTGTTAGCTGATGGGCACTGTTTTTAGATTAAATCTGAACAACGTATCTCTGTATGCCACGGGTTTTATTCAACGCGTTTGTACATACATATATACATTCGCGATGAAAGCTAGCAGGGAAATGAATCTCGTTATTAATAATACTAATTAGAATTTATAACGACGCATGGGAATATTTTTTTTTTCTCCATGTTACGATATTCGATATTGAGGCTCACGCAAATAAATGCCACCACGCTCGTCCCCGGCTGTGTATGTATTTGCATTTCTCTTTCCATGGCGAAGCCGATTAGCGGTGGTCATCTATAATTTATACGACATAAAAAAAGAGAGCGAAGCATTGCCGCTTGATATATATTTTACTGCCGCGCTGAAATGTTATCGATCATGGAATAATACGCTTAAAAATTGTATATCGTATCTCGTGTAAAAAAAAGAAATATAATCATTTGTTCAACGTTCGGAGATATGAATCAGAAAGTAGATTCGTTGTAGTATGCAAAGTTGGGGACACAAATTATAATATAATAGAGGCATATGTTTTATGAATTTCTATTATTGAATCGCGACAAAGGGATAACTAATGCTAACCCATGGCATTGCGACCGAACACATATTTTATATTTTCATTAGGGGCTGAAGTGCAAAAATGTTTAAAAGTGACTTATATTTTTTACGAGATTCCTACCAATTGCAATTTTTTCACATGGCATCCGGAAAACTATCCTCCTAAACTTTTAGAAACGGTTTGGAAAAAGGGTTTTTCTTTTAAATAGTGTGGACCAATTTAAACAAAAATTTGTACGATTCTGTTTTAAAGGGTGTACGATCATGGCTGTGACTCCACTGTATTTATATTTCCTGTTCGAAAGGCATTCGCTGGTACTGTTTGCTTGTTTTACGCTGGAAAACGAGTCAAAGTGGCTGCCGTTTTTCATTGAGACTGTTTATTCACAGCAAATGTTTAATTTGTTTTTATCGAGGTAAAGAACGACGAAAGTTGAATTAACATTTGTTCGAGTGGGTACAAGCACATATGTTTTTTTGAAAATAATTTCGAACTGTTCAGAATACTCGTACTCGGTTGCAATCGATTATACAAATAGTTGTTAAATTGTGCTCGACTCTGCCGGCATCAGTAAACCAACGATTCGTTGCATTTAATTAAGTTAAACACGAACAAATATATTTGCTTTGTGATCACACTAGCAGTTACTATAAATACGTGTAGGGTAACTAGCAATGCTATCCGCGGGCCTGTGGCCACGCTACGCTTCACTAACTAGGCAATATTTATGTGCTGAGCACGCAGCATGCCAACTGCTCAATAACCTTAATTCCCTTAATCGAATAAGTCTCGTTACTGTAATCACGCCGTTCTTTTTCTTCAACCCGAGCTTCAGTGAGATGAAATTATCGCTGCACTCGAACGAATTCCAAGTTACGTCGATTGAACTCTGAACATGGCTATATTTAATTTTACGAACGAAATTTTATTCTTCACGCTTGTTCTTTGCAATCTATGCCATGTATAGTATCTTTTTTTATTATCGTGAAAATAAACACGAAAAAAAATTGCGGACGAGGAACCACCATTTAAAAATAAATCGGCCACGAGGGATGAACTTTGGTTGGCAGGCTTTATTCCGTAAACACGTTAGAACTTGACGTCGCGCGCAGATGTCGCTGTTACAATGGCATCCTTGTAACGCGAATCCACTTGTGCCAGTAACACGACGAACGCGCAATTGTTGTGCGTGGCAGTGATCGCGGTAAAATGTCCGAGTCGCATCGGCACAGCAATTATAGTCATTTTGATTCGGTGTCACGCGCTTTGTGGCTCGGTTAAGGCCACTTATGGCTGTTACACGGACCCATTCACCGTTAACTGGATTTAAATCGGTACAGAATGGGGGACAGCGTTTTGATCCACGGGCGGCCATCGAATTTTCGGCGTACAAGTGTGTCCCGATCATGTAGTGCTGATGATCGGCTGTGCTCGGGAGTTTTCGCTACACGCGTCTCGGTTTATCGCGGGCTCCTAGCCCATTTCTCTTCGCTCGATCCTTACCAATATTTTCCGCGGGATTTATGCTCGCCATTTTACCAGCGAATAAATTATGCAGAAGTCGAACGTACGTGCTCAGATTCTGGAATCGAATATCAGGAAATAATCAAGAATGAATTATTTAGTGGGTCGCGCGACCATCGTAGAGTCGAAGGAGAAAGGGCGAGATGGAACAAAATGTAAGGTCGGCGGTGAACGAAGATGAATCTATAGGCGTGTAGTGGGAGTAACGGTGATTCGAGGAGGAAGCTGAACAAAGATGGCGGCGGGGTATTATGAGTGCAGGAAAAGGACGAGACGAGAATGTTGCAATGATAGTGGAAGCTGAAACAGATGACAGGTAGTAGAATTACGAAATAAAGAGAGGTGCGAGATGAGTTAGAAAGGAAAACGAAGGTGGGGCACAGGTGGTGATACACTGTGCGGAGGGGAGAAGTCGGTCGTTGCTTATTACTCGCAATATCTTCCTCTAAATCGCTACATTTAAACTGCCACCTATTTTGCCCAGATATTTCATCCTCCGTTCCTTGAATCCCATTATTTTCAATTGCCAAGCGTCGCCATGCGACTGTTGCCACCAAAGAACATTTTCCAAGGCAGATTGGCGACCTCTGTTCCCCCTAGCCTTTCCACCTGCATACATATACTGCACCCGGGGTTTACCTAGCGTCGTTTATGTTTTCATAGCCTCGACGACTGCACGGTCGAAAATAATATCTCGTCGTCGATATCGAATTGCATGACTTTGCGTCCTTCGGGGGTTAGAAGTTAGAGGCAAGTCGGCCGCCAATTTGACCGACCAACTTTCAATGGCGGCGCGCAGAGACGCGCATATAGAAACCCGTTTAAACGGTTCACATGAGGTTCGTTAGCTTCCACTCTAATTTTGAATAAAATATGACTCTGCACAGCGGCGTCTATATACGCGTCTGCGTGCAGCCAACGAACTTGTCAATTACGTAGCTCTATTAGGGAGAAAATTGGTGGATTCCCCGAGAATATCGTTGGGTAGAATTGATTTTCGACTTTTCCTCGAAAGTGTACATTATTTCTCCATTGTTCCTCGACGATTGAAAAGCGGCTCTCCTTTCGGGACTTGTTTGCGTTTGGAAGGAAAGGTACGTGCAGTCGCGTTTAGTTCTAGATACACTTGGGCGTCTCTCGTTAACTCGAAGTCTTCTGTTTGAGACGGATAAATTTCGAGTAGGAAAATGTTCGTTCTGGTACCGACGTTTTATCTCTTGCGTTATTTCTTCCTCATACGACGAATCGCAATTCCAAGTGGAACATTTATACATATATGTATAGATACCTCATGGTCGGTGACCAATTTACGCGACGTCGTTAGTCGAACGTAAAACGATTCCCGTTCTCCTCCCTGACATTTCATTTCGGTGTTTTCAATTTGGACAGGTTCATTCGTTTGGTTAACTAGATAGGGAACGTGGAAGAATATTTTCATTTGGCCAGGGATGTCATTTCTCATGGTGTGCTATATGGCGGTGGGTTAATCTCGTTTAAGTAACTGGAGAAAAATCTCGTTGAATCATTAAACGTTGGAATTCGTCGGATTCATGGTGAATTACCGTGGCATTAAGGAGATAAGCGCGGAGACCTCGTTACACTTTTACAGCTCCCGTTTCGCGGATTCCTAACTTGCCACCATTTTTTTTTGTTCCTTGCCTCACTTTATGCAATGAAAAAGGAAGTGCTCAGCGAACTGTGAAGGGGCAACGCAATGTCTGAGAAGCATTATATATATAAGCATTAGCTTCTATGGTTAACGTTAATAACGGTTTGCAAAAAGTGAAGGAAATCAAGCAGAATGGACACAGAATGGTAATAGGAGCAAGGCTTATTCTTGCATCATCACTGCAAAGGGTTTATTCTATGATCGATATCAATAATCGTCAGTAAACGTTAGAAAATAAATTCCAGTAAACAGAAATCGCTCTTAAAATATTGTACGTCATTTTTTAAAGGTTGCTACCTGCTTATTAATATGTTGTTACATTTTTAACCCTTTGCACTCGGATGTCCCCTCTCAGGGGACATCGTAAGTCTAGCTGCTAGACTCTAGCACATCAGAGTTTACTAGTGATTTCGGACGATAAACTTATTCTACCGCAATTTTTGGAGAAATCCATGTTTCTCTGAAGCTTTCTAATGAAATGGATCAAAAAAGCAAACCAAACTACTTATTATTGTGAAACTTGTACAAACCAGCCTGCAATGCATATTGGAAATTGCTTCAAAATGTATCATAGTGTAGACAATTATAAGAAATAAAATTAGATCCTCAATGTGTACACATTCATATAAATCAAAAATCATTACAATACATTACTTGGTTCCAAAGTTATACTATATAATATGACGCAAGTCCTATATCCACGTTTTCGCGAAAAGTGCCGTCGAGTTGCTGGTAGCTAACCCCCGGAATGGCTCCGAGTGCAGAGGGTTAAAATAATATTCCACTGCCACATAATTTTATTTTGTCTAAATTCAATGGCTGGTAGCAACCTCTAATATGTAACTGGAAAAGTTAAAAAAAACTCTATTATTTACTCGTAAGAGAAGGGAACACATTGACAGGGTGTCGCATGAAAAAGATTCAACAAAATTTCACCACCCCAATATACCTGTACCTGATCATAATCGTATAAAACACCTGTAGTGCGGTCCCCCGTTTCCGTCTCGATCATTCCACCGCAGCAGTCACGAACAATCGATAATTTCGTAGTTTTCTCCTAACACGAAAGAGAACCCAGCAAAGAAATCGAAAAAAACGTAAGCTAGGTCCCCAGGGGCTAGCCTTACGCGTATCAAATAAATAAAAAAAAAAAAGAATGACCCACGTAACGACATGGATGCGAGTGGAATTTTAATCTCGGACGGGTCGAAGAGGCGGAAGAAGAAATGCCCGCGTGGCACAGTTTCCCTCGTCCTCGTCGCGCATTCGCGATAAATTTTCCGATCTAGCAGCAGTCATTTACCCACTTCGTACTATACGCTCGCGTGTCGCCATTCTTTCCTTCGTCCCGCGTCATCCCTCCATTCCGATCTGCTGCGTCTGTTATTCTTCCGGTGACGCGCGCACCACAACGTCGAAGCCCGAAACGTTGTTCTAGTTACGCGTTTCCGCCCTTTCCGCGTACATAGGTTATACATAGAGGGGGAAAGACGGTAGCGTGCATCCGAGCTAGCCTCTCCAGAGCCAAGAATAGCCCGGGATGTAATCACGTGCCGCCACTTCTGGTAAAACAGTTTTAACTCCCAGCCGACTTGAATGGAGACGACCAGGCGTGACGTGTGCCTGTCCCGCACGTGCGCGCCTCGCCTGCTCATTGAACGCGGTATTTTAGCCGTATAATGATTCACGTGTGCGAACCTGCCACATATTGTCGAGGAAGTAATTTAAAAAAAAAACGCCGTCATATTGTCGGGGATTTTTCATCTGGACCGATGGCAATCGTAGTTGTACAAATTTTTGAAAGGGGGCACTGTTTTGTCAGTTTGAAAAGTATTGAGAAAATTATTTTTGCATTCATTCCTTTAATATCTTCCATATTCTAGTCGCATTTGGTGTTGGGTGATTTTAAATAATAAACAATTAATTGAGGAGGTAAAAGGTTCCCCATTTGCATACCATTTTGGACCTACATGGTGGCGTACATCGTTAATGAAATCTATGTGCTTTTGTGGGGTGGATCCCATTAATATTTTCGTAAAGGGTGAAATGATCGTTGATTTCACGGTTCGAATTAATTCTGATCGAAACTCGCTGGGACAGATTTGGAACCTTTATTCGGGAGCGCGTTAATGTTTTTGCGCCATATAGTCTGGTTAAATGCGATAGACTGCTCAAGGCCATTGCAATGAGCGCTTCCCCTGCCATCGGTATCGTGCATGTTTGGCGAGTGTATTATAATCAATTTCAATGCCGCGTACAGGATTCAATAGCAGATGCATATTCGATTTGGCAACTATGTATATTGAATTCATTGCTATACGATTATAATCCGACAGACGTTGTTAATGTTAATTGCACGCAAGTATAACTATGGGCATTGATATCGCTGTACCATGGAGTATCGGAACGGGCATATGTTCGAATGATGCTTTGTACGTACAAGGTATAAATAATTCCGGTCTCTCTCTCTCTTTCTCTCTTTGGCTAACTGGTTATGAAACACCAAGTAAAAACGCAATCGACATAAAAGCACAAAACTGGCCGATCTTTGTAATTATTATCAACCACGTACAAAAGCCTCATGACCAGTGCATTTTCTATTTTTGTTGTTGTCAAACTGCCTTTCACCAACGATTTTGTAAACAAAAATATGCTAGCCAGAGTGTATGTATTCAACTAATTAATATTCTTCGCCGCAATCAATTCGCCAGTGGACTACACTACGGCAAATATAAACGAATAATCCCCGCGTCGAAAGCACCTCTGGTATATGTCGATATCAATGTAGAATCCTCCACCTCTTTGATATCCAATTTGCCGATACGTCGCGTATGTTTTTCAAATTTCCAGCCGATGTAATCGAGAAACGTAGTCTCCGTTGTCATATTCGATTTGACGCGCATCGAGCATCGTTTGTTACGTTATCCGGCGAGAATGAATGCGGATAATTCATCGAATTCGGGTTCGATTTCGAACACCACACGTTTTCTACACCTTTGCGACCAAGCAATGATAAATGAACGCTTGTTAGGCAACGGACAGGGTAGACGGCGTACCTCTAGCACTTGTCGCAGCGCCATTTTCCTCTCGCCGTTTCGTCGAGAAAATGGCGGTGATCAGTGTTATCCTCCACCTCGCGTTTTGGTTCGCTCCTACTCTTAATCGCTTGAACTCGCCACGCTAAAATTCCGTATCTATTTGTTTCATTGGACAGCACCGACACAGATATACGACGTTCGACTACCCGGCGAAATTTTTGGAAAATCATCAGCGAACGATTGCTCGTTCTCGCAAGATCGAACTCTCGACCGCAAGTCCCTCTACGTGGTCTGTCCCATGCAGTGCACAATATCCGACCCAGAAACGTGTTCGGATTTTATTGAGAAAAAGATTAGGGAGGGGTTAGCCGCAACCTGCCGCTTCTCGCAAGCCCTTAATCTCCTCGATTATTTCGTTTGGGGATGCCGCCAACAGATGGTGGGTTCGAGAAGCGGAGAATCAATTTCAGGGAATCAGCCCCCGGGCTCCGGTTTCTCGGCGAAACGCGATGAAGAGAAAGGTCGAGGCAACGCGACGGGAGAAACATTGGAAATTGCTTGGATGCCGGTAATTATACGGTCCTGCTCCCTTCTTCTTTCTCCACCTTCTCTTTTTCTTCCTCTCTCTCTCTTTTACTATCCGTGAATCGCGGCCAGAGGAGGTTACGGACCTCCTCCAACCGTACGTGGATCAGAAACACGTCCATTATCATAATTCTGCGTAAACTCCGCGAGGAAACAGTGTTACGTTGGTGAAATTAGCCGGGCCAATTTTATTCCATTTCCGAATGGCGGTGGTTTGCCAATGAGTATCATTACGATGCCTAAGAATCGACCTTTTCGTTGTTTACCTCTGAACGGTAGTTGGGATGTATCATTTCGTAAGAGAGAACGTTTTAGGAATGGTTCGAAACTTCGTTGCTGAATGATGTTATTACAATGGCTAGTCGCGTTCATTTTATGGCGGGTAGAAGAGGTCGGGGAACTATAGAATAAGAACTCGACGCACTTTAGGTGGCTTGGATCGCGAAGGGCTGAAATAATAATCTCACAGGAAGTGAACTGTGCAAAGTGCCGACCATTGCAAGCCATCCACGTCGCGATTTGTAGGCGTAATGGGGGACTATGGATTCCCGGAAACGAAGAACTCTGGTTGTACGTTTCGCAATTAGAAGTTGCCGTAAAAGTTGGCCTGGGGGAAACGAGGTTTGATTGTCGATAAATTCGCAATCGAATGAAGCATGGAGAAAGAACGCGTTTTCCACGTGGAACATTTTTCCGTTCGCTTTTCGTAATAAATCAGAAATAGTTTTATTCGTATCTCCTTTAGTACACTACGTATTTCGAAGGTGTACTGAAGTAGAATTGAACGGACCATGGACAATAGATGGAGAGACCATCATTTTAATCGTAAGTCCATTATACAGCCGTTGGACCGATTCAGAGATTGAAACAAAATTTCTTTGCGTCGATGGGCCTCTTTAGGACGCCGTATTGATGCAACGGCGATATGGTGGTCGTTGATAGACCGCATATTATATGTACGTCCGACAAAGAATGGACGTAGCGTGTAAATACAATGCAAACATGAGTGACGTACATGCGAGGGCGATAATTGATTAAATTTACCATGCAATCCGTTTCCTTGTCGCTGTGCACGTCTTGATAGACCGGCTGTTTCGCCGGAGATTTTCGAAGAACAATGGCCGTCACTGTGATCGAAATAAAGCGAGAGGCGAATTGAGTGGCGCGCGTGCACGAAATGCGTTCGCGCGAACTTAACGACCGTTTACAACGGTTCCTTTGTGTTCGACGCGAAAATTCGCCTGCTCGAACCGGTCGACGATGAGTCTCTATAAATACACGCGACAGTGTCACCGCCCCGATTACCTCGTTGGTGACGTCGTTTTTTTTTAGCTAATTACATCGGTGTACATTGAGTGCAAGCTGAGTCATGGCAGTGGCATCCCGTTTACACACGCCACACAGTCACACAGTCACACAGTCACACACGCCAACACAGTCACACACGCCACACAGTCACACACGCCACACAATCACACACGCCACACAGTCACACACGCCACACAGTCACACAGTCACACAGTCACACACGCCACACAGTCACACAGTCACACACGCCACACGCCAACACAGTCACACAAGCCACACAGTCACACACGCCACACAGTCACACACGCCACACAGTCACACAGTCACACACGCCACACAGTCACACACGCCAACACAGTCACACACGCCACACAGTCACACACGCCACACAGTCACACGTGTTTAGTGTACAGACACTCGTGAGTGATTTCTTTCTAGTGAACGATAGACTCCGCTGTTGGCGCCTAATGACAGGGGGGGGGGGGAAACGGTGTTTAGGGTCAACCCATAACTCTTGTGCCCTCCTTATCGACGGAGGCGATCTTTGGGAATGGCGTGAACCATCGAAGAAATTTGATCTAATGTCCTTTTCGTTGGGGGAAACATTAGGCTCGCCCAAGTAGCGTCGTAAATGTCGTTCAGTTGTACAGTAATATTTCAACGAAAGGAATACTATAGCTGCATTCGTCCCGACGAGTTGTTTACATTCCAAAGCTATAAATCTTGGAGACTATTCTTCCCTTCCTCCAGAAATGCCGACGATATCGAAACGGATCGGCTCTCCCGTTTTAAAGAACGGAATTACGCTAAACGCGTGCAAATGACGGTAAAAGTCCGGCCACGGTTGCAATTAACGAAAAACAATTTCGAGCTCAACGACTTGAAAGCGGATGCGAACCGTTGAGAGGTTCCTATAGCATTCCGTGAAAGCGCACCATACGGTCAGAAGTTACGGACGCCTGTCGTTGGAAGCTTGTTTTTTTCCCTTCTTTTCGCTTCTTTTAAACCCCCCTACCTCGTCGATTCCACTCACTGGCTATGTTACCAGTAATTGGAATCCCGCGACCATAGTGTCTGGCGGAATTGCACCGTTCGACTTTTCTTGGATACCGGAAGCTGGAACGGTCGTTGGGCCACGAGTGGAAACGTCTGCAAACGCCTAACTGCACTTAACCGTTGGTATCGTTTGGTGAACGATGCGCTACGCCGATTCAACTGTTTGACTTCCGTCTTTGTTTTTCTTTTTCTCTTTGTCCCTATCGTCCTTGTTCCTTTTTTCTTCGCTTCCGGAATTTTCGTTTCATTCAACTGGGTCGACGGCTGGCCAGGTTCGATAGATGTTCAATTTTATATTCATCACGCGTGGAACAATATACCGGGTGAAGTTAATAAAAATTCTCTCGTGAAAGCAGATTCTGTTCAGAGTCGAATAAAAGGAATGGCGGCCGATGGAGTGGAGGGGGCAGGTGCGAATTTGAATGGCCTGGAGTATTCGAGTAGCGATTTTTTTTTATTCGTTACTCGAATCATACATTTTTCGATGTTGTTCAATTGTATTGTTAGCAGGCTGCGCCTGAAATATCATCGATGAATGGAACTGTAATTGCGGGCAAATGAATTGGTTGTTCGAGTTCGCTACAATAAACGTGCCTCATGACTTACGTACAAACGGACTCGTTCGAAAGTTTCGGTCTGCGCAAAGATTAAAGCGGGTTAATGGCGGGGTTAATAAACGGCGCGATGATTTGCATTTCAAATGGCCGTAATTAAAAATTTCGACCACCGCCAGCAACGTTGGTGGGTAACTGCAATGTAAATTGATAAGCACCGCCATTTCGAATTACATCCCAGCCACTTCGAAATTAGTTGAACTTCCAAGCGAGAAGTTACAAAAGCTAGGAAACGTTGTAAAACTCACTAGGGACGATTAACGTGGTTTACACTGGGAAAGTTCTATACCCGCGATAAAAATAAAAGATAAAAGATATTCAAAGTTATAAAGTTACAACAATTTATCGCAACCAATCTAGGTCCCATACTGGTGCACATTCCCGTGTCCAGGCTGCACCGAAGGAGACAGCCATCAAATTGACCCTAGGTGCCAACCAGTTTCGCGCTGGACAAAAATCCCATCTTTTTCTATCTGCGTTCGTTTCCACGAATATTCGTCGGCGTACAACTGACCGCGTCGAAATTGCCGCGGTAAATGGAAAATTCCCAGGAAACGCCGCGACGTTCGTACATTGGGCGTATCGCAGTCGGCAGAAGAAAATAAATTGATGTTTGATAGTTGAACTGCCTAAACCGTTCATTGTTCCTGACGCTACGCTGTACGCTTTCATTATTCACTTCTGCCTTTCTCTAGCCTGTCACGTATGACCGTTCACAATGTTTAACGAATTTTTTACGTAATTAACATTGTGCAATATGATCGTTCGTTCTATGAACCCCTCGTTTGCATATAAAATGGATACGATCTGACAATGAAGTAGGAGCTGCTGATTGACGGGTTTTTCGATGAAGTGGATGGACCCGTTACTCTTCGACTGAATCGACCTCATTGTTCGTGATGAGCGTTGTTTAATCTCCTCCTTTCACAGCGCACGCGATGTCAGCCCGATGAACCGCGCGCGGAACATTTTGTCCACTATGACGCGCTCTCTGGATTTCCATAGGTGGGACGAAATACAGTAAAATCTCGATGAGAGTTCAAAATTGTGACTCTCATTAGTGTTCATTTCTATCCCCCCTACTTGGTGTGATCCCCCTTGGAACCAGCGAAGCGCCGAGCGCGTAATCCGATCCGAGATCGAATATCTGTGAAAGCCAACACTAAGGTGAAACTTTTTTATTTTTGGTCCTTTTCAAATTAAATTTTTACCAAACTGTTTGTTACAGTCTCCTGATTAAAATGACACCAAACGCGATACGGTTTGGACAATTTTTACTTATGGTATTAATCATGGTGTTCTAAACCATCAGTCCCATGGCACCAAACTATGCCGTGTTTGGTATCATTTTAATCAGGTGATTTCCACAAACAGTTTGGTAAAAACTTCATAAGGAAAGAACTAAAAAGTTCGTGTTGAGCGACGCTTGAAAATTGTACCCACCAAATTTCCATCTCGTAATGATTAATTGAAATTCGTTTCTATTTCCAACTAATACGAACCTAAAATTGTTTCAAGCGTGGCGCAGTTCAATCTCTTTACCCTCGCGATTCCCTCATCAATCGCGCTTGTCAATAAGCAGCATATTTCGTATAAAGTTTGATCGTCTGTTGCGTGGTTGCGTCTGTGCAACTTCGATGGAAAGTGGCTTCGTAGATTCGCGTTTATCTCCGGTGTTATTATTTATTCAGTCAATCTTGCGGTAGACGCGAGTCAAGAACGAACTTTTCCGTTTTCTTCCTTCTTTATTTTCCCTATTTTCGCCGTCGCCATGAATGATTTATGTGAGCGAAATACCTTTACGGGCTTCTCGACGGTTTTCTTTATAAATTTTGTTTTCTCGCCCTCGTTGCGTACACCAGACGAGCACCTTCCAAAAGTTTCTTGCCGTTGTGCATTTCCATAATGAAATCGTATTGCTGCGTCGCTACAAACAAACTTAGCCGCATGATAACCCGAGAGAAAACCATTCGGGAAACGATTATAACACTCGAGCTGTCCGTGACCTGGAAAAAGGCAACGACGTGCTCTTCCTCGTCCTGAACGCTAACGTGCAACGTGTTTCGCACTGTCGCCAGCTAAATAGGTCGTCTGGACACAGTCAGTGAGCGAACAAAGGAAGGAAATATGGTCGCCGGTCGAGACCCTCGACCATTGACAATATTTTTCCGGTTCAGACGGTGCCTGGATATTTACGATACCGGGGGTAATGACGGCGCACACAGGATATACCCACTCTTACCTGCACTTTCCTCTAAGACTTAGAGTCTAAGTCTTAGAGTGTAAGTCGACTGGCATCTGGCAACGCGATGTACCTGCGCCGGTAAGGACACAGTTGCGTACCCATTTTTTTCCCCATTCACCCCGGAACCATCGTTCGTTTAATGATATCCGTGGTTCGGAGGGTGCCACTGTTTCAGCACGCCTTCTTTTTTTTACGAGGAACGTGACCACCTTTTCTTCTCTCCAGTCGACAAGAATTATGGTTTTTCATTTATCGGGTCATTCCAGAGGGGAGTTTTATTACTCGCGGGGTTCGGCCGAGATATTTAGTCCAATAGCGTTATTTCGAATGCGCATTACGCATTGCTAGCACGGAGTGCCATATTATTGGCCCATCCTCGAGATTATCGATAATGCGGGCCAGAAACAGTACGAGTTACGGATCTATTGTAACCGTTCGGTGCATCCTGCGCCATTTTAAATCGTTCGCATCGAAACAATGTTTACACAGTGGTCGAAGAAAACGCCCCCTTTTTACCAGCAATTACGTCAGCAAGCCAAAGAGGGAGCTCGACGCGCGACATCATTGCTTTCTTTCCGACGATTTCGTTCGGGAGATCGATTGTTCGCGGTCGAGCGATCGTGCCCGCAACGATTGCCGCGGCCACACAGGCGCTTTTGTGTCGAAAAAAATTGCGTTCACGCAACGAACGTAGGGAGCATAAAAACGGCCGGTCTCTGCGGTGGCGATAAGATGCTCGTCCCTTCTTCTTTCTACCTCGCTGTACATTCGTTTCCCTCCTTCCCTCTTAACGGACGGGCGATTCGTTATTCCGACGGGTAAAACGCGAGTAGAGTTTACGGTTTTGTGGGACGATAGGAGCCGATAAAACCTGGGAATAGAAGGGGGGGACTTGAGTAGGCTCCTTTTTCGGAGAACTGTTTAACTCGAAACAGGGAGGCCTGCGCAGCGTGAGTAGGGTGCCTGGACTCGTCTCTCTGGGCTTCCGTTTATACGTGTGTGTGTGTACGTGTACTCGCGCGTTGGAACAAGGACCCAACGCACACACATACACACGAACACGAGCTGCCGTCGAGGCACTCGTATGCACGACTGACCTTTCGAGTCAGTTGCGAGGCCCTTTCGCATTGGCCGCTTGTATTCTTGCTCGCGAGCAACATGTGGGGCTTTAGCCACGGCGATTTTTGTCGTTTCGATGTGGATGCATCGAAATGAGGGAATACTATTACGGAGTCAAGCTCGCGTGAAATTGTGCGACCGTGCCTTCCGAGAATGGGACACTGGATAACCATTTTTTCTTATATTGCTGCTCTTATCGTTTTTGAAATACAATTTGTATATACATAGCTCGGCGTATATTGGTATTAGGGTATAGGGAGATTGTGGATAGATTGGATCATGGGGGAGTATAGTCGCAAACCAGACTAAACTCTTAACTCCCCACGGTTTAACGAGCTTTTCCTATACGCAGTCTAGTATTCGATGCTATGGAAACGTTGACCGGTGTATAACGTTGCAAGTATATGCAGGAATAATTCGAGCAGAGACCATTGACCCAGGTATTTTTAGACGCGCCACTGGCACATGTATTATGTATGTATCCTCTTGTCATTTGATGCTACTAGCCGGTGCACAGTTGATCAGCGCATTGAAAGCGAGCCACATTGTTCCGAATTGGCTTCTTTTGGATTGGCTTCGTATGGATTTTAACATCAGGATCCGCTTGGCGCTGGTTAAATGAAACTTTCGGCCCGATGTGTTAATTTTTATTCATCAAACAGCGCGACGTTTACATAGAGTTAAACGAGGCGTCCTCTCATTTGCACTTGAACAGAGGGAAACGACCCGCATCAGTTTCAAACGAAGTCTCCGTTCTATATTTAAATTCTTCAATCGTGCACAAGTGGCCGGTGGGTGACGTTTCTTTTCCTCGCCATAGACGCATCTAGATATGTAAATACATTATGCGTGCGTTCGCATTATAACCGCCACCGGTTGGTTCCTACGTCTCCGTAGTTGCTGCACGTTTGAATCACCTAGACGCGTCAGGGTATAACGTGTTCATCGAACGATCAAGTGTTCGTTCACGTGGCTCGTTTATATTTAAATGAACGTCGATTCGGTATTGTAGTGGGGCGATACGTACGTTCACCTTTTCTTTCGCTGCGGGACGTATATATGTAGATATACACCACGAGCAGCCAACCTGTGACGTATCCGTCGCGAGAGAGGAATATCAAGTTCACGGAATCCCCACGAGATCAGAATATTTCTTTGTAACGTCGCCTGTCTGCCTCCGTCCCTTTTCTTTTCGTTTCTTCTTCTCTCGTCCCTTCGCGACTGAAGCGTCGTAAATAACGCGTGTAATTATCCCTGTCGTGAAGTTTACCCTCGGCCCGGAACGTAAAATATTCGAGACGCGGTGCTTCATACGCGAAATAACGCTTCTGCGCGCGCGCGCTCGACCCCGAACAATAAAACGGTCCGGCCACTTATGCAAATTAACGGCCACTGAATTTTATGTCGACTCGATTATTGTCGGTATGTTGTCGTTTTCCCGCGTTGCGTTTACGATCGCATGCCCGCGACAAGGTAAATTGCTATTTGTTGTAAAAATAATCATTGTGTTACCGACGCTCGTTAGCGGTTGCTAATTTTGTCTTGAACGAGTAAAGAGAGAAAAAGATTGCTCAAAGGGTAGACTGTAATGGGGGAACGTTTTATAATTATTTTGCACATAATGGTTAATTAGCAACTTTATTGGCGAACCTTATAATTTGTACGCAGGCATTGTTCGTTTCGTATAAATTTTTATCGGGACACGCAAATAGGATAAGTATTTCTAAAAATAATATTTTCATTAAAATTGCCATTTCTAAATTATAAAGCTGTTGATATCTCGACCGGTCATAAGGGTGGCTCGCCTTTTAATCAAAACGTTGTTAGATTTTCTTATTGAAAATCGATACAAAAATTAATCTTTCATAATCGTGTGCAAGGGGGATACCCTATACAGTCGCTTCTCATCTCTGGCTATAAGGTTTTATCTATTGTTTATATAAGAGGCGATAGGGCCCCGCACACAACCGAGAGTAGTCGTCGATGCTTTAGGGCTTCGGGTCTGTTCGTTAATTTGGATGCTGTTTAGTTCCTTCAGACCATTGCAATAGCAAGGAAGTCACTTTCAGTGCGTGGTTAATAAAGTATATGCTAAAGTCACCAAACGAGAAAGAGTTATTTAATAAACCCATTACCAATAAACGTCGGACCATTCGGCTTATTAGGAGTCATGAAACTTAAAAGATCGATTTCTTCCGGTTCTTTATATTTGGTTCATTGTCAGTTTTAACATAGCCGATCCGGGGTAGCCGTTCGCGTGTCACGAAAAGCGCATTGAAATTGAATTATCCTATCGAAACAGAAGAGGTCGACACCATCGCGACGCGCATCGTTAAACCAATCGGCATTTGACAGTCGTAATTGCCACCTTTAAACGTAGGGCACGCTAATTTATCGTCCCCATTTACGAGTGCTCGAGTGTTAAAATCACAACGGAGATTTGTTCCTTGCTCGCCTCTGGTAAGCTGTGTTCCCTGTGTATACACGCATACACGCACGCCTGTTATCCTTTGTCGATTTACGAGGTCGCGTCAAAAGTCCCAAATTTCACACTTTATTCCGCGTTTATCGCCGTCGATAAAGTCACCGCCGATCTCGATACTTTTCTCCATCTCAGCCGTGAATCGTTAACGACCTCTAACAGCAGATAAAAAAACCGATACATCGGATAGAAAGGGATAGAGGTTGCATCGTCGGACTTTGCTTTCTTCCTCGAACGCCGTGCGCCTGGTGAAGTTTATTGATTGTCCCGCTTGCATTTCATGAATTATTTATTACGATCGCACAGTCGCGGCGGTCGAATTTGATATTTCAATAAATTTTCATAAAAACGAGCTGCTGTCGCGAAGAGCAAGTGGGGAGAGTCAGTGGTTGAGCAGTGAGAAGTTGGACGACAGGGATGGTTCTCGTTTGAGGCGCGTGATCGAAATGCAGAGATGTTCAATTTATCAGGGACCCGAAGGATACTTCTCGGCTTCCCGGAAAAATCAAACTTCCACCAGGACGTCGTCCGCGATCGAGCGATCGATCGCCTGCGGGGGTGGGTAACTTCGAAAAATTTCCGGGACGGGAATCCGCAATGAAATGAAATTTTTTCGAGTCCCTGAATCCTGGAAGTGACGTTTGCACAAGCTCATCCAACGGACGGAACCGCGTCGTATCTTCTCGTACCTCCGGTGACTCGAGGTTGAAAAATTTCGACGGGGCGATGGAATATCCTGTTTCCATTCTGGGTTTCAAAATATTATTCTGCCACGACACTTGTGCAATATCTTATTCGACACCCATTCCAGTTGAAAATACGCCTCGTCTGTTGGCTGCGTGGCAAGTAAAAAGGTTGGCGGTAAACGGTCGTGGAGAAACAATGCCTTAACGACGTGAAAGCGGAGAATAATTTAATGCCCATCGACTAATTTGCTGGGAATCGTTGGGGGAATCACCTTAATACCGAACCATGGAACCATCGTGAACCACCGTTGACCCAAAGTACCGTGTAATTACGGATTAATTTGGTCCCCGCTGCTAAGACGGTTTGTGACTTATAATTGCTCGTGAAATTTATAAAAACTGAACGAAAGTTATAAATGCCACGGTCGTTAACCTCTTAAAGTCGACGGCGGAGCCGGCTCGAACGAATCTGAAAGGATATTAACGAGCAGGCGTGATATAAATTTCTCCCCCACTCCCTGGATGGTTTTCGATCCCTTTCAAGTAAACATTTCCTCGTGGAAACGTGACTTGAAACTAACACAATAGCCCGTCCGTTAAAACGACTTCGGATCAGCCCGCAATAAAATTCACCGACTTGGCGTCAGATGCGTTTGTCCATTAACCAACCGGGCATCAGGTGTATCACCCTAATTTAAACGATCGATTCAGGGACAAAGCGGCGAACAAACCGACGCGATAAATGGGATCAAACCTGAAACGCATTCACCCGTTCGAAATTCATTCGTCTTACGTTCACAATAAAAGGTAGCGGGAATCAACGAGAAAAGGAGAATACATTATCGTCGATTGTGATTCGACCGTCAGTCTTCTGCCTTAGTGTGCGTGTCTACTACTACCTTCCACCATGTCCCTATACCGTCTTTACAAAGCGAGTTGCGGGCATCCGTGGTAGTCACGGCTCTGGCTAAACAAGCGTCCGTTCCACGGTGCCCACGCACCATTATCGGCGCATCAATTAAGGCCGAAAAATATTAACGTCCCGTCGACGGACAGGAAAACGAAGTGCAAACAACGATAATTATTCTCCACATAGCGGCATTCAAGGCAGACATCCAGGCGTCGTGACGCATGGCGGCATTGTTCTACCTACTCTCTCTCTCTTTTCTCCCTGATGGTCCAACAATACGTCTAGGATGACTAAGGCAGTGAGCATCCATCTTTCTCTCTCGCTCTAACGTTCAATACTTTCACCTGTATACGCGTGCGTGTATATGCATATATGTACATCTCTCGTTTGATATTCGAAACGAAGATGGCCGCGGGCGATGCTAGCGACTCTTTGCGAGGTAATCTGAAAAAGAAGCATAAATAGAGGGAATCGGTAAATGGATGACGCATATCGCGGTACAAAGAAGGATCGTATACCGAGAAAACATGCTCGTCGGTGGCTGCGAGAAGGTAAACAAGTCGGTAATTCGCGGGCAGGTGGTTAGCTCGAACACCGGTCACGTCTCCGTCTGTTCGGCTTAAGCCCGACGGGAATGACGTTCAGATTTTCGATCGCGGAATAATAGAAACACACCTCCTGGGCGAAGAAAATTCCTGTAGGTTTTGTTTTCAGAGGAAACTCTGAAAGCACCAAAGCGTCTTCTAAAGGTAGCGGGCATCGAGAGGACGTCGCTGATATTTCATGGAATTCATCTGCTATCCTTTTTGTCTGTGTTACCTCTTTGCCTTCCCATCAGGACCTTCGTGTGACGTAGAACTGTTTTGAACGAGCCTGAAGGTTCGAGGACGCGTTTCGAGAAGTACCTATCCCGAGGAACCTTTTTCGCCTCTGTATGGAAATCGCGTAGTCATAGTCGCTACGGGAATTGTGGATCCGTGTGGGACTATTGTAGAGTCCAGCTCATCGGGATCCATTATTGATCAAGGTGAACGGGGGGATTTTGTTTGTAATAAGATTCTTCCAGCGTCTATTTTTTATCCCTTCGTAGAATCATTGTTGTCTGGCGGGATGTGCTTCATTAGGATCCCTATTTGGCTGGAGATACATACACAGTCCTATGGTAGATCCAATGAAAAGCCTTTGCAATCATTTCTTCGTTTATTTTTTTTGTCGTATATTCCGTCCATTCTCCCCATATCTAAACATGACCCCATGAGCCTAACCGGGCTAAGCGTGTTCCGGTGGCCGAGGAGAAACTTGGACGAATTCCAAAGCAATTTAAGAAAAGGCGACCGTCCACCCGACTGGAAATTAATTCCCATGGCACACTCGAAGGGGACCGGTGGCGGGAGTCCCTCAACACGAACGTCTTTCTAGCTCTAGTCAGCAAGAAACACACTCCGGAATGATCGTGATATGGCAAATGTTTGAAATGATTCCTAACAAGGAAAGGATCCGTAACGTAGGACTCGTACGTGAATCGGCGTGTGTTGGCGTGTACGAACGAGCGTGTGTGGGTTCACGAGTAAACACTGGACGACCACGGCGGACAGAGAAAACGCGGCCACCTTGATTGGACGATGATGCAAAGGTTTGAAAGGGTTGGCAAGAGGTCCGTTGCAGCGAGGGACAAGAGGAGACTGATTCGTTGGCTTTTAATTGCTCGCCTTTACTTTATTTCCTTTTTGCGACTCAATGGCCCGGTTGGGGGATCCGGCGGCTTTGATGGTCACGTATCGTTATTAGTGCTGATAGGTGCTTCGTATTCAGGACAGTGTGTTCTCATGCGGAAACCCCGTGGCGTGGTGGCGCTATTGGTACTCGTCGAGTTCTCGTGGATATTAAAAATATAGAAAAAGGAGATTACGTTTTTTCGAAAGTCCAATAAAGAAAAATCCACGGTAGAATTCATGTCTTTTAAAGAAATATTAGTTTCGTGTAGGTCGATTCCACGCGTATCGTTTCGATCCTATACCTGTATCGTTTCCTTGTATTGCTCACGAGTGCCTGTGGATGATTGTGCCCCGGTGATCGATACATGGCTGACAGTCGAGATACACGTATATACATATATACATATATATACATATACGTCGCGTAATGACAGCTGCCCGACTTACTTATCTCGCTCGAATAATATTAATTTCGTTCCCGTCACTTTTTTCACCGACATCTCTATGAAATGCGCACCGCGGCGGGTTTATTGAATTAAACAGACGAAACTCCCCTATGGTCGTAGGCAAATGAACTTTATCTTTATCCGGACGCAAATACGTAACTGAAATATCCTCGCAATTTATTGAATAACGTTCGACCTGGCCGTCGCTAATAATCATAATCGCAGTAACGCCAGACATCTCGCGGTATAATTGGCGCAGGAACAGCTCACAATTAACACCATTACAAAACCGCTTATTTCGTAGCAGTTTCGTGATCATTTCCACGGAAAAGATAATAATTCTCTGAAATTCCCAGACCGCGAAGGTCACGTGGCACCCGGAAATGTTTCTCGCGGTTTAACAGCGACACCACGGAGGGACGTAGGTACACCGCGATACAAAACATAGAGAAAGAAGCACGAATTACATGGCGGGAAGGCTGCTCGTCGAATTAATGAAAAACGAAGGAAAACGTGTATAATCGCGCCGCGGCCTCTCTACCTGGGGGTTTAGTCCGCGGATGCAGCTGCGAGGGAAAGGAACCCGGTCCAAAGGTCAAGCTAGCTGGTGGCTTCTGCTGGTGACGTTCTCCATGCCGCTCGAACGCTAATGCACCTAGAATATACATGGTATGGGATCGGTAGCAGCGTACCGTAAATCTCCCATGTAAATACACGGCTGGGCTAGTGTCGTGCCAAACACGAGTTCAGTCCCTTAACTAAGCTGTCTCTTGAAAAGCGGTTGTTCTGCCCGAGGAAGGACTTATTTATGGCGATTCAATATTCGTCGACCGTGAAGATCGTTTCTTTCGTCTCTTTTTTGCTTCGTTTTCCTTTTCACCCGTGTTTTATTTATTGCTCGCAAAATACAGCCAGAGTGTGACACCGCGGGCTTTTAATGGCTACCTTAAATTCATCGAGACAGCCTTTTTCCATGTTTTTTTTTGTAAAGGTCGTGGAATTCGGTGAAGGATATTTTCAAGGCGAGTGTCCATTTAAAGAAATCGCCGGCAACCTGATATACATTTCAATTTTCCACCTGTGCCTCCAACTTCCAAGTCGAATCGGCAAACTATAAGTGCCCGCGGAGCGCTTACAACTAGTCTGAGAATTACACAGCCGAATCAGACCAAAGGGTGGGCTGAGTCAAGAAAATTTAGTGGCTGCCAACTTTATTAGGCGCGATTATATTAGGCCCTCGTACGCCGGCAGTGATTTATACAGTCGACGCTCTTGAAGGCGCACACAAACCGTTCGCAAGCGGGTTCGCCTGTGTATACGGGCGTTTGGCTCTGTGTGTTGGAAGCTGCCATATGGCGGGGAACGTGGTAAATCATTCCTCGTTAACCGCGCGAAGTCTTAAGCTCGTTATAAAGTGAAGTTCAAACTTTTTAAGCGCACGAAATAAGCCGGGAGAGAGCAGTGACAAAAAAGCACGCGACCAGCTACCGATGCTACACTGTTTATCATTGGTCGCGAAGCACTGGCGATGGCGGGTGAAGCCGTTGACGACACGAGCCACAGAAAAAGTGTGGCTAGTTTTTCCCTAGGGTTCGACACCGACTCGCGAGAATCACGTTGGCAAGTGTGTTCGTGTATACGTGCAACCTAAGGCCATAGCGAGCTCGCTGAAACGTTTGCGGGACGCGAAATATGCAAAGCGCAGCAAACGCGTCATAAAAAGGGTTCTCTCTTGCGGCGTTTACACGAAGGGATTAAACGGACGAGGTGCGTTGTAAACGGTGTGTATATACGCTGCATCTGGAACAGTTTTTCCACCTCAAGTTGGTTGAAACAATTGGCCGATCGAACGATGCGAAAACGACGAGCAAAAGAAAAAAAGGATAAAACGCTGGAGCAGACTTTTGTGTATTCTGTTGGGGGCGAACTCTCTGTGATGCGTTTCCAGTGCTTTTCACAGCGCCGGCGTTCTCTCGCGGACACTTCCCTGAAACGACAATTAATGACGAAAACGGCATTTGAACTCGACTGCCGGTGAATGGTTATTAAAATATCGATATCCTGAGTGGGGTTGACGAGGCTACAGAAGAAGCATCGCGCTTTCTCTAACGAAGAGAAATTAATTTGCCCGGCAATCTCTCGACTAAGAGAGGTTTGGCCTGTCGTTCCGTACTCTTCGGCCTAATACTATATACAAGGTGGTCCATTCAAGTAAGGCCACCTAAATATCTCGACAAATTGTGATGTTGCAAAACATATTTTTCCTTTATTATTATATTTATGTTTAGTTTTCGATGTTATCGATGTTGTTTTTTTGCACGCAACATATATTTTGGTCGATTGCATATTGCAGCTGATTAAAGCATACGTTCAGACATGTATAATAACATCACCTTGAAATGATCTCATCTTCAAATGGTATCCTTCTGCGATGATGCACTGTCTGAAACGAGCAATAACCGATTGTAATGACCTTTCGGTGTTTTCTGAATTAATAGCACCACAAGTTCCAACTATTCGGTTCCTCATATCCTCATATTCAGATAACGTAAGAACTATTTTTGGCATAATCACAATTCGACGAGATATTTAGGTGGCCTCACATAAACGGACCACCCTGTACATCTATATATGTATATTACAAGATCGTTTGGCGTCTTTGAAACGTCATCGAGAAGAAAACGCCACTTTAGATGGATCCGACGTTTGTGCTGAACCCAAAGAACCGTCTCTTCCCTTTTTTCCAACCCACTTCGTCCCCCCTATTACGCTCTCATATTCCTTCCTTCCTTTCCCTTTGTTTAATACCAATTACATGGATTCGTCTCAAGTCCCCGCGAGTCTCCCGCCACTCGCAGACCGTGCAATCCGACTCTTTTTCCCCTTCTGTACCTGAGGCGCATCTCATGCTTTCAGCAGCTTCGTGACTAGGAAGGAGAAAGATGGTTAATTGGCGGGGGTGTGTGGTGGGCCGTGGTTCACGACGATGCAGCCTTCTTCTCTTCTCGCCGTCTCCTCGGTTTCCCCTCGTTTCGTAGAAGCGAGTCTTTCTCGACGAAGCGACTGAGAGGACGGATCCTCCTCGTGGTACGAACGGTGCAAGGTAACGAGCGACGAAAGGAATAGAATGTCGATTGCAAATCTCGTCGGTGCTGCATAATCGGAATCCTCTCTCTCTCTCTGTGCACCTGAAAGGCTTCAATACTTCTGTCCTCCTCACGTTTCCCACACTTGGGCCTGCAGAATTGCCTGTATGCATTTGTGTATGTATGTATGTCCAACTTTGTCGCTCGTACACTGTTCAACCGCAGTGTGTACGTATCACAAGTCTCTCTCAGTGTCTCCTTCTTCATTCCCCATACGCCAGATGTCTTCTCCTATCTGCGTCCTTATCTATGAATGAACGGGCAGCTCCCCTCATCCACACCTCTCGTATTCTCATCGATATTCACCTGTGCGCCCAGGTTCAGTTGCACGCCTGGCCTACCGGCCGCAGGCGGCTTTTCTTTAAGGGCAGCACCGTCGCAAAGCTCGCGAGAGTCTTATATGTACGTTCACTGTAGGCATTCCCTGATATTTACGAACATCTTTTTAAGTGGCCTTTCGGTGGCTTACAAGAAGGGGGAGACTCGCTTTTAAAGCGGCCGATATACCACCAGGGTGGGATCGTAAAAAGCCGTGTTATATGCGCGCCGGTGTGCATTTAGTTTTCCGTTATTGCTCGTGACTACTTCTGTTCCGCGCTTGCTAATTAAAAGGCCCTTTGCCTCGTTCACTTTGTTCACCCTCTCTCTATCCGCGTGCCATATTGCCCGGACGAGAAGAGCGCAATTGATAGCGCGGCCGATGATACTTGAAATTGATACTACGAATGCGCAAATTAATTTCGTTCCTGGCCCTTTACGTGTACCGACTGTTTATATGGCGTTTACCTTTTCTCGCTGTTCCGAATGAAATACCCTTCGCCGGGCGGCACGGTGTCGCGTTTTATGTTAATCGAGATTCGTGTCTCGATTAATTATTCGACTGGCGCGCCGTAAATTAATCTTGCTTGGGATTGAAATTAATTTACCGCTGGATAGAGAACTCGTGTTCGCGTATATGCTACGTCGATAACTATCTGCGCCGAGAATCGTGTATTATATATGTACATATAATACTATGCTTCTATTTCTATTCCATATTATAAACGAAGAAATATTTCTAATACGTATTCCAATTGAAAGTATTCCCGCGGGCTTATTTAATACACGGTTCTTCGTATAAGAGTTAGAGTATATAATAGAGATGTATATGTTATGTACATAAATGTATATACTTGAATCTCGCGGTTAAACGAATGTTAGCGGGAAGAATCGAAAGGAATCTGTGCCAACGAAAGAGGGCTAACAAGTTGCCCCCGAGACAAATGAATTCGAAGCCCCAAACACCGTTCCGATTTCCACGGTGGGAAGAAGAATGGACCGGCGACCTCGACACGGAAAGGAAACCCAGCTTTTCCCCCTTCCCGCCTTCCCACGGGCCCCCCTTATTACATGAACACATCGACAGATTCGAGCGACGTGGCCTGGCTTTTGTACGAAGTAGCTAATTATCATTCGCGCACGGTTCCAAGCGTGCACGCGCTAACGAGTCGCGTTGCGCCGTAAATGGAATCGCTGTATATCTGACCGCCGCGCCGCGGCGCATTGCGCTCCCTCGGCGACCACATACGTACATGGTATTTTCTAGCGGTGATTATGGGGATCGTCGAGCGTTCGGTTAGGTTATAGGCAGCGTGGGAAACGAAAAAATAATTTGTCGAGTAAATCGGTCGTTTATCCGTTTATTCTGGCTCGGTTCTGCAGTGTGGTAGAAAAAATATGCAGTAATCCCTCGAACAACGCGGATGATTTTCCGACGCATTTGTTTTTTTAAACATGAACATTTGAATACATTAGTTCGTTTCGAACTACTAATTTATTCAGCATATCTTTACAATTTTCGGTATCACGGCGAATGGGAGAGGTAAAGAAGAACAAATGCGAGATTATCCACGAGAACTAATTCTTAAAAAATTTCCCAGGGAGAACATATAACGAACTGTTTTGGAACTTGGAAGGAAAAACCAAACGATGAGGGTATCTTCGCGAACTATGTGTATATGTATGCATATATACAGGGTGTCTCTGAACTATGGGTCTTCCCGGAAATGGGGGTAGCTGGGGTGATTCTGAACCACTTTTTCCTTGACCAAAATGTGGTTTGCAGCTTCATTTTTGAGTTATTAATGAAAAACACTGGCCAATCGGGGCGCCCGTAGAGCGCGCGCTCAAGCGCGTGGCTCTCAAACGCGCTCGGTCGTGGCGTGAGCCAACGCGTTTCTTCGTGACCACAACCGAGTGCGGTTGAGAGCCACGCGCTCGAGCGCTCTGATTGGCCAGTGTTTTTCATTAATAACTCAAAACTGAAGCTGCAAAGCACATTTTGGTCAAGGAAAAAGTTGTTCAGAATCACCCCAGCTATCCCCCATTTCCGGGAAGACCCACAGTTAAGAGACACCCTGTATATTGTATGTGCAATGTGTATATGCACATGCAGTGAAAAAATATAAATGTGCGTGTTTACTTCAGTTTCTGTTAGAAGTGGGGGGTGGGCTCCAGAACTATGCGGTCAATTGCTGTCACTAAAAGCCCCGCGTTATTCGATGGATTACTGTAGTAGCACTGATTGGCGTGTACGTATTTAGCTACATTAAAACCGCGTAAAAATGGTATTACATTTTTACCAAAACAGGAAGGTTCGAATTTGTTCGAAAATCGTAATGAATTTTTGTTTAACAAACGAGAGAAAGTTGCACGAAAGATTTTCATACTCCTGCGTGTATGCATAGACAAATTTTCCTCCGGTGTCATTTACTTTCACTTATTCTCGACGTCTCCCCCGTCTTTTACTTCCTTTGTCCCTTCTTTTCTTTTTTAATTTCAACTTTGACTGAGCAGCCACGGTACGTGTCTTTCGCGAAAAAAAGCTCTGTCGTGGTGGTTTTTTCTTGTCTCGAACTGCGCTGAATATGCACGAAAGGCACAGTCTTTGGAACGGAAACAAAGAGCGTAAGGATTATCCTCGCGGGAAAATACAGCTTTTTAATTAAATTGCGTCGAAGGCCGGTGTAGGGGTTGGCGGGGGCTAGCGTGATTATTTGCAGGGTAGATCTGTTTGGCGAACACTTTGTGCTGGACGAGAGCACAGAATTAAAACGAAACGGATAATTCGGACTATAGATCAAATATTGTTTGATGCACCGGCGGCTGGAGATGGACTTTGCTTGCGCCAACTATATATCTTTTAGATAATATATTCCACGATTTTGTGTTATAAAAGAGAGGCATTTCTGTGTGCCGATAATACAGGGTAGGAATTAATTAAATGGAAAGAAATTTCATGGTACAGTGAATGAATTAAACTTTCCTTCGTTTGTATTCAGTTACATACATTGCAGCAGGTGACTTGAGCGCCTCTATGAAATCTTGAATACAGTGGAAGCATGCGGGTTAAATCATCGCGTGCCACACTTCCGGGTCCCCTCGATGACTGCTCGCTCCTTAATTTCATTCGTTAATTTTTCATCAAAAATGGACGAGAAATGTATACAAAGTGTTTTGTCACGAAGGGCGTGCCCAAGCATATTGCAACCATTACATGCATTTATATTTCCGAGGGGCATATTTCGATTCGGCTAATTCGAACCACAGTGTTGTGGCTCGTAATTCGAGAAACTGGAACGGAAGAACACATGGCATGCCATAAGACGATTCGAAACGCCATTTGTCGTCCGGTGCAATGTCTGTCGTCTGGTGCTCGTTTCTGACAGAATAATCGCGGCGCGGACGACATTTATCGTTTATTGCCGGCCCCGATATACCAACATACTTCGTGGGGACCACCTGCGCCGGTAATACATTCGAAGCCTGTAAAAATAATTCATTGGTTGGATCGGGAATTGCTGTACGGCCGATACTTCACTCGCGGGTGCCGCATAACTTTCCTTCCGGCTCGTGGTTCCATCCAGCTGGTGTTCCGTCTTTATATACAGTTTTCCGCCAATGAAACGAAGGAGAACGAACGGACGCCCGACCACGAAACCCCCGAAGAAATTAAAACTCCCGACTCTCCCTGTCGGCAACGCACCGACGATACATCGGAAATACCCCGAGCTGTTGCGCCTATCAAAGTTGTTGTACCGAAAGCAAAAGGACTGGAAAGAAGGAAAGAAAGACAGATAGATAGACACTTTGCCCGAGGAGATGACGGTAATGGTCTGCTCTTGCGAGCACGGGTGAACAGAGGGACTAAAGCAGTTAGGGGTAGCGGCTGCAAAAGTGGTGGGGATAGGAAGAGGCAGCGGCGGAGAAGTATAGGGACTTAGGAAAGAGGCAGAATCCCCTAGAGGAATTTAACGCATGAATGAAGCCGCACCACCATGGAAAGGGTATATGTATAACTAGGGATGGGTTTCTCGAAACGTCGAAACGTCGAAACCCCTCGGAAACTCAAATAAGAAAAGGTATGCAATTAACGAACGAAGAATTGTTCGTACCGTGCACCGAGAATGTTCGATTCGCGTGTGTCCCAAGTATTCGGTTTTGGTTTTTCAGAATATAAATAGATCGATCGCGAAAGATTTATCGTTCGCCTCAAAAATATCGATTAAGTTCCTAAAGCAAAATAAAGTCAGCACTTCAAGTTTCTTCTAGTCTCGAAAACTATGTTCGAACCCATCCCTAGTACATACGAGTACTTCTCCACGTATGCCGACATATGTACAACCGTCTCCTTTCCGTACATCTATATAACGCAAAGTAAATAAGGTTTCCCTCTTTTTTTTCTGCCGATCCTTTCCTTCGCTCAAGTAGCCCGTCCTCTTTCGCTCGATCCACCAAGCCGGATCCCTCGTCTCGCTGCAGGGCCCGGAGGCGAATTTTGAAACTTTTAAGCGGATTTCGTCTCGCCTGTATAAGGACGTACACACGGCCGTCAATTTTCCCTCGTGTAAAATTGGGCATTATTCCCTGTGCGCGCGGGGCATTGTGCCGTGCACCGTGATTGGCTGAGCGTCGGCACGCGAATGGGTCCAGCTGCACGCGCGCCCGCCTCTGCACAGGAAAGATACTAACCTCGACCGGCTGGCATCGACGTTGGACGACTTAATGCTGCGAGCGTTCCTTCGGCCGAGCTTTCGACGCTCAAACGATGCTCTTACGCGGAAGAACGCGCGGCATTATATTTAGTTATTGCTGCATAAGCTATCGGAGGTGCCGGGCTGAATAATGGATCAGCCATGCCTGAAGACAGGTTGAGATATTTACGATCGATGAGCAGTTTTTTGCTCTGCGCGAGATTGAGATCGCTTAGGTTTTCTCCAATTTCGTTGAAATTTATTCCTGCCGATGTGCAGGCTCTTCCGTCTCGCTTGAACGCTCGAGTTATATGCACTGGAAGTGTTGTGTTGGGATTTTTTAAAATATTTATATATTTCAATTCTAAGTAATATACAAATTAACCTTTACATAGTTAATGGGGTATCGGATGGTTCTTTATAACCCTGTATATTATCATTTTTTTGTTACTTAATAATTGAAAAGAACATTTGTCGACAGATGATGTAGCTTCGTTCTTCCTTCATTGCCTTTGCATACAATCAAAGGAAATACTCGTATCAGCCATCTAGACTGGTGGATATTCATTGCGCGGTTTTCACGCCTTAATCTCGACTCGAAATCCATGGAGAATCAAGGGCGCCCTAACAGTTGTACGGTCAATTGGACGTTCGGTTTCCCACAGATTCCGATCCTTCTGAAGCATAAATCCAGCTTTACCGTATGGTCTGGCACACGGCAGCGTGCTCACATGTGTTCGTGGCTTAGCTCGACTGCGACGATTGAGATGAGCGTGTGAAAGGGACAGAGAACGTGCGACGAAGGGAGACAGGAAACTAGGCGCCCATCATTTAATGCCAAGATCAAGGCGTCGAAACAAATGCCAGATAAAATGAGAAAAAAAAAGATTGATCCTTGAGCCCTAGAGAAAGAAATAACTCGTTGGTTAAACTAGAATTAATCAATGACATCGTTACGTTTGGAAATACAATAGAGGACGCAATCCTATTCGTCGATACATACCCGTCGTGGGAATTAGCTTTGCGCCATAGGTTTTCGCACAGCAGAGCGGGGGTAATTCTGTAAGCTTCTCAACTTGTCCCGCACAGACATTATCGGATCGAGATATCTGAATCGACCATTGACGATGTGGGATTAAGCTACTCGAGTCGTGAAGCTTCTGTCAGTTCTATAGCGCTTCGAATTGCGAAGTCACGCAACAACAAAGAAACCTGCTGGAAACAGTGAGGATCGGCGTGACGAAAGAACGCGGGATGTATTGCTACAGGAAAGGAGAAGTACCATTTTGTAGAGCGTTACCGGCGCGGCGGCACCGTATATACCTCGAATGCCTCGGCGCGCATCCCACAACAGTTTGCGAAAATTACTGCTGTCATTTTCCATCGGCTTTGTTCTTACTCTCTGTTCTGGCATTGGTATGTTTGCGTACGTATATGTGCACGCTGGCTTATATACGGACCTATGTGCGTGCCCCTATACACTATCGATATGCTTTTATACACGTGTACGCATCGCACGTACAGGTCCAGGTTCGGCGCACACCTACGCACACCTAGACGCGGTATTATTGTGAGCGAGCATGCTCCAAGCAATTTCCGATCAGACTTCCTCGCTCTATCCTCTCTGTCCCTTTCTCTCCGGACCTTCCCCCCTTTTACACCCTGAACCACTTCCTCCATGTCCATCCTATGTCCGCGTCTACCCCCCCCCCCCACCCCTCCCCTTTATCGAATGTATCCGCTGGTGTGCTCCACGTTCATCCCAATCGGTTGTATTTGCACTTAATTGCTTCTAGTAAGGTATTATTACGGCACGTTTAAAAGTACGCGCTTGTCGTTTGCATAGGAAACGAATCGGCGCTTTCATTATTCTGCCGTGGAGATGGCGTTAGGACGATACAAGAATTGATATTGGCTGGCGTTCGCGTCGATGGACTTGTGTCACGTGACATGCGAACGTGTGCTCCTTTCGCGTGCTTTGTGGCATATTTCCTTTTTTTACTCGCGACAGGGTATGAATTCGCGCAAAAGGATATCACGTGGATATATAAATGCAATGCATGTATATGATTCGCTGTTTTTGACAACGGACTGCTTTCCCGGGTCAAATAATCAACAGACGTGCTTTGCGAAACAACCGCCATTAAAGAGGCTTTGTCGATTTTATGTTCCCGCCACGGTTCGCGTGAATATTAACGTATTACAATTATCGTATCACTTCGATACAGTTATTGGTTTGCAACAGTAATTAGTTTTCAGAGCCACGACCGGTTAAACATTTCGTACGGAACACGTCTGGCTGAACAGCGTACGCCAGTGAAACGTGTTCGATTGAAATTTGAAAATCCCGCGCTCCCGTTGGCCGCCGCCAAATTACGACTCCCTTCACGACTTGTCATCGACGCCATTGAGCTTGAGTCTGACTCATTTATCTGGAAATTGATTAAGCACCTTGTTGGGTACGTGATCCGTCTAATGATTGAATTTCTTTGAAACAACAACGATTTCGCGAGCGTACGTCACGTGAGTAATTTTACGAACGACAAGTGCGTGACCATCGATCCAGCAGAGAAACTAATGATGCATTTTCATTTAAATCGCGCGCGTTGATCATTTCGTCGATAGAATCGCAATGGAACCCGGGGTTGAAACGGCAGAACGGACGAGACAAAAATGAAATTCGCCAACGACAATGGAGTGGAGGTATCGTATCGATTCTTTCGTTATTCGTTTGACCGATCTAACTCGACGGGGTCTCTCTCTCCCTCTTCGTTCGTTAGTCGACGCAAGTTACGCGATTAATTTCAATACGTCACCTGGCGTTCTAGCCTCTATTTTAAAAGCTGTCGTAGCTGTTTTAACTGCGTCGCCTCGGTTCGCTGAAAATTCATTTCGAGCATTTCCATTGCCTCTTCTGTCTGCCGCTGGAACGCGGTTCTGCGTTAATAAATCGACTAGTAACGACCCCTCGAATCGAATTACGAATGTATGATGTTTATGTAGCGAAAGGTATGCTAATTCGTGTACACTAAATTGCGATGGTTGTTTGTTCATTCGGAGACTACAAATCTTTTTTGCAATCATTGTTACTTTGATCATATTGCCATTTAATATTTAATTATAAAAAGAAAAATTGATCCATAGAAATATCTCTGTCCATTTATCAAACAATACAAATATTTGATAAATTAGTTTTTGTTTGATAAAAAATAATTTTTTAAATACAACAAATTAGATACAGAGGTATACTGTTCAGCGGACTTAGGGTTTAAGATCGATGTTCCCATTGCAAAATATCCAAACGATATTTCCCATCACCGATTATTCAGTTTGCAGAACGATGTAGGGTGAATTTCACTATCCCAGCGAGTATAATAAATTACAACAGTATTACCGTCAACGATCCGCGATCAAATTCGCCGATACGAGCCATAGAATATTTCGTACGGAACATCCCCTCGTATTGACCTTAATTTCTACGCTAGCCGGGGAACGAAGCAGAGGGGAGTGGGTGAACCCCATTCCTTGATCGGTAGGAATTCGATTTTTCAATTTTTTATAGAATACCCCCGCCCCGCATAGTAATAACACGCTTCTTACGGTGCAATTTCCGGATGAAAATGGGTTAAGTGCTGTTGCTAAACTGAATCGACAGATTTGTTGTTTCACGCGATTCACGCGCGCCCTCTGCCTTGTATACACGTTCCCGTGCACACACAACACATGAAATAACACAGCAATAATTTCCTGGAGTGGAAAATCTCAGGCTGTTATCATACCACGTCGGTTTAAGCTTCGAAGAGTCGAAAACAAGCTTTCTGTCCCCCGTTAAAAGGAATTGATCCTCGGAAAAAGAAAAACTGAAAGGGGGGAAAGAATAACCTGGCAGCCTTTCTCCCCGCGCGTATTCTTATTCGCAAAAGTTTGTGCGAAAAAGGTACACACTTGACCCGACAATCCTGTTTACCGATTGTTAGGTTCGAGTCGTTACCAGCTCTTAGCAAACAGCGCTTCGCTCGCTGAAAATGAGCACGGCTCATCTCGAGTAGATCTTGGACAAAAGTTTCGATGATTGGCTGCCCGGACGTCTAGAACTTTGCTTTTTCTTTTTATTCAAATGTTCCTCGTCGAACGACTTTTTCAATTCTGGAGAAATTTCTCTCCCCTTGTCTTGCTACTCGATGGCCTTGGTAGTGTTAGTCGATCATGCTTCTTGTATACAGTGTTCGACGAGTTTATATAGGTTATGTCGAAAGCAGTTGCGTTCGCTATAGACGTTTCGTTCTTTTAAGACTTAGACTCGATATCGTTCCAGCTTCGGCCATTATTTTTCGGATAACGATCGTGAAATTGTGCACATTCTATGAAAACATAACTGCCGCTTTGGTTTTTTTACACGGCAAGGAAAACAGCTAATAACCGCCGGAACAATAAAGGGAAAAATCGACATTCCCTCGTTGCAATATCGTGTAATACATTTTCGTACATGAGGCAATAACGCAAATGATTAATTCGGTCGAGTGTGCTTTCGGGTAAATGATAGATCGAGATGGTCCCCTCGATTTCATATTGCGGCGTCAGGCCATCAAATTTGTCCTACAATTATAAAACGGCTAGAGCCGGCTCTACAGTCTGTTTCGATTATCCCGTACCGTGTATATTTATAGGTTTCATTAAAGCGATTGTAGTTCCATTTGAAATTTTCATTAACGCGAGACATTGCTGGGCACCATTGTGCGCTGCCATTTTTTTATGGTTTGCCGATATATGCAGTCGACTCCGAAAGTAAGTTAATGCTCTTACCAACAGTTCAAATGTACAATAATAATTATAATTATTCACTGCATTCTTGACAGTACAAGTACAACAAAATAAGTACATATAAAATGTACATATAACGTTCTTGTTAAACATACATATATCGTCTTCATTTGCACATAAATGCCAATCGTTAACTTACTTTGCTAAGCGACTGTACGTGCATGCATGGCGCACCGGATCGTTACCCTCATAATTTCGTTCATATTTTATTTTTTCTACACCCCACACTTCCCGCTGTCCACGAAAATACATCACGGTCGATAGTATACCACCGCGGCCGCTTTTAAATTATCAGGCGCCGCCGCTGCGTAAAGGCGTCAACTACGCAGACTTTAATTCAATCGTAACGCCGCCGTCCCCGGATGATTTTACTTTCATCCTATCTGAAATTCATGTCGACCCGCGACACATCTGCGTTGGACCAGCGCAAAGACGTTGAGGCAGTGTGTTAAATATTGAACAACGGCCTCGACATCGCCCGTTTACCAAGGGGAGGATGAATCGATCATAAACACCCACGACCATCACCATCACCAAGTGTTATAGGAATGCTGTGTAATACGTGGGTTTCCCCAATCCCCAAACCGTGTTGGAAGAGAAGAACGTATACTACTGTATCTCTGTGGCAAGCACGTGTCTCGAGGCATTGGTAAAGAAAACAAATATGTAAAAAGGAAAATAAAGAAAGGGGAAATCTCTGTGTATGCATGCCCATAGTGGATGAAGAAACAGCGAGGGAACGACGTTGATGAAACGCTTCACGGTGGCGAGCATGTAATGCGACCTCGATGAATCGAGATAAACGCTTTCGCAGCTTCGATACCTCCGTCGTCTTTCTTGCTTTCTTCCTCTCGATAGTCGATATCGTCATCTGCCGCTATCCCGCATCAGGCATATCTACTGCTTTAATCCATTTGAACGTTATCTCATTGGCGAGATAGGTTCTCATTGCGAACTTGTATCGTCCCCAATCCTTCTCTCTCTCTATCCCCCTATCGTTCTCTCTCTCTTTCTCCTTCTATTCAATGAACCATTTTAATCAGAACCATCGATCGATGCAGATAGACGCGATCGAAGCTGGCTTACAGGTAGTAGTGTGGTTTTGTCGGCCAGGATTAAATGGAAGAGGGGCGATGAAGGTGGTTCCTTCCACGGTTTCGTAGATGGAGCGCGTGTCAGTGGGTGTCTAGTAAGTGGATAGTTTATAGTGGTTCGTTGCATAGCGTGGCAGGACCAAGGGTAGCAATTCCGTTTCGTGATTAAAATTTGATGGCGTTAACGGTTATTATACGGTTACCTGGTATTTTTCATTTCTTTTTACTGCTCTATAATTGCACCCCGCCGATGTCTGGGCGAAGTGCCTTAATTACAGGAGAAACATCCGAGAGCTTTCGTGGACGTGTCGAATTCGTCGAAATTAGCTCGTGACGTAATGCAGGGTTGGCAGTCTGATATGGCAGCGGTTGACTGCGTACATATTTATGTAGCAGAGAATCGCGATTCAATTTTTCCTTTTACTTTAGGTAACATGCATTGTGCGTAATGCAAACGCATGTTCGATGCACGTGGAATCGTTTTAATCAGACGTAATCCACGTTTGGATTATTGGTCGATGAAACGTAACCGCAGCTGGTACACTTTCCTAGATGCAGAATCAGATCGGACGCATTTCCCATTGCCCGTGTTTCTCGTGTTTGGAGATCGTGTCTGCGGTTACAATGGGCGGGCGTATTACTAAATACGAGGAACGGCTCTTGTCCAATTTAGTTAATTAGTAGCTCCGATTTCAAATTTCATTCCAACACCATGTTCTTTTTATATGCAGAAGCAAACACTGATGTAATTTTTAGGGGGAAAAAAGGAGGACCCGACTTCTGCATGTAATTTGGATTTAATTATAATTTGTTTTTTTAATACAGACCCAGTAATGGTCGAACACTGTTTCTCCAGCTACGTAATATAACTTCTACGAACATCGGACACTAGTTTCGTAGACAGAACAATTATCTAAATTCCTGAAGGTAGATGGACTTCCGTTCTCTTGGGATGCGTCGTGACTCTCCGACCATAATGACCCCCGATGTAATGTAATTGGATGCACTCCGCCGGATATAATTCATCCTCGTCCGAACGCATACACATACACACACGCATACCCTGCTTAAGCCTAATTGTATTAGTCGCAACGTTTCCCTAATATTATCCCTAAACCGTCAATATCCTATATAACCATAATAGTTGTCCGGAGTTTCATAATCATAGACTTAAATATCCGCAGGAGACTGAACTTATTAGCGGCCATGTTCCTTTGAAGATTTATTAAACTCGGAGTGCCATTCTAGGGTCTTCCGGAGTTAAGAATAGACGCAATGAGCGAAATACAATTGTATTTATCGATACTCGGGCTGTATCTTTGCTCAGGGTGGTCGCGTGGCTGTTTGCTTCACTCCAGTCGGAGATCCTTGTTAGTAAACAGAGAATTGCGTGTCCCTTTATGAGCGGCCAGTACTTTATTCCCCGTTTTATGCTCCATTTGCCGGCGTTTCCCGAGCGGTCGTGAGAATTCTCGCTCATCATCGCGCGATTTTAATATTTAGCACTAGAGAGGTCGCAATGATGGCCGCCGCCGGTGTTAAAGTAGCGGTTCGTGGAATAAAAGTGCGTCCAGTAACCAGGGGGAAAAAGCTAACTCGGAAAGGATAATGAATTTACGGACAGTGTTTTTCACGGTATTATTCGTTGCATCGTGGCGTTATGCCAGTTCCGTAAAAAGGGGAGAAACTGGGTAATATAAAAATGGCGGTCGGGCAGCGCGAACCGATTCGAAATGGCACGCCGGTGGTGCCACGTATGAAAGGGAGGGGCACTGGCTGTAATATCAGAGTGATTAGTTGCCGTGTAGTACAATTATTGTAGAATTAAACCGACCCTGGGGCAGAGCGGCTTAGCGCATTACACTGTGCTCGAAACGATTATTGCCGCATTAATTTCATTTTATGCGCCTTGTTGCAGGTCCGAGGCGCGGAATAATTCGGAGCAACGACTTCGCCCGCTTCCTTCCCGAAAACGGCCTCCCATTTTATTAGGCTGGCGTTGAATACCAGACGGTCGCAATGAGCAAGACCACCAGCCGTTGAAGGAAAAAAGTGAGTACAGATATAATATTATAATATGTAACACGTATGTACAGCGCGAGTCAGCTAACTCGGCCACCTGAAGTTACTCGTACTATTATTATTATTATTCATATATACAGGGTGTCCAAGCTAACTTGCTGTTACTCGAATGTAAAAATGTGTTGACCTTCCATGTCCTAAAACCTAATAGTTAACAAGATATCGACGAAATAATTTACTAACGTACGTATCTGGGAACTAAGGCAGGTGCTCGAACGGACGTCCCTCAATATCTGTACGTTGAATTAGATAGTTAATATCTTGTTAGCTATTAGGTTTACGATATATGAAGATCGATCCATTTTTACTCAGAACTTGATACCCTATTCACTTACGGTATAAAAAGTAGATGGGCCACCGGAGCCATTCAAATTCCATCTTTTACAATTTTCATCGAATGTATCGCTCAATAGTTATTCGGGGTAATCAAGTTAGGTGGGGACACCCTGTATATGTACAGATAAGTAAATCTCACTTTTTCTGTTTATTTTTTTCCTTCCCGTTTGCCGTCGTCGGTCCGTTTCTTTTCTCTCTTTACGCTTGCACCGCGTTGTGCACCTTTTTCACGTTGGTCCAGCGTGTCTTCCGTCTCTGTTACTCGCTAACTCCTAACCTCGCTGAGGAAACGCTAGGTCCTTGGTCGTTATTCGCCAGTGAAATATTCCCGACGAATTCTTCTATTTCTGCGCCGGCCTGCGGAAAGTAATGAACGCGAGAAAAATATTCGAGCTCGTCGGTTTTCCTCTTTTGGAGAATTATTAACAGGAATGTGTGTGCGTGCATGCGTGCTAACACGACTGCTGGTTAGTAGCGAGTACTCCATATTGTTTGGAGAGATATTAAATAGCGTTGAACGCATCGTCACAGGGGTTGTACTAAAGAGATTCTGTAAAACATTTCGGGTTTCGTAAATCATTTGTAACATTTACAAACACGTGTGTACGCGTTCTTTTTAGAGCCTATGTAACTGTCTATACAAATTTCGTCTGGTTTATGTTATTTAATTACATCAGTTATTCGTGTATTATTTTTATTCTTCCCACGAAATGGTGTACATAGCGAACTTTCAATCTCCGTATATGTATATACACCTTTTGGCCCCGTTTACTTGTGTCCCGTCAACCTTTTGTTTCTACCCTCCCCTACGTTCACCCCCTGCCGCCGCCGAAAGAGCTGAAATTCCCGAGAGCATGCAAACTGCGTTACGACGATAATGGGCGTAGTAAATAAGCAAGTGCAGGCTAAATTATAGCTGTCCCCACTCCTGATCCACCTTTTCCGCTGCTTTTGCCGAAGTGGTGGGGGTCCACGAGTAGGAGAGTGGGGGCAGCTGGTGAAACCACTTAACTTAACGAATCCTGCGGATAAAGGGTTACGTTTCGCTGCACAAAGGAGAACACTCGAAAAAAAATATAATTAAATGGTTTATTCATAACTCCCTTTTGCCTCAGCTCTTCTTGCTCGTCCTCTCTCGTTCTCTCTCGCTCCCGTCTCTTCACCTTTTTCTTCGCCGTTTTTTATTTTTTCTGTCTTTTTTTTCGTCACGATGGAAGAGTACAGGAACGCGCGCGCGGATGCAAATGAATGTAAAGCAATTGTTCGGCATTCCCCAGGAAATACGACAAACGACCGTCAGAACTCGTGTTATTACGCGTGAGGCGCTCGTGTAAGGGGTGGGGTCGAATTTATCGTAGGGGCAGTGGACAGTGGACACGTCGAGGTATAGTAATGGGGGGGGGGGTAGATTTGGCTAGATAAGTGGGGGAAAGTAAGCAGCCAATAACGACATAGGGAAGTCGAGAAAAGTCACGCAGTCTGTGAAGCATAGATGGGTGTCCTGGGCGAATATCAGAGTTAACTATTCCGGCTGGTTTCACACCGACATCCCCTTCCATTCGTCCTCTCAGCTTTCCCGTCGAAATTACGTTTTCGAGTCACTTCACCGAACGAGATTTGCCTATGCATCAAGAGAGGGGGAGAAGTTCACCCTCTATCGGCGGAATTTTTGCAATACACTTTTGAATAGCCGCCATTGCTTGTGCTCGACTGAGCCTCAAGCTTTTCAACCAAACACACGTACATATACATATATACACACGTATACCGCGATAGAGAGACAAACGTGGAGTCGCGTGGGTGCAAAAGAGATACAATATAAAGAGTTGGCGGGATTGTTGGGAGTTAGGGGTGGTAACGTACAGAGTGATAACTGTTCCCCCCTGAAACTGCTCATTCCCTTGTAGCCCGTAGGAAGAAAAGCTGTTCTGGTGCAAATTGAATGGCACCGTGGAGTCTATAATTTGCACGTAACAAATTCGTTACCGTGCTGCTTCGCCACCCCGCTAATACACTGTGTTTTCACGTTAGATTCGCTTTACGGTGTTTATTGATTTTCCGTATAAATGTGATTTGTATTTCATCATCGATGTATCGTTACTTTCGTTGTACACTTTCCTGTTCCTCGATTTCTCGTTTATCGCGTTGTCGTATCCGAACGAAACGTTTAATATTCTATAATCCAACCGGTTGAAATCCACTCGATCCCCAGAGAATTACATGCATATAGCACAATCTATAACCCGTTCACCAGCTCACAGCGCCCCCCCCAGAGTCCACTCCGAAATCACAGGGCAGATTACCGAACAACAAATCTAAAACCATCCGCTGTGTCCTTGTTGCGTTAGCAAAGTTAAAAACGAACTCCGCCGTTCGGATATACATTTTCTTACGTGGCGCAAAGGGGACTAGAGTTATTTCGCCTGGTAATAATTGTCGTCGTGGCACGTGTGTTCTCCGTCAACATTCGTCTGCGGAAAAACCGGCAGAATGCACAAAGCGAGACAAACGTAAAGAGCAGAAAAGGAAGCCCGGCGGTAGCGAAGGAAAGTAAATGAACGAGGGTTGCGAATAAGAGCGTGCGTGGACGGGGTGGAAACAGATGGAGAAGGATATATACACACCGTCTATCCGATGTGCAGAGTCGCACGCGCCTCGGTATCGAACGAAAATGCCGGTGCAAGGAGCGAGAAAGAAGGATGCGAAGGAGCAGGACAGGAACGGTGCGAGGAGGGAGAAGGACAGGAACACTGTACGACTCTTGCGCTGCCGGCAAAACTGGCGCGATTCCAATGAACAGAGAAAAAAGAGCGAGAAAGAGAAATATACAGGTACCATGTCGCGACACAAAACGGGTCCAGTCATTCTCGAAATAGGTGGCTGGAATGTTAGTTCTGGGTAGAGTGTTGGACAGAGACAGAGATGGGTTGAAACGAGATAAAGAGAAAAGAGAGACGCAATATCGAAGTTTCTACCTATCTCTGTGTATGGTGCCTTCTCTTTCTATCTCTTTCCCAACCTACTGTGTCGTTCTCTTTCATTCTTTCTGTCGCTGCTGCTGCTGCTGCTGCTGACTCGTTCGTTATCCTCTCGTCCCCCTTCACGATTCTCCCTCGTCCTTTATAAGAAGAGCCAAGCGAAAGAAAGGAAAAGGCCACCCATGTCTAGGCCACGATCTTGGAAGGCGCTGAGCAGCCCAGTCGGCACAAAGGAAAGGAGAACGACAAGCACGACAAGCGGGCCACCGAGAAAGATACCGATGGCATTTAATAGCTTACCTCGGAACGTTTTAGATAATGACTGGCCGGACTTCGAAGTGCCTTCTTTCGTTTGATTCCCAACCTGTGATGGTGACTCTTCCACTCGCTCTCGTGAGTCGTTGGAAGGAGAACAGAGAGAAAAAACGAGCGGATAGATTGATGAAAAGGAAAGTGCACTACCACCACTGGTTACGAGTTGTAGAGAGATGGACGTTGAAGAGGTGCGGCGGCGAAATGGAATGATTGATACTATTCTTCCATTTTTTCGTTTTTTTTTTGTCCTTCTTGTTTTATGAGTGACGATAAAAAGTAACGCTATTGAAGGAGGAAAATTAATTGCTTGAACTTGTTTTTTATTATTGGTATATTTTTATCATTCGCCTCTTTTTGTGCTTTTGTCTGTTTTGGTTTTTATCGGGGAAATAAACGAGCTGCCGGAATGAAGCGCGTAAAATTTTCTTTTGGTATTAGTGGAGGGTGCTTGAAGTATATACCAGCGAATCAAATGAAATTTTTTTACGGCAGCCGCGGAAAAACGGTCGCTTATCGTAATAAAGATTTGTTGAATGATACGTCACGTTTTTTTTTTTTTAAAGAGGCAAAGGCAATCGACATACGTATCAACTTTTATTAATTTCTCGACTGGCCCGATGGAAAAGCTCGGTAAAGTGGGAAACAGCGTACTTAAACGAAACGCCGAAAAATTGGCTGCGCGAAAGGAATACTTTTCGCATTTGTCGAATTGAGACGCAGCGGTGCGCTCTAAATGAATCAGTCGAAGCGTTGGGAATGTTTAAATTCACGATAACGGTTAGCAAACTTGTCCTCCACTGTTCTTCTCCTGTTCGTGAGTCAGGGATTTTTTTTTACACACGCAGCGTTACTTTTTTCCATCGAACAAATTTTTGCAAAAGCCCACCACACCTTTTTTGTATCTATTTTTTTTATTGTCTCCGCTGCGAGTTACCGATTTTTTTTTCATGGCCATAGAGTATTCACGGGAAAATTGCAACTGTTGGAGACATTTACCAATATGTACATAACGAATGATACGTGATGAAACCTACGGACAATGGCCACTCGCGTATATATACATTCACGTCAATCTATTGCGTGAACGAGTCAATGAATGATTAAGTTCCTTTCTAAAATAACTAAAATTTCTACCCTTAGGTGATAAACCTTCATTCCCATGAATTTCAATATTATGTTTTATTATATTCATCGATGCTTATCAACGAATATATATCGACGAATATCAGTAATTAATTCTTCTTTTAATAACTCTTTTGAAAGAAGTTCGAACTACGTTCTTTTCTTATTGTGCAACCAACAACCTCGAGTATCGGGGACACTCGTAACTCGATTGCACCAGTAATATTAAGTAACTCGCGTTTAAGCGAGGAAAGCATAGTACTACGTGATTTGCAGTTTATCGGTGGTCGATAAAAAAAATACTGCAATACGTGATCTGCGGTTCACCGCCGGGCGACAAAAACGTTCATACCGCGTAATTCACAATTTTGCCATGGACGCAAAAAGCATACCATTACGTGATCTTGGATTTCAGCGGGCTACAAATGCGCATAGTATCACGTCACTCATGATTTACGTAAACTTTTCACGCCAAGTAAGTGGCATACATTCGTAATAGAAATCAAATGTGGCGTACAGACTCAAGGTTCATTCAACTTCGTTCAACGAATCGCTTCTTACCTTTGATTCGATTAACGTATTTATTTTAGCCGGCTGTTCTTATCGAGTCATCCTGTACGTATAATGTAACACGTAATCGAAGCGAATGATAACGTGACCTGCTATAATCCGACCTGCGAATATGTTAATGGGAGAAATCGTCCTCTTCCCATTATCTTAAATCCACTGGCGCTGCTCTGCGCCATTAAGGCGGAAAATTGTGCCATGAAACAAGGGGGAAAAAGAAAAATGTCCTCACTCCGCGTCTCTGATTCTCTCCAGTGCGTTTATTGCGCTCTGTTCGTCACGTATCTCCGTCGTGTCCCCTCTTTCCAGTTTCCTTTCTAGAATTCTTCTGTACCGTGGCTAATCTGTGGATAATTGTAGTCAAGAATCCAATTTTACTCCCGGCACCATGGTTTCCTTTTTTCATTTTCACGTAGCAGGTATAATAAAGGGCGGAGAACCATTCGTGCTATCGCACGTACAAAGAAACTTTTAATACGAATATGTTTGAAGCTGTATTACAAAAGACTCCGATATCACTGTATCTGTTACAGTTAAAATTATGGAACAGCGACAAGTATAATATGTATTCTCTGCGTATATTAAAATGAATATACTCAAGATATTATCGTAGAATTTTCTGTGTCATTTTATTTACACATATACAGGAAGCTTACCGAATCATAGTACAACAGAAAAGAAGATAATTTACTCGTTCAAAAATAAATTCAAACTCGGTATTAAAATAAAACCAGTTTATACCTTTCATCCACACTTACAATAGGAATCGCCTTTATCCCGCTTACTCCGCGCTTACAGGAACGCCCTGAATTTATAATACACGATTAGCCAACGGTTTAATTCGACTATCGTCGTTTGGATGGCAGGTTGCACAAAATTAAGTTGCTACTAATCTCGAGATACCGTATTTGCATGCATCGCCGATAAATCTTGCCGTTTACATTCTGATCCACGTATCCTTCTCACTTTTACCGACACCGTTCCGTTCTTCCCTGGAAGAGTTACCAAATTGGCCGCCTCCGGGGACGGGGCTCGACGTTTCATCGCATAATTCGCCCGAGAAATGAAGTCGTGAATCGCACATCGATATTATCTTCTCGCCGTCGATACTATCAACCTGTAGAAATATTCCACGCGTAGCGTGGCGCCTCTCTCGTGCACAAATTTTACTCTCCTCCTATGGGGTTGCTGTATACATACACGGTGAAAAAACGTCCGTGCAGGTTGCATTTGTGTGCATGTTGTGTCGAGTGACTCGACACCCAGCCTAGGATTCCTGAAGTTATTAGACGAGATCCGTTTTATGAGCAGAGTAACATGAAACAACGACGACAAGTAGTATTAGAAAAACTGGAAAATAATGGTGGCGAGTGAATTTGTTTTTCCTATGCATCACTCGCACTTGTATGTATATTTCTTTCTGTTGCGTGAATTTACGAGTCGACTCTCTCAGTCAATGATTTCTAGCCTGAGGATCGGTTCGGTTACAAGATTTAAGAGCGAAGTACCGAACACATAAAGCAAAGTTTGATATACGAGCACGGATCTATTTTTTGACGGGTACACCGTGTGCCACCGGGATTTCTGTCTTCAGATTAGCTTGGAACCCGGCTTATGTATTTTCTGTTCAGCGTGTACTGAATACAACACGGGGCATATAAACCACTACTTACTTATATACGTCCATGACCGTACCGTGCAAAACGGTTTATGACTGTAATACGATTTTCCAGATGGCGAGCGTCTCTACTTAAATAATAACCACCCGCATAATTGAAACATCGAATTGCATAATGGCTAAGCTTCTTTAAATCTCATGAATTCTTCGAAGCGCACAAATATAGTTTAATCGATAAATCCCCGCACTGCCTTGATAATAATATTTCAGAATATTTTGATCAACCAGCCGTGTTGGATAACCATGTTACTTAATTAATTTCAATCGAAACGCCAACCTACCGATTGAACTCGCGTTTCCAATTAACCCTCGCATTGCGTTTTCTGTATGAGTCGATTTTGATTTTACAAAATTGGCAGGACAAAATTCTTGTTGGATTTTTTCGAGAATGAAATGTTTGAAATTGAAAAGTTGTCGATAAAACGCTAGTGATGGAAAAGCAGAATCAGGTCGTACAGACTTGAATGGAATATACATAAGGGTTAATTAATTTCGTCATTAGAGCATAAAGTGTTCCGATCGCAAGTAGCTACTATTAACAATGTTTTGTTTTCAAGGTACAACAGGGTTGGTTCGTGGAAGTTCTTTGTCCACAAGAATAACCTCAATGCATACGAGTGTACTCAGGCTCGCAGCGCGTATGAAGTAATACGTGCGAAACCGTCTAGCCGCAAGCATAAGTGCTATTTACACGCCGAACCACATTGCTAAGCTGCAACTGAGTGAGTACCTCTTCAATGAGCTTACGCTCGTGAGCATTATGCGTACAATAGATCGTAGTAATTACCGATACATGTACATATGTATATAAGATCACAATCTTACGTGCAAGTATTGATTATCCTTATTAATTGCTATACATATTGTGTTTGGGTCTACACGACCCGAACCCGATCCTACATTTAAATACCTTCTTCATTTCAAACTGTATCAAGTTTAAACTCTTGTGAGTTCTTTTTATTTAAACAGAAAACTTTTCAAGGAAAAAGCTATATTAATTTGAAACCTGGCTAGCGAACGGGAGTGCAACTTAAAGTTTCTTTCACGTTAGACCTGCTGTTTATTATATTCGCTTTGCAAACGTACCGCGTTCATTTCAACGAGAAACACGGACATTTTTATTAATCTGAACAATCTTGTCCGCCGGAAGTAACAAGCTACGACACAGTTTAATTATTGTGGAGTGTTAAAGGAGTAGACAATGATTAACATACGACAAGGTCGCGTGACTATTTTAAGCACACGTTTCTTTTTGTCCCCTACCTTTTCTTCCCTATTTTCTTAATCACTCATCCCGCACGACACTCCCATCTGACGTGTTGAGTAATTCGTGAAGGGAACAGAACGATTTTTTCGTACGGCGAATCGTGACGACGCCAACGAAAATAGCACCCTGGAGAGACAATAGCGCGTGACCACCTTGAGGTCGACGTACAGAATTTTATAAACTGGGCCCATTGCATCGGTGGGGCACGGTGCTCTACGGTTACTTCCGTTCTTTCCCTTTTTTTTTTAATTTTCCCACTGCTCCCAGAACGATTGAACAAAAAGCGTTAATGAGTTCTCATTTCGGCCACGGTAATACGGTTCATCTTCTCATCATTTTATGATAATTAATTGCCCGCGCAATTACGCTGCATCGTTTTCACGTTTTTCTACCCGCAATATATTTTAACGAAACTAATCGTTAGGACGAATGAACAACCCGAGGGAGAAAGACTATACAACAAACAAATTAACCGTAGTTATTTCGTTTCGATGACAACAAGTTTAGAACTGCTGACATTTGTTAAATATAAATCGCTTTCGCGGTAAATTGTTTTTACCCGCTTTCCCCTTACTTTTAAAAAATTGGGAAAATATTTATATTCAGTTGTACGTGCAATTGGAAAGAAAAGTAATTACGATTACACGCAAACGAGACCTCTCGGTAGACGTTGAACATTTAATTCGTTGCTTTCGCGGTAGATCACTGGGAAGGATAAAGCGGTTCTGTTCGTGTTGTTCGCAAATGTTATTTCAACTGCAGGAACGTGTTTGACGGGGGCATCTGTTGATTAAACGAGAAACTAACGGATTAGAGCGGGCAGGATCTTTTGGAAGTTTGGGGTGGGGCGTGTGGGCGGAAACAAATCTATTTGTACTTGCCAGTTAAATGCGCTTAAGGGAATTGAAGATTTGAGGTTTCGATACTAATTTATCGTTGGAGCACTTCTGGAATGATTTTGGTGAACCCTTAACTCACTCGGTTTTGCACCCTGTAAGACAGAGAAGTGTACATGCATCGTCTTTAACAGTTGCCTCAGTTGGCAATCTAAAAGGAATTGAAATCGCTTTTTTTTTATCGACGTTACTCGACATTTCATGAGTTTCCAGTGAGTTCGTCCGATCGTCTAAACCGACGCTATATTTCACCTACTTCCCAGTGGAATTCGATTCGTTTATTGGCCGCCTGTATGTTCTCCGCGAAACCGCCTTGACGATTTCTTTTATCGGTATTTCTCGATTTCTGCTGTTCACGTGCGTGTAAAGCGATTACATATCCATAGTAACGTCAATTGCTATTAATAAAGGGTAGAAACGTCGCTAAAGCGTAACTAAATGGAGTTCCGACTGAACAGCCATGTGCCATTCGAAAATCGCTGAACTGTATTAATAATTCTAACATATGCTAATTACATCTAACTCAGGGCACACACTCACCGATCGTTAATGCAGCATTTATCGACGCGTTACACGTTCCAGTTACACTTCTATAGATACACCTGTACGTGTACACGTTTTCCCTTTTCACCAGATAACGGTCGCACTCAAATTCTTAATGCACTCCATGCTTCCCGAGACAGGAAGGAAAGCATACAGAAAGTAGAAAATTGTTTACCTCAATGCGCGTGAAAGTTTGCTCGCGAAACGAGCACAATGGGGCCCGCCGCAGTACGTTCCTCGAGAAAAATTCTTTATTAGAAAACAAGAAGTTTTACCGACCGAGTCCGTCCCCCGCGCCTTAGAATCGCCACGGGTTCGAGTAGCGGAGTGAAAATTTCGAGCACGCAAAAGCGCCTAATAGAGAAAGTTGGTTAAGGTCTCGCGGGCTTCGATATTTTGTCGCGCGGTTAAAGGGGGCGCGAAGGTCGGCCAGATATTTGTCGATGGGCCAGAGTCAGTTGGCCAGTCTTATTATTATAGAAGAAATTCCAACGGCACGGCTCACGCCGGCTGGTTAGAATAAGGGCTCGCATTAACTTCCTGAACTCGCCGGGTATCGCCGGCTTAATGAAATTCTCCGTCTGCTAGGAAGACTCCGCGAACAAGTTTCGCGTCTTTATCGTGAAAATGGCCAAGGAAAGCTGCCAACTCCATTTAGGGGCTGCTATCGTTGCGCAGTCCAGATATGCTGGCAGGTCGTTACGCCTGGAGCACTAAGCATTACTGCACAAGTAAAGAGGCGCATTTGCAATGTTCACGATGCCTCGCGCGATCTATCTTACCCCCAGGGTATCGGGGGTGTTTGTATGAAGGTAATTTAACATTGCGGTGTGTTGCACTTATTATTTACGCAAATCGTAATAGTGTCCCTTATTTTCGACGGTGCGAGAAACGGTCCGAGGATAAAGTTGAAACTCGGACAGGCAATACAGCGTGCCCAACGTCGCGTAACTTACGGTATATCTTTTTGTAAGGACAAAGAAAACGAGCAAAGTGAAACACCCGGTACATATATACATATACAGATGCATACGAAGGGTGAGGAAATCAGAGTGCAGCGGCACGGAATGCACAAGAGGAATTGATTGCGATTGGTAAGGTAAACGAGATGACGGTAGTTTGGCACTCTTCGTTCGCGCCATCTAGAATTGTCTTAAGGCAACAAACTGTCCGAATTAGATTGCGTCCGCGCACCACACTGCTAATTCGTGTTTACACGCTCTCTTGTCAGTCGCATTTCATGCGACTACGAGCCGCTCGGGGACGGAAGAGAATCGCAGAGGTTTGCTTTGCTCGTTCACGAGCTAGTTGTTATGACTGGGGAAAGGATTACAAGTGATCCTATCGGAAATATGTAAAGTAGCGTCGTTACCATTCATGAGTATCGTCATTGCGATTTGTGTGTGCCTGATGATCGTTATAGACGCCGCTTACAGCCGTGCATACATAGTACTAATCCATCTCTATTCCGTTCTGTGTTTTACACTCGTCCCAATGGACACGCGGATACAGAAGCGAGGAATACCAGCGAACATTCCAGTGGTTACATTCGGAGAAAACAAATCGCGCGTCATGTCGGTGGAAAGTTCAACAGGTTGAGAAATAGAAGACCTTAGACGCGGCTGGTACATGTATAATTTACATGGTTTGAAAATTGAAGCCGCTCGATGGGGAGGAAAAAGGCTTTCCTTCACTTTTCACTTTTTACCCTTTTCTCTGAATACATTTTTTCCCCCTTTCATTCCATCTTCCCCTCGTTTCTCGTTTTTCACCCTGACCTTCGATTCCCTCTTTATCTACTCGTATGCCTTCCTGGCTTTCTATACCTACATATATGCCCCCTTTTTGTTCATCATTAACGTGTTTTTCCCCCAGACTTGCGTTTCAGTTGACTTTTTCCTCCCGGCCCCGTTCCTATCCTGCGTGCATCCCTGTTTTCTTCTCAAATCACGATACCCCGACACTGCTCACATTTGGCCTCCACCTGTATCCTCACCACCCCTCTAGTTTCCCATACGTTTCATATTTCATTATGCCGTCCTTTTCCCTCTGTTTACATCATTGAAAATACTGTAACCATTTTTTTTCCACATCTTCTTCTGCGCCAGTCTCTTCCCCGAACCTAGGTCTTCTTTTGTACCAGTCTTCAGTGGCCGTAACTCGTGACGAGTTCGAACAGTTGGCCACCCCAGGAGAGCAACTCACCCCACCAAGGTATCCCCAACCCCTTCGAGTAGCACTCGTAACATCTCGCTAATGCCTATTATATTAAACTCTCGTCGCGAATAGGGGACTTATTGTAAAGGCTTTTGTTAAGTGCAAACGTACAAAGCTAATTTGAAACGGTGCTTTAATCAAAAGTCGTCATAGTAACCACCGGGCGGGCGCATAGGCATGATGCGCGTGCACACACGCACAAATACACACAAATACACACACGCACGTCCCACTAAAGCGAAACGATCGGCAGAAAGTATTTGCGTCCCCGTGGTGATTCGCCTGGGCCAATTAAGCCACGAGACACGTACAGGCTATACAATAAGAATGCGGTACAATGACTCCTTCAGGCCGCGTTTCAACGTAATTTTTATTGCCTCGTTGAAAACGTATCCGCGAGCACTTTCGTTGACTAAATATTTATCCATCTTTCGTGGGGTCTTGCTTTTGCGCGGCCATGTTTTTGTTCGCGCAACGTTGTATGCCCTGTGCCGCCGTCGTCGCCACTTGAGGACGATTAATTTTTTAGCGGTAATTGAGATAACGTCTACTGTTTCCACGGCTGTAATTAAGGAAACCGTGTACTTAAGGGGAGGTTCCGGTCGGGGAATGTGGAGATGGTTCATTTTTTCGAATTTTTATTGGAACAGATGACAGTTTATGGTTTTTCGTGTATCATTATATATGTACCTTCTAAAGATATGGCCAGTCGAGTAATATTGTTTGAAAGACGTTCCAAAAATTCTATTCGGTGGGACGTATAGATACGCGACTGCAATTTTTAAATAAAAAAGATCTAATATATTTTCAAAGTGCATGAAATTTAAAAATTTTAAAAGCCTATAACCTTGGTAATTCTTTGAATGCTTAAATTGCCCCTTTAACTGCATATTCTTCGCGCCTCCAAGAAGTGAAAACTGAAACAACAAAAAATATATTTCCTTTTTAACACTAAACCTCCCCTCAAAATCAGTCGAGCCCACAAATTCCAAGAAAGACGATCCCAAGAGAGAATTTGCTAGAAATATATATTGGCGAAACTAGTTAATTAAAATATATCGCTAGACCCGACGATCCCAATTAAAATTTCTTTTTAGCATAGTCGTTTCTTCCTAAAATCACCCAAAAATTCCTCATTAAAATTCAGCTCCCAATCTCTCGCGACCGGAACGATCTACGATAATCTCCCCCCCCCCCCCCCCCCCTAGAATATCATCGTAGATTTTTATCGGGGGCGTTGCAAGCGCTGCCAGAACAAAATCATCGAAAAGCAAATTCATAGCTCGTGGGAAAGGAATGCGCGGATACCGCGATGAAGGGTAAGAATCCGTCGTTGGTTACAGTGAAAACGGGGAAAGGGAAGAGTACACGAAGCACGTGGAAGAAATTGTAGTGGTAGTAGTAGAAGGTAGTAAAAGAAGAAGACGAAGAAGAAGTAGAAGAAGTAGAAGAAGGAATAGCGGTGGCATCGTGCCAACGATCGATTGCTAGTATACATCGGTGTGTGGCTTTGGGTTGAACATCGAGGAAGCAACTCGTAGGGAAAGCGCATATATCCGGGATACATGTTCGCGGAGTGGTCGAGGGGGTTAATAAAACCTGTCTGCACTCTCTGTATGCAGTGCAGATCTAAAGTAAACGTAGTCTATGCCTTGTGCCGCGAGACAAGTTGCGTATCGGCAGCCTTCTCGTTCCTCTTCCCTTTCTGCCTCTACCGCCTCCTCTCTTTTCCGGTTGCTCGTCTCTGTTCTCTCGTCTTCTTGAAATTCCCCGTATATTTTCTCCTCTCATCTTTCACTTACTTTTGATTTGTCCTTTTTCAACTTTGCCCCCCATCTGTATATTAGCCCTATTTATTCTTGAAAAGCCGGCTTTAATATTAAAATAATGAAGGAAGTGAAAATCACACGGCGGAAGGCTTTTGTGCTTTATTATACTCTCGCTGTAGCAAAATATCGAGTTACATTAAACGGCCATAAATTACCATCGATCAGTCAGTTACGACTTATTACTTATTATCAACGATTACAGGCGGACGGGTAATATAAGCTTGCCGGCGATCGGTATAATTAATAATTTCGCACGGATCATAGATGTCTCGGGCGTCGGTAATGTGTATATCAGGGGAAGAGAATCGTTCGCCCCGACGGCGATGAGGTTTCAATGAACATTTTTCAGTTAAACCCTGTTTTCTCCTGCAACGTAACGTAGATATATCGATTATTGTTTTTCAAACAGATATCGTTCATTAATAGAATCTGTAAACCCGGTAACCGTAACACCATCCATGCATGGATGAAGTCGATATTTCGGAAACTGTTGTTCGGAAAACGCGGTTTGATTTTATTACCAACTGGGCAAACGAGCAATAAGTTAACGTTGTCGACGGTACATGCCGCGATACGACAAACACAAATTCTGGATTCTATCATCCTTTACGTGTGTGCACACGCGGTTAGAGCAAAGGGAGCATTGCAAAATTTAAACGTTGTTAAGTCCAATTTACAACGGTTCGACGCGTAGCGGAGGAATGCCTTTAATTTAATGCACCATAAATTAGACTTACGGCTTGATTTAAGTTTTCGTGATTAAAGTCAACGCGGAGTCGCCATTATATGCCTTAGAGCATGCATATACATGGATATATACAGACGTGCACGCATATATAGATGTACGTCGAAAATCTTATGCTAAATTATGGCTTGCCAAAGAGAGGAGCAATGGCAAGATGGGAGGATGCATGTGGTGAAAATTTCGTGCCACTAAGGCGGTGTCGTGTCCTCCAGTCTCTCGGAGAGCGTAATTTTATGATAGCAGGGCGAGAGGAGAAGCAGAGAAGAGAGTCTCGTTTCTAGCCCGTCTGTGCCACGTCTCCGGCAGGTTTCTGACCCGAACCTGATCCGAAGTTGGCCCGAACTTGTTGGCTCGTCTCTATCCTCACCCCAAGTTCCCGTCCACCAGGCCTCGGCTTACCTTTTGCCGTGCACGTCTTCTCGGTCAGTTAACTCAATTACTCGAACCCCACCGTAACGAAATATTCCTTGAAAATTATATCCCTTTCCGCCGAAGTGTTCCGCGATCGTGTTACCATATGCATATGACTAATCTGACTCGTTGTTTCACGAATTTTTCAATTCGTCTCGCAGAGAAGCTAATACAATTGCCGAATATAGTTCTTATGTAATTTACTGCATTTAAGGTGTACTTATGTAAAGGAACACTCTGCGGAAGATATTTTTAATATTAGTTTTACGTTTAATTGATCTTACTGAATTTACGTGCCAACGAAAAGATGGTTTTTATGCGCGCCACTCTCGCTGGAAATATATTTCATAACGGTCTTTTGAATCGTCGCGAGACGACACGCGAAAAAGCAAGTGGAGAAAGTAGGAAAAGGGGGGGCTTAAAGGATTTTCGTTTCAGTAAATCGCGCGAGGGCGCCACTTGCCTTGGGAATGCCGCATAAACCGTAAGAAGAAGGTATATAATTCTGAAGTAACGCGTTTTGCGTTTACATGCGATGCCAATGCTAGCATAATACAGACGTTCGAGCAATAGTATTATACGTATGTATGTATTTACTTGCGGACCGAGCAGAGACCGATTTTCGTTCAACTTTCGCCTAACTCTCCGAGCAACTGGTAAATCCAGATAGAAAACGTATAATACCATGGAGAAAGAGTTACTCGTTGTCGGTGCATGTACATACAGCGCCTTTTAAACGAGAGCGACAGTTTAATAAAACCTGCCAGCGTCGTTATTCTGGCCACTGGAAAACGCAACAGCTTTTATTCCGGCGAAAGAGCCTGCGTTTATCGACTACTCTGTGTACATTGCCGCTCCGTGGTTTTATGAACTGTCGACCAACTTGAGAGTTTTAAATTGCCCGCGGACGTTCAATGCAGGTCGAATTGAGATGCTCGAGTCACCTAAATATACTGGCATGCTGCGTAAGAATCGACACCGCGAAATGAGAGTGCCAGTGATGTGTATAGTGTCGACGTGTATATGTATAACTTCTTTATACGATGTTCATGACACTGCAAGGCGAGGGTTACAAGTGGAGTTATGCATTTTTAGACAAGCGAATACTAGTTTTATTTTTGGCACAATCTGTTTTATCCACTGAGCCAGTTCGCTAGAATGGTACAGCAGCGGCCATCAAACGAGCCTAATGCGTACGTATCCTTCGATGATGGATGGAACAAATGTGCTTGACGCAACCCAGTTTTCTTTGCCAGAAATTCTACGGAATGTTGCGTCTAATTGAAAAAGAGACATTTGTAAGTCGCGGTCGTCACTGTCTGTGCTCGACGCACAAGGGAATTTAAACGATCGCGAATATAAATGTTTGCCCTCGCCGGCTTATCCAATAGAAGCGCACCGGTGGCAACGAATCGATGTGAAACGACTCACAAATGGGTTGTTGTGCCTTCCGCAGGGATTGTAGGGATCTCGTAAAACGTATACGCGCGTGAAATGGTCCACACGTTCGTGCTATGATTTATGATCTGTTTGACGATCGTTTGTAAACGGGTCGAGGGTTAAAAAGAGTACAACGTATATGAACGTGTTACCGCGCTTGTCCTTGGTATAATTGAACGATCCAATTAGAAGAAGAAAAGCGGCATGTAAACAGGATCACAAGGCAGGAACCTGTTTCGCGATAAAATTGAATTTGCCCTCTTGCTGCACTTATTAAATGTTACGCACAAGAAGGTATGTATATGTATACGTTATTGGCGCGTGCTGCACGGCTTGAAACCGGTTAAACCGTATCAGCTTTCCGGCCGTCAATGAGATACGCCAACAACATAGCAAAGAAGTGGGTCATTACCAGACAAACCTTTTCTACATTTCATTTACAGTTACAAAAAAAAAAAATTAAAGCAAGAAACAATCATTGTGTTATAACAATTAACGCCCTCGTCTTTCAGTATTAGTAACATAGTGGCACCGTTCGCGACTGGGTCAATGGTAGTTCTGCCAGTAGTCAGGATTCTCATCGATACATTATAGGTCTTTTTTCCGGCGGATATAATCGAAGTAAATATGGATATTTATAGGAGTTTCGTTTCAGTAGAATATCGTACATTTAAAGTTTGATCGTTTCGCCGTTCGTTAAGAATGATGCGAAACAAATATTCGTTTCACGGATAGTAAACTTCGTCGAGATGAGAGGATCGAATTTCAGAATCCACGGGGCAACAACTTCGCGCGATAAAACTTTTCCGAACTAAACTTGTATAGTACAGCGGCAACTGTGCCGCCCGTGCCCTTTTATCGTTTCCTCTCTCTTACTGCCTGCACCGGAAATGTAGGTATTGGTCGTCTCGACTACGTACGTATATAATGTACCACTTCGTCTACGGTGGAATACATAGCCTGAAAAATTCCGTAGAACCGTGTTTCACAAAAAGAAGCCCGACAATTTACTCGAACCATTGCTATTTGGTGCGTTAATATCTCATTAGATGAAACAGGGTTACCAATCGTGGCAGCGTCGAAGGGATGAAGTTATCGCGTGTTTCAAAAGTTCTGGGGAATGAGCCGCAATGAGCCTTTGCGACCGCTTTTTTCGTCAAGGCAATAAATAAATGAAGTAATCCAGCGTGATCGTGTCAAAAGAGTTTCTTGTTCGTGGGCAAAAAATGGTTTTTACACACGTGACCCTTACACCGTACGGTTCGATAAACATACGATAAAGATTACACACGAGCACGCACACGATGGGTAAGCGCATGTGCACCTTTGTGTTTCGCGTTCTTATAATCGTGTTTCGTCGAATTCGACCAGATGGCGTGGCGCGATCATGGCGAAAAATTTGTCGAAACTCCACGGTGAATTCACGTATCCAATCAACGCTAATAACTATACCTTTCTTGAGGTTGCATTAACATTCATAAACGGAACTGCACGTTTACTCCGTGCACTCTGATATGTTTCTAGAATCCTGCAGCGTATGTAGTGCAATTTTAATTACGGACAAGAAACTGTTAGAATATTTCATTAAACGTATGGAACTAGCAAGACAGTCAGGATGGTAATTTTAAAGTTTCTTGCAATTAAAATGGTTGTTAACATCGTATAGGTATAGTTGTTGGAATGTGTAATAAATTTTAATAAGTCTGAACAACAGTTATACATATGCTCCTATTTAATTTCTCGTAATTAATAAATCCGACGAAATGATTTACGGAATCATTGGAAAAAAAACCGGTTTTTGTTTTCCGTGGCGTGATTCTTGAGGGATTTAAAATCACTTCGTGAGAATTGACACAGCAGAGTTTAAATTGAAGTGAGTTTAATTTCATTACTCTCGGACGAGCTTTGTGCTATTGTGCATCGCGAGTTCGTTTATGCCCCTTTGTTTTTCAAAAGGAACGTCGTCGTCTTCAGCCATAGAATCCACGACCACCCTTCTTACCCGCCACCATCTCTCTGTCCCGTCTAATAAAGGGAAATAATTTGTTGCGAAAGTAAATGTACTGTGAATTCATTAGAGCACAGTTGCAATGGCGCAGTTAATTATTTCCAGGTGTGATTAATTATCTCCACCTGGTGTATCAACCGTTGCAGAAACGAAATGATCAGTGTACTTCTGTTGTTGCCATTTGTTCTCAGCAGCTACAACTCGTGCAGTCGGACTTTGAGCGTCCTTTAATTGCTCTGGAGAGAATACGTTTCTGAACTTAAACGCGGCCGATCATAAATAATGAGAATACTCTCCACTAATTTTCGCACCTTTTCTTCTTTTACCGATATCCGTTTTTTCAAGTTTCCCGCTCGCGAAGCTGGGCGTGGCGCTAGGTGATATAAAGTTCGGCAAAGATTTGTCCGTCGGCGACGTTGAAGTTATCTTTTAATACACGGTGCACGATTTAATATACGGCGCTTATGTGGAAGCAGATTTCCGGGAGTGGATCTGTATCGCGTAATTGCTCCGACGAACGTTTTCGACAATTTGTTTGTCCCCGTGCCCTGGGATAATTGAAGTTTTAACGCCGACGCTTTCTCGCATGAAAATTTTCGTACTAAATCAACGTAATAATTACGGGATGCCGGTTCGTCTCGATTTACTAGAGAAATTTTCAATCTGTAAACTGGGAGAATGTTTTATAAACTAGATGACGCTTCTGTTGCAATCATTGAATTGCAAAATTTATTCCATACTCAGTTGATTGATTTTCCCGTTTTTCGTACTATAATAACAAATGAGTTTAATTTATACGAACGCTTCCAATTTATTTTTGTATTCGTTTTAATATCTATGAATCGGCAATGAAACTGGATTGCCTTTTGCGAAAAGCAATCTGAACAACGATCTTATTAAATTCATGAAACGTATTTTCACGTTTCCGTCTTACTTTTATATTCACGCGTCCCTTCCGTAATTAGAAAAGAGAAGAAAATTTGCATAACAATTTAAAGTCAATCGATGGCAAACAACAATGAAAGAATATTATCCACCTTGCAGTCCTGTCAGCTTTCAAGTAAAGAATAATGAGGGATGAACGTTTGATAAAACAAGACGTCAGACGAATTGCCTCGTAATTTTATATTTCCCGCAAAAGTAATCCCCTTTCGATCCACCTGAGCCACTTCCATTAAGTCTTCTTCTCGCATTAATTCGCATCTGAATTTATCTCCGCTGCAACGTGCCACGTTCGTACACAATAGTAGTGCATAGTTAGTGTCGGGGGTAAGTGTGGGTTGGGAGGGAGGAAAAAATACCTAGAGCGGTTCGACCTAATTATCCGAGGTAAGATAATAGAGTGACTTGCATTACGAAGGAAATTTTGTCCGGTGGCATCTGGAAGGAAAATTTTTTATTACGCCCCAGGGATAATCTTCCATGGGTAGCACAAGCTTCCGGTGTTCGTTGCGAACACACGGGGAACGGTAGAAGATGGGACAGTTAAAAAATGGACGGTAGCCGCGCAATGAGAGGAGAACGTTAACTGTAAAATACGAGGATGATAGGACGGAATGAAAATAAGGCGAGCTGAAATGATAATGAAAATGAAAACGGTTATACATCTTCATGAATATCTCAGTTGCGTTAGTTCGTATCGGAGAAAGCGAAATTGTCAATTACCAGGATTCATGTTTGTTTCATGGAATGGCAATCTGTAGTTCCTGGGGAATTTCAATTCATCGTGATCATAATTAGTCCATCAGCGGTTGCATTAGCTAACTATTGTAAGGCCAAAGCGCCTGATTGACTCTCTCTATATTTAAAATAAAGTTCTATATCTCAGTTTCGTGTAGTTCACCCATTTGGTCAATGAGTGGCCCATATATTCATATGTACTTCGTGCTCGCATTCTATCGACAAAATTCCCAAGGTGCTCGTGTTGCTCCTGCATAAAGCAACGATCGCGTGTAAACGGGCTGATCTCACGAGAGAACAACCTGTTACCACTAACAAAGTAGAATTGGAAAATTTCAAGCTTGTGCCAACCAGCAACGAGCGAGAACTGTGTATATGCCTTTTGTCTTTGTCCCTCCACGGTGGAGGAACAAGTGGAGGACTCTCGCTTCTTCGCGCGATAATGCTTCCCAGGAGACAAGCTCGTAAAGGCATATAATTGCACGTGAAAGTGAACGCTGCTAATCCCTGTGGTGCATCGGTCGCAAACACGGCCGGGCGCATGCGCGACATTTCCAGCGCTCACTTCCTTCCGTGATAAGAGTGGATCGCCTCAATGCCGATCAGCCGGTTGCGCTGCGCTGTTGTGTATGGAGCAGGGATATGCTGCGATCTTTCTCAATTAGTATCGAATACAAATAGCCAATTATAATTATATTGAAGGTACATACGAATGGTCATATATGCATCGAAGAGTTATTATACATGTTTGTCACTCTTCAATATCTTTGAAAAGTATAAAAAGCGCCGACTATTAGAAGGGAGCAGAGTCATCGACGTAATTGCGACATTACCATCACATTGCTGGTTCGATGTCATGGAGAAAATATCAGAGTCAAAAGGAACTTGGCGTTACGTGGTACACGAGTTCTTTTGCACACCAAGGTAACACGAGGCGCAAAATTTGTTTAAGAGGTATCATTCTCGCTGGCTCGTATCCATTTCGCTGTATCTGGTGGGCTGTCCACCGTGCCAAAATACGTTCCTTCCAGAGCTATTATTTTCTGCGATATCGACCGTTTTTTCTGTTTTTTTTAGGGGGTATTCGTTTTCCCGTAAATCCACTACCATTAGTTTTCCTGTGCTGGCCTCTTTTTTCGCACTTACTTTTACTGATCTAGTTTTCATTTTTGACTATTCCTTGTTTCGTTTTCTTTTGGAGTGAACCAGGGTGTGGTAGTTTTTCACTAGAACCAAAAATTAGTCCAGCTATGAGAGAAATTGGACTTTTATCGACGATCGATCTGCGCAACTATCTTTCAAACTTCATGGATGCAAACGTTTGTGCATTTATACGCTTTACAGCGTACGCCCGAACTTTTACGACAAGGTGTAAAAGCCGGGCTTTTGTTTCATAGCATTTGCAGAGGATGCTCTTCCAGGATGTGGTTCTCATCACTGTTTTTATTCGAGGGACATGCTCAGCACACTAAACAGCCGGTTTACTGTGCATAAAAGCTGTCGTATTCGGTTACACAAATTAAACGGTTCGTTACGCCAACGGCAGTTTTTCTTTGTTTGATCGTCGCACGATGTGCGGGCCAAAGTTTTGCGTTCCAATGAATATCTATTCTTTCCGTTTAGTATCCTCCCGTCGCCAAATAGAGAAAGTAGACTTAATTTAATCTCGGCAAACCGAATTGAATAGAACTGATATTTTGCATTTAGAATATATGTCATGGGTCCAAAAATAATTATATGGTAAAGCAGTTTCTAAATTTTGATTTATCCCAGATAGAAAGTATAGCTTATTAAAGTATTCTCATTTTATCATAATTGAACTATAATTGGTGAATTGACGTATATTATTACGCGTGTCTGCTCGAAATTAATCGAAATTAGGTTCCACCTGGTGAAAGGGGTTCGTTCGGGCAACTTTTGTGCGTGTTGCAGCATCGACAACTTCGGTCACGCGATTCAAACCGATCAACACGGTCAGGGCAATGAGAGGCACAGACCAATCAGACGTGAGGGAGACGCAGATGTGCAAATTAGTGAACGCCACGTGTATTTGCCAAACTAAACCAACTACATAGCTAAATCATAGCCGATAAGCCCTGTTGCAGTTCGAAACGAAATGCTTTTCAAAGGGTGACGTTTATTTGTACCCCTTTGGAAAAAAATCAACCCTCCATGTAACCAACGACATATCAACGATTTACAGATTTTTCGCCAACTTTTCAGGCATTATTCCATTTTTTTAAGGTTACAATTCTACGAGGACCTTCGGATTTTAATTTGCAAATTAAAATGTTCAAATTGGATAGAAAATTAAATTAACAAGCTGACGCGTACACAAGAACTGAGGAATAAATTGTAGTATCTAACAGAAAGTTCTACCGATTTCTCTATGGTTTTATTTGGCGTAGTAAAGCCATGAGAGATCCAGTTAGCATTAATTTATTTCATTTTACTTTCAAACATAGTACATTTTAATTAAATTTTTCGTGCCACGACGAAACTCGTTGTCTAGGCGTGCGGATGCGAGATTTTCGTTATTTCTTTGTTTTCAGCCCGACTGGCGCCGAAAGCAATTGTAAAAGTTTAACGAATTTCGCGTTTATATCGAAATTAACGTCGGTACGTATTTTTTCTTCGCTTTCGCCCGACACAGTCGGGAAATAATCAATTCGACATCTATTGGTCACACGACCAGAACTATTGTACGCTGTTATTCGTTATCTGGAATTCCATTTGATTTTCAAGACTGCATTCCTATAGAATTCTGACAGACTCAGATATAATCGAATAATGCCCCGATTCACAATTCTCAAATTCCATGATATTCGATATAGATACTTTCCAATAAAATATTCAAATGTTTGCCGAAATACCGGCTGCAAATAATTTATCACGAATAATGCGTAAGTATTTGTGCTTTTAGATAAAGGAATTGTCAGTCAGGCGTAATTTAGTTGTCTCATTGAGATTTACTTTATCGACAGTGGTCCTCCACTGTCTTTACGTAACAAGCTAGCTGTCGCACTTTGTTGTGACACTTATTAATCATCGTTTACAAGATCAAATCCAGCGTTTTGCGTATTGTCGAACACCACCCCCATTAGAAACGAATGAAAGAAAATCGCGTCTCTGTTATACGTATCTATTCCATGATTGATGGTTTCCTATAACTTATAACCGATGAATATCCACAGTCAACCAATATCGTGAACGAAAATTGATCCAACTACGTGTTTCCTTTTAGCTGGCCGAACAATTTCCTGTGAAACGTATCCCTGTATGTGGCCTGTGTCGTCTACATTCGAACGGCTTCCGTCTAAATTATACATCCGAAATTTAATACCGTGCTTGCCCTCTGTAACTCAATTTACCTTCGATTGTTGAGGCGTAATTAAGTTTTTAAGCCGACCCGTCCACTATTAGTGTCACTGACGTGGCTCTAAAAAGTAGAACATCGCCGCATTTCCCCTCTCACTTTGTACCAGCTTACGTGTCTTATCTATGTTCCATATACTCTATGAAAGTGGTATTTCAATAAAGCCTACATTTTCCGCGCCCTATTGGGCACTCGAATGCAATCTTTAATTTCAACTCCCTCGTGACCCGTTTATTCGAACTAGTATTTTTATTTTTGCGTAATAATTAATAACATGAGTACAATGCAGACTAAATACGCCTTGGAAGTTGCTATTGTTATTCTAATTGAGATAGTTACACCTGTTAGTCGAGGAAATTGCTAGGCAAACTTTCGAGCATAGATGGCGTGCCCTCGTTAACCGCTTGGGGATGAAGGCAAGCACTGTTGTTAATCGTGAATTGTATCGTAAAACTGAAACACGTGTCTCTGACTGGCGGTAAAGCAGTTTATTTGTATAATCTGCATTATCTTCATCCGATGATTGATTTTATTGCAGCGGGAAAATGTTGCTGAAAACGTTACTGTTGAAATCGGTCACCGGGAAATTGATTGTAAACCAACTGGAATTACTTGATTTAATTCCTTGGTAATGGAACTGCATGAAAATTATTTTTCGCGAAGCGCTGCACGATATGCTTGTGCAGCATAAATTTTTAGTACGAAATTCAGTTATACCAGGTGAATAAAGATTGAAATTTATGCGTTCATACACTGATATTTCCTGACTGCATCTGTAATAAGCCATTGCAATTTTTTTCATTATTTATCTTCAAAGAGCATAAGTTCACCCGAAATAATGTTGTTTGACCGTCATTCAAGAACCAACCAGCGCCACACGAAGGTCTCTCGGCAGTATAATACAGCAAGCAGAAAATACCCTAAATGCACAAATTTATAAAAAAATCTCGTCAGGAATAAAACATTTTGATTTCATTAAAAAAACTCATTCACTGCAAACCAAAAAATATCCGTTCAATTAATCTAAAAATTAAAACTACTCCTAGACCACTCTTTTCTGTTACTATAAGTGACATTCGCAATTAAAATCTACAAATCAATCGTGAATCGTCAACCGAGGACCAATGTACAGACTAGAAAGTTAACAGAGAGATATTTTTCACAGGTGTCGCTGGTAGCAACCGCACGGGACCAGCGGTCACGGGGCGAAAAGTGGCCGCAACAGAGGCAGTACGTGTGCAAGGGAACTCGAGAAAACAACGCTTCAGTGGTGCTGCACACGTTTCGAGGAAATGAATGGACGCGGTAACCACGGGAGCATTCCATCCAGAAGGAACACCGACTGATTCTAGACATTAAATGTACCCCCAGGAATTCAGGTTTCGCCCGAGGCTCTCGCGAATCTGGGATGGCTTCGAGCAATGATGATATCGGATTAAGCCCGGCTAACAAGCTCGCCGACGTTCTATCGTCCGTAAAAGTAGATAGGTTTTAAATCGAGTCTTCGTGCACGGGAACAAGGCGAAACGCTGCAACGCCGTTACCACGGCGAAATAATCCGAGGCTTATTGAATCCCGACGATGTAACGGAAGTACACGAATCGAAGCGGTAATAGTCGGTCGTGTAGCCCTCTATACAGCGTATAACGAAATAGAAAAGAATCGGGGGAAGAGGTCGGCGATAGAGCCGACGGAGACGCGTGTACGCTGTGCGTTAGCTTCTCTATATAGACCAGCAGAGAGCAGTATCGATATTATCCCACCTCTTAATTTCCAAGCCCCGTTCAACCGGTATGCTTATCCACGAAATCGCGTGGAAATTTGATTTCCTCGAATTCTACTCGAAGATGTAGATATACACGAACACGGTCGAGAGATAGAACGAGGTAGACCGGGTGAGGAAGAGCGATAGAGGGGATACTGCTTCACGGAGAATTCAAAGCGCTTTAGCCAGGAATCCAAGTGGTCGAGAAACGAAATAGTAAATTGACCACGAAACCGCTCCCAAAGAACAGGCCAGTGATATATAGTTACTATCCGAAGGTGGAAATGCAACAGATGCTGTTGATAAATGTAGACAACACAGCATCCGGGAGATCTAGCGAGAACGTAGACTAATCCGTTGTCGCCACCGCCCCTTGTGTAACATTTAGGAATGTAACATTTGACTTTAGAGCGTCAGTCAGCCAGCCAGACGGACTAGAATCAGTCCGCGGCTAGACCGAAATTGTAATACCAACGCAGGAAATAAAAAATAGTCGAACGCGTCCAGTTAAAGGACCCAGAGAGAAACGAAATAGGGATTCTTTAGAGGAAGATACATAGAGACGTCTTCACAAGTGTCCTTACAGCGTTGACTGCACTCGTCGTAGAGTGCGTACCAGACCAGGTCTCTCGTTTTCCTACTCTCGGTTATGGAATGAGCCGATGGCCGGTTGAATTCACCAGCTATACGTGCTTCAGGTTCTACTACTGTCTAGCATCATCATGACCCCGATGATGCGTCTGTTCCTGTCGATGCTGCTGACACTATCCTCCTGCTCGATCCTAGTGTGTTCAGCGAGCGGCGATGGTGGACCGAACAGTCCGATATTTAATCTGGACAACACAGCGCTCGAGAAAAATTTGGCGGCCATATTCAATAAAGTGGCGCACAGCTCGGCGACCACGAAACGCAGCGTGCCTGCGTACGATGCTCAAGTATCGGCCAGTACAACCCTGTCGACGGTGCCGTCGCCGTTGACGACCACGACCACCACCACCACCACCACCTCCACCACAACCGCGAGTCCGTCGATACCATCCGTCAGGTATCCTCCTGTTCCTAGGGCGACGGTGTCACCGGTCTTTCGCGAGTTACCGTCCTACGCACCCCCGTCCCGCGCCCTGTTCACTCCTCCACTTCCGCCAGAGTACCGTCATCCGTTTGCCAATAAACCGACTCTCAGAGGAACCAACTCTGACGTGCACTCTGGCCTGAAGAGACCGGTGCCGCCACCTAGCGGGACACCCGCGCACGAGAGGATACCCATCAGGCCTCCCGACCTACAAGGCCCATCTCAACTGCCAGAACGGCACTCGCATTCCAGGATCAAACCCTTGAATACCCCGAACAAGGAGCAGAATATAGTGGAGTCCAGCGAGCTCGACAGGAGAAACAACAGCAACGAGTTCATCGTACCTACTTTGCATTATCCCAGTATCTCGAGGATACTGTCCGGCAGCAATGGCCGGAAGGAAGACATTCCAGAGATACTTCTGATGCCACTTCCTACAAAAACTCCGGCGCAGAATGCGCCCGCGGTTCCCACCACCGAGAAAATGACCACACCGTTCGCCACAACGGCCAGAACGTCCAGTACGTTAGACTCCTCCAAGTCCGTCACTCAGCCAACCATCTTCAACTTGCCGAACACCAGGAGGCACGGTGACGACGGTTACCACGAGTTCAGGAACGAGAACGGCTTCAAAACCGAGAACATCGAGATCGTGGACACGGAGAGGTTGCCGTATCCCCAACCCCAACCACCGGCGCCGCCGCCAAAGAGGCCCAACGATGCCGCTGGGGACCGTATCGTGCCGCAGGTCGACACGCATCCACTCGAGTCTACCTGGCGGATCGCCTGGTTCCTCCACGTCTACGTGGCGGCGATCATGTTCACTTTAATGGCCCTATACTCGATCTACAAGATCGTCCGTTTCAACGAGGCAACGAATCTCCTTACCCAATCGTACTTCTTGACGGTCCACCTGCTGCTAACGACTGTCTGTACCTTGAGGTGCTTTCACCTGTTCTACGACGCTTACAATCTAGGCCATTCACTGCCCGAGCCACTGTCGCGGGTGCTGATGTACCTACCAGCCCCATTGTTGTCCACGGCGTTCGCCACGTTAGTGTTGTACTTGGCGCGCTGCTCGGAGGCGCCATCTTTGAACAACAGGTTCCTGACGCCAGCGGCGCTTGTGATGTCCTCGACAGTCCACACAGTGCTCTGCGTCTCACTCCACGTGTCTACACACGTGCTTGGCTATCAAGACGAAGCGAAAATACTTCCTCTGATCTGTCAGTGTATTTATATTATCGTATGTGTGACGCTTGGCCTAGGATACATGTACGTGTACCGGGTGGTACGCTCGCAGATCCTTGTGACGAATAACAAGGCTGCTGGCGCGAGTCATATAATCGGTGCCGATCCTATTACGATGGCTCTGAGCACCGCCGTTACAACAAGCATCGCCACAGCCCTGTTCTTCATTTTGATGGGCTTCGTTCAACTGTACGGGATATTCGGAAATGTACAGGAGCGGCCTCTGTCGTATCCGTGGCTTTGGTGGGGATGGCAGTTCTCCGTTAGGTTGCTGGAACTGGCTGTGTGCGGCCTTATCGCATGGGTGGCCAGTCTGTCCCAGTATCCACTCCGCGAAAAACAGTTACAGCAACACCCGGTACATTCCGGATTCGCTCTGTTTCCATGCGGCAGCTCGACCTCAACGGAGAACATGGACGACGTGCTTTATCCAGCTATATGCAGTACCAACCAGGCGATCCAGAATTACACGATGAGAACCGGGAAACAGGTTTACGATGATAGTTTCCCGCTGAACACGTTACCCGAACATTTGAACATATCAGGTATTGACCACTGTATTTGTTACGTTATCGAATATGAGAATCAGTTTCGTTCATGGCTCGTGAGATCATTTTCTACGTAGATGTGCTAGTCATTTTTGCTACCTCTGGAGTATTTGATAGTTTGGTACAGTGGAACCACTGTCAAACGTTTTGGAAACGCTTTAACTATCTCGTTCAGGCGAGCACGATTTTTGTTTGAATTTATTAATGGCCTATGGGGGTGTAGAATATATAGAGCTTCTAGGTGCGATTGTAGTGCAGAAGTTGCTTGTTTTTCCCGCACTCTCGAGGGAGATAAAACGATAAAATTAGGTCATCCAGCGTAACGTGCTGTTACAGTCAACGTGCCTTGAGAGTAGTTTCAGAACGCTGACTCGTGGTATTACTACAATATTGAAACGTCGAAATCAGCAGTTCTTTCTGCGCTTTGTCTTCTAATCGACGCGCTATTACCCGAAGCTACCGCGACCGGAATGGCATATTGTCCTCGGACATTGATTCTTTTTTTTCTATTCGTGCCTTCATTTCACCTACCGGATATCCGGTATGGATGAACTAATTTTGGATGAGCTAATCTTAAAAATCAGCGCACCATAAATTCTATGTTCCACTTGAAAAACAAAACAACTCTGTACTACCAGTTGACAAAAGAAAACTTGCGTCGCCGTTTAGCGCGAACAACGTGATACGCCTCGAGCCATGGCGAAACCAAAACTGTAATAAGAAAAAACAGAAAAGAAATAGAAAGAATGATAAAAATACCAGTTTCATTCCCAACAAACGGAGCGGCGGTATGCTAAATAAACAGTTTCATTGTCGCAGGTACTTTCGAGAGACATTCCATTCGCAAGTCAGGCACCATGGGCCATTTCCCCCACGAAGGTCGCGGCTCGTTACACCGCCACGGTAATGGGATACAAACTTTGAGGAGTTCTGAAAGCCGCGGCAGGCATACACCGGTGCAGCAGCAGGTTGGCGGTATTCACGAGCAAACACCTACCACAGGCTCGACGATGCTGGTAGCCGAAGACGGATTCGTCAGGTTCCGTAGTCTTGGAGCTGAGGACGACGAGTTGTCCGACACGCCCAGCTTGGTTGGCACCCATGGCAGAGGAAGTTCTCTGGCAGGAAGCGTGAGATTCAACGCGAGACATCCAACGTTGCAACATCAGCATCCTTATCAGCATCAGCACCAACACTCGTTGCAGCATCCGCACCAGAGTCAGCATCAGGCTCACCACCAATTGTACATCAATACGTAAAAGTCCTAATGTTCCGGGCGATTCAGAAAACAATTTGTTCCCGTTGACTGGGTGAGTTTGATCGAGCAAATAATGAAAATAATAATGAAAATAAGTTACCGTTTAAATGTGCATGGACAAGAGATTAGTGGCGAAATTCTGTACAACAGATATTTTAGGCTGAGGTTTGGCGGTATTTTGCTTTTCATTTTAGGTGTCCGTAAGATTATATTCTATTCTTGGATATTTAAATCTTTAAGAACTAAATTACGTGGCTGTTATTTTCTTTTATCGCAATTTACATGGAAATGTTTTATACAAACATTTGATCATAAATTGTGGCACGTCGGCAGACTTTAATAAGTTCCGTCCAGATTCTAAATTCATGGCAGTAGTTTAATATAAGTCGTGCTTAGAAAGCACCGTTAGGAAGTAAAGGGCTAAAAGATTCGACGGTGCAGAGATGCAGTAATTCATACGGATATTCGTTTGGAAAAATATAATCGTGATTGTTCTCTATAACAAGTATAATACATTTTTATTAATCGATATTATCAACGCGAATATCGTTTCTGAATCTCTTGCCTAGACATTATAGTCGGTACGCAATGTAATTCATTTAATAAGTACCGTCAAAGTGAAAAACAAATAGAGAGAAGATTCTCGGCTACCGTGTATTTTATCTTGCTTAAGCAGTCGATAAAAAAGTTTCCTTAACGGCGGTTAAAATTCCTGCTTCTCAACAGCGTGTATCGGCATTAAACAGAATTTAATGGGAACGATGGTTTAGCGTGTACGTGCGCGTAACAACCTAGTCTTTTTTTCCAAGAAATTCTGTTAAAATAGTTTTAACGATAACTGAGGATAAGCACAGTAGTAGTGGTTTCCTTTCATGTCTGATTTAAAGTGGCGATCGCGTAAAACGGGTAGAAAAGTGCACACGTTAATTACAAATTTCTCATGATTGTTTCTTATGTTCTCTGTTGTAGATAACTATCAGAGGAGATCGGTAACGAAGATATAAGACGTTCCGGTGGCTCCATCTGGCGACTAATGGTCTAACTTGGAGGATCTAATTTTACCTTTATTCTATGTAAGATACGTCCTGTGTATAGGCAACCTAAAGCGAAAAATGGAAAAAAAAAGAATTAATATGAAACTCGCCATTCGCATTCTCCCGCTTCGCGTCTTAACGTCCGAACCGACGAACTTTTTGCCGTTCATGGTATCTATAATATTTATTTCGAACTTCTCGATCGAGAGGCGGCGAGGAAGAAGAATCGTGGATGAGAAACAAAAGGGGGGGGAAATAAAAGTATACGCGGAACTCGGTAACAGAGTTCTCTTTATAATCTACCTGTTTTACGTGGGTAGTAGTGTTCAGGGTATCTCGAACGTCGACCTTACGTTAGGCACTCGGTACTTATTAAGGTTCATGTGATTTAAACGAAAGCATTGTACATCGTCACTGAAGAGTACGAACAAGAAAAAAAACCCTATATGAAAGCAAGCTTTTTCTTTCGTTTTTCCATCTTCGAGTAGCGCGAATAAGTTCGACTGCGTAACGTATCGGTGTAACACGTGATGCAGCGTGAGATTGAATAAAATGTCCCGTGGACACACAGACACACGATCTAGCAATTTAGTTACGTCGCTATAATTTATTTTCTTGTCTCGTTCAACAAAGCGTGAGGTCGATACACGATCGGACAGAATTTTGACCACTCGCAAAACTTCGACTCGCTTGTAAACGTGCACGATCGTTCGAAGCTTTGGCACGCGATAGGGCGAAAAATTATGCGACAGTCTTTTTGACCCTGTACACAACTTTGTTAAGAGGCGAAGACTTTTAGTGAACTTTGGTAATGATTTTCTAACAACGCGGAACACTTCCGCTAGGTAGCATCCGAATTTTTTCTCTTTCTTTTATTTTTGTATACAAAAATTCCTAGAAATGGATACACGGTACCAGGCGCCATTTCGTCTTATCACCTGTTCGACCGATACGCGAGTGCTTCGTCTAGATCTCGCGCGCATGTATTCGACGACGTACATACAATATCGTTTTGCAATCGACAGGAAGTATATTTTGTAAAGAAGCGTAAAAACGAAAAAAAAAGATTTAAGAACAATAAGAGGATAGAGAACTTAATCACGTGGTCCAAGCTAGCTGAACGAAGATGGTGACGAAAAAGTGACTCGGAAATTTGTTTACGATTCGAGATGTGTACAATTTCGTGCATCGAATAGAAGGAATTGTGTAATATTTTCCCTTTTGTTTCGTTGTCGAATTCGAATAGGGCGAAATAGAAGAGGAAAACGAAGGGGAAACTATGAGAAAGAAAAGGACGAAGATGAACAAAGGGGAAAAAAAAGACTAACGGCGTTGTACAGTCGATAATAATTTATCACTCACAGTCCAATTGTAAGATTGATTTAGCTGTTAAGGGTTGGATTTAAGAATTCCCTGTTACATATTAAGTTACGTCGATGTAGTCGGCAGACGCTACTGCGCTCGTAGTGACGGATTTCAGCGATTTCTGTTAAACGAATTCAATGTCGAGCGACAAGCACGATGTAACGATGTTTCCTCTCCGCGTCGGAGACAAACTAAAACACGAAGGATTAGAACTTCGTGCACCAGGCCAGCATATTTCTTCCTTTTTCTTCCACTATTTATCTTTTCCATTATTTTTTCTTTCCTCTAATTCTTTATTTTTTTTTTAGATCATCCCTCTCCCATCCCTTTCCAGTTCCCGTTTAATAATTTCACCCACCACTACATCGTCCTCTCGATCGCTGCGTTTCACGTTGCGGTGTGTCCTACATAGTACGTGTTTCTTTCACATTGAACCTAAGGTACAAAACGGTACTTTCTACCTTCTTCAAGTCGTAATATCGATAACATACGTTTAATAAGCGGTCAGCGCAGTGTATATGTTTATATGGACATTGTAAATAAGGTATACGGGCTCGTCGTGAGTAGATATATAAATTCGTTGCGATAGAATCCGTGCAGATTCTATCCGGCGCGCACCGGAGTTCACATGTAAAACGTACACAGCGAATGCATGGGCAGCCGATGTATGATCGTTCGCGCGCGTGCCACACACGTCCTCCGTACAGCCACGTACCAACACCACTCACACATCCCCGACCCTCTCGACAATTGTCAGTTGTGTAAATGCAAGGATTCGTTTTTAATTTATGTCGAAAAAAAAGCTGTATTTATTATGTGAAACATTCCACAGCAAAGATGGTGATCAGTGTGAATGCGATCGATTTTGTGGGATTTTATTGCAATTTTAGATTAACGAAAAAAACCATAGCGCTGAAGAAAGAGGAACAAATGTAAATAAAAGCTTTTTTGCGAAACACCTTATATGTTTCTCCTTAACTTTTTAGTATAAAGTTCGTGTAAATTATTGCAGGAAATAATTTCTCACTGATTTATCTTCGAATCGAAAACGAAGGATTCGGTACTGATAGTATATTAATATATGTGTACCATGCGGAAGATATGCGGTCGATGTTTATAGCTGATGTGTTGTACGGGGGATAGTGATTTTTTTTTTAAATATTTTCTTTTCTTTCGAAATATAATTAATTTACAGATTAGGTCGCGAGAAGTAAGAGATCGTTGTAAAATTTGTAAGAAATTTTTGCACCGCGCAATAGTTGTCCGGCATAGAATTTTCATTTTCGTAACACCGCTGCAAAGTAATTATCGTAAGCCACGTATAAACGTTACGGTCTACTTGCCAACGAACAATAATACACCTTGGAGCGTACACTTGAACTTCTTTTTGGCTAAGTGCATGTCTTCAATTTGAAGAAAAGCAGGAAAGGGAATATTCCAGGTGAATTGTCATATATCGAGATATAAAAGCAACTCTGTATAGAATTCGTAAATATAATATACATATGAATATATCGGAAATAATGTAAATAAAACAACTATTTAATAAACCTTATATGTAAAATATCGATTGTTTTCCAATAGTAATCTCTCAGTAGTAAAGAAAAAAACTTTATGTGCATGGTTATTGCTTGAATTTATTATATAACTTGTAAATAGTAGGAATTTAAAACATTTAACCCCCAGCTGTCTCTCCGTTAAAAATATAATAAATTATTGTTTATTCTCCGCCTATTAGTTTTTAGGGAATAATTTAACTTTGCATTTCAAACGGTACAATATCAGTGGTCGCCGTTTGTGTGTACAGGAGCCTAAAATCAGCGTCCGAGAAAGTTGCATTACTCAAAATAAACTTAATAAACTAATTCATTAATTTTATAAATAGTAAAATTGTCGGTCGTAGTGCTGCCATCTAAAAACAACAGCTTGAAACTACTCGTGCCTCTCACTTACATTTTTATTTTTAAAATTGACAATTATATAGCTAGGTTTTTTGTTATTCTTCTTAGTATAATAAATTATCTGAGACTGCTATCACAGACGCGATATATGAATAGACAAGTCATCTTATGGACTTTCGTGGCCCAACGTGACGGCCAAACCGACTCAGAAATCCAACACTGATTTGAGCGTCCTCTGCTCATGAACAGTGGTCACTTGAAGACCTATTATTTACTGAAGTAGTGTTGGGGCAGGACTCATACGATTGTGTGAATATATGTAAATGCTTTGGGGGGATCAGGACAGCTATTTCTCGAGCAACGTTTCGGTAGAAAAATTGAGCTACGGTGCCTGGTCGCGCGATGCACTTTGGCTCGGCTCGAGTTGAGTCGAAACCACATCGCGATGCATCGGGGCGATGAAATTGACAGTGTCACGTCAAGCGTCCCGCCTGTGCTGTCCCGCTTTCATTGCGCGGCAAAGAACGAAAGAATTCTTTAACGAGGATCGTAGGTCCAGCTAAAACATAATCAGAACCCGCAGAAGTTCAATAGGCCCGACCCTAGAGTCGTAGGTCCGGCTAAAAGATGGTCAGAAAACGTAAAAGCCCAGTAGGTAAAACTCTGGGATCGTAGGTTCAGCTATAAATCGGTCAGAACCCGAAGAAGTACAATAGACACGATCCTAGAGCCTTAGGTCCGGCTAAAAGTTGGTCAGAAAACGTAAAAGTCCAGTAGGTATAACCCTAGGATCGTAGGTTCAACTATAGGTCGGTCAGAACCCAAAGAAGTACAGTAGATACGACCCTGGAGTCGTAGGTCCGGCTACAAGTTGGTCAGAAAACGCAAAAGTTCAGTAAGTATAACCGTAGGATCGTAGGTTCGGCTAAAAATTGATCGGAAGGCCCAAAAGTTCAGTACGTATGACCTTAGTACAGTAATACGCACGACCGCGGTCGGAGACCTTCGAAGAGTTCGAAAATTGCGTATACCACCGAGCGCGACCGAGCGCTACCGACGCGCCGGCGCGTCACGGAGTGGAGATGACGGTGCGCGGCGCACGCGGTGTCACTATCAGTTCAAGCGTCGTACCGTACGGGTCGTCTATGCTGTCGAAGGTTAGCGACATACATCACCTTACAATAAAATAGCATCTCGGGGTTTACTTTACCACCGCATACGCTTGTCTATTAGCTTCTATTAATTAATACGCGTTTATTTAACAATCGTTTGACTATCGCGGATGTGCATTAAAGTCTTTATCGAGTCTCTTTTGCTGGACGCTTGACCGGTCATCCGGTACCATCGATTCTTTGATACGCGGTAACTAGTCGTTTATTAAAATATCGGATTAATTAATTTATTAGTTTGAACGGTTTTTGGATTCACTATTATATTTTATTAACGATTACTCGGATTCAAAGCGGTGTTAAGGTTGCGCTTATTTTGTTTGCAATGTCACTTACATACCCATTTACATATGTCTTTCGCGACTTCGAATTCGATTCTGATTTTGGAACAGGTTTATCACGTTGCTTTTCTTTTTGTTGCAGATACAATGGATGATTGGTTGGTGGAGGATAATATATTGAGGCTGCAGGAATGGAGTATTGAGATACAATTACTGCGATGCATAACAATCAGTCCGATGACGTATGATGAAGGATTGGTAACATTTAACTTATTATCCCAACGGTTTACGTATATTTCTTGTTATCTGGCGATTGGATTTTGGCTCAAGTTCTTTTCTTTCGGTTGAAAGTTATTGAGCAGTTTAAACATTTTAAGTAGGACTTACAATATGCCATTCGCGATTGAAACTAGAGTCAGTAAATTTCATTAATTCTAAACGAAAAATTGAAATACTTTCATGTTTCGCTGCATATCGGGCGCGATTTCTATTATAGCTTCACTAGTGTTTATTTAAACACTTTCATTATCTCTGTGACCTCGGCACAAGTACAGTCAAATTGTATTTTCGATGCAGGATTGGCCGCGTACTTACGTATTTGTAGCCATGCCCTTAGAGCATGATAAATAGTTTCGAGTCTTGATTTCTACAAGCAGCTACGAGAATTTATAAATGCGCGATATTGCTTACTTACTAGGGTCATGATCACTTTTAAAACTCTGACATAGAACAGTCACAGTACGCTTTTGATAAATCATTTATATTAATCTATAATAGTATATCTTGAATAGACAATTAGCAGTAATTAAATCAGAATAATAATACGGTAGTACTTTATTAAAACAAAGCAGTATTTCCTCAACAGACGTTTGACAGGATGAAGAAATAAGAAAGAGATAAATAAAATCAAATGTGTATTGCTTCAATTTCTACCTCCTCACCCTATTTACTAACTTGTACAGATTCTCTTTCAGAAAATTTTGATGACCGCGCGCAATGCGGTCAGTAGAGTCAGTGCTTGCTCCGTCAAAGTTCTTTTTATTGTTTTTAGAGCGAAACCGCTCGTAATAATTATAACTAAATATAAATAACAGTAAAGATACGCGAAAGTAGAGTCAGTGTTTGCTTCGAAATATTGCTCTCGCGAAATTAGAGTCACTTTGTTCGTCGATCACAATTGACGTGCGCGATAGTAGTCTTTTATTTTATTTTTTTTTCTTTCGCAATAAGTATTCCGGTATTAGAGTCAGCACCGATGCAGTTCGGCGAGTTCGGGCACTCATCCATCAACTCGAAGAGTAAGTATCTCTGTATTTCTTTAATCTTATTTTACAATGGTCTTTGATAATTATCATGATCGAAAAGTACTCAAAACGCAAAGATTTCAATGTTGTCTGTTCTTTTGAATGTTTCAGAAGCTGCCATGGGCTCAATTGTATCACCATAACGATATTGTTGGCCGCGCGCAATGCGGTTGGTAGAGTCAGTGCTTGTTCCGTCAAAGTTCTTTTTATTATTTTTTGAGCGCAGCCGCTCTTAATAATAATTCAACATAAATAACAGTAAAGAGACGCGAAATTAGAGTCAGTGTTTGCTCCGAAATAATCCTCTCGCGAAAAATAGAGTCACTTTGTTCGTCGATCACAATTATTCCGTTTCCTTTTCCGTTCTCGGCTCGGAGGACTCTTGGTTAGGGACTTAGTGTCAGCGAGTTACGATGTGTGGGGGCGTGATTGTGGTTCTGGACCCTGGTCACGAGGCCCTCTGTTAGACCACATATAATCTCTAATTTGGGTAGGTCATCCACCATTCTGGAATCGTGGTCGCGGTTCTTGCAATATCCGGGTTGCAGTGTCATCGGGGGGCGGTGTGTGGGGCTGTGATTGCTTTTCTGGACACTTTGGCCCGCCTAGTAGGAAATTCCTATGTGTTAGACCACGCCAAGCACACCTTGGGGTGGCAGAAGGCATACGGGTCATAATCTAGAATCGTGGTTGTGGTTTTGCATATCCGTGCCTTAATGATTTCTGTGGCTCGGAATCGAAACTGGTGTCGATGCTAAGTCGTTTTACTGTCCAGACTCTGAGCCGAGGGCACGCGGGCTGCTCGGTAGCAGTCACAAAAACAGTAGCAATACTGTCGCGAAATTAGAATCACTTTGTTCGTCAATCATAAGTGTTCCATTAGAGTCAGTGTCCTGTTCGGCGAGTTCGGGCTTTCAGCCATCAATTTGACGAGTAAGTATCTCCTTCGTTCTTTAATCTTGTATTGCAATAATCATTGATAATTAACACATTCCAAAAGTACTGAAAATACATAGATTTTAATGTTGTTTGCTCTTTTTGAATGTTTCAGCAGCTTCCATGGCTTCGATGGCGACGAGCTTGACCGCACACCTGGTGAGTCTGCAACCGGTGAGTGGCATGCTTTAAAGTTCCTCTGGTCACTCAATCATGTCGCAGGACGAAAGGTCCGAACCGACACGGGTGACTGGTTGTAATTACGTAGATTTTTCTGGCAAGCACTGTGACCATGGGTATATGGAAATATACTCATGAGTAGTAACATCTTTACTGCTTTATATTATGTGAGGATAGGTCTTCTTGTACAACGCGTTTTTAAATAGCTTGATAATTTTAAAACAGATCATATTTAGTACAAAATATATCACTATATATCTTTTTATAATAGAGTATTTAATTGAATACCTATGAAACGATATTTAAATAGTTATTAATTATTGTATGAATATAAAGTAACGTCCAGTATTCTATGTGCATTAGTTTGTAGTGGAGAAGTCGAATACCATTCGACTTCGTTTACTTGTCAATTGCAATGACTGCACAGTTAGAATAAATTGCATAATTATTGCTGTTAGTAAGAGTGTAGTATTTCATATTTTTCTACTTTGATAATATATAAAGTGAAGGTACTCATTTACCTTATCAATTTGTTGGAACTATCGAATAATTTTATTATTCGATATCCATATTAGTCTTTAGCGTTTAAAGATATCGATACGTTCATTGTTTCCGTACAAAATGTTAATTAAACCTGAATGTACAAGAAGACAATACGCGAACGGGTAGTTTTCGAAATCAAGGCAATCAACTTTTAAAGCAATCTTGCGTTTTAGAATCAATGCTTTGATAACGGGAACGCCCGAGGATGTTTCAATTTAATTCAAAGTATATTAAAGTAGAGTCGTTGAATAATTTCTCTATTAACGTAGAGTCTTTGCATAATTTTTCTAATAAAGTAGAGTCACTGCATAATTTTTCTAATAAAGTAGAGTCACTGCATAATTTTTCTAATATAGTAGAGTCATTGCACAATTTTTCTAATAAAGTAGAGTCATTTAATTTTCTCTTCAATAAAATAGAATCATATATAGATCTGTTGTACATATATATGTATTTTAGCCCGTTAGAAAATCAGTATGTCCTTATCATCTTTTTAGACGAGGATTTTCAGGTTTAACCCTTTCCGTGTTCACTGCCCGGATCCCACTCACGTGCCCCGGTGCTACTTGGGTGGGAAAACGGTGGTAGAGCACGATGATATTTTTTAGTTTATAAGCCATAAAATGATTTATTGTTGGCGACTGACAGTGCGTTGGTGTATCGTGCACGACGTAATATCCGCATTGTGTGTGTGGTTAGGCTGTGGATTTGCGTCGTTCCGTATTAAAATGTAGCTATTATGACCAAGATAAGATGCCCATCAATTTAAAACAGAGACATCATTTTTAGTATTATTTGCTTCAATAATTCCTACTATACTTGGGCACGAAGTTTTTGTCATTTATGATGACAGAGGCCAAATGCCAAAAAGAATTGAATATACTTATCAATTGCTATCAAGTACCTCTTGTATCGGTGCTATTTAATTATTTTATTAAATATCTATTAAATATCTCAACCGCGACGTGGTTTTTTCCACGTGAACGCAGAGATCCCAGCCACTGTCAGTTGATTTCAGAAAAATGGTACGTACATTAGAGTGTGCAAGTTGTGTGACAGCACTTGGGTGTCGGGGGTGTCCCGGGACGCCTCCCTAGTGTAGGCTTTTGCGCCCAAGTGTTTGACTGAGAACCGTGGAGTGTCGTGTGTTGGTGTGTTTGTTTGCCATTGTTTAAATATAGGTCCAGGTAGGATAGGTAGCATACTTTCTGGTGTGATTGATAGACATAAGTAGGTAGGGCCGGGCAGGTTGACACAGTCTCCGATCGGGTAGGCACTATTTCGCGTGTTCAACCTGTTTCAGGAAATCTGATTTGAAAAGTCGAAGGTGAAGCTGTGGCGCGAACGAAAATGCGTTCGCCTCTGGCTTTGCCTATCGATTTTTCGAATCCTTCGCGGTCGTGGTCGCGATTCGGGCTCCGAAACGAAACGTGTTACATTATGCTCGAGGCTGCACGTGTGAACGAAGAACGATTACAATTTTAATCGTAATCTATGTGATTTTCCGTAATCACAATTTTACGATTTTATTTGATCGCCATTCGGCCACGTGTGTTCCATTTAGCTCCGCGATTCAAACTCTTTATTTCACCTTTATAAGTTTTCCCTTGGTTTCCGATTAGAGTCTCGAGCCTAGTTTAAGTTTCAGCTGACCCTTGAGTCCGACGAAATGGAGAGGCTATATGCCGAAGAGGCCCGACAAACTGTCACTCAAGAGGGCAACTACTAATGGCTCCCCATTCTTTTTAAGAATGGGGAATCATTCTGTGTTACTACTTTGTCACTGTGCTTGCATTTTCATTTGTAGAATTTTTATTTGTACTTGGCCGATGCACATTCCGGCCCAACGATACAGCCCTCCCAAAAATATCGCGTTGCTTTAGAGTTGCGAAAAACTTGCGAACGGGTCGAGTTGGAGTTGCGTTGCTATTCTTATTGCTATTCTTATTGCTAGTTAAATTGTAGTATTTTATAATACACTTTACATTTGAGCTTCTAGTGTTGCGGAAATTGTTTTCGCGTATTGGAACTTTCAGTTCATTTTTCAGAGGATCTTCAATTTGCTTAATTTTGGATAGTACATATAATTTACTGTTTGCTTTCTATTAGTCTTAATAAATAGTGTTGCGAAATGATTGTATCGCGAGTTCCAGTTAGCGTTGCGTTGATTAAAGATCGCGTTTTTAAGTAGAGTTGCGACTACTAGTCCCCATCTGCTTCCAATTGAAAGCCTGTTCCTGAACCAGGAACTTTTTCTTTTCAGCGTTTTATATTTGCCTTTCTTTTTATTTTATTTTTCTTAATAATTATACTACCTGGAATGTCTGTTGATGGAAGTACTGCTAAAAATTTGCATACATATTAGCAAATTACTGTGTGAACGAATGAAAAGAAATGAAAAAGAAAATAAAAGAAAGAGAAAGGAAAAGAAAAAAAAAGAAAAGAAAAGAAAGTAAAAGAAAACAAAAAGAATAAAGAAAAGAAAAGAAAAGAAAGAAAAAGAAAAGAGCAAAATAAAAGCCAGATATAATTTGCAGAATCTTTGATAAACTTATAATAATTCTAGATAGTAGATTTAAATTAGAGTTAATACTAGTGACTGTTCATTATTGGAGTTTAACTCTTAAATATCTCTTAATTGTTGCAATTCTATCTTAACCTTTTTTTTAGTAGAGCCAATTTTTATAACTTTTCGAGCTTGCTTTGTAGAAATTGAAATTCACTCGCGATATCCGTAAATGTTTAAACAAAAATCCTTGCACGAAAAACGTTATTGGCAGTAGTTGGGTCTCGGCATGGTGATAGTGAAAGTTTGATATTTTGCTTCCGAATAATCGTTTGTTGCTTCTTTGTTGAAGCAAAATAGAATCATTTGTAGTGAAATGTGACTACTTCATTTTGGAGTTTTTAATGAACGTGATACCACCATTCAGTTTGATCTAGAACGTACAAAAGAATATATCACTTTGGCCAAAATCCAGTTAACTATTGTTATCAAAAAATAGCAGCATTTTTCATATCAATTCTGATTTATTAACGGCGCTAAAATTCAGTTATTACGAATTAAAAGCAGCTTCATTTCGATATAAAATGGGGAGGCTTGGGGATGTCACTAATCCAATGCTTGAGATTGTTACAGATTCACAGATGAACCCAAATATGCTATATTAAACAAACATAAGTACATACGTGAGAGGCTCAAGAGTGGAATATATAGAATACAGATCCAGAAATATTATCAAAGACACGATTGGAAACTTTAAAATTAAAGAGCCAGCCTCGTCGATTCAATTTGTGAGTTTAAGAATTCATTCTTATAATACTTTACTAATTATTTCGAGTTTGTGCATGTTTCAGAAGCATTGAAAAGAAGAGGATTCATGAAACAATGTATAATACGAACACACCCTCACCCCATCCCTGCCCCAAACCCCTGTCCTTATTAACTAATTACAGGTGTTAGACAATTAAGTAGGCAGGCCCAAATATAAATCGAACAATACATTTAGCTCTTTATGTAGGTAGGATTTGTCTCAACACACAATCTTAGATCTTTATACTGGCAGGTTTTACACGAATTGAAATTATTAGACTTTTAATTAGGCAGGGTTTATAAAACCAAATATTGTTGGCAGGTGCTGCAATTTTTTGGTTCGGGTTTCTGTCTGTTCTAGGACACCATGAACCACGAGAGATTAATACGGACTAACCGAAGAGGATTTAAGTATATGTATACTCATACCTACATGAGTATGGGATAGTATCTATTACAATCCTATGTAGATAGGATATTATTGAAATTGTTCTTTTATTCGAACTGCTAGATGTTATACTAGGTAGGGTGATTCTAGTCTTAAGTTAGCCTTTAGTCAGGCAGGGCGTATTCGAATCTAATCTAAAATTTAAGAAAGTAGGGTTTATTTTTAAGTTATGTCTTAGCTTTTAAGCCCGCAGTGTTCACCACTGCAATAATATTTCGTTGTCCAGTTTCTATGATCATAGGATATGTTATTAAGAAAGTTTTATTTCAGGAAATTGGACTCCCTTGCAGATTTTCTTTCAGGTTTCCATTTGATATTCAATTTAGCTTTCGGTCGTGAATTTTCCAAATACTCCTCTTGTTGTCTTATTTGTACTACGATCAATTAATGAACGTTCTACAAATTTACAATAATAGGAGATTTTTCTTTGTCACATGTTATATTAGAATTAGTTTTCGCGTAATTGGAGGGTGGAAGGGCCGTGGCTAGGGTGGGTCTCCATGCGCAGTAACCTCCACGTGGTGAGACCCGGGCAATCAATTATTTATCGTATAATTATTAAACGTTTAAGAGACGTTTGATAATTATGTGGAAAATAATTCGAGCGAATAGACTGCGCATTGCACTTTCCCTTCTCATTCCCTTTTGTGCTTCATTCTCCCATTTGCTTCATTTCCTTTCTTGCTTCATTCCGTCTTTTGCTTCATTTCGTTTTTTGCTTCATTCCCTTTTCCGTTCTCGGCTCAGAGGACCGATGGTAAGGCGCTGTTGCACCTGTTGCGATATTTGGGTTGCACTTTCAGCGACGAGCGGTGTGTGAGGCTGTGACTGTGGTTCTGGACAGGTGACCCGCCGACGTAGGAAATTCCTGCTCGTTAGACCACGCCAAGCACACCTTGGGGTGGCAGAAGGTATATGGAACATAATCTGGTTTCGCGGTTGCGGTCTTGCATGTCCGTTCCTCAATGATTGCTGTGGCCCGGTATCGAAACAGGTGTCGATTGTAAGTCGTTTTACTGTCCAGACTCTGGGCCGAGGGCTCGCGGGCTGCTCGGTAGCAGTCACTTTCGTTACTTGCCTCCCATTTGATCCCATTTATGAGTTTAAGATTTTTATAATGCATTACTAATTACTTCCAATTTGTCTTTGTTTCAGAAGGATTGAAAGGACTCAGCCGAAGAAGAGGATTGTTTAAAATATGTTTAATATGACCACACTCTCACCCTGCCCCTGCCCCTGCCCGTGCCCAACCCATGCCCAGTTGCCAGTTGTCTGTTCTAGGACGGCATGGACCACGAAATTAATATGGACTAATTGAAGAGGAATTAAGAATATGCATACTTATACCTACAATAATATGATACAGTATCTGTTACATTCCTATTTAGGTAGCATATCATTGAAATTGTTCTTTTAATTGAACTCTTAGATATTATATTAGGTAGGGTGATTTTAGTATTAAGTTAGATCTTTAGTCAGGCAGGGCGCATTTGAATTTAATCTAGTATTTAAGAAAGGAGGATTTATTTTTAAACTGTGCCTTGGTTTTTAAGACAGCAGTGTACACTGCTGTGATAATATTTCGTTGTCCAGTTTCTATGATCATAGGATATGTTATTAAGAAAGTTTTATTTCAGGAAATTGGACTCCCTTGCAGATTTTCTTTCAGGTTTCCATTTGATATTCAATTTAGCTTTCGGTCGTGAATTTTCCAAATACTCCTCTTGTTGTCTTATTTGTACTACGATCAATTAATGAACGTTCTACAAATTTACAATAATAGGAGATTTCTCTTTCTCACAAGCTATATTAGAATTAGTTTTCGCGTAATTGGAGGGTGGAAGGGCCGTGGCTAGGGTGGGTCTCCATGCGCAGTAACCTCCACGTGGTGAGACCCGGGCAATCAATTATTTATCGTATAATTATTAAACGTTTAAGAGACGTTTGATAATTATGTGGAAAATAATTCGAGCGAATAGACTGCGCATTGCACTTTCCCTTCTCATTCCCTTTTGTGCTTCATTCTCCCATTTGCTTCATTTCCTTTCTTGCTTCATTCCGTCTTTTGCTTCATTTCGTTTTTTGCTTCATTCCCTTTTCCGTTCTCGGCTCAGAGGACCGATGGTAAGGCGCTGTTGCACCTGTTGCGATATTTGGGTTGCACTTTCAGCGACGAGCGGTGTGTGAGGCTGTGACTGTGGTTCTGGACAGGTGACCCGCCGACGTAGGAAATTCCTGCTCGTTAGACCACGCCAAGCACACCTTGGGGTGGCAGAAGGTATATGGAACATAATCTGGTTTCGCGGTTGCGGTCTTGCATGTCCGTTCCTCAATGATTGCTGTGGCCCGGTATCGAAACAGGTGTCGATTGTAAGTCGTTTTACTGTCCAGACTCTGGGCCGAGGGCTCGCGGGCTGCTCGGTAGCAGTCACTTTCGTTACTTGCCTCCCATTTGATCCCATTTATGAGTTTAAGATTTTTATAATGCATTACTAATTACTTCCAATTTGTCTTTGTTTCAGAAGGATTGAAAGGACTCAGCCGAAGAAGAGGATTGTTTAAAATATGTTTAATATGACCACACTCTCACCCTGCCCCTGCCCCTGCCCGTGCCCAACCCATGCCCAGTTGCCAGTTGTCTGTTCTAGGACGGCATGGACCACGAAATTAATATGGACTAATTGAAGAGGAATTAAGAATATGCATACTTATACCTACAATAATATGATACAGTATCTGTTACATTCCTATTTAGGTAGCATATCATTGAAATTGTTCTTTTAATTGAACTCTTAGATATTATATTAGGTAGGGTGATTTTAGTATTAAGTTAGATCTTTAGTCAGGCAGGGCGCATTTGAATTTAATCTAGTATTTAAGAAAGGAGGATTTATTTTTAAACTGTGCCTTGGTTTTTAAGACAGCAGTGTACACTGCTGTGATAATATTTCGTTGTCCAGTTTCTATGATCATAGGATATGTTATTAAGAAAGTTTTATTTCAGGAAATTGGACTCCCTTGCAGATTTTCTTTCAGGTTTCCATTTGATATTCAATTTAGCTTTCGGTCGTGAATTTTCCAAATACTCCTCTTGTTGTCTTATTTGTACTACGATCAATTAATGAACGTTCTACAAATTTACAATAATAGGAGATTTCTCTTTCTCACAAGCTATATTAGAATTAGTTTTCGCGTAATTGGAGGGTGGAAGGGCCGTGGCTAGGGTGGGTCTCCATGCGCAGTAACCTCCACGTGGTGAGACCCGGGCAATCAATTATTTATCGTATAATTATTAAACGTTTAAGAGACGTTTGATAATTATGTGGAAAATAATTCGAGCGAATAGACTGCGCATTGCACTTTCCCTTCTCATTCCCTTTTGTGCTTCATTCTCCCATTTGCTTCATTTCCTTTCTTGCTTCATTCCGTCTTTTGCTTCATTTCGTTTTTTGCTTCATTCCCTTTTCCGTTCTCGGCTCAGAGGACCGATGGTAAGGCGCTGTTGCACCTGTTGCGATATTTGGGTTGCACTTTCAGCGACGAGCGGTGTGTGAGGCTGTGACTGTGGTTCTGGACAGGTGACCCGCCGACGTAGGAAATTCCTGCTCGTTAGACCACGCCAAGCACACCTTGGGGTGGCAGAAGGTATATGGGACATAATCTGGTTTCGCGGTTGCGGTCTTGCATGTCCGTTCCTCAATGATTGCTGTGGCCCGGTATCGAAACAGGTGTCGATTGTAAGTCGTTTTACTGTCCAGACTCTGGGCCGAGGGCTCGCGGGCTGCTCGGTAGCAGTCACTTTCGTTACTTGCCTCCCATTTGATCCCATTTATGAGTTTAAGATTTTTATAATGCATTACTAATTACTTCCAATTTGTCTTTGTTTCAGAAGGATTGAAAGGACTCAGCCGAAGAAGAGGATTGTTTAAAATATGTTTAATATGACCACACTCTCACCCTGCCCCTGCCCCTGCCCGTGCCCAACCCATGCCCAGTTGCCAGTTGTCTGTTCTAGGACGGCATGGACCACGAAATTAATATGGACTAATTGAAGAGGAATTAAGAATATGCATACTTATACCTACAATAATATGATACAGTATCTGTTACATTCCTATTTAGGTAGCATATCATTGAAATTGTTCTTTTAATTGAACTCTTAGATATTATATTAGGTAGGGTGATTTTAGTATTAAGTTAGATCTTTAGTCAGGCAGGGCGCATTTGAATTTAATCTAGTATTTAAGAAAGGAGGATTTATTTTTAAACTGTGCCTTGGTTTTTAAGACAGCAGTGTACACTGCTGTGATAATATTTCGTTGTCCAGTTTCTATGATCATAGGATATGTTATTAAGAAAGTTTTATTTCAGGAAATTGGACTCCCTTGCAGATTTTCTTTCAGGTTTCCATTTGATATTCAATTTAGCTTTCGGTCGTGAATTTTCCAAATACTCCTCTTGTTGTCTTATTTGTACTACGATCAATTAATGAACGTTCTACAAATTTACAATAATAGGAGATTTCTCTTTCTCACAAGCTATATTAGAATTAGTTTTCGCGTAATTGGAGGGTGGAAGGGCCGTGGCTAGGGTGGGTCTCCATGCGCAGTAACCTCCACGTGGTGAGACCCGGGCAATCAATTATTTATCGTATAATTATTAAACGTTTAAGAGACGTTTGATAATTATGTGGAAAATAATTCGAGCGAATAGACTGCGCATTGCACTTTCCCTTCTCATTCCCTTTTGTGCTTCATTCTCCCATTTGCTTCATTTCCTTTCTTGCTTCATTCCGTCTTTTGCTTCATTTCGTTTTTTGCTTCATTCCCTTTTCCGTTCTCGGCTCAGAGGACCGATGGTAAGGCGCTGTTGCACCTGTTGCGATATTTGGGTTGCACTTTCAGCGACGAGCGGTGTGTGAGGCTGTGACTGTGGTTCTGGACAGGTGACCCGCCGACGTAGGAAATTCCTGCTCGTTAGACCACGCCAAGCACACCTTGGGGTGGCAGAAGGTATATGGAACATAATCTGGTTTCGCGGTTGCGGTCTTGCATGTCCGTTCCTCAATGATTGCTGTGGCCCGGTATCGAAACAGGTGTCGATTGTAAGTCGTTTTACTGTCCAGACTCTGGGCCGAGGGCTCGCGGGCTGCTCGGTAGCAGTCACTTTCGTTACTTGCCTCCCATTTGATCCCATTTATGAGTTTAAGATTTTTATAATGCATTACTAATTACTTCCAATTTGTCTTTGTTTCAGAAGGATTGAAAGGACTCAGCCGAAGAAGAGGATTGTTTAAAATATGTTTAATATGACCACACTCTCACCCTGCCCCTGCCCCTGCCCGTGCCCAACCCATGCCCAGTTGCCAGTTGTCTGTTCTAGGACGGCATGGACCACGAAATTAATATGGACTAATTGAAGAGGAATTAAGAATATGCATACTTATACCTACAATAATATGATACAGTATCTGTTACATTCCTATTTAGGTAGCATATCATTGAAATTGTTCTTTTAATTGAACTCTTAGATATTATATTAGGTAGGGTGATTTTAGTATTAAGTTAGATCTTTAGTCAGGCAGGGCGCATTTGAATTTAATCTAGTATTTAAGAAAGGAGGATTTATTTTTAAACTGTGCCTTGGTTTTTAAGACAGCAGTGTACACTGCTGTGATAATATTTCGTTGTCCAGTTTCTATGATCATAGGATATGTTATTAAGAAAGTTTTATTTCAGGAAATTGGACTCCCTTGCAGATTTTCTTTCAGGTTTCCATTTGATATTCAATTTAGCTTTCGGTCGTGAATTTTCCAAATACTCCTCTTGTTGTCTTATTTGTACTACGATCAATTAATGAACGTTCTACAAATTTACAATAATAGGAGATTTCTCTTTCTCACAAGCTATATTAGAATTAGTTTTCGCGTAATTGGAGGGTGGAAGGGCCGTGGCTAGGGTGGGTCTCCATGCGCAGTAACCTCCACGTGGTGAGACCCGGGCAATCAATTATTTATCGTATAATTATTAAACGTTTAAGAGACGTTTGATAATTATGTGGAAAATAATTCGAGCGAATAGACTGCGCATTGCACTTTCCCTTCTCATTCCCTTTTGTGCTTCATTCTCCCATTTGCTTCATTTCCTTTCTTGCTTCATTCCGTCTTTTGCTTCATTTCGTTTTTTGCTTCATTCCCTTTTCCGTTCTCGGCTCAGAGGACCGATGGTAAGGCGCTGTTGCACCTGTTGCGATATTTGGGTTGCACTTTCAGCGACGAGCGGTGTGTGAGGCTGTGACTGTGGTTCTGGACAGGTGACCCGCCGACGTAGGAAATTCCTGCTCGTTAGACCACGCCAAGCACACCTTGGGGTGGCAGAAGGTATATGGGACATAATCTGGTTTCGCGGTTGCGGTCTTGCATGTCCGTTCCTCAATGATTGCTGTGGCCCGGTATCGAAACAGGTGTCGATTGTAAGTCGTTTTACTGTCCAGACTCTGGGCCGAGGGCTCGCGGGCTGCTCGGTAGCAGTCACTTTCGTTACTTGCCTCCCATTTGATCCCATTTATGAGTTTAAGATTTTTATAATGCATTACTAATTACTTCCAATTTGTCTTTGTTTCAGAAGGATTGAAAGGACTCAGCCGAAGAAGAGGATTGTTTAAAATATGTTTAATATGACCACACTCTCACCCTGCCCCTGCCCCTGCCCGTGCCCAACCCATGCCCAGTTGCCAGTTGTCTGTTCTAGGACGGCATGGACCACGAAATTAATATGGACTAATTGAAGAGGAATTAAGAATATGCATACTTATACCTACAATAATATGATACAGTATCTGTTACATTCCTATTTAGGTAGCATATCATTGAAATTGTTCTTTTAATTGAACTCTTAGATATTATATTAGGTAGGGTGATTTTAGTATTAAGTTAGATCTTTAGTCAGGCAGGGCGCATTTGAATTTAATCTAGTATTTAAGAAAGGAGGATTTATTTTTAAACTGTGCCTTGGTTTTTAAGACAGCAGTGTACACTGCTGTGATAATATTTCGTTGTCCAGTTTCTATGATCATAGGATATGTTATTAAGAAAGTTTTATTTCAGGAAATTGGACTCCCTTGCAGATTTTCTTTCAGGTTTCCATTTGATATTCAATTTAGCTTTCGGTCGTGAATTTTCCAAATACTCCTCTTGTTGTCTTATTTGTACTACGATCAATTAATGAACGTTCTACAAATTTACAATAATAGGAGATTTCTCTTTCTCACAAGCTATATTAGAATTAGTTTTCGCGTAATTGGAGGGTGGAAGGGCCGTGGCTAGGGTGGGTCTCCATGCGCAGTAACCTCCACGTGGTGAGACCCGGGCAATCAATTATTTATCGTATAATTATTAAACGTTTAAGAGACGTTTGATAATTATGTGGAAAATAATTCGAGCGAATAGACTGCGCATTGCACTTTCCCTTCTCATTCCCTTTTGTGCTTCATTCTCCCATTTGCTTCATTTCCTTTCTTGCTTCATTCCGTCTTTTGCTTCATTTCGTTTTTTGCTTCATTCCCTTTTCCGTTCTCGGCTCAGAGGACCGATGGTAAGGCGCTGTTGCACCTGTTGCGATATTTGGGTTGCACTTTCAGCGACGAGCGGTGTGTGAGGCTGTGACTGTGGTTCTGGACAGGTGACCCGCCGACGTAGGAAATTCCTGCTCGTTAGACCACGCCAAGCACACCTTGGGGTGGCAGAAGGTATATGGGACATAATCTGGTTTCGCGGTTGCGGTCTTGCATGTCCGTTCCTCAATGATTGCTGTGGCCCGGTATCGAAACAGGTGTCGATTGTAAGTCGTTTTACTGTCCAGACTCTGGGCCGAGGGCTCGCGGGCTGCTCGGTAGCAGTCACTTTCGTTACTTGCCTCCCATTTGATCCCATTTATGAGTTTAAGATTTTTATAATGCATTACTAATTACTTCCAATTTGTCTTTGTTTCAGAAGGATTGAAAGGACTCAGCCGAAGAAGAGGATTGTTTAAAATATGTTTAATATGACCACACTCTCACCCTGCCCCTGCCCCTGCCCGTGCCCAACCCATGCCCAGTTGCCAGTTGTCTGTTCTAGGACGGCATGGACCACGAAATTAATATGGACTAATTGAAGAGGAATTAAGAATATGCATACTTATACCTACAATAATATGATAAAGTATCTGTTACATTCCTATTTAGGTAGTATATCATTGAAATTGTTCTTTTAATTGAACTCTTAGATATTATATTAGGTAGGGTGATTTTAGTATTAAGTTAGATCTTTAGTCAGGCAGGGCGCATTTGAATTTAATCTAGTATTTAAGAAAGGAGGATTTATTTTTAAACTGTGCCTTGGTTTTTAAGACAGCAGTGTACACTGCTGTGATAATATTTCGTTGTCCAGTTTCTATGATCATAGGATATGTTATTAAGAAAGTTTTATTTCAGGAAATTGGACTCCCTTGCAGATTTTCTTTCAGGTTTCCATTTGATATTCAATTTAGCTTTCGGTCGTGAATTTTCCAAATACTCCTCTTGTTGTCTTATTTGTACTACGATCAATTAATGAACGTTCTACAAATTTACAATAATAGGAGATTTCTCTTTCTCACAAGCTATATTAGAATTAGTTTTCGCGTAATTGGAGGGTGGAAGGGCCGTGGCTAGGGTGGGTCTCCATGCGCAGTAACCTCCACGTGGTGAGACCCGGGCAATCAATTATTTATCGTATAATTATTAAACGTTTAACCGACGTTTGATAATTATGTGGAAAATAATTCGAGCGAATTAACTGCGTATTGCACTTAGGATACAATGTTCGCTTAATGTTCGTTTTTTTCCACAATTAATGTTCGCGGACTCATCCCTACCGATTTTTGGACCTGCTCCGATGTATCGAGGATGTAGGTTGCGTCCGAGTTATCTCCACTTGTCATCAGCAATGGCCCTTAACACGTTGAGTGCTACGCCGGTTTTGCCACGCTTTCCGTTTAGGCCACACGGCGCGACAGGCGCGACGGCGCGCCGCGGCGTAGCTTAACACTGTGATACACCGACGCCTGAACGAAAAGTTTAGTGTCAGTCACACCGATGAATGACGCGGCCTGAACGTAAAGTTTAGAGTCAGTCACTGAACGGAAAGTTGATTGTCAGTCACCGGTGACTGACGCGGCCTGAACGGAATGTTTAGTGTCAGTCACTGAACGGAAAGTTGATTGTCAGTCACCGGTGACTGACGCGGCCTGAACGGAAAGTTTAGAGTCAGTCACTGAACGGAAAGTTGATTGTCAGTCACCGGTGACTGACGCGGCCTGAACGGAAAGTTTAGAGTCAGTCACTGAACGGAAAGTTGATTGTCAGTCACCGGTGACTGACGCGGCCTGAACGGAAAGTTTAGAGTCAGTCACTGAACGGAAAGTTGATTGTCAGTCACCGGTGACTGACGCGGCCTGAACGGAAAGTTCAGAGTCAGTCACTGAACGGAAAGTTGATTGTCAGTCACCGGTGACTGACGCGGCCTGAACGGAAAGTTTTGGGTCAGTCACTGAACGGAAAGTTGATTGTCAGTCACCGGTGACTGACGCGGCCTGAACGGAAAGTTTTGGGTCAGTCACTGAACGGAAAGTTGATTGTCAGTCACCGGTGACTGACGCGGCCTGAACGGAAAGTTTAGAGTCAGTCACTGAACGGAAAGTTGATTGTCTGTCACCGGTGACTGACGCGGCCTGAACGGAAAGTTTAGAGTCAGTCACTGAACGGAAAGTTGATTGTCAGTCACCGGTGACTGACGCGGCCTGAACGGAAAGTTTTGGGTCAGTCACTGAACGGAAAGTTGATTGTCAGTCACCGGTGACTGACGCGGCCTGAAGGGAAAGTTTAGAGTCAGTCACTGAAAGGAAAGTTGATTGTCAGTCACCGGTGACTGACGCGGCCTGAACGGAAAGTTTAGAGTCAGTCACTGAACGGAAAGTTGATTGTCTGTCACCGGTGACTGACGCGGCCTGAACGGAAAATTTAGAGTCAGTCACTGAACGGAAAGTTGATTGTCAGTCACCGGTGACTGACGCGGCCTGAACGGAAAGTTTTGGGTCAGTCACTGAACGGAAAGTTGATTGTCAGTCACCGGTGACTGACGCGGCCTGAAGGGAAAGTTTAGAGTCAGTCACTGAAAGGAAAGTTGATTGTCAGTCACCGGTGACTGACGCGGCCTGAACGGAAAGTTTAGAGTCAGTCACTGAACGGAAAGTTGATTGTCTGTCACCGGTGACTGACGCGGCCTGAACGGAAAGTTTAGAGTCAGTCACTGAACGGAAAGTTGATTGTCAGTCACCGGTGACTGACGCGGCCTGAACGGAAAGTTTTGGGTCAGTCACTGAACGGAAAGTTGATTGTCAGTCACCGGTGACTGACGCGGCCTGAACGGAAAGTTTTGGGTCAGTCACTGAACGGAAAGTTGATTGTCAGTCACCGGTGACTGACGCGGTCTGAAGGGAAAGTTTAGAGTCAGTCACTGAAAGGAAAGGTGATTGTCAGTCACCGGTGACTGACGCGGCCTGAACGGAATGTTTAGTGTCAGACACCGATGCCTGACGTGGCATTCAACGTGTTAAATATATCTCACGCTGGTCCTCAGTACATCTCAATCCACTCCCAACACAGCCTAAACCGAGCGTGCCAAAAAGTGATAAGCATGAACAATTCCTTATAAATCACAACCCTGGATAGTGTTCGCTAGGCAGCTTCGAAGCAGCGAACATTAAGTGGGCATTACTGTCCACTGTAGTTATTTGAGCGGAGAGAATCTTATGTTCTTATTGCAATTACTTTTGAGTTCTCGTTTCTATCGTTGTATCTATCAGCAGCTGTAAATATTGTGTATTATTTATTGCCCCGCTTCTTATGTAGACCCTTCTGTTTTCTGACGCTTTCGAGATAATTCATTAGTAACATAAATCATATATGTTTCGCCTAGAGAATTACATTTTCTTATTTCTCAAGAAGCCTTCTTTTTTATAATTGAAATACCCGTGTATATATCTTTTAATTCATAAATTAATCAATATCTGCAAAGATATACTTGAATGTACGCGGGTCTCTGCCATATCTACAGTGCCTGCTATGGTTTCGCCATCTATACAGAACTCCTTGAAACCACTCGCGCTTGCTATGGTAGTTCCATCTATACGGAACGCTTTGAAACTACTCACACCCCTTACTTACCATAAGTGTGATTATGGCAGAGGCCCGAGTAGTTTTAGTCACATCTGTATAGATGGTGATACTAATGACTCTAGATAAAGCAGACATATATACAGTTTCGAGCAGTTCTGTATAGATGGCGAAAATAAAGCACACTTTGAGTGTAGGTAAGACAGGGATGCGAGTGGTACGAAAATTCAAGCACTTGTTTATAAGTAGCGGTGCGATAATGTTCATAAAATTTGGTTATTTATGTCTTCATTCATCCAATTAAGTTAATAATCCTCGAAAACCGTTTCGTACACTCATTTACATATCAATAAAGTGTCAGCAAACACAGTGTTTCAATCTACATAAAAATTAATATTTACGGTAACATTGGAAGTTGCATTGTTCATTTTATCTACAACAATCAAGCTCATTAGCATAGGTAAATGCATTTGTGAATATTTTTTCCTTTAAATAATTTTAAATAATTTTCCAGCATGTGATAAATACATACTAGTAGCGGTATTATTCTTTATTTCGGTCTCGCAGCAATGAAAGTTTGGTTAGTGTACATATAACCTATCTTTGCAATACTATATGAACTCTTCCACTCTCATCTTCTGTTTCGCTCTTCCATTTCATACCTTCTCCACCTTATGCATCGCACTATTTCTTGTCTCTTTATCGCACGTCTATTGCACATCTTCTCATTTCCTTCATTACAAATTCCTAAGTCATTTGTGCGCTATTAATTGCTGACTCTTTCCTGTTCCCTCTTTACTTTGGTACTGACGTATTGCTCCCGTTTTAATACATTTAAACCTTTCATTATATCTTGCTTCTTGTATTTTTCATTGAAGGCTCTCCGTTAGATCCATTAGTTCTGTTCTTATCAAATTTAGTATTCTCGCAATCGTTCCATTCATTCTAAAAGACCCTTTCTCTTATGCTTCTAGTTTGGCCCGCCCTACTTTCTTTTTCGACTAAATATCCTTTAACAATCTTTGTATCTCCTGTTATATACTTACTAATATAGTGTTTGTGTGCATAGGTTTCATAGGCAAAGGATAAGGAGCATTGATCGCCAATTCTCATTGTGCATAAAAAGAAGGAAGAAGAAAGAATAACTCTCGCCATATACATACTTCAGTTATATTAAATTGGTTTTGTGGGATTGGAAGGTGCATGCAACGAAGGCTGATGTAAGTGTAATACGTGTCTAAATATCTTTTTCTTTCAATAAATCTTCCTGAGTTTAATAATTACATACTAACAATAGTATTCCTTTTTATGTCGGCCTCGCAGCTATGAAATTTTGTTAGTGTACATATAACTTATGCATTCTTCTCCTTCACTCTTGCAAACCTTCTCTACTTTACACATTATCCCATTACTTATCCCCTTATTTCATTTCGATTATACATTTAGTCTTTAAGGCTCCCCATCACTTTCTTTACTTCTCTTCTCATCAAATTCATTCGTGATTGATTCATTTCATTCCTTTTTAAATAATCCTCCCTTTTTCTTATACTTATAGTGTGGTCTTTCCCCATTTCGTTTCCTTCTAACTATCCCTTAACAATGTTTCTTTCACCTGTTACATACTTACTAATATATTTTTTGTGTGTGTGCAGGTTTCGCATCCAAAGAGTAAGAACATTGACCGGTGCATCTCATCATGCATGAAAGCAAGAAAGAAGAAAGAATAACCCTTGCCACATACTTTAGTTAACCTTAAATTGGTTTATAAAAATAGTTTGCAACTATTAGCGCATAAGATTAATTTAGAACACGTGTGTAATTAACTGTTATGTATATCTATTATATATTTTATTTTATATTCAGTTTATTCGGTAGATCTTATATAAACTTTAATAGTACGTTTACTACAAGTTCTACTGAATGTGCTAAATGTAAAATGAAAGATATAATAAATAATTTACATATGCAGAAGTTATACAATTGCTGCAATTTAAATTTATAAGCTTCTGCATGTAAACTGTGTAAATTTTAGTATAAGTTTTATCTGTAAGAATATGTATTGTAAATTAACTTCAAAGAATAGTTTATAAGTATTAGATCATTTATATTTATAATATTCTTTATATTATATAAATGTTAGTTTAGAATTGATACAAGATTTACTGGTACGATTAATTGTAAATTGATATATAAGAATAGTTCATAAGTATTGGCTTGTAAATTTGAATTACAACATTCATGTAACTTGTATCTTCATTAATTAATTTAATAAATCTTCAATGAAAGGAATTGTACTGCTCTCTTTATTTTAATACCTTACCTATCCTTGAAAAGACCTGATTCCACTTCCTTAAACAAGAAGTACCGTGGACGGATTTTAAATGCAAAGTCCTAAAGCGAGAAACTTGTAAAAATAGACCTGAACATTATTAACGTTGGCGCTAATTGTTAAGGTCTGGATGAGAGCTCTTCAAATTTTAATTCCCGGAAATTCCTGGAACAGGACGTCATTTCCAAGAATTGGTGCGATGAAAGACCTCCTCGCATATCATATTCTCCTGATACAAATCCACGATTTTCAGCCGAAATTCAAGTGCCGAAAATCGTGGATTTGTATTAGGAGAATATGATATGCAAGGAGGTATCCGACCCCGCAATTCTTGGAAATGACGTCACGTTCCAGGAATTTCCGAGCGCAAAATTTCTGTGTTTCTGTGAAAAATATCTCGCTGAAAATCGTGGATTTGTATTAGGAGAATATGATATGCGAGGAGGTCTTTCATCGCAGCAATTCTTGGAAATGACGTCACGTTCCAGGAATTTCCGAGCACCAATTTTCTGACTTTCTGGCAAAAATATCTTGCTGAAAATCGAGGATTTGTATCAGGAGAATATGATAAGCGAGGAGGTCTTTCATCGCAGCAATTCTTGGAAATGACGTCACGTTCCAGGAATTTCCGAGCGCTGAAATTTCCGAGTTTCTGTGAAAAATTTCTGCTGAAAATCGTGAATTTGTATCAGGAGAATATGATGTGCGAGGAGGTATTCGAACCTTACCAATTCTAAGAAATGACGTCGAATTCCAGGAATTTCCGGGCGCTTAATTTTGTGGATTTCTGCCAAATATTTTGCAAGAAATGAAGACTTCCACCTGCTGTCTTTAATAACGTATAGGGCCATTTTGACAAGTTTCTCGCTTCAGGACTTTGCATTTAAAGTTCGTCCACGGTACTTCTTGTGTAAGGAATTGGATTTAGGTTCTTTAAAGGATTGTTGTGGTGTGAAAATAAAAAGAGCAGTGGTATTCTTTTCATTGAACATTTATTTAAACTAATCCATGGAAATACAAGTTACAACAATGTTGTAATTCAAATTAACAAGCTAATACTTACTATAATACTATTCTTTTATATGCATTTACAATACATCGAACAACTAAATTGTGCAATATAAAAAATACTATGAACATAAATAATCTAATACTTATAAACTATTCTATGAAGTTAATTTGCAATACACCTTACAGATAAAACTTAAACTAAAATTTGCGTACTTTATATGCTACAGCTTATTTTAAATTACAACAATTGTGTAACTTGTGCATATGTAAATTGTTTATTATATCTTTCATTTTATATTTAGGATATTCAGTAGAACTTGTAGTAAAGGTAATTAAAGTTTATACAAGATCTACCGAATAAACTGAATATAAAATAAAATATATAACAGATATACATAACATTTAGTTACACAATTGTTCTAAATGAATCTTACGCGCTAATAGTTACAAACTATTTTTATAAACCAATTTACTATAATTAAAGTATGTGGGAAAAGTTGTATTCTGTCTTCTTTCTTGCATTTACGCATGATGCGAAGTGCCGCTCAATGCTCCTTACTCTTGGCACGCGAAACCTGCACACACAAAAAATATATTAGTAAGTATGTAACAGGAGAGAGAAAGATTGGTAAGGGGTATTTAGAGGAAAAAGAATGAAGGGGAGGCCAACTCGGAAGCATAAGAGAAAGAGGGAATTATTTAAAAAGGAATGGAACCAGTCTCGGGAGCATAAGTAAAGGAATTGACGGAGATCCATTAAAGCGATAGCCATCATGCGAAAGCATTAAAGGATGCAGGAATATTGGAAGAATGGAAAGAATGAAAGGTATGACCTACGCGGACAAAAATTTGGAACGTTAGAAAACCTATTAACGGAATGTATAGAACTAGTAGTGATGATAGGATATCAGAAAGACTTAGGAATTTGAAATGAAACAGGGGGGCAAAGGAAAAGATGTATAATAGATGTGTCATAAAGAGATAAGGTGAGGTAGACAAGATTTAAAATCGAAGTGCGAAACGGAAGACGAGAGTGCAAGAGTTACGATAGTATTGTAAAGAGAGGTTATATGTACACTTAGCCTAACTTTCATTGCTGCGAGACCGAAATAAAGAATAATACTGCCATTACCATGTGTTTACCTTTGCTAAAGAGCTTGATTGTTGTGGATTAAACTGAACAATGGAACGTACAATGTTATTACACATGTTAATTTTAATGTAGATTGTAATACTGTTGTTTGCTAACACTTTATCGATATGTGAATGAGAGTACGAAACAATTTTTCCGCATTACTAACTTGATAATATAAACGAAGACATAAATAATGAAATTTAATTCAGTTTATCGCACCGCTGTTTATAAACAACTGTTTGAAGTTTCGTACCATTTGTATTCCTGTTTTATCTACACCCAAAGTGGTCTATAGTATAGCCATCTATAAGGAACTCCTTGAAACTACTCGCGCCTGCTATGATATCGCCATCTTTACAGAACTTCTTGAAACTACTCGGGCCTCTGCCATATCTACGCTTAAGGTAAGTAAGAGGCCCAAGTAGTTTTAAGGAGTTCCGTATAGATGGCGATGTATTGCAGGCTGAGTAGTTTCAAGGAGTTCCTTATAGACGGCAATACTATAGACCACTTTGAGTGTAGATAAAACAGGAATACGGATTCTTTAACACTAGAACTACCAAGGGAGTCCAAAAGACCTGTTTCAGATTTCTTGCTTTAGAATTATTAATATATAGGTATCGTTGTAGTAATTTATGATAAGTTTTAATAGGACAGAATGACAATTATATATCTCTATTTAATGTCCATTCAACGACTATCGTGTTCATAATCTGTCTAACGTATGCTATCTGAATAATACCAAAATATATCGGTAGTTCTAGTGTTAAAAGAAAATATACGCTAATGATGACTGAAGTTTAAATGGAAATGTCTACAGCATCTACCAAATTTGTAGATCTACCGAACTAAATGTATAAAATTACGAAGAGAACTATATCAATTGTGTATTTGTTTATTAATGGAAATACTGAAATCGGCATACATTATTTCTAATATAATTATTTTCTTATGTTCATTTATACGTTTTATTGCATTAATTGGCAATATTAACAATCGATTACCCGCTTTCCCTCATTCGCGCTATTTTTTGCTTATCTCATTCATTCCACAGTCGTTCTTGTTCTCCCAGGCAAGTTCTTCCTCGCCGAATAATAAAACCGATCCGCCTTCAATCATACCGTGTTAATGCAAGAGTACAACAAGCTAGAGGAAGTAACGATCGACTCTGGATGATTAATTACCATTTAATTGACAATCGCTTTGGCACAGTACAAAATATCTCCACCTTTTTCCTGTATTCAAACGTACAAAAACTGTACCATCTATTTATCGTCGGGTTAAAAAGAAATATACATTTTCAATAGGTCGTGTATAACATGTAAATTTTATAAAATACATTTTTGGTTTGATCGATAATATTTTACACGGTTAAGCTTCTCCGCGCGGTCATTATTTCTAGTCAACGGGCGTGGCCTAGTCGACGAAGAAGAAATAATTAACAAACTTGTGTTACACTTGAGACCGCTCAGTCGTAATCCGATAAAAATTTCTACGGTGATTTGGGCGTGTGCAAAGAGTTCCGCACGGAGAGCGCTCATTTCTACATGTATATTATTGTCTCTCGATATGCAATAATGATATGCATATTACTGCCTTCCCATAAATTTGTACTGATTCGATTGTTAATTAAATTTTTTAAGGCACATAACTCCGCGGTGTCGCGCCGTTATTACATAATAATTTACATGACATTTACAAATTGACAATTCCTGCGTAACAAATTAACTTAAAAAAAAGAGATACATAATAGATTTATACATTCTATTACTCATTTATACATTCTTTAAATATTTATATATATATAATGTTCCCCCATTTTCGCGATTTCAATGTGCACGGTTTTTGACAGCGTCACTGACATAAACGTACAGCATTTCCGATACTCGCACACGCCATCGAGCTATGTATATGGCTACAATAATTGACAACGGCATTCTGACCGATAAATAAAGTACAAAGAAAAAAAGAATTAACACGAGTGTAATGCATTCTCAGGACGATACAGTATTGTCTCCTAACGTTTAAAAACATTTTTCTCTCCGTAGCAACATCGCTGTCGTATATCATACACGTACAACAGGGAGATGACTTTAAATAACCATGAGAATATTATTTATGTGTAATAATAATCAAATATAATAATAATAATATTAGTAATAATTAGCATCATTGAAACTTTTTAATTTGATGATCCACGAAGACGTTATATAATTTGATATATATATAAATACTATCAATCATAATAATAATAATCATAATAATCGCATAATTGGTAGCTCGTTAATAATAGTCACTATTCTCCTTACGTATTATATGCGTTTATATACAAACACCGATAATCGATACCAAACTAGCACTAAACAGCGTTGACTAAATTGTATGCTCACGATTCATTAAGGCACGATAGCCTCGAATGTCCACGAAAGTTTCTCATATATCAGTCGTGATGCAAATCATTATCGCTCAACTGTGTACTCTCACGGAAGGTGGTGTGCCGTGTTGCACGAGGCAAATCTTAATCGTTTCTGCTAGATCGACATATTTTTTCTTTTGCCGTTTTACAATCTGTTCCTTATTAAGAGCAGCATTCTATTTGGAAATTCGAATCGTTACGCGTTCAAGTACAATTGTTCATTGATAAATATTTAAAACAAGTAATGTTACTCTGAAGCTGTAGTCTTGTATTTTCTAATAAAACTAAGAGGAATTACAACGAAACAACGCAAGGAATATTATCAGATTTTAGTGGAGAAATGTAAATTTTAAACAAATTTTATATGAACAATAAACAAACACTATCTTGTCCAACTCACGACACATTAAAAAAGAAGCAACGCATCGTATTGAACGCATAATGGTTAAATAATAATTTCTATAAAACATAGGTTGCCCGTTTTCATTGTCTGCATTGGGGAAACAGGTGAAAGCAAGCAAGCCATCGAATCACCGTTTGTTCTCCGCGAGCTTGCGCAAATGAACACTCCAAACTCTTCTTTAGACTAGATTACAAAGAAATGCACAGAATAATGGGTTCATGCCTGCTGTTTTGTTAGGATGCAAAATTAGAGTGTTCAATTGTATATACAAGAATGAAGAATGCCTCTAACGCGATCCATGTGGAGCCGAAGAAATACATTGCTCGTAGAAATTTTGTCCTATCATGTAATAATGCGTTGACCAATCGATACCTGTATCGACCTCGTACCAAAAGTTCTACAAAAATTGAGTATAAAATGATTTTAGCGAGCATTGACATCTTTTCGGTATTCAACTCCACTATCTGCTGGCTGGCAAAATGTCTACTTGAACGACGAAAGAATTTGCGTCTTTGCAACGATACGAGTGTCGAAAGGCAACAACAAAAACGTTCATTCGTTTTCTTGCTCAGGTCTTTCCTTTCTCGCATGATAATGTAAAAAAGAAAAACAAATTGCATGGTCAGTCAGATCTGGCAGTACGATAAAAACCGTGAAACCTATAGATTGCAGCCTACCGCTAATATATCTATAAAATTATAGATTAAGAATACCGATTTTTCTCAGGCTCTCTTAGTCTATTCGTCTACAAACATTTTTTACATTCATACATTTTCATTACTGATTCATGTGTACATAAAAAAAAATTACGCATTCACACCGATTCCACCGAAATTTGAATATTTAAAAATGGACGACCACTAGTTTTATCCGACTTCGTTTGAACACAAATTAGATTTTACACATTGTTTATTATACTGGTTAAAAGACTACCATCTTTTCCTTGGGATCCTTCAAGTATGCCGTCGAATAACTTAAGCGACCTAACACAATAAATAGGTTTATAAGTTACCAAAAAAAGTATGTACTTCTCCTCCTTTCTCTACCGTCCGCAAGAAGTCGATAACGAGTTATCGATAGCCATTTCAATGAGATTACAGATCGCTGCCATTACGACATCGCGTTCGATTAATATTAACAATAACAATCGCGATTAGTGGATATATTGTCGATAATAGCCATTAATATTTATACTATTCAAGATAGTTGTAGAAATATTAATAATAATAATGATGAGGATGATGATGATGAAAATTGCAATGATGACACGATGAATGCAATGAACAATAAATGAAGATAAACAATGACGATATGAAACTAACGAAAATGAATAATGTTCCGTAATTAACATTAACAACGTTAATGTTAATAATAATATTAATAATAATCCGTAGCTATAATAAATTGCGTGGAGTTAGTATTAGTGCATATAAACGTAGCGCGTTTCTGCGCTATTAATGATAACTGATGCCACCAATCTGAGGTTCTTCAGTCTTCTTTGGTTGCTGGGTAACTCGATGAAGTTGGTGGGTACGATAGGTATGTGGATTACCGACGCGACTCTAAATTATCCGCAGGGGGTTTGCTTCTTTCATCGTTTGCTTTTCACTTCCATTCTGTTCTTCTTCTCTCCCTTTATCGTTCTCTCACCCAACATAGTCGCCGCACCAAGCAATGTATAATACATAACCTATCTGTGTATGCACGCGCGTACTGTATGTATATGTGCAATGCACATGTGTCGTCTGTACCCGAGAGGTCACTGAAAGGTAGAGAGCAGTTGGCTTCCGGTCTGCTGATCCGTTGATGAGAACCAATTGATTAATAAAAGTCTGGTTGTGGATGATTGATGGGACTCCATAGCGAATAACCGAGCAAGCGACGGGAATATAAGAATAGCGTTTGACGAGAACGATCCACGTTCCTTCCTCTTTGCCGTGCTCATGTTGTATCTCGTTGCTGGCATATTTATCTTTATTACTATGGCTTCCTGCGATGGTCGATTTCTGTTTCACCGATTACCATCTTCCGTTTGCGTTGGATCGCTACCGAATTAATCGCCCAGGATACGAACGCCAGTCATTTCTCTTCCGTAATCCTTTCTTTTTCTAACTATACTTTTTCACTGCGTATCTATTATACGTACAATCCTGCAGAATTATGTTTCATCACAATATGGAAGAACAGAGTACGTATTGAGATTAATAAAAATTGGACAGCTTACATGTACTGACCGAGGAGTCTGTAAATTGGATCGCATCCTGGTTAATTACAATACTCTCGTAAATTCAATCTTATCATCTCTCTTGCTGCCCGCCTTACTGAAATACTTTATCTACGAAATTCGAAACGAATCATCGGCCCTCAGAATTGGTACTCTAAATTTCATAGTTAATCCGGTGTACCGATAGAGCGATCTCTAATTCTTGCCCCCACCGAGCATTCTAATTCGATTCCACGATTCCATTTCCACTCCTGTTAATTGCATCCCTATCAGCTTTCGTCTCAGCCGTTCAGGAATCGTTTTCGAATAAAAAAAAACAACCAGCGACGATGTCGACGACTATGGCACGGGGTAATCAGGAATCCGATGATCGTAGCGAGAAACAAGGCCCAGGAGCGTTTCCGTGATCCAGGACACTGTTCGAAGGAGGCTTCGCAGCAGTGGCTGAACCTACTCAGCTGAGTTCTCGCGGTGTTACAGAGTGTCGAGCTGGATGATGATTGTTACGGTGATGACGCCTCGCCCGTCGACACTGTACCGTGCAACAGTCGTCGCCGTCCGACACGTACTCTCCGCGTTTCATCTGGTGTGCAATCGTGTTGCAGAGCGCCCGGGGACATCGTTTCCTGTCGCACCTGACCTCACCATTCTGCAAACATTCAGAAATAGGGCGATGCCCGCCTTAGTACCGATGTTACATTTATTCCTAATCCGTGTTCCGCCGCTTTTACGTAGATGTCGCTACATTTCTTTTTACCATGCGAAGCATTGCTTACGATTTTGAAAAGTAGGACAGTATATTATACAATATGTGATACACATAAATAAATAATAGTAAAACTATGAAAAGCTGCGAAGAAATGTTGTGTATAACCCTTTGAATGACCGTCATTATTATTATTATAGGAACCTCTGTGAATGATTAAACCCCAAAGTGTTTAATCCCAATTACCCCGCACCCCGATGCAACTTTGTTAGTACTGAAATCATTAATTTTATAAATTTATATTAGGGTGTCTCCCGAAAGGGTGAATATTAAATTTATCTAAGGGCGCGTGCACCATGGAATCTAGAGGATTGCATAGGATATCTCGCAATGGTAGCAAAGAAGCGCGATACTTTTTCTCTGTATAATGCTTGTCCGTTGGCGCAAACCATGGCCGTGTTCCATTTTCATCGTAATGGATGGACACTTTTAATGGTCGGTCCAGGCGAACGAGTCCGGTTAAAGGTTTTCCCCTTAAAGGTCTCTGGTCGTGGCCGTCTCTGGATATCGCAACGAGGCTACCGTGAGCAACTTCTAACGAGTGCATACTGCGGGATATCCGCACGTGCAAAAGTAAAGCCGTTTTTCGACGAGACCCTCCCATAAATAATGCAACACGCACGAAATCGTTCGTCAGACATTTCCACATTTTACTTAAAATCAGCGGCAATATTCAGGGGAAAAAATGTAATGATTTTCTTCCCCTTGAATGGCAGTTCTTTTTAATGGTGATGAAATTGTAAAGAAGAATGGAGGTTCTTATGAAATTCTATAATTTAAAGCAATTTGAAATTTTGTAATTCATTTTTTGCAATATCTTCGCCGTTGTTACTTGAAACATAGCCACTCTATGTTAAAAGTTACCATAACCTTGGACGACCTTTGTTCCAGGTTGTAGAACATGTCTGGACAAGTGTCGCTGCACCGCGACCAAAGAAGGATACGTGAGCTCACGGAAAAAATCCATGTGCCCCTGAAATTTCCTGTACACTTCCACTCGAAAGAAAGTCGTTTCAAGTTTCATGGAGTCCACTTTTCCGTATCGCATATACAAAAATATTTCGTTGCCCCATTTATTCTACTGCTTATTGCTAAGTCAAAACTGTAATTGCAACAGAATATATTAAAGTATATATAAATTGAAAAGAAAAATTAGTTTTAGCACTAATCAATCTTCTTGGCAATGCTAGTACGAAGATATTAAAAAAAAGACTATCTCCAATAGAGAAATCGATCGATCCGCTTTAAACAATCACAGCTATTTGGTCCACCTTACGAATAGTACCTTGAAATGGTTATAAATACATATGTGTCTTCTAGATCGTGTTGGTCAGTAACTTGAAGCACGGGCGGAATGCGGCTGATGAAGGGTTAAGAGCGATCGTGTAAACCGGAAATTGTCGTCGCACTCGGCGAGTAAAGTACCGTGACGATCCCGTGCTACTAGTACTAAACAGTGCACACCCAGCAAGAGTCATTTTACATCTCAGGAATATCACAGGACAGTCATTATCAATCGATCATCGCGACTCTGGACATTTTTCCTATCATATCGGTAATGAAGAACACTGTACCGTTTTCATTTTTAACTTTGCGGTTATGTAATTAATTTTCTACTTTACATATTGTAACAAGGTTATATTCTCACTGTGCAGCAAATTATACGATGCGATAATTACTGATACATCATCCTACACAGTTGCAAACTGGAAAACTTGTAACGCGTTTGATATTTCTGTCACTGTGTGCAATTTCTATAATTATAAATGGGATCTTATTTTCTCCTATGTAGATCCGCAAATTACACCCGTATCAGTCATCAATTTTCTCAGAATCACGAGGAGCATCGACGTTTGCGTAATTGCAGTTAAGTCCACACAATTAGTGAGTCCAACTAATATATCTACTATGTTGCATAAATTAACCGGCGACGGAAATTGCATATGACAACCATGAATCATATTAATTCTTGCGCGATCGTCATTTGTACAGTGAAAATTGCCATTCATTATTTTGAATTAGAAAATGATACTAACTTCGTGATTTTAATTAAACCATAATTGCACGAATGATATATCCTACGTTCATAATTTACAGAATCATATTAATTCCACTTGTGTGTCTCGAATTTATGCATCTTTAAAATTACACCTATTGTTCTATCAACACAATTTATCTTTCCTACCATTTATAAAAATGCTAGCAACTGTTCACCAAAGTCAACGTATATACACATTTACCGCTCCGATCCTCTAATAGGTCTATTATCCTTCATTTTTTTTTGTAACAAAATCGAACCGATTGTTTCATAAATGCGATTCATACATTCACGTATCACGCTAATTCTCTAGCGGCCACAAATTGCACCAATTCTCTAATGGCCGCTGGTAGAACGATCGCTCCCCCTTCTAACGTTGGGATGGCGAACCATAATCTTCCGAAATTCCCGCGTACTACCATCGATCAGAAGGATTTACATTCCGCGCGAGCAAATGGTAGATTGGTGGCAGCAAAACCGTCACGATCTGGGAACGCTCGGCCACGCTTTCAGGCGCCGACGCAATCTCATCTTCGCGGCACTTATCGCGCGCCAAGCAACGAAAAAACGCCGGTAGATCGAGCAGAAGGAATCTTCGATCGTTTTACCGGTGCTGTCTTGTCAGTAGTGATGGCCTCGAGACGTTTCGAACGCGCGATTTGAATTACGCACGGCTACGAGATAATTTGGAAAAATGCGGCGCAATATTTAAATCGATATTGGGGACGTAGATTGTCCAGTTGAATGATGTCGGTTATCGGCTTTTTCTGAGATTACCAGAGACCTTATATCGCGACCAATAAATTAACCCGTGCTTTCAACCTTGCCGTACCGATTTATTAATTAGTTTAGTCACAAGTCAGCCAGCGGTGTAGAGTTACTGGAAGTTTAACGCTGGTGAGATACGAGGTGCTGATTCTTGATAGCCGTACATAATTAGTTACGCTAGATGAGTTTGAAAAAATCGATGGGACATGGAAAACGACTGCTACTTGAAAGCAGGATAGGACGATCACTTATACTCTCGTTGAATGTACCTTTTACTTATATCTTCAACCTTAAGCGAATATAAATTAAATTGCTATTCAAATCTAAATAAAGTAATTGGAAAAAGCAATTCTTAACTTCTATTCTTCGCCAAACAAAAAAGAACAGAGTTCTTTCTCCTAGTCGAAGATTCATCCCGAAGAGATACCAAACCGATTCCAGCAACTTCCGATGGAAAAAAACGAATAACATCGAAAACGGCAGGCGTATCAATATCAATTAATCAGTGGTTCTCACCTTGCACCTGCATTTCACGCACTTCATCTCCCCGTGCGAGTGAACTCGTGGATGCCACTCCATACCGTTCTCATAGGGACCGCCGAGTGGATACTTGCAGCCACCGGAAGCCAATATTTCCTCCGCGGTACGTCTGGTTGATGGCGCCGCTTGGTCCCTAGGCAGACGTGTCGTGTCGCCCCCAACGCCAGCAATTGCGGAGCTGGGTGTCGTTGCTGGACATTGCCTGCAGCAGGCCTTCTTGCTGGGTCTGAAGGCAGTCTTCTCGTCGCAATCCAATGGCGGACATTGTACTCTCGGACACTTCACTTCCAACGTGATCGGCTGCAAGATAAATGACATTACTTCACATGGGAACGCTGCGCACATATTTAAGATATGGAAGCGCGGTTTTTTGGGTCCCACGATACATAACATTACGTCTGTATATAATTGGAGAAATATAGTTACTATTTGATTTTTTACTAATTTTCCAAATCAGACAATTTACTATATTTATAAATAATTCTTACCAGGAAAGTACCAACTCTTTTTTATTCTTTAATAAAATAAAGGAGCATGCAAAATGTTTTATGCATTTACGTGTCGTGGTATATGTTTTATTAATATACCTGCGTGCAAATTAACTTTTAAATCTAATGAAACGAAATAAGCGAGGGAACTCTCTGGTTGAGTAAAACGCACGATGCATCAACTTCTTATTTGTCAACGTGCATTATACAAGCCGTATTATCCGGCGTCATCGTTTTCCCCCATTGTAACGCGTACGAGCCCGGCCAAGCGCAATAAGTGACAGCCAGCGGATCAAAACCTACGTGTTATCTCCGGTAATGAACATGACTTAATGCAAACGCGTGTCTCGGGAATGACTTCAAACAATTCGCTAATATCCATTTAGAAAGGCCTGTCACTGATTGCCGATCGCCGCGGCGCAACACAGGTCTCCCTTTTCATGACTCGGCAGAGTGCAACCGCATTCTTCTGGCGCAACGAACTCGCAAACGCGCCCTGGTGTCTGGTTCGTAATTTTTCATTCGCACGGGCCTCCTATGAGCGTTATAGCCTAACGTGAGAGGGAGCATTATAATATGTGTCGCAGGATCGACAGCGATGTTGGAATCGTTACGAAACACATGTCGCTGATTGATCGCGACGAGAGTGAATGTATGGTAAAGAGGTAAACAAAGAATCCGTAAAAAACGACGGCCACCAATGGAACTCGAAACGTGCCTCGAAACCGTCGCGACGCGTCGTGCTTCGCGAGTTTCAGTTCTCCGTTCCGTGTCACGGAACCATTTAAATACCAATTCGTTTCGAAATTCGAGCTAAGGTTAACGAACATTTGCGTCACAGTTTACTGGAACCCGTGGGGGGCGGGGGGGCTTGTCGATATACGAGGAAAATCTTGAAGACTTGTTGCGAGCAACTATACTGATCGTTTGTGGTGTGAGCAGATATACGATATTATGTTGATTTGGGAAGAAGAAAACTTTTAGATTTAAATATGTTTAGACAGATGTAGTAAATTTCCCTCTACAAGCCCCTCTTACGTTAATTAAGGAAACTTAAAGCGTGGCCAGCAAAGCGATGGGTAAAGCAACTGATTAGTGGGAATATCACTCGGCCGGTAATAAAAGTTGGTCGACTAATTGTACCGACTATGACGATGACAGAAATAGACTGGCGAATAACGTGACTTTGGAAAACTTACATCACACGTGCAGACTGCACAAGTGTCGAATCCTACTGGCGGCAAATACGGATGCCATGATGCACCCGGTAAATGAAACTGGCCAGCCAGGGTGCAGCCCCTTGTTACTGAGCTGACATTTTTCCCCGTTGCGTTCATGTTAATTCCCGGAGCTGCAAAAGTCAAAAATACAAAATTGTTTGATTTATTTATTAATGATTATTAAAATTATTATTAATCGATTTCGTTAGATGCTTAAATCACAATGTTATGTACCTTACCCTACGATTTGAGATCTATCCAAGAAATGAACTTCAACGAAACTAGTGGCAAACATATACGGCACATTTATGTAAAATGAATTCCGCCACTGCTACTATCCACGACAAATAGCGCAATAAATAGAGAAACCGGAAGAATTAACATCGCAGTCGATTCAAATAGATTCAGTTGGACGTCAATAGATCGAGTCTAATGAAGATGACGGATTGCTTTAATTCGATTCCACTCGAAAGGTTTTTCTCGATCAACAGCAATCGACCGTTACGTCTCTATCGTTCGGACGCGTCGAACGGATGCAGCATTCGATTTGTCTGATCGATTAATCGATTGGAAAATAAAGAGAACGTTCCATGCAACGCGATTTACATCAGATCCTGCATCGTTCAGTGAAAAAACGAGACAACGAACGCAACTAATAGGAATTTAAACCAATAGGAAAATATGCTCGTCATATAATCAATAAAGATATCTGCAGTTGTTTTAGTTTGAAAGAATGATAAAAATAGAAATGCCATGTAAATAGAGGAAAAAGACAGGCTTAATTTAATTCGATTAAAAAGATATTAACAAAAATTTTTACCAATATTGGAATTAACCTTCTCTGCAAATAAAGATTGTTAGGCATTGCAAAAGGGTTTCGCAAATTATTTCTAACAAATGACCCATTTTTTTGTCAATTATAACATGACCCCCGGTCCGAACTTTACTTTATAGCGTAAAATAAACTGTTCAATATGGAGAATTATCGCAATCGCCGCTGAACCGCACTTCCTTGAATAGCAAATCGATTCGTAATATTTTCATGACAAAAACGAGCAGCGACAAATGGAATCGGACAAGCTGCGATATAACTCGCTGCGTATCGTGATCGATAAGCGGTCGTGTAATTTAAATGAGACCGTAGATAGGCGCAACTAATTCTATGCGATTACTTTCATGGAGCGTGTCACGGGCAATCGGATTTAATATCGACCACGTCCGTTCACTTGATTCTCCGTTTATCAAAACGACACTGTCGAAAGGGAAGGATAATTAATCCGGCGTTTGACACGCGTTATCCGACGTTACATGGACTATCGTGACACCGCGCGGTCGCATCAACGATCAATTTAATTGCCTTGGACTTAAGGATTTTCAAATAAATAGAAATATAGAAGAGCTGAGTATGAACTGTCATCTTGAAAAATTCCTGGCCACCATATTTACTTCGTAAGGGAATAAACACGATGCAAAAAAGTACGAAAAATATTGAAACATCAAATGATCGAGTATTTTCAATAAAATATTACTATCTAGAATCACGAGGAAAGTAAAATAGAAGTACATACGAAGAGAAGCAACCTACCTGAACAAATAGAACAACAATGACCAGGAGCAGGTCTCAGCTGTTTCCCCTGTGAACAGGTGAGAGGCGGACAAGGTACTGGATCGCACTGGGCCAATCCACGATAACAATGGCACATGGAACAGGGATCAGTACTCGAAGTCCACTGTGTTCCCTCTTCATAGAATCTTGTTTCATGAAAGCAGGCACCGGTCTCGATATCCGATCGCGGCGGTTGAAGATTGTAGGCAACCACCGAGGCGACATCATTGTCTGCATAATGAGGAAGGCAACTAAGGGGCGCTCTGGCTTTGAACGGCGCCTTTAATATCCTTTCGGCCTGTTTATCAGTCACTTCAAGGAAACCAATGCCAGACTCGATCCTATACAATTCCACCGGGGACAATCCAGTCACTGAGCCCTCCAGAACATATCCAGTGAACTCCTCCAGCAACCTTCTAGCAACAGGTGCTCCCTGAGCTAACAGTGGCATGGTCTCTAAATAGAGTCTAAAGGTTCGCGGTTCATGGGTGTTCGGTAAAGACGTTTGAGGGATGCCAGCAATTTCGAGCTCGTAATGGAGTGAGCAGTCCAAGTCCACTGCTACCCAGACGAGGCCAACTGGACCAGGGTGTACAGGTTCCTGGTCCAGTCTCCTGAGCAGAACAGGTGCAGCAGTGTCTCTGGCATCGGCCACAGGCCTCTGTAGTAGTCTACCTCGAAGCATGGAGCCAACGTGAGAGGCTGCAACAACTGCCAACTCTCCGTTGAATAGAGGTTCAAGAAAACGTGGTCCCGGACGATCCAGTGATCCATTAGCTAGTCCGTCGATTAAATTGGGCGTCAGATCTTCCAATTCAGTTCGACGTTTGCCTCCCTCGTCTACCAGCGTCACCAGGGGACTCTCTTCCTCCAATCCAATCAGTTGAACGCCATAACGCAACGAACCGGCCCGGTCCAGAAACGCCCAGGCAAGTCCGCTGGCTGCGGATGGCACCTCTGAGAGAAGCAGGGTCTGATACATCTCGCAGTTGGTACGCGGCCCAACCACACCTGCCAATCGTAACGCTTGCGGGTCCTTCCTCGACATTATACTAATAGAAAGTTTGCCGCGCGTCAGCAATCGAAGATCAGCTCCCGAGAGGGCGCTGCGAACTTCCCCGAAGTTCAATTCGTTCGACGGCTTCTTTACTACGATTTCCTCTCGTAGAACGACGTAATCCTTCTCCGTGTGTTCCAATTGCACTATCAGCGGTACCTCGAACACATCGTTGGGCAGGAAAACGCCGTTGAACACAAGGGAGACATGGATGGATGGGGCTGACGCCGAAGAGGCTGACACTATGGCGGTCGCACCTGCGCCCGACATCAGCGAACGATCCACACCCATTGTCGGCTCCAGCAAAGAGGAATACTGTTCGGTAGACAGTGCACGATAACGCGCCAGTTGTCCGGTCAACGTTGCCGTTGGCTCCCATATGAAAGACACGTGCAGCCGTTCCTCGCGGAGCAGCTTGCGATAGTCTCGAGGAACCCGCCTCCAGACACCGCAGAGTTTACCGGTTGCATTTTGGTACACACCGCCAATGGGATCGATCGTCTGCTCTTCTAGAATGCTGCCCGAGCCGTCTACGAATTGAATGCTCCTTGGTCGTGGCGTCGATGTCGATAAATAGAACGAATAGTACAGGTTCTTGCGATGAAACGTGAACCGGCCAGTTGCTAGGTAGTTGTAAGCGCTGCTGTACATCGATGTTGGGCTGAGTTCGTCGCGGCGAAGCAACTGAGAGGTTTTACCTGTCAGCAGAGTCCCGAAATCTGGAAGATTGCAAGACATTGTTGGATGAGACTTCGATGGTTAACCTGAAGGGCAGTCGAGTAATTCTACCGGCGACATTTACGTTTTAGGCTCCGCTCCTCCTCTTCGGAGGTCAGCTGTGCCGGCAAATCCTGCACTATGTCGGTACCTGTAACATAGTGGAACATTCAAATTATATCCTGCAATTTTATAAATCACAACCTAGAAAAGCACAGAAAATATAGTACTCGCACGATATACACACAGAACTATTAACTGAGCTTGGTAAGATTGTACTAAAGCATTAACTAATTAACACTAATTAACCGGCCTCGTACTAGCCTAATAATAAATCTCAGGATTTAATAAAGTTTAATTATCGTGAAAGAAATCTGCGCAATGCTGGGAAGAAATGGGCTGAAGTAAAAATATAACCATCGCAGAACGATAAAGGAAGAACAATAAACGAAGGGAAAGGAATTGTCGGTGGCGATGGAACGGCTACGTAAGAAGAGATAATATTAAAAAGAAGACAGAGAGCGTGAATCCCCATTCAGTCAGGATGTGTGTATGAACCATAAAGAATACCCGTGGGGTAGGAAAAGACGCGGCTGGCGCCAACCACCTCTACACTGAATGTTGCTTTTATGGCGGTTACCTCGCCGTGCGGGTCCAGCCGCAAGGATACGCTAATTGGTATACGTACAGTATAGGACAGTGACAACTACGATCGACTGTGGATTACCGCGATGCACAGCGCTTCACCTTTCTACCCGTCATTTCTGACCTTTTAACCATAGGTTTTATGACCGTCCTTATCGTAGAATTGTGTAATTACGCGTTTCCTGGCTAATCTTTATTTCGCATACGTATTTTGAATTATTGCTCTTCGCGAAAATAAAACATGTTTGCACGAGGCAGCGGCAGATGTTATTCGCACCAGGCCAGTGTCAGTTTTCAAACCGAACTTTAATTTTGTTTAAAAAGGCAGATTTTTTTACAAGTCATTGTTGATTGCGCGAACTGTACCGGCGTGAAAGCCATGTGGCCCATGGCGTCTCGCTTCTTTATCTCGCGCGCATTAGGAGCCAAACAAGATGCGAAAAAAGGTGAACGCTCCGATGAATTACGTGAGTGTCAGTGCACATTCGTGCGAGCGCAATTGATGTTCGTAATCGGCGCGAAAGTGGACGACAGTAACAGCATACACCGAACGTCAGAATAAATTCATTAACCGACGGCGTTCTGTACAGCGATTCGAAGGCGCCGTTCTAAAATGCTTGCTAGCTCGAACGTGCAACAATTTATGAGTCTTCATTTTTTTTTCAATCAAGATAATAACCGTTTTCACTTCCCAAGAACAATTAATGCAAATCTCACGAGCACCGTTGCGAGACGCAGCAGCCTATTTTTCCTCTCGTTTTTTATGCTTCTCTTAAAGAGGGGCGTAGATTCCAGACTTTACGGCAGCTGAACGTGACTAGAAAAAGCGCGTTACGGCCAATTTAATGGCATTCACGCGGGAATCGACACTTTACGCGATACGTTTGATCGAAGGACGGTCGTTATTCAAGATTAAGCATGTTTCTGTAAACGCCACCAAAATCTGCAGGTTCGCCTAACTGGCTACCTTTCACATTCCCGGAGACGCTGCTAATCCCATACAACATTTGCATCTTTAACTATTTTACAACCTTCTCAAACGCTCGCCTATAAACCTGAGCAAAAAGAACAAATCCTGAGATCTAATCCGACAAAAGTTTTCAGCCTCGGAACTATTTGTATCGAGCTGACCGAGAAAGGACCCCGGGATAAATAGTCGCGGCGCCAGCCTTGTTGGCCGAAGAATGAATATCCTCCGGAGTGAAAAAGATTCTTATACGCGTACCCATAAAATTAACTACAATTCAAGCGACGTTACGTCTTGGGCATCGCTGAATGATCCCAATCAAGCCGGCGTGGCATGTGGCGAATTTGAAAAATGAGAAAAACCACGATGGCACGAAGACACTTCTTTAAAACGATCGACTATAAATCTCGTGACAGTGTCGTATATTATTATAACGCGATGCTAACCGCAATTACGGATGCCTCCTCTTCGTGTCCCGACCCTTTCGTGGACCTTTCACGAGGGACACGAAAGATTCAAACAAGTTTCGTTATTATCCAACGAATGGGTCTTCTTTCGCGTCTCCTGCCAACCACCGGGACACGTTATCGTTCGTCGCACGAACCGATGAGAATCGATGTGACAGTCCAATCGACGGGCCCATGGGTCACAGTTTCTTTTCGCGGGGCATAAAAGCGAGACAGGCGTACTGGTAATGGTAAGCGGCTTCACCTTCCATCAGCAGGGGGCAACAAGCCTGCCAGACGACGACGGACGAAGATGACGACGAAGACGGCGACGGAAACGTGGAACACGATAATAGCGACGACACGAGGGAAACGGGCACGTGAAAACGAATTTTTGTATCCGGCAAGTTTATGCTATAAACGCGATGCTCCCTGACGAAGGAAATCTTTTATTTCGTAGTTTATGACCGTGGCGAGAATGGCGTCAGTTTGAATTGTGCGGCGTAGTTGAATTCATTATAAATTGATAGAAAGCAGGATATGTAATATGGAAAATAAAGTGCATATACAGGGTGTCTCTTAACTGTGGGTCTTCCCGGAAATGGGGGGTAGCTGGGGTGATTCTGAACAACTTTTTCCTTGACTAAAATGTGGTTTGCAGCTTCATTTTTGAGTTATTAATGAAAAACAATTAAATTGAAATTTAATTTTATATAATATTTATTATTTAAACAGTTCGTTTGTTTGACACGATATTGATACTAAGCGTTGCTTTACCATGTTCTAAAACAAGACACACTTGCTTATTTATAAATGATGAATAGCGAAGCCCTTTGTTGCTACATTTTTTTCGGATTGCAAACCCTGTTCGGTGGGCGGATTCGAAAGACACTAATAAAACGTGGAACTCGCGAATAAGAAATGTAAGGCGTGTATCGTTGCTCCTAACGCGACACGCGACTAAATTGTTAAACGCAATGAATAGTGGGCCTGCATTCAACACTAATGCACGTCATGCCTTACGTGGCAACCTGCAAATTTCTCTATAGGGATTTGCTATTACGCCATGCACATATTTGTTGTTCCTAATTCCAGCGCGACACACTGTTCACGTTCTCTCCGCCTTGCCAACGTACATTAATTCGACAACAACAAAAAATCTTACTATACACCCGTGCACGCATAATGCATCCAGGGGGTTTCGTTATAAAATAAATCGTTCGTAACCGTGGTAGCGATAAACATAACGAGAAAGTTGCCACCGAAAGTTGTATTATACGCGTACGATTTCCGTCTCGGGATAAGTAACGGGAAAACATACTAGGGATTTTTTCGCGTGGAGGTTGACCTGCCCGGAATCCGGTACAATTAGGTCCCCTCGTTTTAGTCGCTTTCGACCGCGTGAGTATATAATGCAAGTACGATCTATCTATCTGAAAAATGTCGATCAATAAAATAAACGCATAAGTAAACCAGAAACATTCGCGTGCACGAACTGTGTGCCAGAAGCATCGCCACCCTTTCCCGCCGTGCCAACTGAACAGTTCATAAGATAACGAAGACAGAGGAGTAGCCGAGAAAGATACCAGAAGGAAGACGTTGGCAGATATAAAATTAACGGCGATAAAGCGTACAAGGGGATAAAGAGGAACGCAAAGAGCGAAGATAAGAGGCGAGCACGAGGAAGAGTACAGTGCCGGTGTGGACGGTCGGTCTTATTGGTAGAAGAATGGTTCGCAATGACCTCCCCCCCACCTCAAACCTTATCCTACGCTGCTTCCCCTGCGACCTTCCACCCTACCCGCCATTCCTCGTCGTCTCATCTATTCTCATTCCCGCGCGCGTTATGCCCGATCATTACGTATGCTAATATTTACATTTAGATTGCACGGCTTAATCGAAGTGACGCCATGCGGTAATACAGCCGGCGCCATGGCGCTAAACTGTGGCGCCCGACCTATCTCTCTCTTCCTACCGCTCGACCACCAACCCGACATTGACTCTTCCTCGCCGCTTCGTTCCTTTCTCCTTTTTTTCCCCCAGCCCCCTGGTCGCTGCGCCCCGTTCCTTTACTATCGACCTCTTTGCATGTTGCTTTTATTTGTTTAATCTTTTCCTCCCTTTTTTTCGCCGTCCCCCGTTCCACAAACCGCTCACGCGACAGTAGTCAATTCGGTCTCTCCCACGGGTTGTTATTCCGCTTGTACGCCACGCAACGACACGCCGTTTTGTCTCACGGGGAGGCCACGGGGTGGCACTGTACGCGCCGATCGAGAAATCGAACCGCCATTGTGTTCTATTTCATCGCCCATCGTTCTTAAATTGGAATTATTGCCCGAGATACCCCCTCAGCATCGCGTTCATTCCGCGTAATTAATAAGTTCTCCGCGACGCACCACCGTTTCCGTTGTCAATTGTAATGTATTCACCCCCAAATATCTATATTAATCTTATGATATATATTTCTGTATTACTCTTTATCTCTTTACTTCTGTATTACTCATTATCTCCTAGTCACTTAAGGATTCATACATACAAGTATTTATAAGTTCCGACATCACAAATACTCGCATGGGACCTTATCACATCACCGCTTCCAAAACACCTAGTCATACTGCCTACAATCCCTACCCATCCGCAGTCCTTTGGAATTCGCCCTCACCACCCCTACTACATCCTTTCCAACACCCTTTAAAAACCCAAGGTTCCCCGACTCCCAGTTCATTATCATACTCTAAGCCCCAGCTCACTTCATACAAGAAAAGTCAATCATCATAGTCTAAGTCTAAGTGTTAATAAAATCTCTTAAAAACCGAAGTTGGAAGTTTGTATTTTCTCTGTGTCCATTACACAATCGTAAAAATAGCGTCGCGACGTCACTGGTTCCTCGTGACCGTTTCTCGTTCGCGAGATCGCGCGAGGGAGAACCGATACGAGAAAAGAATACGGGGATAAAAATGGAAGGTGCAGCTCTTCGGAGGCTTCTAACGTCCGCGATAAAGAAATCACCGGCTGCCCGTAATGGAAATAGAAAGCGCGCGGACAACGACAGCGGACTTGTCCACGGGTAATAAATGCGAACTCGCTAATTGATTCTAAGTAACCAATAAATTCCGCTGCCCACATTGTGAACGCGTTGTGGTGAAGCATACACGTGCGGCCGAGCACTATCTTTCTTCGACGGCGACGGTTTCTTCATTTTTCCTCGAGGCCGCCTGTCCGCCGATGCGCTATCGTAGAAAAAATGGCCATCTTAATCGATGCTTCTCGGCCAAGATAATATGCCGCGTATCGAGGGGTATATCGTTGAGATATCGACGCAATTAATTGTGATACTGAAGGATGATATTTTAAGAGGGAAAATATGCATGTTACGCGTGGCAAGTTAATTCAGAATTCATTATTTCATTATTTCTCAAGTTATCGGTTTGAGCACTGTCTGTAACGTTATGATGCGTTAAACTAGAATTTCATCAAATACGTGCACACATTTTATTGCGAGATAATAGGAGGGATAAATCGTGGTCATATATTAACGCGCGGTATCGTAGAAAAAATTGAATACCAGTCACTAATTGCCAATAGACGTGCCTAGTTATTTTCACAATCGAAGCAGCGGGATCATTAGTCAGTGTTAAATACGCAGCCATCCGTTATTTTCTCTGAAAAGTAAGAGGAATGGGCGCAAGTATTCGAACCATTTCATTTATTCCGTCCGCGTTCTACGGTGATTAATGACTGTATAGAAATCGGTTGGATAAAGAAAAAGGGGCCGAGTGAACATGCGAAGAATTTCGTTCCTGCTATTTACAGTGAAAGTTTTACGTCTGCGAGATAATGTTCTGTAGAACAACGGGCACGAGCAAAAGTAACAAATGTAGAATGTACTGATTTCGCGACACGCTTTCAGGGGGCAAAGAAGACTGTATGTGCATCGATCTTGCTAATCCCTTAATAAGAGTACTCGAACATCGAGACGATAATAGAAGTAAAAGGTACCAGACGATAACAGTCGACCATGATTACACGGCTCTGCAAATACGATTATCAGGTCGATCTACCCGATACGGGAGAAGAAGCATCTGAAGGCAACGCACGCAGAGAGAGAAAGAAGACGCGCTGGTAGTTAAGACAAGGATACAGACAAAGGAGGCGGGCGATCATTGATATATATGATTTATGCAGGCCACTTGACTCTCATTAATGCCCTCAGTCTCTCAATATGTATGTTGTATCCTTTCCTTATATTTACGAGCTGGGGCACTTTAACGTTTCCACCTAGTAACCGAACTATAACTTCTCTATTGAACGAACGTTTCTTCTTATTTTTTTCTCTTCGTTTTAATGCGATATATATTTATAGCGGTTGTGCGAAGCGAAGAAGGGCATCTGGCGTATAATACGTGTACTATTTCGCCCGGACGATTAAGAATTCTGATAAATTGAAGTGAACAGCTTGCTGGCCGAATTCCGTTCATTTAAATATAACGTTCAGATCGATATTGCTATAATGTGCTAAATTGTCGAGTGCTGGAACACGCGTGTTTCTCTGCAACGGTGATCGATGCACGAGTTTCAGGATCATATTACGGCAATTCCCTTATCTTGGAGATAGCGTGACAACATGCCACTACATTTTCTGCCTCTGTTGTCTATACTGGTAACAGGTGTAAACCTTGTCCCATATAACACTGTGCATACTTCGCGTAGAGGACAGCACTAATACCGCCTTTGGTGTTTGGGGGGAGGGGATGTACAGTGCACCAATTATAAGGTTTTCCGCTAAAAATGTATCTTCAGATTTTTTTGTATTTATTCAATTCTGTAGAAATTATTTAATCGTGACTAGAATTAAATGTGAACGAAGAGTTTATGCCCTTCGAGAGACTATAATAATAATAACCTATGCACAGTCGAACGGTTTGCGTTAGAATGATTTCTGTGGCATGTTTTTGTAATTAGTCCAAGTCAACTGAGGGGGACATCAATTTTAGAAATATGTTTGCAACCGTAGACCTGTCCCAAAATTCTGCTATACTTGCAGTAGTATAGAACGACATTGTTGCGGCAGCTGTGTGTATCTCGAGTCAACATTATTTTATAAGGAAAAGGAGAGTTACTTACTGAAATCTCCCGGGCAAGATTTGCAGCATCTTCCTGGTAAAAGAACAGGTTCTTTGCATGTGAGTTCCGGACACTCGTTTTTGATATTACGACATTGGACCCTCGCTACGATTCGTCGTTTCTTTTGCACCTGAAAGCAAAATATGTTCTTATGATTCAACTGCTGACACATTAATACTCCTTAAAGTACGATTTAATTTTCTAATTCGTGCATCAACAGTTTAATTAATATACCTTTCAGTATAATTAATTAATCGGCGAATCGTAGTTGAAGTGCAAGCACACACTACTGACGAATGCCGATACATTATTCATTCCTGCCAACTATTCGAATTTCCACGAGTTTCTCTATGGACTTGGCCATACTACTGGACACGTGACGTATGAAAGTGTGATTGCAATGCTTCCATGTCCTGTAAACGTGCTCACATGTTTATTACTCCTTTACGCACCGCTGACGATAGTTTTAAGCGTTTACATAGACCGCGTGCATAAATCTATCCGCAAGTAATTGGTACGTGTTATTGATCACAAAGAACTCGTTTATCACGGTCAATGGTGCCATTATTCGCGACACGATTTACAATACTCCCACCCCTCCAGCGTAAACGATCATTTAACGTCTCTGTCCGTTGCCACTTTCTATGGGTTTCACGTGGAAAAGAATCGTCCACCTAGCACGATAATCCTGAATCATGCCAATAGTGGCATGCCTTTACTAATGTATTCTGCATTACCGTCTGCCATTATACACTCATAATCCACGATTTTATAGTTACACCACTTTCTACCATAGATCTGCCGTTTCGACCTAAGGTATCTATTTTCTCTTTCCAGGCGTCTTATTCGATCGAGTTGTTCTTTACGAGCTGGTTCTATTCGTCTACACATGCACGATTCAGTTCGTAAACTGGGAACATATGCCCACTTTTGTAAATCCAATGAATCCTAGCGAAAAGGTAATATTAAAAATATTCATGTCCCACAAGTGAGCAACTAAATGAGTTTCGTTATGTTACGTTATTTACTTTTTCAACACTGTCCTTATACAATTATAATACAAACTGCTAACTGGCGAGTGAAAACAGTTCAACTGAATTCCGTAAAAACATCTCACAAAGCATACGAAACAAAAAAGGAGTAGAAAAATGCGTGGAACATGCAGGACAGATAGGAGCACGCGATACAGGGAAACACTAAAGTACAAAAAAAAGTCCGAGGGGTAAGCGTTGACCGGTCGATAAATATCCAACTTTAGAGCAGATTTGCCGCGTCTAGTTATCTCTCGGTGTGAAAAGCCAATCTGCGGAGATTCTTTTTCAACGATACGTCGGCCGAGGGCGAGGATAAGAGATTACAGATCGGTGGAAGGGTTCTCCAGTTACAGATGGCCGAGAACAGAAATTAAGTCTGGTATTTTATAGAGCTGCACGGCATTCCTGAAACGCGAGACGATACATTCGGTGTTGATTTGAGTGACAAAGAGAGGAGGGAGGTGCAAAATAAAAAGGAGCGAGGAAAGGAATCGACGCGCGGGCAACGCAGACGTTAAACTTCGCATTGCACGAGAATCGGGGCGCCAGGAGTAAATTCCTTGTACCAGAAGGGCCCTATAAGATCGCGGGCCAGTTAACTGGACTCCGTTAAACGAGTAGGTGTATTTTTTATCGCTCAGAGATATATTTAGGTGTCGCGCGACGCATGTCTTGAGAGCTTCTGATAAGTTTCCGCGCAACTCTTAAATACCCATTTAGTAGAAGCCTTTTAACCGTATCTAGAACAGTGTTTGCCAACCATTTTGCAAAGTCGCAACTCTCTTATATCAAATAATCCTTCCTTTCATTCATCCAAAATTATTTACGTCAACCAACAAAGGGTTAAAATAAATAATTGTTGGATAATTAAATTTCTATAGAACAGCACCATAAACGGAGTATAAATGATACGAATGTGTGACGTGGCGAATTGCGTGAATACTGCAGTTAAGTAATAATCGACGTGCATCATCTGCATGGGAAACGTTTTCATGACACCGAGAAGATCGAGTGAGACAATCGTCACGATTAAAAAGCGTCCCGCTATTTCACGAACCGTAGCTGGCGTGATTCATCCACCCACGATTTTCTGAGGTCGTGGTAGCCATTCATTATTTCGACGCTATTGTAGAAATAATGATAGAAGCGAGAATAAATGTTCTTGCCCGATCGGGCCGGAAGTTCGTCGCGATTAGCGCGTGGGTTCTCACGTGTGGGCCGCCTTTAGGCGTTCCTGCGCGAAAAGGAAGCTTTCGATGCGCGCCGCCAGTCGAAAAAATTCATTCACATATTCTAATATCGCTCTAAAATACATTACAATTTTGACGTTCACGAAAAACTACTAGACACGCTTGGGTTTACGGCAAGTTGTCTACCTTGCCGCAAATCCATTTTTAAACGCCCCTTTTTTTACACCGCAAGTATAACCGCCGTGTAAAAAAAGAGGACTCGGGTGCATTTCTATTCACATTTATTAACGTGCACGTCCGCACGACCGTCTAAATTGCACAAGTTCTATTTTCCCAGATTCAAATTGGGCAAACAGGCATGAAACCGCAAGTACAAAGACGTAACTGTCGAGAAGTAAAACGTATAACGGTAGACGCTAACCCGGTATGGCTTTAGGTAAAGAAACAACGTCTCGTGTGATTCACGCGACGTGTCTGCTTGGCTGCTCACGACGCCGGAGCCCGCGACCTATCAATAGCTCCTCATATACTCTGAAGAGGGACTGTCATTCCACCGAAGACTAAAAATAGAGTTCGCACGTCCGTCCATAAGCCGTTGCTTCGAACCCAGTCTTGTACCACTGCCTCACTCACTTGCTCTTGCGTTCCATCTCTGCCTAACCTTTACGTCTCCCCCTGATTTTTCGTCCTTCTTCCGCCAAGCTGTGTATTTATAGGCCCTTGTGAAATTCTTTTCTATTTTTTGATTCACGAATCGCTCCAATCAGTAAACGTGACAACGCGTACACATGTTCGTTTCGTGTGTACGAAATAGGTTTGTAAAGCTACGTAATACTCGACTGGAAAATAATAGACTGATTGTTACTTTTTTGCTCTGCTTTAAAGTCCAGTCGGTAATTAAGATGTATTATTGAATTTATGGAGAGAATGAAATATATACTGACTCGATATTATAGCCAGTCAAGGACGAAAATTTATGAAGATTGGCTAAATTAAACTCCATTGGTACAGTCGTGACCGTACTGTCCGGACGACAAATGCATGCACGACAGAAGCCGTTACTATGATAGAGAAGATTAATTGAACCGCACAAAGCGAGGCCTCCGAATTGCTTTACGATTGACCTGAAATTTATTTCTACATTCTTAAGCCACAATCAGTCGTGTACGGGTCACGCGTTATTAACCGAATGTTATTAACCTCACGATGACTCAGCTGGCCTAAGATTTTGAATCCCATGGAACGCTTTTCATCGTCATCGTTGCCAATACATCGTCGAGCAATGGTGTATAAGTTTACCACGAACAGTATGATCCTGTTCGCATGAATCGTGAGCCACATATGGCATACGATATACCCAAATTAATATATGTCTATACATCAATCATCATTTTTTTTATACTGAACATTCCTTCTATCAGCTTACTTTTAACCGGTGTAACTCATTTATTTCGTGTCCCATTGATTAATTGCGAAAACAAACCCAGCTACCAAAAATTCCGACCGGATACGTCTGTTTTTCAGCATTAAACATTCGAATACAGGAAAAGGGAAGGAAGGTGAATGGCGCGGGGAAGAATGAACGCATACATCGCGTAGGTGGTGTCGGTGGGTCTTGTAGAATGAAATGAGTATCTTTAATAGTCGGACGATACAAGGCGGCCGACAAGTCGTGGGTATCAAAGACTCTTGAGAATCCACCTTACATTGCCGTCTATTTTCTGCTTCGGTGGTATGAACACGGCGGAGTGGGTGTCAGCGAAATCTCGACTGGATCATCATTTAAAGGCGCTTTTGCAACTGGGACCCCGTGGAAAGGGCGTTTTTTAAAACTAAAAATAAAATGAACTGAAAATTACAAATGATTGGGTAAATGCAATCGCCGAAACTTGAATTGCACGCCGAACGGTTCAACCAAGCAGAGCATACACGAGGCCAAGAGCCTTTCGTCGAGAAAGTCCGGAAGAGAAGCACTAAACGCGGCTAATCGACTAGGGCCTCAACTTTTATCCGTTCAAAATCACGTTCATTAGTGTCGAGGCCTATTATGGTTACAAGTCAGCAAGAAGCGTTATTAAAAAGTATGGTTCGATTTAAGCATCGACACGTGATAACGGTGTATTACAGTTCCTCGTAAAAATGGAAAACAGAGTAATAAAACGAACGTTGCTTCACGATTTTCATCTAATTAAATCGCAGACCACGTATTATCGTCCTCGGCATCGTTTCTATCCGTGTATGCGAGAGAAAAAAAGTCATAAAAGACGAGAGGATTCAAGGTTAAAAAAGTGCGCAGAGATTTTTATGTAAATACAAGGCAGGAAATGGTTATCGATGGTTATCGTGAGAAATGTCGATGCCTGCGAGACGGAAGACGAAAGGGCAAAGAATATCGATGACGCGCCACCAAGGGACGTATCTGTACATAGTATGAAATACTATACACGGTGACGTTATCGTGCAGCTCGCATATGCGGACGCAAAACAAAGCGATGTTACTCTCGTGTCGCGTATGCTCGGAATGCAAATGACAATTATTGCGCGATCGGCCAAGAATTTAAGCGATTCCGGTCAGTAGGAACGCAAAATAAGCTGGAATCGATCCTCGCCTCGATAACGACCTTTTCTTGAAATTTGCATAAGGCTCGTTCTTTTTCTGGTTCTGTTTTTTCTTCCTCTACTGTATTTATTCACCGGCTCGGCGGTTTCTTTGATTGGACCGGTAAAAAATGTAGAAACAAAAATTGCGGTTGGTGAATTTTTGCAGTTTGGTTTGTGCAGATGACCGGTAGTGAAGAATTCATTTCAAGACGGCGTAATCGGATTTAACGCCGATTTAATTCGGCGTACTTGACGTCACGCGACCACAACGAAATGCATACGTATGTATGTTAAGCATTGGGACACGTATATCCGCGTGATAAAATGTATTACCGAACGTAGGTGTGGTCCGTCAGAGTTGCGTCGGAAATACGGAACCGCCAAACCAATCGACGCATTTGCATCGATGAAGAAAAGAAGAAAATATTTATTCATTATTAATAATTATCAATAATTATTTAATATTTAATTGCCGTGCCTCTGTGCTTATTAGTAAAGCAACGAATGCGAGAGTTTACAAAAAATTATTGCGCAAGATACGAATTTTCTTTTCTTTTCTTCTTTTTTCGGAAGTCAAAAAAGGCATAGAAATTCCTGAGCAGGGTTTAAGGAACGTGGTATGACGTGTCACGGTATTCTCGCGAAACGATACGTGCGCGACATAACGTTCACGTGCACACACGCTATGCGCTACAGTAGTAGTGGACGAGCTGAGAAACGGACGCCAGCCTGTCTCGGATCAGGAATGGGATTAGAAAGCACGACAAGTCTCCGTGGGTCACGTCACCCAGATCGAGATTTAGTCCGTGCCTCGCGTATTACACTGATCTGCAACACTCTCCAAAGAGCAATGCCATTTCTATGACCTTCTCGGGACAAGCGATCTAAGAAAGCGCGCTTAGACACCGACTATATAGCTCCCTATAGCGTAGATTGGAAACCTGTCCAAACTACAGGGTGTACAATTTTTCCACGTACATAAATCATGCATACTCAATTTCCCAATCTTTCAACCCGCACAAATAAATGACGACAAGGAAACATAAACTGTACCAAGACTGAAGATTATAATGCGCAAATTACCCCATCGATGACGTTGACGAATGCAAGATCAATTACCACGAAGCGACATAAATATTACATGAAAAATGGAATATCGGCGAAATATTGAAACAGGCTATAGTAGTGAACACGTCAGGGTGTTCCTGAGCTCGTCTACCCGCACGAATAGTCTGGTGTGAATACCGTAAAAGTCGCGTCAGGTCGGCTGGTTACATAGAAACGTAATGTTGTATGTGCAACTCCAGGCAAGCGTCGACCGCAAGGGGGTTAAAGGTCGGACACAAACGAACACACGAGGGGGGAAAGGGAGAGCGGCAACACACACAATGTAGATGCACGAATGCCTGAGGGCACACCCACTTTAATACGTACCGGAATGCATTCGCATTTGATGCAGTACATGACTCCGAAGGGCGGGCCCAAATCCGCGAACCAGGTGGAGCCCAGTTCCCGTATCTGCTTGCCGAACGTGCATTCTGTAACAAAGAGATATATTTCAATGGTACTGGTGAATTTGTGGTACATTTCTTTTCATCTTGATCTAATAGCAAGTGATCTGGTGCGTGTATGTGTACCCAGCTGTGGGGTGTCGTTTGAAAAATGGCTTGGCTAAAATATTTGAAAGCGAACAGAACGCGGAGTTCTAGGTGGGACGGGCAGGGCGCTGTAAAGGAGAAAGGTTTTATGAGTAAATACTTAGGCTGTACAGAACAGTTGAAATATTACTTCTATCAGGTAGCATAAATTTGATAAAACGAACAAATTCGACGAATTCGCGTTTCAACGCGTTATTCAGCTATTTAACACTAGGTTTACGGACAAGTTTGGACACTTATTTTTACTGACTTCCCTCAGATTAACAATTGCCAATAAAAGTGCGCGTTTTCTTTAAAAAATGAATTCACCTAATTTAGAAATGAAATATCATTAAAATAATTCCATAATATTAACGGACCTTCATTATTTTCTGTCTACCGAATTCTGAAATGCGTCAAATTGACGGGTTCCGTAAACCTAGTGTTAATAATGTATCGCGCGCCAAATAATAAGAATCCTTGATCGAAGATAAAAAATCGTGACGCAGAAATTTCCCTTTTAGCCTGTCGCGTATAAAAGGACTGCGCGAACCCCTCGCATTCCAGAATGGAATAAAAGTGAAATGGCGGAATGAATGGAGGCCTCTTCCCGGGTGGAACGCCGCTGATCGCGAGCCTCTGAATCATCGTCGTACTCGTAGAAGGAGCAAATGTTCCCTCTCTCGTGTCGCATTTAAAAATCGCCGAGACGACGATGAGACGGTGTGCAAAGGAAAGAAAACGACGAATACGAGAACTGACAGAGAAGGGAGAAAGGAGATCTGGGAAGAAGAAAAAAGAGCTTGCGCCATTCTCACAAGGCCGTTGCCTCGTTTAAAACAGAGACGCTGTGTCTCACCTACTTCCTCCAACGAAAAAAAATAGCGAAAAATAAAAGAAACGGAAGTGCAACCAACTCTAGAACCGTGTGTATGACTGGTCGCGTTGCGGCGCCCTCTCTATCCTTTTCCTGCGTAAAAATAAACGATCGACCGCGCAGTCGCGTCAGAAATAACGAGAAAACGGAAGATCGATTCGTTTCGTCGGATAATCTGAATTATTGTCGCTTCTCGGGGAAAAATATTACGGTAGAAATATTACTGGCTGTTGAAACCTTCGTAGGTATTTACAAGCTGATAACGAAGGAAATCGTGATAGTCGCACCTCGTCAAGCGAAAATTATTCGATCCCGGAATACCGACTGGTTTAGTTTATGGAAACGTAGTGCTGCCAGTGTGGTAACTAGTGGGTCACGTGGTCAAGCTGGATTTCACGTTTCGCTCGATACTTGATGCATACATGTATTTCGAATAACAGAGAACTATTCGGGATAAAGATGCAGCGCTACGGTCGCGTCGCATAAGGTCGTTGACATTTTTTCCACCAGGAAGACTTTATATTTCCATACTGCGCTGATCCAAAACAATTTTCTCAAGCACTATAAATTGTAACACTGTAATACAAAATAAACTGTCTTAAACATACTGCAAGCATAAAACCGTTACTCAACCTAGAATCCAAAATATCCCGGGCAATCCGTACAAAACTGCAGCGTCACAACCGTCGTACCTATTATCTCGAGTGAATGCGTCTTTCAAGTAGGGAAAAAGAAAAGAAAGTTTGACGCAACAAATTATCCTCCGATCAGCGTTAGATTCCTGCATCGTTCGCATCGAGACCGTTGTGCGTCGCACCGGTGTGTAAATCGCATTAGAATTCATCCGGAACGCCGATAGGATGCAAGCGTCGCGACGCGCCAAGGAAGAACGAGGGAAGATCGGTCTCTCTTTCGGCTCGTCCAGTCCGTCCGTTTGCTTCAGATGCGCGCACGTTCGAGAGAGGAAGAGAGGAAGAAAGATACACACTGCAAGGCTCGTTGCGCGAGGTCGTTGCACCGCGTGCGCTAAGTCGTTCTAAGCGTAGAGTCGGTTCTAAGCAACCAGAAGCCCGACAGAAGAGAACCTCGATACGCCACCGCATCGCAAATATGCGAGACAAGCGCTATTTCGTGGCATTGTGCCTTATTTTAATTCGCCTGCGTTCAAATATAATCGCTGATCCCTCCAATCATTTTAAATACGCAATTTTGTCGCCGATTACAAAGAGGCCTTTAGGTACTGGACAATGCTCGCTTCTATCGGTTTACTATTTCTTTTGTTTCACCCATAAAAATCGCCGATTCCTCTCGCCTCGAGTCAGCATCGAGGATAGAGCAACCCAATAGCGAAATATGTTACAGCCTTGGCAAGTTACGATACACCTATGCACATGGAGCGGAATGCGCGGGCGATAGGGCGTCGGCATAGGCGTCGAATCTCGCTAAACGTTTAATCTATTATTGGAAGGATGAGAATAGGACTTGCGGTGGAGTGGATGTCGTGGCGTATAGAGTGGCCGGTGCTAATTTGGCCCATATACCAACGTTTCATAGACCGTTAACTCCGCTAGTGTAACATATGAACTGTGAAATCTTGCGTGCTTTATCTCGAAACGGGCAACAGAAAGGACTACCGTGTCGGACTGTAGGACTAATCGTGCGCTTAGACGACGAAGCTTTTCTAGCAAACAGGGTTGGGATGAAGCTGTTCAAATTTTCAATCGACTATAAGATAACAGCAATTCTTTGGCTACCACTTCTTCTGTTCCAGGAAAGCAATTATAAAAGTTAAGTATTCGCGGGAACTTTTGTTCCACAAGTTTTTGCATAAATAGGGAACTATTTGTTATCTCTGTATCTTCATTGTTTTCTCCTGTGCATATACACGTTCATAACAGTGGTTTCGTTTGCGCATGATACATAATGAGAATAGAGGTACCAAAGTGCAGCAGCAGCACAGTTCGTGCAATCGAATTAGCGGAGCATTATTTGCATAAATGGATTAGCATAAATTAAGTCGAATAGAAACGCGTGGCGTAAATGTGTGCGTAAATTGGCTGCAATTTGCATAAATGGCGGAAGCAACGTGCGAATTGTTAGCCACATCCTCGCGGAAAAATCCTATGGAACGTCTAGCAAACGAAGTATACACATTATGTCTAGTTCCAGTAGCGTAAAAAAATTAAATTGACGATTGCTGCAGGCGTTCAGCTTTCATTTGAACTATTTCAGTCGCATTTGTTTCTCTGAACTTCAGTCACCGTCAGATTTTCGGGGAAGACAAAGCATTATAAATAACCGTGGACCGCCATTATTGTTAGTGACAAGTAGCAAAATCATTAGTACCGTGAAAATACCAACTGTTCATTTTTTTAATGGAATAATACAAAAAGTTAATTGCAGAACTGTATAACGTCATCACGTCATATATGGAAGTACGCAATTTTAGTCACGGTAGAATTTGGTACGTTTGAAGTTCAAGCTTCGTCAGCGGGCGATTCACTTCATCTACGTTTAGCTTTCCACGAATCCCATTGAGAATTCCAGGAACACGATTTCTGCCACTATTCTCAGCCACGTAGCCGGTCTAGGATAACGTTGCCACTCTAACCCGGGAGTTCGCTGAACCACGATGAATCCTCAGTCCGTTTAGGAAAAATACAACAGGATAGACCACTGTTAATCCTAAAATATCCCAGCCCGACGACCGCTGACTCGTCTCGTCCGATGTGGAAGATCGGACAATGTACTTCGTCGTTTGCGTGTACCAGGTCATTTACAAAAATCTCTACGTACACTAGTACCATTTTAAATAAAATAAAAAATGAAAGCGTACGTTTATTGATCAACTTAACTTTTCCTCCTTGTCAATCATCGTTGCCCATTACTTTTTCAATTACTTTTTGAATAAGGTGTACACACCTTGGAATGACATGAAGGTGAACGTTTAAAATGAGACATTAAAAAGTATCCGCAACTCCGTTATTCTCGCGACGACATCGTTGAAAACGCGCACGAGAACTATTTTACTCGAGACGAAAAAAGGCTGTTCCAAATTCTCCGGCAGAAAATTTACCACGACTTTATTACCGCTGCTATTCAATAAACTGAACGGGTATACGGTGACGCGTGTACACATTGAGGAAAGTTGCAAAAAACTTGGCAACGAAACCGTACCCGTTTCCACGTTTTTTATTTCTTCTGCCCGCGCGAAATTCAAAACGCAACCGAGAGAGCCGCGGCCAGTTTCGACGACGATAAACCCGCCCCCGCAAAAGATGCACCACGACCACGATATTAATTTTGTCCGAGACTGGGTTACATAAATTTACGGTACACTTTGCTGGTCGAGAAACGGTGACGAGCACGGATAGAGTAAAAAGCTACGTCTGCGTGTAATGTCTGTTGAAATTTTTTCCCTATTCGCGTCTGACAATAAATTTCGATAAGTTGTCTATGGCCGAGGAAGAATAATTATTAAACTGTAACTACTCGAGATCCCTATATTGCGTGTACTCGTTAATTAGCTAATTTTCTGTTAACAAAATTTCCCTGAATTTGAACATATTGGCTGAAAATTATTTAAAAATGAAAAAATTACGTAGAATTGTAACTATTGTAAACGCTAACTGGATTTTTTGAAAACTTTCGAAATAAACGGCTCATACACTCGTATCAACTACTTGCTGGAATAAATAATATTCTTCGTCAGCAACGGAAGAAAAAAGCGGGGGGGAAAGTACCTATAGCGAAGAAACGGTGCGATAGCTGGGCGAGCGAACGACAAACACATGTCACTTTCTTTCCTCGCTTTATCCACTTTTCTTCACCTCGCTTCCTTTTCCATGAATCTCGCAACGTTACGCTTCCTTCCTGTCCGCTCTATTTCGCGATTCGCCACTTGTTTACCCTTTCCCTCTTTGCTACAATCCCTCTCACTCTGGTGGCTCTCTTGCTCGTCTCCGTCTCGAGTTTCATATCACCTTTAGCATCGTATACGGGCTCACGTCACGTGGCATTGGGATGCACCGAGTCCCATCGAGGTTATTTTATCTGAACGCGACCACGTATGTACACGCTCTCCAATGTTCCATTGCGACTATCGATCGTGATGTTGTAGTAAAGAAATTAACACGGAGGGACAGGAAAATGGTTACTCCTGAGTATACATTTTGATGTGCTACCCTTAACACCGTCTCAACCCAGGTTTCCCGTGGACAAGCTCAAATTATAAAAAACCACGACGTTTTTTATTCGCAATTCGCAACGAAATCGCCAAGCCAATGAAAGCAAATAAATACGAAAATAAGAATCGGACGGTATATTCATCCTGCGGGTCGCTTTCTCATAGCCTGGTGTCTGCCAGTCCGCAAGTGGGTAGACACGTAGGCGACATACTCTTCGACATCGACCTCTGCCTGTCTCGTTGCTACGTATAAAACCATGACGCCGTTGGGCGATTCTGTACCTGCTCTCTAGGCTGCAGGTATCACGTAGGTGTACACCTACGCACGCCTGCGCCGAATACGTGTCTCCCTTTTAGCAGGGGCCACAGCCACTTTCATACTGAAGAAAATGGCACGAAACTCGTGTCAGTCATCGTGACATGTTCTTCCAAAAACGCTTCGAAGACACCCTACCAACTTTCTTTGTGCCGAAGGTCGAACCGAGACCAGGGGGACGAAGGGAAAAATATTAGATAGACGTTAAATCGGAGAATCCAAATAAGCGTACAAAAATGTGTCACTAAGTCGTTGATGCTTTTTTAACCCTTTCGCTCCTAACGGTGACTATAGTCACCCAACGCCTGACGCTCGCTATGTACTAACGGAGACTATAGTCACCCAACGCCTGACGCTCGCTATGTACTAACGGTGACTATAGTCACCCGTGAATTTTCGCATTCACAGAGTATATCTGTTATATCCATGGTTAAAAGATACGTTCCATCGACAGTCAAATTTAAGTGCGCCTTCGTTGGGATTGGCCCGTACCGAGGCAGCGCTACTACGAGCCGATCCGCCGTAGCGAAAAGGTTAATCGTCGAGGGAACAAGAAACGTAACGCAGACGCGACGAACAGAAATACATATTGCTAGTCGATCGAAACAGTCCTGGCCCAAGAACGGGAATGTTAATACCGCGTCAAGAGTTATGACAAATGGCGCGATTCTGCAAGGGACGTGCGAAGAAGTATGTTACTGTCGCTCCAGAGACGCGAAAGAAACGGCCGCTCACTGTATAGAGATGTGGCACGAGTGGAACAGAGCGTGTACGATCCTGCCGTAATATAAAAATAACGAACAAAAACGTTGCCATTTGTAGTTCGCGCGAGGTGACATTTTTTCACAACCTGGTAATTTTTGTAACGCGTTACGGTTACGATTTTCGCGGCGGCAAGATTTGAAAGATTCCAGATAAAATTCCAACGGTGCCCGGAATACGAATGGCTCGATTACACCTGACACTGATCTCTTCGTCAAAACGAAATTTATAGAACGCGCTAAAAATAGTGGAGGTAAAAATTAAATTCTACATTAAAATTGAAAACTCGTATTACATATGTAATGTATTCGCCCCCAAATATCTATATTAATCTTATGATAGATATATTTCTGTATTACTCTTATTATCTACTAGTCACCTAAGGATTCATACATACAAATATTTTTAAGTTTCCGTCATAACAAATACTCGTCATGGAACCTTATCACATCACCGCATCCAAAACACCTAGTCATACTGCCAGCAATCCCTACCCATCCGCAGTTCTTTGGAATCCGCCCTCGCCATCTCTATTACATCCTTTCCAACACCCTTTAAAAACCCAAGGTTCCCTGACTCTCGAGCTGACATCATACGAAAAAGTCAATCATCATAGTCTAAGTCCAAGTGACAATAAAACCTCTTGAAAAAACCGAAGTTGGGAGTTAAATTTTCTGTGTCCATTACACATAGTTATGCTAATCATAGATTTGGTAATAACCGATAACGGTAACGGTATAACAATACGACGGAGTATGTTTGCAACAATTAAACCAGCCGAGAATCTGCAAGAGAGTCAATGATATTCCCTATGTGCACTTCCCATAAACAAACAGATCCGTGCACGATATGCGTGCGCATATACATAGATCGCGTGCAGGCCGGGTAAAAACAGATCCAAATTGTATAGAACCGCCGAGCCTATAACTAAGCCCATAGGTAACCCGTCTCCTTTGAAACGCAAGACAAATGTACTAGGTGATATACACAAAAAACAGCCCGAGCAACGGAAACTGGAATTTAACGTGACAAAAATCACGTGACACAAGGGAAAAAGAGGAAGACTGAAAATGTGTTATACAAGGAGAGAAGAGTTAAAAAGAGATGGAACGACTAAGGCAGACACGAAGAAGACGAAAGAAGGCATAACGCAGGGAGGCTGTCTTTTCTCATTCCTTCTCTCTCTTTCTTTGTCGCGCACTGTCGTCGAGACGGCAACTGGCGATGCAATGTCGAGTGCCGAGTGCTATATATAGGTGGCCCTGAGTGTGCAAAAATCACCCTACAAAAATCTGGATCAAGGGGCCATTCACCAACTACGCCAAGCATTACGGTGCGTCTGACTCTGGTGTGCCCTGCAAGTACGCCAAGTCTCGTTCAACTGACGTCGCCCTCGACGCCGTCATCGTTCACCACCCTGATACAACCGGCGACAATGTATTCCACGGGACCCGCACGCCTGTGCATCCAGCCATACGCAGAAAAAGTTGAACCAAATTGTGCGCTCGCAGATTGTCAATGCTGTCGCTCGACGACCACTTGTTAAGCGGTTGAGAGTTACATGGAAACGGTCCTTAATGCTGACTTCGCAGATTTTCGTCCGGCATTGCGGCTGATCCGATTCTATGTGATCGGACTATCGTTCGCGTGGGACGATGATCGGTCATTTCGCACAGCGGTGGGCGTGGCTAGCGTTAGACGTTTCATTTGTCGTTTATCTTCCTTGCTGTATAATTGAATTTGCGATGGACTTCAAAAGAAGGTAGATCGCATTAGAATGTTCAGGATACCAATTCGTACATGTACACGTATCGTTCGATCAAGATATGCGCTACGTCAAGTGGCATGCGACAATTGAAATTCGCGTGACTAGTGGCGCCAGAAACTCGCCAGAGATCAGACGACACGATAAGCACGATATCCCTTGGCGAGCGGCGACGGTGGCGCGTCGTCCGAAAATGGCCAAACCTCTGCGCAGAGAAAAGGGACAGGTTCGCTGTTACACTTCCTTACACGGGTAATTATGACCGTATTTGTCGCAGCAGCCGAGATCGCTGCTACTGCCTTTTCGCCGACCACGTTACAACGCCGTCTCCAACTCAACCAAACTCCACACACTGTTACAAACCGTTCCATCGAACAATGTTTTTCCTTACATTTATTTCCTTTAACGGCATTTCTCGTTTTTTCTCTCCCTTACTCTCGCCATCTTTTAACTACTCCATATTTATTGAACTGGCTTTTCCATTCTTCGACGACGGCGTTTCAACTTTCTTCCTTTTCCCTTTTTTCCATTCCACAGTTGATTGCGAATCAGACGTGATATTGCATAAGGTCCTCGATAGTAATTTATTGTCTTCTCTTTTCATTAAAATCGAAATCACGGATTCTCGTGCGCAATGCATCGCGTGTGGATCACGGCGAACCTCCTCGATCATTCACTGTTACCACCCGCCATACCTCCACACACTGCCGCGGTTAAGGACTCTAGTGGAAACCGTACGGAGGAGTCAGTGTGCGTTCGAGCACGTAACTGCAGTATGTATGCACTTTGCTGCTCGCGTGCGTCCGCAACTCTCGGGTTCGGATAACTCAATCTCGGCGAGCGTCTCGCGTTTCATGGAAATGCATCTTTCGGAGTAATCTTTTCAACTAGCGTGACGTACTGTTCTAGCCTATTTATCGAGCCGTTGCACACGCGCCTGAAGAAATCAGCCTGCACACGTTCGCCCCCTTAAAAGTGTATCCATCTTCTTGATTTTTCTCTTTCTCGAATAATTATACGTGGAATTGCAATACACGGTGTACGCCATTCATTGAAAATTCTTTATCTAAATTGGTAAATGCACTAGCGAGCCAACGTACTAGCGACGCCCACGCGTTGCACCGCCGTGAATCGCATCGATTCCGTACATTAGCACGTACGATCGTAACGTACGATATCCGGTACTCGTTGCGTACATCGACGCCATCGCTCTCGCTCGAGGAACAAGACACGGCGAAATTCCAATTCGCTCGCTTCCCTCGTTATTCCACGAAACTCGCACTGAAAATATTCACGTTGGGGTTGGGGAAAAAGAAATTCGCCGACGAATTATCGCTGTTCTCACCTTCGCCTCGGTGAGTAATAAGAAAACTTGAAGAAGCAAGGGAGAAAGAAAACTGAAAGATCGAGCTCGCGATAGAGGTTCTTCTTTCCGTGGAACTTTTCTTTTTCACCCTCGGGCGGAACCTTCGAATACTATTTTTTGTCATCTAACACGGGCACGCACACGCACAGTCATGTTTATGAATTTTCGCCGCAAAGTTGCTTGCGTCTCAGAGAGGAAAGAAACCGCGACGGAGAAAGACACAAAGAGACCAACGAGTGTGGCGATGGTAGGAAGGGCAGAGTAAGAGAGACAGACATCGACGGGGAGTCTCACAATCAGTGGTATAGGTAACGTTGCTGGCGAGAGCAGGCGTCATAAAGTCAGGGGAGTAAGCAAGTTTATCGTTAGGAAGGTGCGAAAACGTTGGATTGCCTATAATGGGGAGCGACGGGGCCTTTGAAAAATCATACAAACGCACGCGCGGTCTCGAAACTCGGTATTTTTAGATCACGCGAAAACTGCAATATCTTTTCCTGTCGAATGCAAGTGAAACTGGTGAGTCGATTTGATGCAGAGGCGTCGCCTGAACGCATGGAAAAGTTCGACGCACCAAAACGAGCGCCAGAGGGCGACAACAGGCCGTTAACGTCGGTTAGCGTGTATACGGTTCTTCGTTTGTTCTGGTCAGAATCCGCACGATGGAGAAACAGAACAGAATACGATGGGGCATCGAAACGGCGAGCTTGCAAGAAAATCGCAGGACACTCCCATGTGCAGATCTCTAGAGGCTAGAAGCAGAAAAGGGGATGAGAGAGGAGGGAAAGCGAGCGAACAGCGCGAAGAGACACGTTTGAAGAGCAAACGGCCGAAACAAGAGGGTGTAGGGCGGAGGGGGAGGGGGGCGTGGAGGAGAGTTCTTCGATGTACCGTCGCACTCAGAATGGAATCGAGTGCCACAAAGTCGGTTGTCCGTGTATTTCAGGCGGCACGGGCCACTGCACTACCCCTACTTCTTGTCGTGCGTGCTATGTTTATCGAACCTTTCATATAATGCACACAACTGGGGAGACATGTTTTGTGGTGGCCAATGGATAAATGCTGACTTCTAGGCGCCGACAGTGTTTTGGAGTACACGTTGGACACTAACGTATATGTGGAGGGCTCAGAAGGCAATCAGTGTAAGTCCAACTTTACCGGAACGTGAGTTTCGTAGTTGAAAAACGTAGAAACATTGTCATTTTCTTCCAATTTGTAAAAATCTTAGTTATCTCGGTTTGAATGCTAATGGACTTAAAACGATGGGCTTCTGAGCCCTCCGTATGTATATATTTATGTAAAAAGGGAAAAAAGTAGGAAAAACAGCGGGAGAAACGTAGTGAAGCTAATTTCGAGGAACAATGATAACTGATAAGGTTTGGGGAACGCAATTGCAGAAAATTGCGCCGATTTAAGGTTTTCTTTGAAATAGATGTTTGTTTTAAATGAACTCTACAAGGTAGAATGAGACACAAAATGTTTAGTTGCTTCTAAACTCAAGTGAAGCTGCAGCAGCTTTCACCTGATTAATTTATTTAAATTAATTGTAAAGGTAAAGTATGAAGGTAAAATCAACATCAATGTTATTTTCGTGGATTCTACGAATACCCAACACCTGAAACGTCAATCGGATGGCAAAGTGCGGCAATAAACGCAATCCAATCGCGCTGGAAATTGAGCGATTCAATTAATGAGAGTTGTGGCGAGAGACGAGTGCAAGGACTACGAAGAAAAACCTAACCGAGCGGCGGAAGGAATAAATAGCTCCACGAGAAGAATAAAACGACACGACAGACGGCCTGCCAGATGTACAAATCGAACCGTGCGATCGTGAATTCTTCGGAATTTCTTGTAAACGCGAAGCTTGTTTCGGGACATGCAAAATTATTCGGCCGACGCTACTTAGCACCCTCTTCCTTGAATTTTAAAATACCCGCCGCGGTCGGTATCGAAATTCTAAACCGACCGCAATCGAGCACAGGCAAACACAGATTCTTTTTTTCAATCCAATAAAAACGTTTGTCACCTGTACTCCAATTCGATGCAACTCCATAACCATTTCAAAGGCCGCTACCTAAACACAAATATCCATAATCTATCCTACAACCCAAAAAGACCCCGTGTGTCCTAACTAGGAATTTTCTGAAACCGGCAGTAAAAGGTTCTCCAGATACCCACCGATCGAATCGTATCCCATTATACATCGCATGTGTCGCCTGCGAAAAATGCACCAGCACGGCATCGGTCATTCACGCGACTGCGCCGCAAGTGCCTCGCGAGGCTCAAAAGAAATGCGCCACGCAGGAGGCAGAGCGGGAAATAGAGAAGTCACGAGCAGCCAGAGGCTGCCTGTAACTCTTGGTCTCTCGGATACGTAAAGCAGGGCGCCGACTCGGGATTCCTCATAATTTCTTCCCCGTTGGGACGCGAACCGGCCTCGTCAGTCATCGCGCTTTAAAGTCACTGTTAATGCCCGGCTTCTCCTTTTCTCCGCAGACATCTGTCGCGCCGCAGTTAAATAACTCGAATGATAGCGAAGGATTTAGCCGTCACGCGTTCCACTCTCCTTATAGCGAGCGACGAGCGCGCGCGCGCATGCGTCGAGTGCGCATGGCCGACGAATTGCTGGTGTGCAAAAAGAGTTGCAAAGAACGGATCGTTACTTAATCATCGCACCACCGGAAGAATCTATTTCTTCTGTTTTATCTGTTTAAGAAACGACCGCGGAGATCGTGTACTCAGTTTTATCGCAACATTTGTCAAACGGTTACGAGCAGCGACGAAGAATTGCCGTGCGAGGGCGGTCGGTAAAAATATTAGAGATATTATTGAGTGACTCAAGGAGTAACTGGTACGTGAACCCCCGTTGCAACGATGGCCGCCGCGGTCGCGTGGAATTGATGGAAACAAACGAGCACGGGATTACCGGCGTGATTACTCTTCTGGCGTTATCTGCTACGTCGTATTTTCGGACACGTGCGAGTCACAGCCGCCGCGCCACTGTTCATTTCTGGAGTGGCGATTATTATCGCTCGTTGCGCAAACAATTCGTGCGCGCTCGCTCGTTTACCCTTTTAGCATATTATTTCAGACAAGGGGTAATTAACGGGAGAGCCTGTCGGTCGAACTCGATTACCCGTTAGCGTGTACGGAGACTGGACACTTCAGAAGTCTAATTGTACGATACAAACGATTTGATTTAGAGGACTATTTCAAGTTAACTTCCGATATCTATTATAGTTTACCATGCTGTGGCAGTGCAGGGAATAGTTTTCAATATTTTTCAAAAATGACGACCAAGAGGACCTTGCAAAATCGTCCCCATAAATTGCAAGAAGAAATAGCACAGCTACGACTCGCGGAATGCGATAAAGGAGGTCGTTTGATTTACACAGATCCGCTGTATCGCCCGAAATTTTTAAACTCCGCGTTGCAGCCCTGGTAGCACTAGATGGTACACGTAAATCAAGCTTTGAATCGGCAAGAAGGTACAGCGGACCTCGTAATAGATCAAGCAATACCGGTCCACGACTAGAGCATAATTGTAAATCAGGCTTAACTCCGTCCAGACGGTATCGAATAAATCGAGCCGCAGCCCCATCGTTACGAATCGAACCTAATTCCATTCGAACAGCTTGGATTAATATTCCAACAGATTGAGATCGCGCTGGGAACAGAGTGACGGCGTCAATCAGACTTTCGAGACGATCAATTCCCCTCCAATCCAAAAACGTCCAACACTCAGCATCGTTCGAACGAATGTGCACCTCGAGCCAACGATTTGCATTTCTCTATCTTGTTACAAGCTACAGTCCGAATCTGCTTTCGATCTGACTGCATTTCATGGATGACAATCGACTGGCAAATGAAAAATATACAAAGTGCCGGCAGTATCGAAGAAGATTGCCGCGACATCTAATGAAACGTCAGTGGTTCGCGTAGCGTCGAACCGAGATGAGGGGGGGGGGGGGAATGGGGTGTAACGCAACGACCGTGCGAGACAGCAATGTATATATATGCACATATGTGTATAGATGAACGCGTCGATGGTATATTATACGCGGAGACGATATATTCCATCGTGCACGCCTACGTGATGTCATCCGCGCGTCAGAAATGCCGACCTTGCAGCTGCGGCTTAAGTCAGTGCACGCGTAATACAATGCATTTGTATTGGCCAAGCCCTTCAGCCGATCCCACCGTCAGTTTACACTGATAAGCATACCTACACCTTGTAACATAAATGCATGGCTAAGCGTGCACCCGGTTTGTAGATATGAGATACGTATATGTACATATTGGGTCGTTTGAAAAGTCTTTGCTTATATGGTAAAAAATAATTGTTTTTCATGTTCATCATTATGTTATTCCAAACTGTTAACTTATCTCTCGTGGTTGTACTTACGAAGGGTTCGTCGATGTTGTCGCTGCAATATTTTTATAATTCGCAATAGAATACAGGTTGCTGAAGATGGGATTTCACTTTCGAAGTGTTAAACGAACGTGTCTCCCACGAGTGTGGAACACGAAGGATGAATTTGAATCTTGATAAGTGGGCTTACTGTTATTGAGGTGTATTGATATGGAGTCATATGAGTCATCGATGGACCACGGCGGAGAAGAATATGGGTCATTGATGTACCGCCATATTGAGATACACCGAAGGTATCAAGGTTTCAAAAAAAAAGGAAACTGAACGTAGTTTCCCTTGAATCTGTATAATTGCAAAGATCTAAACAATGATGACGAGTGAAATTGATATTTCTTGTTTTATTAAAAGTCTCAATTAATTGTTCAATAGAAAAAGGAAGTAATGTACATCGTCTAACAAGTGTAAGTAAAACTGAAAAAGTAAAACTAAAAGTAAAACTTGTAAGTAAAACTGAAACATTAAAGCCGGCTATTTTTAGCATCCCGACGTAACTGATCTTCCTAAACATATCTTCAAGTCGTACAACGCTACAATACACCGAACTGGCGATCATTTTTCGCATCGCAAGACTTCGAGTGTCACAGATAACCTGGACAGGTCGGCTTACGACTTTCTACGTTTCCGGCGCCAAAAGGATTCTCGTTGCGCGTACGCGTCCATGCTAGATTAAATAACGTGCTCCAAAGTCCGTGGATGGCACCGTGTATATATACATATGTACATCTTATCGCATAGTTCAGTTGTCAAAAGGAACATATTCTCTACTTTGCATAACATGATCTATACTTGACCCATAATTAATTACCCTACACAGGATGTTATTTAAAGAGGCGTTGGTAATTCATCGAGAACACAAATACATAATCATTGATCAAATTATATAGTTCCTTCGCATTTAATATTTTGTAATTTACTGCACATGATTTCTGCAGACAAATATGTTGCTACCAATCCCGCTCATAAGATCTTTAAATAAATGCAATCAGTGGAATCTCCCTTTTTATCAAACGCGTCCTCCACACGCGGGCATTGTATTTAGTTAACAGTGTTGGAAGTTTGCCAGAACTTAAGACGGGGTCTAAATCAAATCTGTCCAACGGGTGATCCCCTGTCGGCGAGTGGCTCATTCGTACTACTGTCAAGCTCACGCTGGCACGTGTCAATTCTCGAGCCAAGAAAACTGACCGATTGAGTCAGTTTTACCCACCCTACACGAAAAGCTTTTACTGCTTCGATATTCTACATCCATAGGCGGCCATATGTCGACGGGGATGCCGATAGGCGGTCTAAAACCGGTGCCTGAGTCAGGAACGAAACTCTCATGGAAGTTTACCTTCTTGTTCCGGCTCAAGCTCCGACGATGTTTTTGCGCGGTGAACAAACATGTTTTTAGGGATACTGATGCTCGATCGATATATGCCGCGCGCGTGTGTGTGTAATAGTGGGTAGACTTTTTTTTTTAATAAGGAAAAACGACGCCCGAAGGCGCCGAGGAACATTACTCCAAATTCATTTCACGGCAGGGAATACCACGCCTACGAAATAACAAGAAATCATTGGTTCATCTTACGCTGACCACAAAGACGATGCAATGGTAATAGTTTTCCTGTTGGGTCTCGGTTAGCTTGAACGGCGCGAAGGCAGACACGCTGGAAACGCGACGATGAATAATACATTCCACTCCGCGGCCTGAAGAACGTTTATCCGATTGAATTGGAACGACAATCGATCGCTACTGAGAATTAGAAGAGGCTGCGAGAAATTTCGCCCAAGGATACCGTCCTCAGAGTTTTCGATGGCGACTTTTGTAGCTCGTCGTTTAAATCAAATAAAGTTCTGAACGTTCGATAAAAGAGATTCTTGGAAAGTGAAGATTTCAAAGATTCGACTGCATGGAAATGTAAAGATGAAAATATTTGGGAAATCAGGAATCGTACCATTTTGGAATCCTAAAATTCGAAGAGAAAATGACTTACGAGACTTACAATTAGTGAGTATATGAACTTTAAGTACGCGATACAACGTCGACACTTTTTTACGTGTTGGTAAAAAATAGTGGGACATTTCCTCGTGTTTTTCCCCCGAGGAATCATAGCACGAATTCCACGCGATCACTCTGGAACTCTTGGACGCGAATTAACCAAGTTACGCAGAATTCCACAGGAAAGCACATCGCTGCAGGCCTCACGCTCAAGGTTCCAAGGAAGTCTGTTCGCGCAGAGTTCTGGCAATCTCGTTGCAGATGAAAGATAACCGACAGCCAATCCGAGATGGCGGCTCATTTGAGGAATATTCAGCAGGTTCCGATAACGTGGCTTTGATCATTAAGGTTTACCAAGAAATCGTGCGATTTCGAACGTGATGGAAACATGTGTCATGCCTTTTCTTCGAAATGGTACCAACACGCGATGGAAAACTTTAAAAACGTTTACACAATGCAATTAACCAGATGGTCATTAAATCTGCTATCAACGATACGATTCAACTACCTTCGTAACGTACATTTTTAAAGAAATTCAGAATTTCTGTGATCCCATGCACAAGTAAAGTATTATACGCCTAAGAAAATCCTTCGGGATATTGCCACGCCAATGATGCTTACCGCGCCATTTGAATAATTCAAAAAGGTTCAATTCGGCCGGGAACAAAAGAAGAGGAAAAAGAAAATCGCGAAACCGCAAACAGCCGATCCCTCCTGGTCGGGCGAACAAGAGCAAGAACAGGACGAAAATCCAATTTTTACACAGAAATTTTTTCGCTAAGCCGAAAGGGTATCGGTTATAAATCACGGGATCTCGTGAATAAGATCGGTTAACCGGTTTATCGGGTGCGGGTGTACAAAGGAGCTCCTCCCTCCCAGCCTCAGACGATGATTCCCCTTTGAGCCGACACGGCGGTCTAATACAACGGATTAACGATCGAGGGAACATCGGTAACTCGTAATCACACAATCGTGAGTGACAGATCGCCTCCAGATTCCACGGGCCCGTGAGAACCGGACTTAAGGGGCACGTGGGAACTAGTGAGGTTAGGTGGCCCGCTTGGCAGGCACCAACAACGGAGCTACGATCGTGTTTGTTGCTAGATGTGTCTTCCATTAAACGGGATTCATCTCTGTAAATCATCCCGGGTAGCCCGTATTCGACTCACGTGATACGTACACCCACTTAACGTTCAGGGTGTAAACTTTCGACTGGGTCTCGCATGCCGGCGCATTTTCACCTTGGCTCGTGGCCGTCGCGTCGCTTAAAACCCGCCAGGCACGTACCAAGAACGTTGCGTGCATCTTACGAATGAAAAGAACCGGAGAACGGCAAATGTCACGGTACAACGGGGGAACAGGGTGATCCTTCGCGAAATAAAAGAGGCGAAAAAAATGGGTCGTTGAGGTGAATAAGGCTTCCTCGGGTTGATAGATCGTTATTCAATATGACCGGTGCGCAGAAGGCGGAGAGAACAGTAAAAAAAAGACTCGCTTAGGAATCGTTGAATCCGTGGAGAATGCTCGCGGATGCGAGTGTGTAAGTGGTACAAAATGCGGCGAGCGTCGCGATACAAGCGGGCGACAAAAAGAATTAAAAGACGACGAAAAAAGACGACACACGGGGGTAAAAGGGGCGAGGAGAAAGAAAGAGAGAATGGAGTGTGTGGTTGGTTCACACGATCCAATCGTATCGAGAGTTCTCGTCTTGCTTTCGATATTTCCCCCGCACTCTCACACGCGTGCAACTCTGGCCGATTGGGGCGAGGTATATATACAATAGTTTTTTCTCCTCGCTATGACTTGTTACAGATACACGACATTGCAGCAGGGAAACGGAAGGCCAATGTTCGTTTTTTTCTGAATTCAATCGGACGACCGGTAAATTGCTGACGGAAGGAGTAAAAACGTTCCGTTTGAGTCGCGTGTAGAAGTGTATATAAAAGAAACCGGACCATACGTGAGAATTTCGTTTCTAGTATGGTTAAGTATGTAAATACGCTTGATTCTTATAAAGATGTTGCTTAAATGAAGAAGCTACATACTTGTATGCCGACCTCGAAGAAAACGATGTCCATAATAATCAAATCAAACACACATCCTTCGAATACTTTGTACTCCATTCGACACTGATACTCCCTATCACAGTCATTCCAAAATTTGTATGCTCACGATTGCTTCGAATTTCGTCAAAGAGTAAGATGCCCAGACACAAGTCTCACAAATTCGTATAAGTAAAAAAGTAAACTATTCTCTAATAAAATTCCGCGGTTATGAAACGCTGACGGCCCGACGTTTCGACACGAAACAAACTATCCAAAACACGCACAAATCTGACACGTACACAGCGGAGGCATTGTCAGGCTAATGTAACGGTCTAGTTACCAACGTCAACAAACCGCACGATATCGATCTTTTATGCGTGGGCTCCTACGCTAGAAGCACGAGCCTTCCAGGAAATTGAAAGAAGTTTAATCTTCCGCAGGAGGCAGCACAAAGTTTCACTTACTGGCGAACGGTACGTAAACATTGCACGCACTGTGTTCAACTGGACTTCCGCCATCTTTGATTTCCCTACAAAATTCACTAGCTTCGAAACTAAGGTCGTTTTTCATTTAAAAAGTTGGTCTAAAACAGTGGATCGATGACGGTACGACATGGGCCGTAATTTATTGCTAGTTTACATTTCATTGTGCCAACAATGTTTTGGCTGCCACATTGGACATGCACAGGTGGCGTAATAAATCGAAACGATGATGCATTAAACCGGCTTACGCGTTACGGAGACCGAAGGATTTTGGGCTTCCAACGATCATAATTCATGCTATGCTTTTACCAGACGAATTCTGTATTCAACGTTTCGTCCAGCTATGCGTGGAGTAAATGGAAAAACATGTGTGCGTGATACGCGTATTTACAACCGGTTGCAGTATTCTCATAACGCCATAAATTGCACTATATCGTGTCATATATTTCCAAAAATTTGGTTATCGTATCGGTGTCATTAAATATTTGCAGAGGCATTTTGAAAGTTATCCCAAGTGAAGCGGTCCTTGCTCGGGCGGTTCACTTCGATCGGTTAGGGTTAGAGAGAGAGGAAGCAGAGGCCGCCGCAACCTCGGCCACTTGTTACATGTTAAACTACTTGAGTAAACGAGGCCTATTTTTCACGTCCATCTGCCGGTAACGCCGCACGTTTCGCAATCTTTCGTTCATTCACCAAATTCAGGCACAGCGTCGAGCGTCGCGTGGAGAAATGAAAGCCTTGAGGAACAGCCCGATCATGATCATTTCTGACCAATGTTTGCACGGGGATTATTCATTCACCGACTTCGAACGTGTTTGCCCCACTCGTGTTACAACGTCACGCGGCGCGTCTCAAGTTTGGATACTCCGTGTGACGCGGAGAATGGTCACACGTAATCGTGCGCTCTTTTTTATCGATCGAAATCGCACGGTGCGAAGTGTAAATTATGCGCGCGCCGCTGCCAATTTCTCCAGTCCGCAAGCGATGCAACGATAGAATCGCCTACATAATCAATGACCATCAATATCGCAGACAGAATTAAAACCCACGGTTTGCATTGTTTCATTTGGTTACAATGTAGCTCGGTACTCGACATGACCGTCCGTGAATATCGGTTCAGAGTCATGCATTCCAGCCACGGCATCGTTGAATACGAGACGCGACGTTCGCAATTTCTCCAACCGCGTCTGCCGACAGGCGACGCTCTCACGTATAATACGCCCGAGTCAATTTCTCCCGGCACTTAAAACGAAATTAATGCATTCTTTCCAGACTCGACCACACGCGTTCCACTCGCCCGTATCTGCATACAATGACAAACGGTTGTGACTGTCGGCGTCATTGTCGTCTCGTCTCGTAATTAGATTCATCCTAGCCTTACAAGTGTATTTACTTGTCATCTTCCTTACATGCTTGCTCGTCTTTACGAGCGTTCTGTGTCGATGCACTGTCTGTCCCTTGCCTAACGGATACATGTATGGATGTAATGCGCATATAATGGGACGTGTCGTTCATATGATTTCAGTGCGCTCTCTATTATAACCTTGTTGGTTCTTTACGCTCGAATTAGTGCAATGCTAGATACACATATACATAATATCGTCGTCGTCGTTCCAACAGACGTGAACGCCCGATTTCTCTCGGGGACAAGTCATCGATGGCAAAGAAACTGGAAAGTATGTTGTCGGTCTGAATCTCGGTTTACAAATGAAATAAAGGTACCTGCATACGTCATCGTTGATTCAAATTATCCGCGATTTTTTGCGCGATGCAATGTCGATGCGCGAGAATCTGGTTGTATCAGCGAGAGCAAAATCTCGCGCGTGTTAACGGACGGTCCCGTGCGTGTACAGACCGACGTGCATGCCGCACATACGTAACGAAGAATCTCGTTTCGTTGCGTCTGGTGACCTTGGGAGCATGCGCTCTGTGAAAGAGTAAAACCGACAAATAAACGTCTCCGTAATTTTAGATTCACGAAGTATGAACGAGCTGTCGGCCCTCGTGTCACCTCTCCACGCCGTTCCTCGCTTTTTGGGACCCCTTTTAGAACACGAACATTTTTCGTCCTTTACACACTTATGGATCTGCATAATACTGTCCAATAAACACCGTCCACAGATATAGAATAAAAGAAACAAATGATTCACACTAATATGGAATAGTTAGTCTGAATCAGCGCCTCTCTATTGGTCGTACGCCCGAATGCATAACTGTCGTTTACGCAGGCCGCGTGCAAATTAAACCCGGACTGCTGCTTGTCAATTTATTAGCGAGGATGAGTGATGCGAATCACTGATGGACCGAGCGATATAGCAGCGTCATCGCGTGTCATCATATGTCACAACAACGCGCTGCCAGTAAACAGGCTGGCTCGTCCCCACAAATTGCAATTCCCATTATCTTGCCCGCTGAGCAATGCAAGAATCGCAAACGTTACAATGCCGCATTGTCGCACGATGGTTAATGGCCCGTTGCTACGATCGAAGCTGTTTAAACTTGACTCGCCCCGAGCTGTTTTAAATTTATTCGAAGCTCGGTTACTAATGTTAATTGCAGGCCGGATAATTTATTGGCGATCGCGTCTCGGCAATAGCATTGGCCGGCCAATGGCAATTACGAAAAGCGCTAATATGCCAAAACTGGATCGATATGGTAGAATATATTAAGCGCAAACCACACCTATAAACAGCGCTCGACAAGTACGCGCAACTATTAGGGTATTTCGTGTATCCTGCCGTGCCCCGTCCGGACAAAATGATTCAATCATCGATCAGATAGCATTATACGTATGCACGCGTATTAATGACCGGTTAGTGGTATGTACATATACGCAAGCCAATCTCACTTTCATCGACACAACTTGCGTAATACTATTTACACTAGATTATCCATCATGCATGCCGATCTGGCTGGAGTAACCTTTTAACGCGAAGCAAGCAAAAACGCGAAACTTTTCAGTTCGTTAGTTTTACAAAGGTGAACTCGAAACCTCGAACGATAAACGCATTATTCTCGATGGTAACGCGTTCCTTTACGGTCGATTAGTTGGAACTTTTAACTCCAGTCGCGCTCATTACGTGGACCTCTATTCGGCACAAAAAATTACCGACACGACATGGACAATCGGTTGGTATTTTTTTTACCGACGCTTTTACAGAACATCGGGGAAACTCGACTGAGATGCACGATAGAGAGTGAAAGAGTGAGGAACGGGGGGAAAATGACGTGCATAAGAAGCCCGTCCCAGAACGACTTGTCGATGGTATAGCTTCTCGTTGAACGCGATTACCGAAGCGATGGGAAATACAGTGGAAAAAACGCGAGTAGCTCGCGCGTGCGACGAGGACAGCGCGCAAAAAGTAGAAGAGGAACGAAGAAACTATCGTGGAGGTGGTGGTAAGTCGTTTTGTGTCTGCAGCCCGTCTAAATATACGCGGTCCTCTCAGCGATGCAGCCTTTCTCGCGCGAGAGCGCAAAGGTGGGGGGAAGAGGGCTGTGTAGAAGCAGCAACGACTATCTTGGCAGTTAGAGAAATCTCTCTGGGCGATGGAATAGCGAAAATCACCGACAGAAACGCGTAACAAGCAAGGGGATTTGCAACGGCAACCAAATAAAAGTATCCAAATGAGCATAGAGAATTGTGCTACGTTGTTTAATTGTCCAGTTAGGAATCAAACACAGCGGTTTCCTCGCTTAGAAGGTTGCGTGGTGTACGGATCGCGGGGACGGCGGATTTCTTAAAATAAACAAGCGCGAGATATCGTGTTTCCGAAGTATTCGGGCAAGTCAAAACAACGCGCGACACTTGTGTTTACCATATCGTTGCACTCTTGCAAATAACCTCCCTTTCGATGGCAAACACACTTCGCTTGAGAATTCGCGCTTGTATATACTCAAACGCGAGCGTTCTGCAAGTCAGTCTCAGAAAATTCGCGGGACGTAACATTTGAACAAATAAATCGCATTTGCAATTCCTAAATAATTTTGCCAGCCACGAGCCTATAAAACTTGTTGATACCGCGATAATTTCAAGCGGCGCTTTGACTCGACCGAGTTATTTTGGATTATTCGAAAAGCAAACTGTTCCTTGGACAGCAGTAACAGTTGCACGGAATCACGAGTTTCGCCGGGGCGTCGTTTCTTTTATTTCTATACTTCTTCAAAGCGTTCACGTGCCGTTGCCGAATGCAAAGAGAGACCTATTCATAAATCGAGAGGCACGTCCCGACAAAACACACGTGACCCGACGTATGATCCTTTGAGGTGTGCTGAGTCTCGCGCATTCCTCCCTATATAAATTCTTCGAGTCGAGCCAAGCGAATATAGATGTCTATATATTTGTCACGCGATTAACCGTACCCGCAACGACGTGGAGTAGCGTGATTAACATCGGCTACCACGTGAGCCCTGATACGCGCTACGGAGAAAGGCAAACGGATCCGTTGAAAGTGCAAGAGTCCGTCGCGTTCGTTGCGTTTCCTATCTCGTGCATTAAATTGTACCCCACCGTGCCATTTTTATGCAAGCTTGTGTGCTTTTTAAATTACTCATAGCTGTAATTTAAGCGCACCGGTAGAAAACGCGCATAATTAATCGGGTAAGAAAACGAACACGCGTTCATATTCACGATTTTATTCATTCAGACAAATGTCTGGAAATAGACATGAATTTTGCTGATTAATAATACAAGTGTTGCTATCTGAATTTCATTGATAAAATCTACCAACTGATTGGAGTCGCCTTTAAGAAATCAAAACAGAGAGAACGATAGTATCTAAAAGAATGATTATGTAATCGGTGTCAACAATGAAATATTCCGTGTCTGTAGTGTTCCCTATCTATTAGGAAATGTCCAAGCATATTCGTACAGTTATATCACAGCTGAGCGATAACGATCTTTCTAGCGACTGTTCGTAATTCGAAGAAATCCGTGGGAATATGAATTTGAAAATTCAAAGGAACATGATTTACGCTCCCGCCGGGAACAAAAATAAATCCCGCAACACCAACCATCGTGTTCCAATCGTCGCGTTCAACGAAAACAGAGAGAGAGAGAGAGAGAGAGAGAGAGATGTTGAACGTTAAACATGAACCATTCTAGAATGCGTGGTACACGTCACATCGACAAAAATGAAATACGGCACCCAGAATAATCGCGGGGCAAAATACTCAATTATATACAGTCATAATTATATACCGTCTCAATATGCAGAGAGAGAGAGACAGAGAAAGAATACGGTGGTAGACATCGCGTGTGCCTGTGTGTTGTAATGCGAGAAAACGGTCACATTTGCCGGTCAAGTGATTTCGAGAATTAAAAATACGTCCGAGCTTTCGTAAGGAGGTCGATATATCAAGGACGAGCCGTGCCCTGTTTATTCGACCCCGCTCTATTATTGGATTCGAACTCGTCCGGCAATGGGATCGAAACGGACCTAATAGAATTTACATGCATCTAAACCGCCACCGACTTGCGTGCGCGCCATGGGGAACGTCACAGTGGTGGAAAGATTAGCCGCTCAGGGCGCGCTGGACCGAAGAGAAATAGCCTCCTTGCAAATAACGTTTGATGCAACTAATTGAAAATTACATTACAGCTTACCCCGTGTTCTGTTTGCTAAACACGCTTCATACTCTATACAGTAATGTCAGGTAACGATACGTTGCGAGATATTGCTCCGAAATCATCAGGCCACGTAGGGATGCATATAAGTTTGTCTAAATAAATTGCGATACGTATGTGGCTTTAAAGAGTTTGTTCAAAACACAAACAGGGAAATTTTGTATCGATGGCAGTTCAGGTTCATGTTGATATAGGCCAATGGAAGACCTACACACTGGTGTCAATGTTAACACTGGCAACACCTGTAACCTATGCGAGTCTTACAAATAAAAAGCTTGCTAATCAAAATATCCTTTAGTTATTCTTTCAAGTTTCACTGGTGAACGTCACGCAGCGTATGGCATATCAATTCGCAAGTGTCGCGACGTAAATGCTTCATAAATCACCGTCGGTATGGAATTGCAACGCGTGCACACAAACGCGATCGATTCGTCAATCGATATCGATTAAATCGCGGCGAACGGCACACAGCAGGTACGATTACCGCTAGAATACCGAACGGTCGATTTCTCCATTAAAACGATAATTGGACGTTACGCGACCTCCTCCCCTCGGGACACAGGTGGCAAGGACTTGCGACGCGTCTCGGCTCGGCACGGACGAATAATTGAAATAAACGAGCAAACACGCACGAGATTTATCTCGAATTCATTTCGCTTCTGCCGACATGGCGTGCTCTCTCGTCGTACGAAATAAAAAGCTCTACGGTGAAGGGACTATTACCCGAGACGCTTGACATGCGAGAGCGTGGCCAACGCGACGAAGCATCGTTATACCACTTTTCCACCACCGCAAACGACGCGCTCTCTTCCCCGTACAAGGGCAAACTACTCGCTTTACTAAGGTGGTAGGCCTTGGTGTTACCGCGGGTCGACGAATAGCGGGGCGCGGGCTAAGCATTGGCGCAAAAAATCCCAAAACTGTGGAACTTAAAAATATGCGTCACTAAACTTCTTTGAAGGGGTATTTCTGTTTTTATGTCATTTTTTGGCTTTTTGGCAAACACTTGTCTTCAAACCAGAAGACTGATTTGTATTAGCCTTTTGCACATGTGGTTACTAATATATTAACTACGCGTCACTCAAGAAGGTATAGAATCTTGTAAAAACATGTCACGGTGACTGACACGATTCCGGCCTTTATAGTGGACCCAAACAAATAAACCAGGTGTCATTTTCTTCAATATTTCTTATGCGATATTTTCTTATGTGTAGGATACGTAGAGAAATTGATTTTTTCTAAGTTCAAAACACAAATACCCCCTTAATGCACGTCGGGTAACGTTGTCTCCGTGGCAACGAATCGCGGTGAGCGCAGACGCGTACAAGAGGACTGAAGGGAAGAAGAGACACGAGGATTCTGTTGCAAGTATATACATTTAATTCGTTTACCGAGATCCTAAACAACCATTAACAAATTCCGTGCGGACAAGGAGGACAACAAAAGTGCCGACCGATATACCTATAGAGCCCATGTTCAATTTGTTAAGCAAGCGTTGCTACGTGTCATTTCTCGTTTCGTGACGTTCGCAAGAAACTACATAATTGAAACAGTTCGGTTTACGTGACATACGGCACGTCTACCAATTCCTGTGTGCACACTACTAGTACAATATGTGTAGTCCTTTTTTTGGCCGTTCCAAGAAAAAGTGAAGCTCGTCGTATTTAGAAAAGTGTAAAGCACACGGATAAGTTTTAAAGATGAAATAATGTACATAGGAGAAGTATTCTCCCGGAAGTCGTTTACATAGTCGGTAGGGACAACCGGCCACGCCGAACACGTTTCCTTTGTGGACGTACGCGACCGTACGCGGGGTTTTCAAGGTGACCTTCGTTTCCTTTTCCTTCACGGAATGCCAGATATTTTTTGCGTCTCTCGAGTGCAATAACAGTTGTCGGGACGAGCTCGACGATCTATATAGCGCGCGAGTTTGTTATCAAGGCTGCGCCAGAAGCTCGTAAATCGATTTGCGAATTAACGACCACCGGCGGTAATGACACATAATGCTGATATTTTCGAGCGCTGTATCAAATACGAACGTCCATGTCCGCCTAACGATCCTACGAACGTAACACCTACTTCCGGTGCTCGACGGTAACGACGAACACGCGCACTTAACGTTTCAATATCTTTGCCGAATCGAAAAGGAAACAATAAAGGAGAACAGAAATAATCCCTGCCAACTAAGATCGCAGTGTCCATTGCGTACACACATAAGACCTAACCCTTCCACACTGATCACTCGCACCGCCTTAATTATCCATTTCTCCAGTTTATTTGGTCCCGATAAATTCTCGATCAACAACCCTCGCCAGCGCCCCGGGCGGTATTCAGGTAGGTCTTACTCTCGACGGCCGGCAAGCTTCTCTCTTTCTCCACGATCCTGTCGCGTATCTGAAATGCTCGTGTGAGGTCGCGGCGGGCGTATTAAGCCGCGTCGTGCATGAAACCCGCCGTCCAGCGTCGCCAAGCCGGCAATAAAGACTAATTGAGATTAGCGCCGACCGTGCTATGTTAAGCAGGTGGTCACGGGGGAAAAAAGGGGAAAGCGAGACCTCGCGAGAATGAAGGTGGAAGTTGGAGTTTATACACGTTGCACATATTAACGTATACCTGTATAATATCCCTATCATTAAATCGAAAGAAAGTTATTTCTCTACCGCTACCTAAGGGTTTCAAAACGGGCTGCGAGAAGAAGAAAAACTGACCATCACTTTCCATGCACAGAGACAAGGCCTGTCTAGTATTTCCCTCGCTGTCCGATAATCCTATTTAACAGTTTGCATTACCAACCAGTTGCCGCCAGCAATTCGTCACCTCGTACACTATGTATACATACATAAAGGAACTTAAAACTGTGAAAATTCAGCAGTGCAAATGCCCTGCGATCCTAAAACGGATGGTGTTCCATAAAGAAACTCTCAGGGTCAACAGGTAGGCTTGTGTACTTATGGCCACCAGAAATGAATCAAGGTAGGTCGGAAGAAGGTATATGTATACGTATATAAAAGAAATGTTTTGTACCAGCAGTTTCTGTTGGTCCGGGGATTTTCCCTTGTATTCCACAGCATTTAAGATCTATTACCGACAGCAGCGTTTACGGCCAATCCAGTTTTACTTCCTCCTCTCCTGAACGACTAACAGCGAACTTCCAAGATATTAGACGTTCTTTCCACCCATGTGTACGGTCGCAATTACATTGTACTGTTAGCTTAAACGCATCGAAGATTTTAAGGAAACTCAACGTAAGGGCAACGCTGTTTACGGTCGAAGCATCCCGGACAATTTTTTCTTCTACGATTCAAGCGATCTAAAGGGAGAGAATTTCAGGGAAGACAATTATGTTTATTACCATGGGCATAGAAATACATTATATAAACAATTTTCGCATGAGTGGAGGCATGGCGAAAATTTTCAGATTTCCTTTACCTCTTTTTATACATAATCCGATAGAAATTCTTAGGACGAGTTCAACGAGTTCGCTGCAGAAAATACTTAAAATTTGATGAATATCGATTACCTATACGTATTAACCACTTAAATACACCTGTTCAACAAATCTACCGACTAATTTATCTAAATAATCGCAACAATAATATATTGTCGTATCTAAAGGGTTTAACACGTGTCTCGCGCAAGGTAAGGCATATTTTATCCTCCTCTCTTCTTCGTTTATTAACAAGAAATTCTGCAGAGAATTTCTTAAGCCGGATTTCCATGAATCTCCAATGGCCTCAGATACAACTGGCAGCGATCGGTTAATTTGCTACCGCGACGGGAGATATCGTTGCTCCCGTTTTTATTGTTACACGATAACCGAATAAAGTGGTGCAGTGTGATGTCATTGGCGATAAAGCGGTATCTAAATAAGAGGCACTCGATGACGCTACTCGCCGGCCGCGTCCTCTGCAATAAAATCCGTTTTTCGCGTTCCATTTAGTTGCCACGCGGTGAAATACGGTTTTCGCGGTGGCGGATTCTATCCGGCCACGGTGCAACACGCTAGATAAGGCGGTAGCCGGTGGAAACAGGTACGAAACGAGAGTAAGAGAGCCTATCTACGGATACGAAAGAGCGGCGAAGAGGACAGAAGGAGATACTACGGACGATACTGGACACTGCTAGATCCTTATAAAGAAGAAGAACGAGCCACTTAGATCTCTCTTTGCGACGATCCATGGTTTAACGCGACCGGATACATAGCGAGTTTTATGTCGTAGATGGCGTTAAGCCGCGTGCAGAACGGGCGAATGAGAAATAGGACAACTCTGTTCGTTATTCTTTCATGAACTATGTTTGAGGTAAAAATTTGTGGAGTTTTTAAAATGTTATTTTAAGTGGCAATTTTTTTCTTAGCTTGAACGTTCATTTAAGACAACGATTTTGTGGTGCATTTCTTATTATGAAAAAATTAATGTCGATATTAAATCTAGAGAGAAATATTTTCTTTATTCGCCATCGATACCGTTTGTTTCTTTATCGATAATAATTAATATCGATTAATAATTTTCTTTAACGATCAAATTCAGTTACTGCCTACTGTAGTACACGCGGTCAAAAGGAAGAGTACTAAAGACCAAATAAGCACAACTGCAAACACGTTAATTTACAGTAGATCCAAAATCGAAAATACGAGATCGAATTAAAGGATGCACGTCGGCTTATTAAGAATTAGCGCCACGTCCTCGCCGATCGACCTTGTTCTACGTATTCTTGTCGAAGACTCGAGATACGCTTTACAATCGAAACTATAAAAACATTGCGCAATTATGCGACAAACAGGACGTAATAACAAATAGAATTCCGCAATCGTGCGTACTGTTTCCATTGGTGTCTTCGTAAATCAATAAAGCCTATAAAGAATCTTGCGAAGCCTCGGGGAGTATGTGCGGCTAATACCATTCGTCTTATCGTAATACGAAAGTAAAATCAAATAGTTTGTGCCGGTGGTATTGTCGAACTAATTTTAAGTGAAAAACATCGTATCAGTTTCGAGCCTGTTTCTCGATGGTTATCAATATACAGAGCGCGAGATCTAGATACTCGAGACGTCCAACAAGAATTACATTAAAATGTGCTTAAAATTGTCACTTTATGTTTCAACGTGCCCTAAATAGAATATTTACCGACAGATTATGTAGACATCGGTCTCCTAACTAATTTCTGATAGTTTTTAAAAGACCTTTCCACGAACAACGATTTCCAATAGAGTGTCGCAGACTTTCTAGTAAAGGATCAGAATGCTAACATTTGTCCCCGTTTCAATTGGATCCGAAACTTAACATATTGTACGTACGCAAGCGTTTAAATTTCCTTTGAGTTTAGACAGGCTTTCAGGTTTTTTCATACATGGTTCGTTCGTGGAACAATGTCTACCATTCTGCCAATCAATCTTGGCGCAACGCAACGCAACGATTGATAGATAGCATCTGGAATTTCATTTGCAACGGATCATTTGCTCCGTCGATTGATAAACAGTTACGTAAAAACAATTGTTTATTATATGCGTACACAACGGGGGAACTTGTACCATTAAACATTTGTCCTGCAGTGGCGTTACGATAGAAATAGTAGTAACACAAATTGAACGGCATGCCACGTATTGAAATGAGGACAAAGATGGGATTGAAAATTATTTGATACAGAAAATGGTTGATTCGTGTCTAGTCTAATTGCTAATTATTGGGTTGGCAAGAAAGTAATTTCGGTTTGCACAAATGGATAGCGTTACGTTTGTTTTGTTATTCTTCTGTCAATGTTATAATTTTGTTCTTTTGAGATTTGGCAGTTGACACATTTAGGTTACTATAGAAACAAATTCCGTGTAATTTTGTTTACAGCTGTTAGTTTACGGTCAATTTTAACATGGAGTGCAAAAATGAACATTTTCGATATTTTCCTTCTTTATTTTCATAAAGGCAGGAAAGCGGCTGAGGCTCACAAAGAGATATGTGAAGCTTATGGTGTTGATTGCTTAACAGAACGCACGCATCAGAATTGGTTTAAAACATTTCGTTCTGGAGATTTTTCACTTAAAGGTGGCCAACATTCTGGTCGACCTTCTTAAGTTGATAATGACAAAATGCAGGTTATAACTATTGTAAATCGAATCATCGAAAAAATTGAGCTTTATTTCACACTTAAAAACCGAAATTACTTTCTTGCCAACCCAATAGTAATTACAGAAATAAAAAACATTTGTCGGAAGTATATCCAGATAGAATATGCGTTATTCGACCACTTTGATGTATTTAGAACAAGACCAATTCAATTATGATCAAAGAGTCGATAAAAGAAGATTCTACCAGAGAAAGTGAAACATTCTGCACATGCATTTGTTCTTCATGAACCAGCGGTACGTCACGAAGAATTTTCCTACCCATACCGTTCGCGATTACAAGTCTAACTACTCTTTCCCTTTCTTACGGATTTCGGGTCAGCGTATAGTTCAGAAGTTGTTCAACTCGCACGTAAACCGTTCTTCGGTATGTGGGTGCAGTTAAACGGGTTATCGGTTGTTCAGATATACGTGCAATCTGAACGATGCGACGGAAAAGAAAATTACTACAGCGCAGCCGCGGCACGGCGCAACAAGTCGTTCCAAACGGCGACGCAAAAATGTCAACACGACTGCCACGGGGTGTATCATTGCGCTAAGTATGTTTACAGATCGTACATCCTATCCGACTTGACAAATAACGCCGGGATGACCCACGAGTGATGCGCACACTTTTACAACGAGCGACAGCGAAGCTTTTCTGCCATACCTGTTTCGTTCGACTCGTGTTAGTGTGTCTGACGGCGAGAAGAAACCAGCGAAGAAATATATACATACGTAGGTAGAAGATTCGATTTAACGCGCATACGGGACGCGCAATAACGCGAATTCAACGGGGCGCATGCGCCACGAATTTTTGCCGCGAATTTTTGCCGCGAACGCGCGCCATGTATTCCCTTTCTATATATTGGGAAAAAGTTGCTCCTGTTTAATCGAACGACTAATTAGGCAGCTGATTGGGCTAACTCTATGAAACATTGTTCTATGAAACTCTTTCACTCTTTTCTTTTTTGTCGCTGGTTTTTCGGTGTTCCCCCATTAAACTGATTACTAAAGTCTGAATTCGATACCGCGTTGTAACTCGATCTTTATTAAAGGTAAGTATTACGCTACGTAATCTAGAAGCAACTGTAATTAATCCCTAGCTATACAACCGCATTTCCTCGCTCGAAACATTTTTGCTCCAATTGTTTAGCGTCGTACTGTATTTTGTAACGCAACGGATTACGATCAACCCGAATGAAACCCTTTTCGTCTCTGATCCAAGCCAGTTCTGTGGAATCAGGATATAGCAAGGAAAGCAATATGAAGCGTTTAATAAAATTGAGGTGGCGTTTTGAAGAACTCACTAATATGTTATTGCAAAGATACACCAATAAAAGATAGGCAAAAAGATAGACAGTCGCGGACAGAAATAGTACGTTAAAGTTCGTAAAACTAAAATGCACGAAACGACGCGACACGCCACGAGCGAATACATACGCGGCGGCGCCGATTCGAAGTAGACAATCGAACGGCGTTCGATTCCCGCCTTTTTCACGTGGCTCTCTCGTTACGTAAATGCGGGACACCGATCGGGAGTCACGGCGAGGCGAAACCCGGTATTTTCGAGCGTTCTCTAACCTTTAAAGGAAAAGAAACTGCCCGTATTCTGACGAAATCACGACAAGCAAAGCATCGGTGGTCCGTGGTACACAGCGATATGCACGGGTTACCGACATCGAGATATCTTTACAACCCTCTTAAGCCCCGGCCAAGCTAAACGAACGGAAAGCAATCTATGTCGTAATGCGTGAAAAGACGCAGCCGCGTGTACAGTGGTAAAAACGAACGAAGTTGAAATGAAATAACTGAAATGGCGACTTACCGGCGGCGCGATGAGGCCTCCTCGCCCAATCCTCCTCGATCAGGGGTGCAACTCTGCGTGCACGGACAGTCAAGGGACAAGAAACGACCACGAGCAAGATTGACAGCAGACTACCGTGGAAATGCATTTTCGGCAAGTTGAAAATAAAAAATCCGTCCACTCGTCGCGGTGTCTTTTCGTGGTTTCTTCCTTTCTTCGTCGCGTTCGCGTATCACCGAATTGCTGTCTCGTTCCGCTGGCACTCGCGCACGATGCTTAACGCATATAGCGCGTTTTCATCCGTCTCTTTTCAACCACCGGGTACAATTCTCCCTCTCCCTCGTATTTTCTATTTCTATCTCTTTTTCACTATGCTAGCTGCTCCGCGACTGTCCGTCTCGTTCTATCCTTGCCTGCACGCGTACGTTCCCCCTCTCTCTGTTCTACGGAGCCGCGGCACTGGTCTATTAACGACCGATCACTGCACAAAACTTTCTGCACTCTCTTACGGCCACTGCGTGTTGTCTCACACAACCTTCTTATTCTTTACCCGGCCCTATACCATGTGGACACACCGACGATGACATAAAGTGATCATCCACGGAACAATAACAATAACGATAATGGCACACAATGGTTATAAGATCGCGACAACGACGACGATCGTCGGGTGATGACGGAAAGACGACCACAACGATAGTTACAACGCGTGGTATACTGGCTTTCGCGAACGTGTATACGATAATGATTGGAAACAATCAGCGACGGGCCCGAAGAGGTAAGAGTGCCTAGCCGCAATATTTACTGCAAGATAACGCGGCGAGGTATCATGCACCGTACGAGACACGTTGAACGAGCGCATCCATCGGCTGAACAGGCTAAAGGTGCTTCGCAGCTTCGTTATTTTTTCTCTTTCTCTGTTTTCCTCGTCACTGATCTACACGAGAGGGATCTGTCGTCTATTTATTTTATTTGCTTCCTCGCTCTTGTTCCTTATTTATATTCGTTTACTTTTTTTTTTTTTTTTTACGCTGTCGCTTCTTCTTTCTTTCTTTTGCCAAGTTGTTGTACAATGTTCCTACGACTTTTACCTCGTTGCCATGTCTCCCCCGTCGCACTTCTTTACCGTTCACGTCGTCGTCGCGCGTACCGTGTTACTGCGCGCGCGTTTTATAAGGCGGTACACAACGAGCGACGAGTTTCGAGACACGAGAGGGACACGAAAGAGCGAGGCGACCCACGAGCTGTGCCGTGCTTGGCACTCCTCTTCTTTCTCTCTCTATTTCTTCTTCTTCCTTCTGTCTCGGTTTTAACCGGCGCACTCTCCTTCCTCACGCACCTCCACACCTCACTACTCTTTATCTACGAGCCGCGCATACGCATTCATATATGTACACACATATGCATGCACACAAGTTGTCCTTTTCCTCCCAGTGCAATAATGCCGGTATGCGCATCTGACACGACCACGATCAGAGGTTACCGCTAGATTTTCGTACCAATTCGTGGCGAACCCAATATGCATGCAAACACCGAAAACACTCCCTTCTGCCGGCAGAGCAGTCTATCGATGACTGTTCCTGATCGTCTTTGACACCGATAAGACTCGCTCAGAATAATATGTACGCCTGTCGTTTCTCCCGTTCCGTTCGCCGGGTACACCGTTGTATCGAACTGTGATCATCGACACAAAATCACGCAGAGCGTGACCGATGCACCGTAAAAAAAACGTGCACGCGTCCGAAAGTATCGCCGTGCGTGTATTATAAAGGTCGCGGTTTCCAACGAACGACGTTGACACTGAAATCCCTGTTTTTATTCCTCACCCGTTTATATCTCGCTCTGTTCACCGGCCTCTTTCCACGCGAACCAACAGACCAGCGTGCGTCTGACACGGTCGGCGCGTGACTGCCGTGACTGACTAGCCGATCGTGAGTGACTGACTGACTGGTGGGAAGCTGTTACTCGACTTGCTCTCTACGCCCGAGCCGCCACTGAATCCGATGTATCTGATCATCGGCACCGTCTATCTCTCTCACTCACTTCTCCGGCTGGCTTGCTCGAAAAAGCTTGCGCTTTAGCGCTTGCGCCACGACGAATCGCTTTTTCGCTTTCGTATATACGGCTCGCGTACACGCGCCACGTCCACCGACACGTAGGTGTATACACGTATACAAATTGCGCGTGCACGTATACGTGTGCTTATTCTCGCCGTGAGTCTGTACGTGCACGACTCTGTCCTATACACACCGAAAGACAGGACACGGCTTTGCCCGCGGAAGCGTCGCTCTGTCTGGCGCTTGCACTCGGTATTACCGGCTCGTCTCCTCTTTTCTTATAATAGTTTTCAACCACGTGCCGTACACACCGTGATCTTCGATAGAAAATGTATAATATCTGCGAAATGTCACAGCATATCTTTCCCTCTTTCATTCAATTTTTATTCGCGTGATAAGCAGAACGAGTGATAATATGTATTTATACAGTCCATCGACCGGTTGTACTATGTACGCCGATTTCGGCGACGATTGCTCGCGATAATCGCGCCGCGTTATCTATCGATGAACAGAACAGGCGATCTTATCGGCTCCTTTCTCCCTTTTGTCCTCGAAATCTATCGCTCGATTACGGGAATATCGTGCGATTCTTCGTAAAAACCGGCTACTCGCGCCATGACTCCGCTCACTTGCCCCCCGTCGCTGTCTGTCGTCGCGGATTCAACGAACGCGTCGTGCATTTCATATTTTTCCGTGTACGCAGAATAATCGCGGGATTCTCTTACTGGGGATGGTAACGGTGGAAAAAAATCGTATACCACAGTTATCTGTGATTCCGTGGCGCAGAGGTTTACAATAGCACCCTGATATCTCCACTCTCCGTCGAAACACGGCTAGAGCACAGGCACGTTGCGCCGATGTAGCCAACGATGACAACTGTGCGCAGGCCGGTCGAGTCCGACGCTTTTATGGGGATAGCCGACCACGCTGCCGCGGCGGGACCCGTGCTGCTCGCACCTACGTGTGTGCGTACGCGTTTATATACTCGATGTACCGCGTTCATGAAAGTGCACGTGAGCTCAAACACTCTTTACGTATCTATGCATATGCACGTACACTACACCGGTGCTCGAGTAAAGTATATAACGTTCGCGTGTTCCCAGTTCTAACTTCTCTTCTCTGTGAAATTTCGCGAATCAACCGATGCATACGTGTATCGTACGCTGTGTGCCTACATGCATACGTATGCGTACCATAGAAGAAATGATAGAGGAAGAGAGAGAGAAAACAGGGGTTAAAACGAGGGAACTCGTGTCGTCCACTCATGTGATACCTCGACCGCGGTGGGTGTCACGAATGACTGTGCTCTGTTCGAGAGGTGTGCGAGTGTACGCCACGCGTGTGGGTGCTCCCCCCACTAAGCGACCACCACCACTGTCGCGATTCCCTCCACCTCGCGCACGCCCGGCATCAGCACCACCGCGGACCCGCGCGCAACGCAGGACGCAGCGAACACACCGGTATCGGAGAGTGGCAAGCATGAAACGTATGGATGAAACTCCTTGTCACTCCATCCTTTTATCAATCACTTCCAAGCTTTCACGATTATACGGAAAGCATTTCTGCTTGCCGCATCTCTGTGCTGACTTATACATATTTTTGGGAGATGCTAGATGTGCATCGTATGATTAACGCGACGGCGTTAACGGTGTCATCTATTCTAACGCCAATCACTTGCAGAAATGGCAGTTGTAACACATGCGTAGTATGGTACGCCGCCCTCGCCCAACCCTAAACTCCACCTCAACGGGGAAATGAAATGTCTTCCACGCGATAGGGCCGTACTAGCGCCATTATAGGTTGTTACGAAATAACATGGGATGCGGTATTCGTAGACTAATCGGGATATGCATATGCTTGAATACGATTTACAGATCGCATTCGTTACAACAATTAACCTGGAAATTCCTACTACAGTAACGTCTCCATATAACCGAAGAGTTCATCCCCACTACTGGGGGGTATACCCCTCGAGGGGTCCAAGAGTCGATTGTCAATTAATGTCACGTGTTCCTGGATCGGGTATATTGGTGAGCTAATACTAATTCAACGATGAAACTTAGCTATTTCTCATCCTTTCCTTATGAAACTTTTACACAGCATAGCGGACGTTTTTCTGATTAAAATGATACCAAACACGATTTAGTTTCGACTATATTTAGTGGCTTAATTATCGATAATAAGTTTCGACCGCAGAAAAGGATAGGTAGTGAAAAGAAAAGAGAAGCTGCGATCGTGTTTTGGCTTGGCTGCTCGGTGCTTTTTCTTTACTCGCTGTCCATTTCTACGTTCGACGCTGTCGGCAAAGTTCAAACAATGTAGGAAGTATCCGATATAACCGAACGTTCAGTCACGAGGCTTTCGGTTATATAGAGACTTTACTGTAATTCTAATACGCTGTCATCGTTAACGAAAACTGTGGTAATGGTGCAGGGAATACCTTCGAGGGTAGAAAAGAGCACTTGCGCTGCCCGGCTTCACACATCTCTCGCTTAGTCGAGTGAAACAACTTCGCTCTTAATACATACTGATGAGTATTTTATGCGTCGCGCTGTATATGCATTTTCAATGAAGGAACGCGAAGGAACGCGTAAAAAAACACGAAATACTACTATTGCAGAATTCCACGCAGCTTTTTTCGTAACAATGATGTAACACCAATGTAAACGCGGCGTACAGAATGTCTCTGGCCGTTTTACGAAAGTGCCATGCTGAAAGAGGAATTCCGGGATACACAGAGATAAGTATCCATGGAAATATGTACGTCAATGAGCCGAGCGATACCGTGAATGGAGGTGCGATCGTGGTGGCTTCCATTCGGCTCTCGTTGATTCTCGACACGCGTCGAAATGACGTAGCCGTTAAATGCGTTCGACGCGCGTACGATGCAAATCCGTCGTATGCCCGTCGCATGCATAAACGCCGCCAGTTATACACATAATTTATGTTCGCGGACCAACGACAAACTACGCTTCAATACAGTTCGCACTATTAACCCCTGCGAATCCGTCTAGAACGGAATATCACCGTCTGGACACGCCGCAGACTCTCCTCCATTTCACTCCCCTGAATCTCACCTCGAAACTAAAAATAGAACGGCGAAGGGTGTTCACGAAACGGATACCGCTTCTTTTTCTCCCTTTATTCGGCAGTTCGAACACCAAAGATCGACCGGATACAGATTCGAAACCACGAACGAGAAGGGCGAGAGAATAAAAGCAACAACGGTACGGGCGAGGCGGTGGAAGAGATTCGCCGTCGTGAATCTTCTATCCTCTTCCACGATTCCACCGGTGGGACTGGCAGCGGCAAACTCGTTACGAAATCGTTCCTAAGACGGGGTGACTAATTGCTAAGCGGCTTGTAAAAATTCGCAGGACAGTCTGTCGACATCGTGGCGCGGTCGTCTCATCGTCGCGCCGTTATACTTTTTGCCTGTGCACGGTCGACTAGAGAAGCGAGCGACTAGTATCGCGTGGAGGTAGGATAGAGGTAAGGGGGTACGCAATGGAACTGACAAAGGCAGGGAGAAGGGGCTGCGGTGACGTCGCGGACCGCGAAGGAGCCTGAGAAGGGAGGCAGGGTGGCGAGCGTGGAAGGGGAAGAAGCGAGAGAAGCGTGTGCGTGCGAGGCCTTAAGGTGAGAAAAGAAAAATGGCGAGGAGAGCCGAGGCTGCGTCGTCCCGCGTTCGAAGGCGAGAGGGGCCGACGCTTTTGCAGATTCCACGTGAGATACCTGCGGCATTCTTCGTTCTGCAGCAGGGCATTAAGCCGGATGCACATTCGTCGTGGACGACGCTCGGTGAATTCATTTCCAAGAAAAATATCTTCCGCCTCGAAACGAATTTTACGGCAGATTTTGTTCGCGGACAGAAGACCGCCGCGCCTGGGAGCGACTCTTTCTATCCGTCTTTCTCTATCTCTTCGTCTCTGGACCTCCGCTATAGAGAGAGAGTTAGAAGGAGAGAGAGAGAAAGAGGGATGCAACACGGATACACAATGTTTTTATTTATTTTTCTTCACTTGGAGGATCGTCTTGAAAACGAGCACCGGCAATAAAACATCTAATCCGACGATAAACCGCGCGTGGTTCTTTCCCGCGACGTTTACGCGTCTCTGACACGTCTCGTGCGCGCGACTGCATTTCGCGCGTATCATTGGCTGACGCGACCTCGAGCGACACTCGATGGAAAAGCTCGCGATTCGTAAGAATCGCGCGTGCTCTACGCCTCGTTTATGTTGTGTTACGGTTTATGAAAGATACATTGTTCGTAGTAATGTTTAATCCAACGTGAATCACGGGTCTCGCGTAATACTAATAATGCATCAGGCACGATGATGACCTGCCGAGAGAATACATTATAAAATAACGCGTACAAGAGCAGACTTACCAACGCCGGCTTAATATAATGGCGTCGCATACGAAGGAGACTTTCAAGTTTAGGAAAATAAATTATATAACGAAAAAAGGATTTTAGGAAACGTGAGGAGAATTTCGTGTTTCGCAAATAATCATGGAAGATGATTCACTGAGAACCGTGTCATTGTCAACAAGACTCTACCTATTGCGTCACTTCACGCATGGAAATTAATTTCGCAACTTCCCATTATAATGTTAATGTTTTTCAGCAGCCCGTACAGTTTTAATAGGCACGCCGCCATCGACCCCAATACGATCCCCGAAATAAAGCCGTAAAAGAGCAACTGGCGCCGTAAATATTCTTATTAACGGTATCTGTACGAGAGCAACGACGCTTGGGGGTATACACATGCTTGCATAATACCTAGGATACAATACTTGAAAATATAAAATAGATGAAATATTTTCGTTAATAATAATACATAGGCTTGCATAATTAAAATTCATATGCAACTGTATATTATTAACCATTTATATCTCAACCGTTAGCTCTATGGTCCACCACGGATCCATAGGATCAAGGGGGACCCCCCTGTATCATTGTTAGCCCAAGAACTTACAAAGTCTGACGGAATAAAAGTCCTGCATGTCGAGATTTCAATCGGTCACCAGTCAAAGATCAAAAATAGAGATACGGGGAATAAAGAAACTCGACGGCGGAGCCGATGGTGATGGTGGTGGCGCACAAAAGGGCACGAAATGATTTATTTCAATTCGCTATCGCGGCGATTCCAGTGTGTGTCGCCCACGGTGGCGCGCGAGAGGATCATTTGCGCGTGGACCACACGCCGAATGAAACAAGAAGAAACTCAATTACTTCGAGGAATCATCGGGGGACCCCTTTGTGGCAGAGGGGCTTTACGATCGAATTCTGACGCTGCATCTTGCGTTTTCGCAGGTATATATACATGTATACGTCGGCTGACAGAAGATTGAGGGAGAGAAGGAGAGGAGAAAAAAAACAGGTCGAAGAAAGAAACGAACGATGAACGTGAGAAAGAAGGAGAAAGAAGGAGAAAAAAGGAAGATAGGCGGGCGTAAAAGGATCATCTAACCCCCGACTATTCACGGAGCACGTCTATGACAAATCTAATAGATTCTTGGCGACTTGGACCGTTCAAGGGAGGGCCGCAAAAGAGAGGCGAAAAGAGGGAGGAAAAAAAGAAGTAGGGAAACGAAATGAACGCGAAAGGGAAAAGAGAGAATGTTTCTATTCAACGCTCGATGAGCGGATGTAACGCTTCGTGGACCCCTCTGTTGTCCCTTTTAACAAAGATATGTATCCCGTCTCGCGGCTGAGTATACAGAAGAGCCGAGAAATTAAGTCAAGCAACGGCACGACGTTGCTCGCCTATAACGCGAACGAAACACACAATGCACATTGTCGACTGGCTGTGGAATGCAGGGAGTGTGGTATTGTCGGCGTATGCCAAAACTGGACCCAATTTCGCTTGTAACCTACACTCGCCCTGAGCTTCAACCGTTTCTTCCACTTATGAGTGTGTTGGGCAATTTTTGTTCAGTTTATTTTTAAATATAGATTCCATACAGTTCGGCTCTTTCGGGATGTGTTGAGTAAAATAAGCGTTTATATTGCCTGAATGTTTGTTGTAGATTGATTGCTAGAGCGTGAAGATCTTACTATTGGAATTACTGAGAGATTTTCTACTGTGGGAGAATTAGAGGGATTAATAGAATTTGGAGGAAATTTGGAATGGTTATCGAAGAGATATTAGGTAGGCAATTATTATTATTATTAATATCGGCATTGTTGTTATTATTGGCTTAACTGAGTCTGAGAATTTAATTGATAAAGGAAATGGTGAACTATTTATCATGGCAGGTAAATATCTCATCCGTTTATCTGATTTAAACTTTCAATCTGACGATTATCAAGAACGATACTTATTTTAATTTCTGCTTGAATAATTGAACAATACTGCGATACTAGATTCAGAAGACCTTCGACACTGATAATAAATATTTATTTAAACATTCGAAACCTCATCGAGGAGGTTCTACAGCCTGCGCGTGGCGAAATTAATCCTGCATTCATTCTTTTCCACTTTCACTGACAATGAAATCCCAGTAGACGAGAAATCAGCTAATTCGTCAACCTGTTACTGGACAATAACTGTGAAATATAAAACTCCATTTATATTCCACAAATACTATGCAGCAGCAAGCTGATGTCCCTTTAGTATTATTTATTATTATTAATTAAGTCTCTCGAAAGTATCCAACATCCGATACATTCAAATCCCTTTAAACATATCCACCCAAGCACAATTTCACAACAATCGTGTACGACACACCTACCGATGAATTACTACAAATATTTGCAGTATCATACCGAGTGATAACTGAACCAGTCAGACCAACGATACAGTTGTACTACTGAACAAATAGAACGGAGCACCGTCCAAAGTGCTCTTCGGTTGTTACATATTCGATTCTATAAGCGTTCGAAATTAGAATGCTTATCTCGAATAACGTCCCATTTTCTTTTTTCTAATATTGCAATTAAAAATGTATTGGAATTAAAGATTTATTACGATGCATCGGGGTTAATGGCTATGCGTACGCATGTATGTATACGTTGAATCGCTGACGATTATGGCTAGACAAAATTAGAGTATAAACGGGATCGATATTTGCCGGGGGAAAAATTTAGTGGGCGAAATAATTTCACCATAAACATTTATCTGAAACCGGGCCAACAGCAACACACACGGTATCGTGGAACGCTGTCGCAGGTTATAGATCAGCCTGCGAAGATATGGCGTATTAATGGTGGCTCGTTGTCTACGGACTATAATAAACATCGCGTCGATTTAACAATATTCGCCTGTCGGCGAGTCTCTACGTTTTTTCGTTACCTTAAATTTCTCACGAGTACAGGCGAAAGAGGAATGCGAAATGTTTCAGGACAACCACGCGGTAATCTGCATTGCCCACCCTTAATTGCAAGCTTAAAATATGATCGTGTCGGTATATATGTACATAGTGTGAGATCGATATATCCTTGGGCAACGACAGGGTGACCTTAGGCTTAAATAAACGCGACCAGCGCAGGCATCCGTCCCGACGTTTGTATTCAAAAACACACTCTCGCGCGAGAGACGATCGCATTATTTCGCTGTCCGATCGTTTACGAGACAGATTGCAGCGTTAATCTCAGCACGTCAGCAGCCTCGAGTGCTGCTGGCGCCGAGGAAAAGCAACGATCATGGCGAACACGGCAAAAGTGGAGGCGAACAGAAATTAGGCACTTTGTACGTTTTCATTCGATCGTTTCAACGGTCTCTGCGTGCGTATTTGGTTGAAATAGTTTGCAATAATTACGTGCCGTACAATTGCATAAATTTTATGAGAAATCGCCTGAATTATACAAAAGTGAATGTTGGAAAGCATTTCTGTATCGATGGTGGACAATTATCCTGACTTTATCGCTATGTGCATTCTTAGGGCTGTGTTACTTTAATTATGAATTATAAATCTTCTATAAATGTTGAGTAAGAAATATTTAACACTGTAACGTACCAAAGTAAATCAGATGACATACAAAAACATATAATACAAGAAGCATAATAAAAATAAAGCAAACCAGCATGCACCGCATAATTACACAAATAAACACATTTCTTCCCCAGAAATCACAAATTAGTCACCCTAAAAGCAGCAGGTAACCCACAGGCCGCAAGCCTGAAAACTCTGAGGCCCAAAGCGACTTCAACGACACCCCGTAGATCTCGCGACGCATCATGGTCCCTTTTCACCACCTCCATCTTCTCGCACCATCGTTGGTTCCCATGCGGACAGCGTGGAACGCGTTAAATCAGCCGAATCGCCAGCACGTTGTATACAAAAGATCGGTCGGAGGCCGGTGATTAATTTCATCCGGCAATTAAGTAGTCTCGCCACGAACAGGCACGCGCGTGAAAAGGCCGAGAAAGCGAGACAGACCCACGGTTCAACCCTCGAATAGCCCACGTTCGAGATGGGCCATTGAATGGACATGAAACGGGGCTGACCACCCCGTGTTTCGTCGGTGTTGTAGCGACGCAAAAGCAAAAAGGGGCAACAGGAAGAGGAGGACGTACTGGTGGCACAAAAGGAGCGAAATCTTTCGGGTCTACGGTGTCTGTAAGAATGAACGGTTTCCGCGGCACCATTAATCTCCAAGACAATGGCCGGTTCTACGAAAAACCGAGGCTGACACCGGCCGGCTCGATGAATAAAGTTACCACCACCACCGCTTGTGTATACCGTCTTCACCTGGTCCCGTCCGGGGCCTCTCAAACTGGATAATCCAGGAGTCGAGTGCGGAAGCACGTTTGATCACGCGGGCCCTGTGTACATAACACAGAGAGAGGACCGAAACGGAACGGTCGTCCTGTGTAATTTAAATGAACCTGAACGCGTTTGGCCACGGGCGTAGCAAGGGAACACGGGTGTATACGCGATTTTACAGCGCGCCACGAGGTGTAAATAATGCCCTACCTTGGCAGAAACCTCGTGGTCCGAAACGGTTTACGACCTTCCGGCGCCTCAGCCGAGACACCTGCCCCGGCGATACGATACACGAACGGTGATTCTTGAAAATGCTTTCCCCCCTGACGCGCTCGTTCATTCAGGTAAACGCGGCGCACGGTGAATGCCGATGGTGCTGACGGCGAGCTGGAAGGTAGTTGATCGCGATGCACCGTGGTATCTGGAATTTTTCAGAACGGTCGTCAGATGTGGTTGTGTTGATAGGAGAGAGTGGATCGGAGTTGGGTTTGCGTCTTTCGTGGTTTTTGTGGATTCTGTGCTTGTCCTTAGAGTGTTTGGATTAGAGATAGGGTTAATGGGAATTTGTTGTTGTCCCTTTTATAAATTACTTCCGAATAAAATGATGCACAGTAATCCATCGAACAACGCGGTTTCGATTATACGATTATACAAAATTAGATATAGAATGTCTAGGTTTGCCTGCAGTTCATCAGATTCCTTGGTGTGCTTGGGGTTATTGGGATGATCGAAATCCACAGGGACTCCAAACAACTCAAGAGTTCCCTTACTTAACCTTACAGGCTTGTGATGTTCTGTATCGAGTTCAATGGACCTATGGTGTCCTGTATCGAACCCTATGGACATTCTATACCATATACTATAGCCTTTTGTGTCTTTGCACAGTGTCCTGCGAACCAATGGTGTTCTGCATCGTGTCTGTTGGCTTTATATTATTCTACGCATTCTTGGTCTCCTATATCATGTCCCGTAAGACTTTGGTGTCTTGTATCATGCCGTATGGTCCTGTGCTATTCTGTATGGGGTCATACGGTCTTATGGTGTCCATAACAGCGGGCGCCAAAGCCTTATCGCGTGCTAACATGTGCAACGATCCCGGTTTACTTTCGACTCCATTGTGTGGATCGATCTTAAAACAAAATACTCTTCCCTGACCCCATATCGCCGCAGAAGTTTTGCCCCATCGTGAATATTCAATTATTCAATTCTTCGTTACTTCGATACGCGACGAAAAAAAAAGAAAAAAAAGAAGATTCTACCGAGACGCATAGCTAAGCACGTCGCAATTGACATTCCAGCAGCAATACTTGGTTGAATGATTTATCGACGGTATCCGCGTGCGCATAGAGAAAATACAAACGCAAAGACACCGCGATCAATCGCAGTCGACGCGTGTTTCTGTTTCGATCGAGCGAACGGTTGCATCCTTTTCTCCGTAATAAACCGTCATGCGCTTTGGATCGTCGCCAGTTGCGCAGATTTCTGAACTCGAGACCGACCAAAAGGCAAAGGACACCTTGATAGACGAATTTAAGGGAACACCGGATGGGTAGCGTCGATTGTTCGGCGAACGTGAGGTAATGGGGAAATGATGGACAGTGGGTCAACACTTGTAAGTAAGTAACATCACGATAAATGATAATTCGACAGTGATCGGTTGCATACAAGAAACGCCCATAAATATCACTCGAGTACACGTCTATTCTCGAACGAAGATAGACTAATACAAGGTGCTTCTCTTAAGGAGAATGATTGTACCAGAAATATTTTCCACGATGGTCAATCAGTTATCTAATGGATTACGCTGTAATGGAATTGGACCAATATTTTCGAGTAATAAGACAAGATAAGAAATTTGCATATTTTGAGTTTCCCTTTCTTTAAAAATATTTGTGAGTCAGTAAATGAGCTCTATTCATTGCTGTAAATAGATTATTGATTGTGGGTTTATATAATTCTCTTGAACTTAGACACGTGCTTCTATTGACTATTATAATATAATTCATGCAAATATTCAATTTTAATCATCTTCCACTTAAACTTAGAAATTGCACCAATGTAAGACACGAAGAAATAATCCGATGCGTAAGAATAAACTAAAATGTAAAGATAGTTGAAAAATATTGGATTTATCATACTTATTCGTCCACTCGAATAAATCTGGTAAAAAGTATAAAAGAGAATGGGAATACATATTGCATTACAGAACCGGCACTCAAATGTTAATGCTCAATCTGTTGATTTGTGGAGTGACAATATGGATGTCGTACGACAACAGAATTGCGATAGCACGTTATAGGTTAGAACACGCTCGAGCCCGACGAAATATGTCTCCCGCGTAAAACCAATCGACCATTAACCCTGTCGATCTCATTTCACGCGCTGTCACAAACCTTATCATGGCGACGATAGAACAGAAAACGCGTCGAACAAGCGGCGTCCTGCTCATTTACATTCGATCTGCCACCGCATCTTATGTATTCTTACAGACCACCAGGATCGTTCGGCTTCGAGACCGAGATAACGATTTATTATTGCTCGTCGCCGATCTATTCGCGGCATCGCCACTCGTTAATTAAACCGGATCGAGGGCGCCGCCACGATCGCTATATTTCGGGTATATCTCGCGATCGTGCAACCATTTGGCATGCTCCAATCGTTTTCAAGGACTTTTTATACGATAAATGCAACTTTAACGGGGATACATTAAGCGTGTGCGCCGTTGAAAAATACCCGAGGAGAAAAAACCGGCTGATTGAAAGCAAGGATCGTTTTTCAAAACGTAGTCGCATTCCGTGCAGGTCAAACCAATTGGTGTGCATGTATGTATGCACAAAGTATATGACAGAGAACTCTAAGAGAAGAAAAATTCGCTTGTCGATAGCGTTGTTTTATTTACGACGTTCAGGCAAATTCATTACCGATAAGCGATCGGAATAAAAACAGTCGCAGCGAGCCGACGTCGGCAATGAGGTCAATTAATTACGGCGCCAAAGAGGAAAAATTCAAATGAACACAGACCTGATGTGGTGTGTCGTTTCGCTTTTTGTCTCATTCCTTTTCTCCTTCTTTCTTCTGCGCGATGGTAAACATCCAGTCTCCGCCATGACGCGTCGTACTGTTAAATAGTAGCTACATATACACGTACACACGAGTCGCGGACCGCGTCACCGTGTAAATCAATGGAACTTAACCAAAGAACGGGACGACGAATTTTCGCCTGCTACGAGGTATGTGCTCCGCTATGGAATAACCCCGCATCCTTCCATTCGTTCGTTAACGATTCTCCTTACACATTTTCATGACGCCAGCACGGTGTAATAACAGTAAAACGGCAATCCACGACGCGATTCGACCGACCATAATCGTCTCGTAATTGCGATAACACCGGCAATTAACAGAAACATCGGCATAGAAGCGTGGCCCGCGCGTTCCTTCGTCGTCCTCGCATTCTACTACCCGATTCAATTACATATCCAGGATTCGGATGCGCGTAACAGTCCCCCCCGAATGACGTAAGCAAGAAGCAATCGTTCAAAAATCGACGCGCGATAACGATACGTTTCGTTTATACTTCCAACTAAGAATAAACGCTTGGGATCTCGCGGCATGACGATCATAATATCTACAATCGTAACCTCGTTCTAGAGGTACATATGTACTCCGAAAATTTTGGCGCACACCGGACATGACCATATACATAGGTTTCCCAGGGGGGCGTCGCTGAGGAATCTGTGTCATGTCGCATAAACATACTATAATAATAATACACTATAAATACGCTACACTACTAACGCAGGTAGTGAGAATGAAAAGGCGTTCGTGTATGAGGGAGGGAGCGAATGTAATGTTCGTTATTAGACAGAAAGAGAGAAGGGGAAAGAGCAATGTATGCAGGCGCCGGCGCCACCGGACGGCTATATTACACGCGCCGGGGAAGTATTATCCGTCCCACGTAGTTACCGTACTCAAACGTACTCACGGCCTTCCTCTTTCTTCCACTCGCCTCGCAGCCGGTTGCTCTGTCTCTTTTCCACTGCCTACGATCTTCCAGTCACCTACTTCGCTCGATTCTCTTCGATGCATGACTCTGTCTAGCTCGCTCGGTCTAGTCATCCTTTTCACCAGTATGGCACTTTTTTCTCCTCCTTCTTTCCGTTTCCAGTATCATTCTCTGTCCTCGTCCATCTAGCGACGTGCGCGCCGACTTTCTCTGCTTTTTTTCACTCGTCGCCTCGCTCGTACCACTCTTTTTTTATTTACTGTCTCTATTTAACTGGTTGCGATGCACCAGGGGCAACTTACTCTCACGTTCTTCACCAAACTGACCGGATCACGGGCGCCGTCCGTTGCAAATGCCTCGGGTTGAACGACCAACCGGCTCGATCTCATCTTTCTGTTTGCCGCCCTTCTTATTTGTTCCGCGACACCCAGCAGGCGAACGCGACGCTCGTTAGACGTGAAATCGATCTTAATTTCACATGGAGTCGTGAATGACCGGCACGAAACCGAGACCCGTATCGCGTCGCGGTGTGTCCACTTGTCACCGGTGTCTCGGCGTCGCGTCGCGTCGCGTCGTTCGATTTAGAGGTTCAGTGGTAAGGCTGGTTTTTAAAAGGGGAACTACGCGACGGGGTTTAGAAAGCAGAGACGCGATATTTATGACAACCGCGTTTCTTTCTTCCTTTTCGTCGTTTTTCGCTTGCCTCCTCTTATTCCGCCGCCTCTCTATCTTTCACTTTCTTGCAGCGAAGATCGCGTCACGCGTAAATCATCGACGGAAGGAAGATAAAGTGGCTGGTGGTTAAAATTTCGTTTTTGATAAAGTAGTTCCCTGCAGCATTTTTTGTGCCTCTCGAAACGAAGTTTCTTTCACTATCATGCTTCTTTGGCATGTTCTTTTTTTCCACGGTTTTGTGTCTGTACTTCACAACGAGACCTATCTGGGTAATATATCGTTTCTAAGTGGAAAAATGAGAATGCTTGAAAATGCCTCGATATATAGGGAGATCGTTTGTTAAAGGGGATTTATGGGGTAGGTAACTCTTCGGTAAACTTGAGCAGTCGATTGATTTAAAAGAAGCCATAATTCTTCTACCCTATATATTTTCCATTTCTGTAATTCCCAATGCGGCAAAATTCACTGCCTCATTTTGAAAAATCATCTTCCAGCAATTTGCTAGAGAAGTATCTAACTGGGAAACAAATCTATTTGAATTAAGAAATAATTTCCTAATTAAAATTCGAATTTTTATTTTTACAAAATTTGCGGTTATAAGTAATCTAGATAGTGGCTTTTTTGGTCCACCACGTATATACATATAAAATACCCTGAATTCTCTTTTCTATCTATATTTCGAGAATGAAAATTCTTAATTAATATCAATATTGAGTTCAATCTATTTAGGAATTTATATTATTGACTGATCGATGACTGAAGTTAATGATGCCACAATCAGTCATCACTGGTGCCGTTCATTTTAATAGGAATTTCTATTCCGGACTGCTACGCTCTGTTTGGTTTATCTCCTTTCGTGCGGGAGTCGCATTTTTCCAGTCGCGATTGTCCCTCGTCCCCATTTATCAAACGGCTACGGAGCCGATAAAACTGCAGAAATCCAGCACGGCCAGGGCAAATTAGATCGAAGCGGTCTCGCAAGAGGCAGACGTTAATAAATGTTGTTCGATTTTAAAACTAATGCTTGTACACATTAATCGATACCAATTAACATTTCTCGATATTACATGCGTTTCTTTCTTCAATAATGAAACACGAATAAGGCCATGAAAAGGCCAACGTTAACAATATAAATGAAAGAAAATAACCGAAGGTCAGGTTAGATATTTATAGCCTTCACGGACACAGAGGTTCGTATGGTTACGTTTAACCCTTTCGTTGCGGAGGGCATATCGAGTCGACATATAAATTGCAATTATTTGGATAATTAATTTTTATTATGCCTTATCTAATTAAACAGAATATCCAAGTGCTTGTATTACGTGTTTCTGTTTCCTGATATTATAAAAAGTTCCACCATTTCGTGCATTTAAAAAATTTGTTCGGTTTTTTTTAGCAACGAAGTGAAAAGGCTTAAACACCCTCAAGAGGGAAACGACAAGAATCACCATAAACTAACCGACTGTTCTGTACGACATAAAAGTCATTAACAGAGAACGACAGCAAGAATCAAGGTTTTAACTGCCGGTAGTCGTGGTCCGTTCGCGTTACTTTGCCCAAAATTGCCAATAAAATGAATAAAATCAACTGTGTACAAGTTGTCGTTAGATAAAAGAGTTACTTTATCGTCCTGATAAATCAATTGTCTACTCGCGGTTTGACGAGCCGGATGTTTAATCCTTTCACTACAGCAACCTTAAACAGTAGAAATGTTTGTCATACACCGATCACAACTTAGAACTGTGTTCAGCTACAATGCACAAGAGCCATGTGTGCAAATATATGTTTGAATAACACAGGTGTACATTTTAAAGACATTGCAGTGTTAATAAATTTGACGACTTTTGGTACACTCCATATGAAAAACTTCAAATCGATTTTGATTTCTTAAGTCTTCTTTGTCTCCATGGCGGCTGGACAACAGCAAAGGACGCAAAGCATTATCAAGGAATAAAAAGAAAACCTTGTAATCGTCAGCTCGTTATAATCGACTGACTTTCACCGGCGTTCCGCACGAGCAATTAATTGACCATACTTTTGTGCATTTTCACATTATGGCCGGAAGCATGTAATTGGCCATAAATTTCTGCATCGAAGGTATTGTTGCGTACACGTTTCCTAACTGCTAACTACTCATTGTGTTTCGTAGATGACGTCGTGTCGACGTTATTATCGATAAATTTTAAATAATTGCTAATGAAATCACGATCGGCCGGATTGATTGAATTGCTAATGGATGTTTGCAGTAGATATCGATTTTGTCTGATGAACAAGGAAATCAAAACTTAATACGGATACTTTTTGCCAGCCAAGTAAATTCATCGTCATTAATCATTAGATACACGTGTACCTATGATCGACAAAGTACCATGCCACTAATTATGGGAATAACGATAAGCATATTAAAAAAAAAGAAGCAAACTAGAAATATAGTGTTACGATTATTTTTCTTATTAATAATAATAATAATAATAATAATAATATATTTCATTAATCGTGGATCTATTGGTCCACACGTCTGACCGCAAATACATTCGCGTATTCGCGTACACGGCTGCGATGAGCTTATCGTCCCGTTCCCTTGTGCGCAGTAATGCCAGAATACTTTGAACCTTGTGTATCTTTCTGGGGTTTCATAGAATCGGAACGATATAATATCCTTCAAAGGCAAACGGTGTTCAATCGTATTTATACGCGGGGATGCGCCTTACGGATAGCAACCTGTACGACGGTTTTGGTTATGGTACAGGAAATTTATTTCGAACGGATGGCAGCACTGATGTGCGGCGATCGATGCAGTAAAACGGTAAAGTTTACTGAGTGAGTAAATCATTAGTGCATTTCAGAGCGTCTACAATTTCCTAGAAACCCTCCACTCTTTTTTCGTTCTCCAAATGTATCGTTCTATTTATATGAACAAGCGCAAAGGCAGAAACAATTGCACGAAAATCGCCGGATTTCCATTCGAATTTATAAATAGAACACATTAACCGCGGTACCATTTCGAAGGGAAACGTCGAATAACGAAGATGTTACGAATTAGGATCTACATTTGCGAGACGACGTCTGAAATCGACGGCTGTTGCCCTCGACTGTACCCACTGCATGGCGCGAGTCGTGGTACTATTCGTCCTACACACGCATGACCGTTAACGTGCCGATCCTTCCGCGATGGTTTTACGTCGGACACGGTTTAGGCCCCCGTGTGTGCGCGTGTTTACGCAGATTTTTCGCGCGTGCATGGACCGACCTGCACCAAAGTGGCCCCGATGGCCGTCGAAATGTGTATTGGCGTTCTGGAAGCGTTAAGATCGTCGGCGACGAAAAGCATCGAGGCTAGGGAATTTTCGCGGGGGGGGTTAGCACGGCGATTCAGAGGTTCCGGCCGGCTTCGAGCACGTGCGAGATGGATGGCTCGTAATTCTTGACGTGCTAACGAAAGGAATGTTGGAAGACCGCCGAGTTCGTCCTAAAGTACACAGCCAAAATTGAATGGCGATATTTCACGGGCCGTCGACAGGGATGTTAGGAGTCGTGAGAAGAGCTTCATCGCGTGTTTCAACAGCGCTGTAAAGGCTTCTGCTCGTGAGACTGATATAATAATAATAATAATAGTAGTAGTAGTAGTAGTAACAGTAGTAATAATAATAATAATAGCAGTATCTGTATCAGAATATATTTACACAAATGTATGAGAAATCGACTGCAATGGGGTTATCTGAGGGAAACCAATATGGCTGACGGATTTTTCAACATGGCGGCTTTGAGCAGCAAGTTATAGGACTCTTATGAGAACTATCCAGGTTAATTTTTGTATGACCGTAGAAGATTCTTCTTTTTAATTCATTGACTAACACGGTATGAATGGCGGCTTTTTTTCTACGACAATAACGAAAAATTGAAGAGTACAATTAGCCGATATACGAAGCCATCGACGTCTTTCTCTAGCAACAAGGGTTATTTTAGTTACCGAACTATGTTATTATTTTTGCATCACATTAATCACACGTGGAAAATAATAATAAGGTCGAAATAAACTTCCGGGGTAAATCGAGAGTAATATGGTTAATATGACGACTCCTGACTCGAACAATTTCTTCTTATCCACGCAGAAGCTATGATTAGGAGCGCCGATGTCGACGGAATCAAATTTATTTCGTCATCGAAACGCAGTCTGTTCCAAAGGACAGCTAATATCAGTAAATTCGTGCCACTGACGCGAATTACACGGTTGTAAAATAAATTACACGTAACCGGCGTCGCGGGCACGATAGGTAAATCACGTTGTTAAGTTCGATCGAGACGCACAGAAATTAATATCAAACTCGTAAACCTATTTCCGCTTTTTGCACCCATGGAAATATCTGTGCTGTCAATGGCGCGAGTATAAATAGTTTGCAGTTCGAGCGGCGTCAATTAACGACCACTAGCGATTACCAATGAGCGATTTCTAGTTTACTTGCTTAGATGGTTCATTGAACAGGGACGAATAAAAATTTGCTATTAAAAAAAAGTCGAATTTCTATAACCCCCGATAATTTTCTATTGCCGGAAACTATTTTTCCATAAAATTGATCGATCGGCTTAGAAAGTGGTCGTAAAACAATCTCGTGCGATAAAACGTGCCGTTTTAACTCGCAATTATTATTACACAAGATAGGCGATTGCAAATAGTCTGAACGTTCCACTGACGTCAATCAACGATCGACGAAAGGCCGATTTTCATCCAGCAAACAAAATGTCAAAGGCTAGTCAATAAGCGAGAAAACATTTATTTCCCGGCCATCAACGATTCCATTAATCGGATTCCACGTTAGTGGCAATCAGGCATCGATTAATAGCTGAATTATACGACATTCCTGTACGCCGTCAGAATTTACCTACATTACACACTGGGTTTGCGTTCTCCGCCACCGATTTAGCTTATAATTCCCTATGTAGCACACCACCCACACGCGCGGCTGTTATCCACGCGCGAATGCGTCGCGATCCAACATTTTACGATGCACACACGTCGACAGATGGGAATGTTGGCGCCATTCTCGTGCCATTATGCATATGCACGTAGAGGCTTGCGACGGTCGGCCTGACGGTGTTAAAGCAGCGAAAATCTCGCCCGATTCAGATATAATTTCGATAAAGTGGTCGCACGATATCGAAAGGCTAATGCAACGTATCGCGTATCATTCTGCATATTGACTTTTCAGTAAGTCTGGTTTGTTCACTTTCTCCGGAGAGAAATATCGCAGAAGGCAATAGAACTTTACTATTAATAGAATCGCTGCATCAGAAAACATTACAACAGTACAATGCATATAACACAAGTTCTGTACGGTTTTTTTTAGTTAAGCTCCGGTGCGAATCAGAACAGGCATAACCGAAATAGCAACACTTTTTTATCAATAAATAAAGGTATATTTATTCGAATGATAAGTATTGTTCGATTCAAGAATGCCACTATAGCCGACGGTTTATGCAATGAAATATTGGCTTATCTAAACTTGAGAAATTCTAAGCGGAGGATCGGATCGAGATATCATCCCCTCGGAATTTCGTCGGACGTCGGAGCAACAATCTGGCCTCGACTTGCAATAATATTTTCCCAATGTCCGGGGGAAATTGATAACCGTGCCCGGTCGAAGGGAAAACATAGACGGCCGTGTAAACGAAAACCGTTTATCGTACGGTGTGCAGAGTTGGCCGTGTAGCCTGTTGAACGGTTCACGAGCGGTGCATTTTTGGCAACGTCATTCCGTGAGGTCAAGATGGCGCATCGGTCGTGGACGCGCGGCAAAGGAAAAAAAATCTTGTGAGCATTATCCTTGCACGATGCATTACGCCAGTTTCGTCGAGCTTTCGCAGCGAGGGCTGTTAGAAACTTCGATGTAAATACAAAATTCTAGCAATAATTACGAGCGCACACGTCGACAGATTTTCATATTCGACGCTGGCGGATCTTTTTTAAGCACATTTATCAGCGAGCGCCAGAGGAAAGTCGAATACCGGCGAAAGAGGGATACACATACTGTATAATAAACGAACCCCATTCTGCCACCCTTTATCGTTTCAAGTATATTAAACTGTATCTCAATTGTCTATTGCATTGAGACAAGTTGAGTCGAGATTCAAATGGCATGTAACTAAACACAGATATTTATAGTAATATTCTGACACACAGTGTAGTATCAAGTGTCCCATGTGTTTGATCATGGTGAGAAGAATTGAATGTGTCACGTTCGTAAAAATAACACGTCCACTTAAGGACCACGATTTCCTTTTGCGTGCCGCAACGTGTATTATTGCTTACGCGGAAGAAAAAAGTTTGGCCAAAAAACTCATGTACCGTCTCGTGACTCATTGCGTGCACGTATAAGCGATAACCTCGAAGTTGAACGACAGTCTGCGATGTACGTATGTACAAGTTGCTGCGCGAGCAATTACCATTCGGCGAAGGATTTTCGCTTACCTTGCTGCCCGCCATCGACGAACTTTTCACTTGCTATTTGTTATTCGGCGATCAACGGTTTACGCGGAGGTTGTAAAAAGGCGGTTTCGCGCGTGTACACGATCTGAAAGGCCGCGATGACGAGTAGTTCGTTATTGCCAGAGAGAAGCCTGGCGCCGTCTGCGAGGCATATCTATCACAAACAGCTTGGTCTGACATTCAATACGTGATCGTTACTCTGCAGGTTGTTAATAATTCTAAAAATACGTGGAGCAGCGGCATCGTGCCGTTTCAACAGCTATATCTACATTCAACATTATGTGCGTTACGAGCGGCCGCACGGGAACCATAAATCTGATGGATAGGCAGTTCATACGTAAGATAGATACGAATCGCTGGTTGCTACCATTTGATCGATGGCGCCATCTTTTTTTCGTAATCGCACCCCACGATAAATTGAAAACGGTGAAGATCGTCACCGACGAGAAATATGAATAGACGAATCGTACAATGTATTCGTGCTGCCCGAATTCCCGTGTCATTCAAAACGTTTCGAACAGATTATAGAAAAATTCACGCTCTCTAGCATATACATTGAAATTAAATAATTTTAAAGATGAGCTTTTGTTCTTTGCCACAATGAAATTTGCAGAGACGGCAAAAGTTCAATCAATAGGTTTCGATAGACGTCAATAGTTTGCAATTTTTAGTGCGCAAGTTTAATTCAGAGTAATTCGGCAATGAATTGTTATGTATATCTGTTAAATATTTCATTGAAAATTTATTGAATTTAACTGATATATAAATTTTAATAGTTCTTCCATTAAGTAATATTAATTTTAATATGTTCTACTATGTGCGCCCTAAATATAAAATCAGGATTGTTAAAAATTTACATATGCACAAGTTGCACACTTGCTATGATTTAAATTTGCAAATTTCTACGTAATAACTATTTAAATAATTATGTAATTTGTACTGTGTGAATTAGTTTGAATAAGTATTGACTGAACGAATTGAACTGTTTGTTGTTATTAACACCCACTTTGGTACTACACTGTTCAAGTTCTATCCCCCAAACACGTAGTACCGTGGCAGGACTTTCAATTGCAAAGTTCCAAAGCGGGAAACCTGTAAAAATAAACCTACGTCGAGAATAATTAAAGCACTCACCACACAATCCAGGTATTTCCGGGGACATCAAATTCTGGGTTTCTGGCAAAAATTTCGACTGAAAATCGTGGATTTGCATCAGGCGAACATGATGTGCGAGGACATAAATTAAAGCCCGAAATATAAGCTGCCATCTCCAATAAGCGTGAGCATTATTCCATGTGAGGTTCATTTGTTGTGAGCACCTAAACAATTAAAATTATTATTGCGGCAAACTGGATATAGTTACAGCAACGGGATATATTATTCTGTGTAACTTGCTCTCTTCTTTTTTATTGGATACCCTATTTATTAAAAAATAACAACCAGGAGCTGCGATAACAATTTTTAAAATTTTTATCGGTAACGTTGTGTGTGACATGGAAGTGGCACTGGGGGACTAGTGCTCCGCAGACAGTCAATTATCAGGCATGTGGCGCCATCTCGCGTTTGCGGCTTTTCGAGCAGCTTCCTGCACTCAAAAACCAACCTTCTGGCACTGACGAGATCACTGACGAGATATAAGAATAGACAACTCATCCAATGTATTTTTTCGGCCAGCATTTCTGGGACCCCGGGTCCCATTACCATTTCCGTGTCTATCATCTAAAATCTAAGAAAAATATTCGCGATAGAAAGATATCGCAGCACTGTAAGTGCTAATTAAAACCTGTGCAGGAAACGAACGCGAAAATTATTGTCGCAACGCTAAAAGCAAGTACGTATCGCAAGTACAATTTAATACAAAAGCAACTCTATTTCAAGCCGCAATCTGTATCAATTCGCAACTCTAATTCAAACCACGATATATTTAATCGCACCTGTAAAAAAATGCCGCAACCTGGGTCTATCCGTAACTCTAGTTGCAATCGCGATGTGATTTTATTCGCAACTCTAATGTAAACCGTATTCAATCGTACGCGACGCTAATAAAAATCGCGATTTGCCCAATGCGATGACGGTGGGCCAGGCAATACTGCCGGCCAAACAATAAACTACAACTACGGCATACAAAAGCGAGCATAGTGAGAAAATAGTAAGAAAGAATGACTCTCCATCCTTTGGATGCAGAGCCATTGATAGTTGCCCTCTTGAGCGACAGTTTGTCGGGCCTCTTCGGCTTTTAGCCTCTTCTTTTCTTCGGGCGCAATGCTCGCTGAAACTTAGTCTAGGCTCGAGACTCTATTCGCAAACAAACAAAACTAAATAAAAGGCTAAATCGCGCAGCTAAACGGAACACACGTGGACGAATCACGACCAAATACCGTCGTAAAATATGCGATTACAGAAAATCGTAAAGATTGCGATTAAAATTATAATCGATCATCGCCTACACGTGCAGCCTCGAGCATAATGTGACACGTTCGTTTCGAGACCAAATCGCGATCGCGACCGCGAAAAATTCGAAAAATCGATAGGCAAAGCCAGAGGCGAACGCATTCTCGTTCGCGCCACAGTTTTGCCGTCGACTTTTCAAATCAGATTTCCTGAAACAGGTTGAACACGCGAAGTAGTGCCTACCCGATCGGAGACTGTGTCAACCTGCCCGGCCCTACCTACTTATATCTATCAGGCACGCCAGAAGGTATACTACCTATCCTACCTAGACCTATATTTAAAAAATGGCAAATCATTCACACAAACACACCTCATTCCACGTTTCTCAATCAAACACTCGGGCGCAAGAGCCTACACTAGAGAGACGTCCCGGGACGCCCCCGACACCCGAGCTTGGCATACAATCATTCACACTCTAAGGGTACGTACCAGTTCCTGAAATCGGCTGACAAAGGCTAGCGACCATTGCGTAAATGTGCGTAAACGTATATGCTTGTGCATTACTTTCGTATATAGTATTCATTGCTAAAATATATTGTACATTTCCTTTCAACTAAATATACTTGGTCTGTATGATACTCTATTGTTTCCAATATTTTCATATGTATATTTGCAATTGTAAAACATATTGCTATTTATGAAATCATTGTATCGGTATTGGAATAAATACGTTTATAATTTGTTAACAAATTCCCGAGCCGACGCAATTCCACGGTCTAACCACATACACACACAACGTGGAAAATACGTCGTGCACAGTCCGCTAGCAAATGTCAGCCGCCAAACATTGTTCTAAATTTAAAAACCATATGATCATCGTGCCCATTGCCTTTCACTCACCCAAGTAGCACCTGGGCACGTGAGTGAGTTCCTGGCAATGAACATGGAAGGGGTTAAACCTGAAAATCCTGATCTAAAAAGATGATTAGTATACGTAAAATTGCAATAGGTAATAGTATATATTTTATTTTCAATCTATTTAAAAATGACTCGACTTTGTAACTTATGAAATATCAAGAAAAACTCGAAAATTGCTGATAAATAATTTATGTATTAAGGAAAATGACATTGAAACTGAATTTACTAGAATAAGGAAATAAATGCAGTTGAATAATTACTTGGAAAATTGACAAGCTATTAAATAAGCCTCGGGTGATTCCTTAATCGAAGTAAAATGTACAAGTTAATTACTTCGATTTGAAAATCTGCCCGTATACAAATTGCCTCCTTGTACATAAGAAGATGTAATACATTTTATACGCAAGCGACTCGACTATAGAATATGAAAATTAATATTAAATACTATCATTGACTATACACATTCAACGCCGATTTGAATGTACGTATCGTTCTATTTATTCATATTATTATTACTGGATCACTATCGTCATGAAACACTTGCAATTACTGCAGTAACGAGGTCGGAGGGTGTCCGACTTCTGCACTGCTTAACAGTGAAAATAGTGAATTGATTTTAAATGCAATTATAAATTTAATGCACAATGTGCTCAATATTATATACATTTGTTCAATGTATTTATTAATGTCATCGTATATTTTTATCGTAATAGAGGAACCCACGTGAGCAGTGCTTGTTTGATGAAATATTTATTTGAATAAGAAATACTTCTATGGTTCTTAATTTTTTTTATATTAAAACGCGCGGAGTACAAGTAGGCATATCTAACCTCATGTAAGAAATAATACACAACAAAATAACATTACAACAGACGGGTATAAAAGCTATACCCGCGGTCACTATGCTCGCAAAACTACTACAAAATACAACCAGTCACCCGTGCCGATTCGGACCAATCGCCCTACGGCATGATTGGGGACCAGAGGAACCAAAACTCATGCGACTCACCACCCCGTTGATTGCAAAAGTAGAGGAAGCATATACTCGTGGGAGACATCAGGAACATCGCCAGGGCAGCCCAATTTAACTCCACCGTCAGGAAGTGTGCAAATTGTAACTAAACAAGAATCTGCTGCTAAATCCACATAATTTAAGTCTTCGTAGAAAACAGAGAATTGTTTAAAAGATGCTTACATTTCTCACTTTATCAGTGTCGCCTCAAACATCCCCTTCAGTGATGCACTGACTCTATTTCCGATGGTGGATATTAAAAAATAAATAAAAATAAAAGATCATGCTACGCGACCGCAAATTATACCGGCAAAAAAATCGGATGCTAATTTCGCGATTGAAATAATTGAAAAGGAGCACCGGTGCTCTGATAATAGTATTAATAATTAGTACGCGAAAAACACTGAGTCTACAATCGCGTATAGCTAAAGTGTGAACGAAAATTTAAGCAGAGCCACTTGCTCTGAAAATAATATAAAACTGCGGGGTAAACATAGAAATTGAATATCTGATTATTTCTGCAAATTCTGTTAAACCTTTTGAAGTTAAAAATAAAGATTATAATACACATTAATTTATATAATAGTTAGTTTAAGTAAATAGCATGTATTAAAATTATTCATTATTGCGAAAGCTGAAAATAAAAATTCTGTTAGACCTGAATAAAGTAAAGAATAAGCATTATAATATAAATTAACATACACGTAATTCAAATACATTCTACCTATAATTAAGGTAAATTAAATCATAACATAAAACAATCGTAGAGCAACGAAGTTAGCAATCGTAAAAATTGTGATCGATCTTCGCCTACACGCGCAGCCTCTAGCATACTGTAACACGTTCCTTTCGGAGCCAAATCGCTGACAAAGGCTAGCGACCATTGCGTAAATGTGCGTAAACGTATATGCTTGTGCATTACTTTCGTATAAAATATTGATTGTTCAAATATATTGTACATTTTCTTTCAACCAAGTATACTTGGTTCATATTATTATTATTTATTATTATTATTTGCCATAATTTCATAATCCGTTCAATGTATATTTGCAATTGTAAAACATATAGCTAGTCGTGAAATCATAGCATCGGTATTGGAATAAATTCGTTTATAATTTGTTATGTCGTTATTTGTTATATGTGGAAAATACGTCGTGCACGGTACACTAACAATTGTCAGCCGCCAAACATTGTTACAAATGTAAAAACCATACGATCATCGTGCCCATTGCCTTTCGCCCACGCAAGTAGCCCACCTAGGCACGTGAGTGAGTTCCTGACAATGAACACGGAAGGGGTTAAACCTAAAAATCCTGATGTAAAAAGATGATTAGTACACGTAAAATTGCAATAGTATCTTTTATTTTCAATTTCTTTAAAAGTGACTCGGGTTTATAATTTATGAAATGACCATAAGAATTCGAAAATTGCTGAAAAATAATTTATTTTACAAATTTGACTACAAATATTTCACAAACTACTTCTGATTTCATTCCGATTCGCAGTCTGCCTTGCGTGAAAAACACTGACTCTACCGACCGCATTGCGCGCGGTCACAAAATACCTGAAAGAAAACAAGTTCATCCCATCGTTGTTTGTTGTCGATTAATTTTACTTGCGGTGGGGCTTTCGCCTCGCAACTCGCAAGTTTCAGCTACATTCTTATTTAGATCCGATTCGCCTTGGTCTACCCTGCGTAAAAAACGCTGACTCTACCGACCGCATTGCGCGCGGTCACAAAATTTCCTGAAGGAAAACGTGTTCATCCCATGGATTGTTTGTTATCACCACTAACGAAACATTCGAATTCCAAATCTGGGAATTGTAGGGGGGCACATAATACCTGAATAAAAACATGTTCACCCCATCGATTTTTGAAAAATAATTTATTTCACAAATTTGACTACAAATATTTCACATAGTACATTCTGATTTCATTCCGATTCGCAGTCTACCTTGCGTGAAAAACACTGACTCTACCGACCGCATTGCGCGCGGTCACAAAATACCTGAAAGAAAACATGTTCATCCCATCGCTGTTTGTTGTCGATTAATTTTACTTGCGGTGGGGCTTTCGCCTCGCAACTCGCAAATTTCATCTACACTCTTATTTAGATCCGATTCGCCTCGGTCTATCCTTTTTTTTTTTTTTCCGAGGTGGAATACTTCCAAAGACACCTCCTACCCTGGGGGAGAGCAGGAGGTAGTATCGAATTTTTACCGACTAAAACCTGCCTCGGTCTACCCTGCGTAAAAAAACGCTGACTCTACCGACCGCATTGCGCGCGGTCACAAAATTTCCTGAAAGAAAAAATGTTCATCCCATCGTTGTTTGTTGTCGATTAATTTTACTTGCGGTGGGGCTTTCGCCTCGCAACTCGCAAGTTTCAGCTACATTCTTATTTAGATCCGATTCGCCTTGGTCTACCCTGCGTAAAAAACGCTGACTCTACCGACCGCATTGCGCGCGGTCACAAAATTTCCTGAAGGAAAACGTGTTCATCCCATGGATTGTTTGTTATCACCACTAACGAAACATTCGAATTCCAAATCTGGGAATTGTAGGGGGGCACATAATACCTGAATAAAAACATGTTCACCCCATCGATTTTTGAAAAATAATTTATTTCACAAATTTGACTACAAATATTTCACATAGTACATTCTGATTTCATTCCGATTCGCAGTCTACCTTGCGTGAAAAACACTGACTCTACCGACCGCATTGCGCGCGGTCACAAAATACCTGAAAGAAAACATGTTCATCCCATCGCTGTTTGTTGTCGATTAATTTTACTTGCGGTGGGGCTTTCGCCTCGCAACTCGCAAATTTCATCTACACTCTTATTTAGATCCGATTCGCCTCGGTCTATCCTTTTTTTTTTTTTTCCGAGGTGGAATACTTCCAAAGACACCTCCTACCCTGGGGGAGAGCAGGAGGTAGTATCGAATTTTTACCGACTAAAACCTGCCTCGGTCTACCCTGCGTAAAAAAACGCTGACTCTACCGACCGCATTGCGCGCGGTTACAAAATTTCCTGAAAGAAAAAATGTTCATCCCATCGTTGTTTGTTGTCGATTAATTTTTCTTGCGGTGGGGCTTTCGCCTCGCAACTCGCAAGTTTCATCTACACTCTTATTTAGATCCGATTCGCCTCGGCCAACCTTTTTTTTTTTTCCGATGTGGAATACTTCCAAAGACACCTCCTACCCTGGGGGAGAGCAGGAGGTAGTATCGAATTTTTACCGACTAAAACCTGCCTCGGTCTACCCTGCGTAAAAAAACGCTGACTCTACCGACTGCATTGCGCGCGGTCACAAAATACCTGAAAGAAAACATGTTCATCCCATCGCTGTTTGTTGTCGATTAATTTTACTTGCGGTGGGGCTTTCGCCTCGCAACTCGCAAATTTCATCTACACTCTTATTTAGATCCGATTCGCCTCGGTCTATCCTTTTTTTTTTTTTCCGAGGTGGAATACTTCCAAAGACACCTCCTACCCTGGGGGAGAGCAGGAGGTAGTATCGAATTTTTACCGACTAAAACCTGCCTCGGTCTACCCTGCGTAAAAAAACGCTGACTCTACCGACCGCATTGCGCGCGGTCACAAAATTTCCTGAAAGAAAACATGTTCATCCCAGCGATTGTTTGTTATCACCATTAACGAAACATTCGAATTCCAAATCTGGGGATTGTGGTGGGCTTAGTAACGAATGAGCGTTTTGACACTAAACCTACAGACACTTCTTGTATACCTATTCTTACCCTGGCCGGTCAAAATGACCGGCCCTTAAAAAAAAGTTACTGTTTCTATAATTAAACGTAGATAATAGTAAATTTGGTACTAAATGAATTAATAAATGAACAGCACGCAGCATTTTCAATTCCACAATAAAAAATGGTCTTTCTTTTGTACTGATTGCATACGATTATAAGTAGGCCAGGCTACATATTTTTTTCAGAAACAAAAAAATTAAACCAGAAGTAAATACTGAAAAATACATTGTATGCATAGTTTAGGAAAAGTCATAAAGTTTGTTAGCGATGTGAAAACTGTTAAATATGTAAAAGTTGTACCACAGTTTGAAGAGGTCGATTTGACCGGTGTCAGTAGGCTTAGTGTTAAAAACAATTCATTGCTGTACTAAATAAGCGGTACGCTCGGGATCATTGTCTTGCTGAAAGTCCAATCATTCCTCGAGATCTAATCATGCAACGCCAAACCATAACCCCACCACCGCCGTGTTTAGTAGTGTTCTGAATGTTCTTTGTATGTTGCTCAGTATTAGGTCGTCTCCAAACTAAACTGCGTCCCAAAACTCATTTTCATTTGTAACACAATCACTTGCACACTATTTTATCACTCAATTTTTCAGGTCGTCCACACCGCGGAACACTTGGAACAGTTTCCGTATTAGAAAACCGTCCTTAATTAGACAAATTGAGCGTGCCAATACTTTTGTTCCCAACTGTATGTGCGAACCATGTCTACCTACATGTACAGTGGCGGACATATACTTATGAACATACGAACTGAACGACTTCCATACAATATAAACTGTAGATGTTCAGTTTGCTTTTCGCGAGGAACGACCGTAGGTGTTCTGCGTAGTAAACAATATTAGTTATAGTTAATTTTTATTATTTTAACTATGAGAAGAAGGAAAAATATCACACCTCAACAACGGCTGCAAATACAGCAAAAACTCGCAAAAACTCATATTGCATGGACAGAAGAACAATGGTCCAAAGTTGTATTTACTGATGAAAGCAAGTTTAACCGATTTGGTTCGGATGGAATGTGCTATGTGAGACGCAAAGCTGGCGAAGAATATAATAATAATTGTACAAAACCAACCATTACAGGTGGAGGCGGATCAGCACTGGTTTGGGGCAGTATGAGCATGAATGGTACTGGTCCGATACCTCTCATTACAGGAATTATGGATCGTTTCGTTTATTTGAATATCATAAAAAATGTTCTACTTCCATTTGCTAGAGACAAAATGCCCAACGATTGGATTTACCAACCGGATAACGATCCAAAACATACGGTAAGTATAGTAAAAGAATTTTTAGCAAAAGAAAAGTTGAATATTATGAAACGGCTAGCTCAATCCCCAGATCTTAACCCAATAGAAATCCTATGGATCGATGTTGATCGCGAAATAAACCGTCAGAAACCAAAAAATATCCAGCATTTTTTTAAAACCATCGAAGAGGTGTGAAAATCCATTCCAGTCGATAGGTGTATTCGTTTAATTAATTCAAAGCCAAGACGTTGTGCTGAAGTGGTAAAAAATAATGGGAGAGCTACAAAATATTAGGTTAAGAACACTTAATATTATTTACATCTTTCAATGATAAAAATCAAGAAATTTTATTCGAAAGTTATGTTCGTAAGTATATGTCCGCCACTGTATAAATTATTATCGCATTTAATCCGATTCGCCTGGGTCTACCCTACGTGAAAAACACTCACTCTACAATCGCGTGTAGCTAAAGTGTGAACGAAAATTTCAGCAGAGCCACTTGCTCTAAAAATACTAGAAAACTGCGGGGCAAATATTGACCCTATCGACCGCATTCCGTGCGGTCACAAAATTGTCTAGAAGAAAACATGTTCATTCTATCGACTGTTTGTTATCAGTGACATTCATGCACCATAAATAAGCAGGTGTACACGAAAAATATGTAAGTATGCATTCAAAATATGTGAATATGCATTAAAAATATATAAATGTGCATTGAAAATATGTAAATATGCATGAAATATATGCAAGTGTGCATTAAAAATATGCAAATATTCACAAAAAGCATGCAAACGTGCGGGGAAAATTTACAAGATTAATGTTACATTTTGCGATTCCTGTGACATACCACAAGAAAGACATACAGGGGAGACCAGGGCTGGTTGTCATTTTATGGAGTAGAACTATTTCCTGGAATACAATTTAGCTATCTATAAATGGTGTCTACGAATGGAGTCAGTTGCCACACGGGAGAACTAGCCCACGTATGCTGTGACAACGAACCTCATTTGTAAGGTCGCCACGTTTTTTAATATGTAGAGGGTTATCGAATGAATTTTTTAATCCTGTCATATATATAAAAATATAAACCACGTGTCCACTATTAATAATATAACATCAAATTTTAGAATAATGTAAAAAATACTCACTCGGCACAAAAAAGCTAATCAATTGTGAAAAAAAATAGTTTGGCATTCAACAACGCTTCAATTGTCAGAAAGCAACCTGACCAAGAAATGGAAATATATGCATGTGCTGATACAGATTATTCGAAAGCAGAAATGAACTTTGTAATAACTAACCCATGTGACAACCAGCCCCGGTCTCCCCTGCAGGGAAAATAACATATGCAATAACTTATTGCATATGTTTTTAAATATAAAACATAAAAACTTACGTATTAGTGCAAAAAGTGCAAAATAACAGATCCTGCTGGTCTATCTGTTCTTTTATAAAATATGCATTTACATAAACATCCGGATTCCAGTTACGCACAATAAATATGCAAGTGCGCGTTAAAAATATACAAACATTCACAAAAAATATGCAAATATTCACCAAAAAAATGCAAACAACATTCACAAGAAATATGCAAATATTCACCAAAAAAATGCAAACAACATTCACAAGAAATATGCAAATATTCACCAAAAAAATGCAAACATGCGCGGAAAATATACAAGATTCAGAATACATTTTGCGATTCACGTGACATACCACAGGAAAGCCATATACAGGGAAAATAACATATGCAATCAGTTATTACATATGTTTTTAAATATAAAACATAAAAACATACGTATTATGCAAAAAGCGTAAAATAACGGATCCTATTGGTCCATCTGTTTTTTTATAAAAATATGAAATTGTATAAACATCCGGATTCTAGTTACGCACAATAAATATGCAAGTGTGCGTTAAGAATATATAAATATTCACAAAAAACATGCGAAGAAAATATACAAGATTAAGAATACATTTTGCGATTCCTGTGATATACCACAAGACAGACATACATATACAGGGAAAACAACGTATGCAATAAGTTATTGCATGTTTTTAAATATAAAACATAAAAACATACGTATTAGTGCAAAAAGTGCAAAATAACAGATCCTGCTGGTCTATCTGCTTTTTAAAAAAATATGCATTTGCATAAACATGCGGATTCTAGTTACGCACAATAAATATACAAATATTCACAAAAAATATGTAAGTGTGCATTAAAAATATGCAAATGTGCACGAAAAGAATGCCAGCATGCAAGGAAAATATACAAGATTAATACCGCAAGACAGACAATATAACATATGCAATAACCTATTGCATTGAATTGCTTTTCTACGTTGTTTTACCTGTTGTTCTTTCATGTTAGTGTCAATCTCAGATTATATAAAACCATCATAAAAATATAATTAAAATATTTACATGCATACCTCTGGGTTCGAATTAACTTATTACGTCTTAGTGCAGGTATAAAGTATGCGCTTACTTTGGTCCGTCTAAGCAACTGTCTCGATTCGCCTGTGACAAAGAATAAGAAAGTGAGGATAATTGTGCTATACTAATGCAGGGTTTCGCAAACTATGTTCCGCGAAAAGTTAATAGATGTTATGTTTCAAAATTTTAATAATTACTAAATAGATAATGAATGTTATTTCTCATTTTTGTAAATTTGATTGGTTATGTGTTATTACCTAGCCTACAAAATAAGCAATGTGTTCCGTGAAAATTTCGAAGTGTTCCGTTGCAGAAAAAGACTGAGAAACCCTGTGTAAAGCTATAATTCATCGCGAATGCTATATAGTATAGTAAATGTACAGAGACACTACGGCGCAATTGTACATCATACATGATTTATACGCGAAACGAATAATAATTTAATCGAGATATTTAACTGATTTTTGTACACGTCCAATTATTTCTAGAAGAAAGAGAAATTCTTACCTATCAATCCGATCGTTAGAAACTTCGGCTTGGCGACATCATTATCCTGCGCATTCTTCCAAGTCAGCATCGCTTTCCCGCGGGTTCTGATTTGAACCTCGACGCAAGCGAATGAGACGCCATGACAGTCAACCCATCTGAAATTTGAGACGAATGTATTAAGAATCTCAAATATTAGTATAACATTGCTAGAAACTGCAGAATGTATTGCAAAATAATGGAATTCAGAGCTGAGATACGTAAACGCATACGTAAAAGAAGATACGTATATGCATACTCGAGTGAAGTAGACAATGCACGCCGCGTGGTGTGACCGTTCACTGCGCAATATTTTCTTAGTTTCTTGCCAAATATTGATTAATATTAACAAACAAAGTGCAGAAAACTTGGAAGACAGGGAAATGGAACGAATGTATATCATTTCCTGGCTTCAAGAATATATTAGGCTATGTGACATACCTTAATTCGGCGGACACTCTGAACACGTCCAAACACTACGAGATCCGTTGGGCGAAAGAGGCAGATTTTTGAAATAGTTTGCTCTAATTGGCTGGCCGAGTTTAGGGGGAGGGTGTGGCGTGATTTCCTTAAGGCGGGTGTTTTTGAATATCATATCGAACTGTATTCTAATACAAATGTTACAGTATGGATATTAGTCGAATAATGGGATACAAATATATTTATTAGTAATAATAAACACGTCTGAGTAATAATATCTTTGTAATGTTTGTTGCGCTATAGATTAAGTAAAGTATTTCCGTCAAACTAATATTTATTTTGCCTTAACTTTGTTTGAATTACAAATAACAAATGAATTACAAACCTAACAAAATAGGTGATTTGTTTATTCATATATCTCGCCTTTGAACTCCGCTATGAATTAATCTTGCAATTTTAAATAAGTTCGAAGTTGCAGATTAGCGCAATGAATATTATTAAAAATTTCTACTCGACAAATAATTAATTACTTAAGGGCGCTGAATGCTTCACGATAGTGGAACTATTGTAGTTATATTTGTATACCACGTAAAACATCATATGTATAGCTACAGAAAATCGAACAATTTTTTGTTGAAGTATTTTAATACTTGATTGTTACACACAGTATTACACTGAATATATATTTAATTATAGTTATGGCAGTGAATTAGAGGGGATTGGTGTACAAATTAATTCTAAATTTAATACAAAATAAAGTGCATGTACATATTGCATTAACGGGTGTATTATCGTTACATAATACGAAAATTTCATAAAGGAACTACAAATTTAGTCGAAAATTAATAGTTGTCAGTTCGTGCATAGCATCTAATAAATCGAGTGGCTGGTCGAACAAAGAAAATCAGTACTTAATTTATTATTATTATGTTTCTTCTTTAGCAGCAAAACTATAACTACTTTATGAAAGAAAATTCATTGAAAATATAGTATAATAGCAAATAAATCGAAAATAAACTACGAAATGCAATTGAAATAATCATGATAATTAATGCATAATAAATCGTGTATAAATCATAATTCGAAGGAAGAAGAGAAAACGATCAATGATTATATAATAAATATCATGATGACGTTACTTTGTTATTGGCCATAATTTCTAGCCTTTTCACCACTTTCCCAAGATCAAAATCTTTCTGTAATTTTAAATAATCGATTTTTCGCACGATATGTATACTGGCCCACGTGGGCAACAGTTTACACAACAAGCGAACGTGCTCCTCTAATTCGGCCGAAGTTAATTTCGCTCTATATGAATTCTCTAATTTTGTGATTACGAATTCCAATGTGAGGACACCTTTCTTCTCGGCCACGAAAATATTACGCAAAACTTTAACCAATTCGGGTAGTCTTGAATACATCACGGCCTCTTTTTCAGCGTTCGGCGGACGTGTCATTGCATCCAATGCTTTGGCAGCCTGCCTGGCTCGAACCTAATATACATATAAAAAAAATTAATATATATTAAAAGATGTGTAAAAAAATTATTAAAATATTACGAAGGGTTCAAGCAAGATGTTTCCTTTACCTTCTCGAGGAGGGCCTTTGGTATGCCTTTAAGAGCCGAAGTAATGTGATTATTTTGCACAGTAGGTGTAGCAGGTGGTGTGTCCACGACAGTAATATTAACTTTCCGCATACCCTCTTCGGTTTGGGTTGAATCGTTTGCTTTATCTTTCTCAGGAGAAAGCGTCTTTGAAGTCATCTTTGCTTCGGCTAAACGTTGCAATGCTTTTTCCATACGGGTACCGCAATTGAACAATGATTTTGCTTTGTCTGAAAATGAATATTAGGGTCATTGTAAGATTCAAGGGATATCGATATTTCAATTCATATGAATCTTCAATTTAATAATCAGAGAAGTTTATCTTCAATAAATTACGAAAGATTATAGTTCTCACCGAGAACATCTTTCGCAGTTGCCAGTTTCTCTACGTTCGGTGGTTGTGGCAGTTCAGCCATTTCAATTATATTGCAGCTTTCCACATCAAATTCTGGATGCCAACGTACGATCTTCTCTTTCGGTACACGCATAGGTGTTTCTAAACTGAGTAAGAACTTCTCGTGCACGTCCTTCACCCTGTCTACAATTCAGAAACAGAATTAGATATTTGTACGTGCATACAAATATTTCTGAACGATATTTGTGTGAAAAAAACAACAGTACCAAGCAGAGTATTGTAAAATTTCCGTCGTCTATCGAGCAATACTCGTGGTCCCATACTAACGTCAGACCCTGTTTTCAAGATGTCATCCGCATCTGGTGTATTTCTACCATTCTTTTCTTGAACAAACGGTGTCAAAATTAACTCGTATTTATCCTGCTTAGACGTAGAACCAAACGTGCGATGTTTCTCTTGACTGCAAATATACGAGTCTGGGAATATTGTTTTGATTTGCGCCAAATGCTCCTGGTTGAAATTTTTACGCAACAATTCTTGAACTGCAGGTTTTAGTTTCTTGAAAGTTATTGTTTCCTTGCGATTGAACAGCATTGCCGAAACCTATTCAAAATCCTGTGGCTTAGTACCAAAACTCGAAACAATAAATCAATAGAGCTAGAATACTTCTTATCATAAATAACATACTGTGTCAACGCATCTGAATGCTTCCGCCAAAAATCTATAATGATACGGCAGCGGCAAAGCGGGGATTCCGCTTTCAGCCAGCGACAAATATTGCTGATAAGCCGGCGCTTTAGTCGGGCTACCCTTCACCGGACTAGCAGGCTTTTCTTTGGGTTCGAATAAAATCTTCCGCTGAGGACTAGCGTTCAATAATTGTTTGCTTTTCAATGGGCTCAGCGCTGTCTTGCTCGGAGATCTGTATACCTTCTGTGGGCTGCGTCATAAAGTACAAGCGTTAAAAAATACAGTTTAAACAAACGTGCAAGTGTTGTTCGCATAAAGAGAATACTTTACCTAACTGGAATCTCGAGTTCAATCTTCTCGAACTTCTGTATGCGTGGCTTCTTAATGTCATTCGATTTCTGCAGTTCCCCCAGTCTTTGTTCGCAGTTTTTAAAACGAGCTATAGAGGCCTTCAACTCCGTAAGCCTGGACGACTTGGTAATTCTACTTTTTATCTCGCTCAATGACATGTTCTGCTTGGCCAATCTATCCATAGTCGAACCTTTCTTCGGCGTTGCACAATTAGTCGTCACCTGATCGTTCGGCAAGCTCGGCGACTCACTTTCAACCGGAGCATCGTTCTTTTTCGGCGTTCCTGGCGGTTTCTTTCTGGGACTCCACGAACCCTTCTTCTCGAAAATCACCCTCTTCGCATCCAAATCCCCTGCGATCTTTTGGAAACTCTCTCTGATATCCACTTGGCCCTCTTGGCCAGACAACTTCCGCGAACGAGTACCTCGAGGTCGTGCATTATGCTTAGGTGTCTTTTGAGCGTTCGCCTTGGGAGAGTCGAACTGAATATTTCGAACAGCTGAGTTTGGCTTCGCGGCACGATGGCCCACGGTCTCTTTACCCGAAACGAGAATAACTTTTGGACTCGTAACCATTGCTTTTTCCTCACAAATCGGGGTCAACGATCCAGACGATTCAGAAGTATCGTTCTCGATTGTAGTACGATTCTGATTAATCGCCGATCTGGATTGCTCCCGATCAAGAAGCAGAACCTTCGCTTTGCTACGTAAATCGTCAGTTGCTTGTCGTTTACGCGTATTAAAATACGCCGTTACTGACGGCTGGGACATTTTTTTATATACGAATAACTATATACGTGTATATATATATGTACGTACGTATGTTTGTAATGCAACAGAAGTCCGTTGGAACTTCAAATTGTTAATGTATTTACTTACGGACTCCTGTCTGCCACGCAGATCTGTATATTGACGATGTTGTCGTGCAGTATCCCGCCTTTTTATCACTTTAGGCGCCAAGCTGGGAAGCTTTCATAACAGCGATTCACGCGGGACATTTAAATCTTGTTTTCCGTGCGTATAGAGAATACAGATAAAGTTATAAGGTGTTTATGTTTATTATTACGCTAACGTAGCGAAATTATAGTTGGGGGAGTAAATGAATAATTTTGGCTATCGATTAAATTGAACAACTCGTTCGAGTATGTCTTTTTTCGGATGTATTATTTAAAATATTTAGAAGTATAAATGTGATAGGTTATTCTAATTTATAATTGTGTGAAACTATTATACGGAATTGTGGTATCGAATTTTATATATACATATATATATATGTTCCGTAATATTTTATTCTGTTGTCGAAATAATTGATGAGTGTTCATAGATTTCGTAGTCGAAATCTGACGTATCAATTATTATTTGCAGTGTGTCATCGGAGGATAAATGCCAGGCATCCTTAGGCAAATGCAATTATGTAAATTCGTCAGCTGAGCGTGTAATAAGATAAACAGTCCTCGTGGCTTCGTCATACTAGGGCACAGGCATAAACTGCGTCAGACAATTGTACACAACAGCTGAAGCTCTGATGGAAAAGTAATGCAAAAGGACGCCATATAAAATCTTAATAATAATGCATTAAGTTCGCGAAAGCGGAAACATAAATATTGTAAAAATATAGACTTTCAGTGAAAAATCTTCAATTGAATAAACAGAGAAGTTTATCTTCAATAAATTACTATATATGTCCACGATCTTGTTTCTTTCTGACGCATTGTGTAATCATATGTGTACGTTGTACGCGTATTTGATAGTCTAGATACAACTGTGATGCTTGCAAAATTCTGATTTAGCTATGCAAGCAAATGTTAAAAATAACTATAAACGCAGAAGACGTTAAGTAAATAAAATTGTCTACCAAAAATAATACCTACTGACAACTCGTGTTACTTATGTGATAATGGTTTACTGTATTCATTAATACCATTTTTCCATTTGTAAATACTCGCAAAAATATATGACAATACTCAGTATTTGGTTAGACATTTATTACCATCCGTAAGTTTATTAATTGATAAACTTTAGGCTTATTGCATTTCTTTCGATTTTACAAAGTTTTATTCATAAAAACGCTATTTGGTTATATAAAAACGTTTGCTTAACCCCAAATTATCGTACGTAACCTACAAAATTGTAACGATAATCGTACTTCTTTTTTTTTCCCCCTTAGATTATGAACATTGGCAAAAAGATAGGCATAATTTTAAATAAAGTACCCCTGGTTAAAAAACAGTTATTTTCTCGGAAATATTTATTCTACACAAACGTGACGATATCTGTATCCTTATCTGCAGTAGGAGATGTATTAGAACAACATTACGAAATATTGAAGGTATTTAACTTAGAAGATTGTTGTTCAATTGCGGTTGTTTTCTTCGCTTTTGTTTTCAACTTTCCTACCAAATTTTTTGCTCTAATTGTTTTCATTGTAGGGTGAATGGGATGAGTGGAGTTTTAATAGAACGAGGAACATGGCTGTATCTGGTATGTCTATCGGTATAGTATGCCATTACTGGTATAAATATTTAGACGCTAGAATACCAGGTCGTACATTTCATACCGTTCTAAAGAAAGTTGTTGTAGATCAATTAGTCTGTTCTCCGCTTTGTATAGCAATGTTTTTCTTGACACTGGGCATTTTAGAGAGAACTAGGTGGACGGAGTTGAAGGAGGAAATTGCAAAGAAGGCAAAGAGATTGTATATAGCAGAATGGATTATTTGGCCGCCTGCGCAGATTTTTAATTTCTATTTTTTACCAACTAGATACCGGGTTCTTTATGATAATACCATATCCCTTGGTTACGATGTTTATACTAGTCATGTGAAACACGATCATATAATATGCAATTCAGTAGGTGGCAAACGCTGACAAAACAGTTCCTACATAGAACAATTATCTAATTAACCATTGTAAATAGTGCATTGATTTTTATCCTGGAAAAAGAATAATGTTTACTGTACTGGTACACTTTGTACCACGTTGTACACGGTTATCAATGTAAATGGTGCTTATCTTATTTATAAACTGGGGAAATTTGCAAAAAAATATATGCACATATCAAACAATGAACGCATGAATGAAATAAATTCGACCTTTCTCTTTTTCTTTCTTTATTTCCTTCTTATAAAAATGCATAGCATACGAAATAATTGTACATATAATAGATTTTTCCTTACATTCTTCACTCTTGGAGCATCCATGGAAAAAATTATATGAATTTATACACCTACTACACGTATTTACAAGCACAAAAGTGTCCTCTGAATGATTACTTTTAATATGGAAACGAATTGCTCAAAACATTCCGTCGTGAATACCTATAGGTACAAGAACCGCAATAAATAATAATAAATTACGAGCGACCAGCCTCCAATCATTTGGTACTGCGTACGGTGCTAATACCCGGGTCAATCTGTGTATCTAACGAAATGAATAAACTATCATTGTATTCCATCATTTTCGATCGAAAAAGAAAAGAAAGAGAAACCATCAAAATACTTACTTCGTGACTCGCGCAAATAAAGATAAACGACGTGACTAAAAGATTCAGTACTGGGAATCTGGGCAGTAGTACTAACACGCCGTGCGAATCCGCGGCCAGCCAAATGTGACCCTGCGCGACTAGACTTTCTAAGCTGATGCGTCCCAATCCAGCCAAAAGAGCTGAATGTTTGCCGCGCAACGCTAACGACGCGTTTCTTAGTGCTATATATCCGACTATCTGTAAAATTGAGGATTTCGATGGATGTTGGCCATGCGAAAGTAAACTGCAGATTTTTTTAGATAATTACCGGAATAAAGGCAACGTATGAATGGATTTCCTCGCACTCTGAGACGGAGTGGCAGAGTATAGTGAAAGTGGTATAAGCAGTCAGCGAAATTAATGCCAGTAAGGAGGATAGCGCTGTTCCCGGAATGTGATCTATCCTCTGCAATGCTACGAGACCAGCACCAAAAGTCACGCCCCAAGCTACGCTGTACCTGTCCACTCTCCAGCGTGACCACCATTCTCGTATATCATCGTCAGTCGTAACAAATAATGCTTTCCACGGTCTTGTGACGAAGACTTTTTCGAAGAACACCTGTAACGCAATTGTACGGGGTACATTTCGACTGAAACATGTAATTTATCTATTGAGATGATTTATAAATTCATACCTCGGACATGTACAGTATTGTGATCATCGATACCAGACCTAAGAGTTTCAGTGCGAGGTAAAGCAATGCTCTTGGACCGTACTCGTTCAAACTCCCAGAATAAATTCGTGGCGGCAGCCACGCCAAGAAATAAATAACTAAGAACCAAAAGGACACCAGTGGAACGAAATGATAAAACTGATACGGTCTGTTCATACAAAGGCATAACATAACTGTTAAGAAATTTAATCTAAACATTACCTACAAACGAAAAAAAAGAACGAATAAGCAGATATTATAGCACACAATTTGTACATAAAATATTTGATATTTGAGTATTTTGTTCGTACGTACCCTGGCGAATCTTACTAACGAAACATCACCCGTTTGCCAAAAGTAACAAAAATGTCCGTAGCCGGAGAGAAATAAATAAGCCGAGTTAATTAGTCTTAAGTACATGTATATAGGCAAAACATTTTTAGCTCCTGTTAGATGATAGATGAGCACAACGGCCTGCATCAAACCTCTCCATTCGTCTGTTTGTTCTCGATTCAAAGCTCTCGGTCCCCTTTCTCTGTCTTCGGTAAAGAACAATCCAAGGGCCAATATATACCCGAGCGGTAACCAAAAGCTAAATTCACTGTAGTATTTGTTCTCCTTCATGAAGAAATTTGTTCTAAATATAAATAAAAAAGGGAAAAGACATATTAATAACAGGTGCTCGATATCACTGGATAGAATGAATATTGTTCTATACCTATCGCAGAAATAAAAGTAGGCTAAAATAAGCGACAAGAGAGCCAGCGATGTCATCATTGTATAGAAATCTTGAACTTCAGGTTGCTCGACTTGCGTAGCTTCCTCTGTATTTGCTTCCTCTGTGTTTTCCACCTCCACGGTGGTGACACGCGAATAAGAAACTTCCGCACGATAATGGCAGAACTTTCTGTACAACCACATTCCTCCACCGATTACTATACTGCAACGAATTGCTACTTATTATATGTTTAACAACGCGATATAATAATGTGCAAACAGTTACCATAAAGCAAGCGCGAACAAGCTTAATAATTGCAATGTTGTCGCCGGTTCTGGATAACTGCAACAACTACCGTCATCGAAGTTCATATGATCGTTACAGTACGTGTTCAATAAAATCTGGACCTTGTGTCGTAAAGATAGAGGACTGGCTAAATATCCGTCCGGACTTTGTTCGAGCACACCTGTACCGACAAGTTTGCTGCTCTCCCATATATGAGCATCGCTGTGAGACAGTATCTGTAATGTAACAAACAATTAGTTTTTAAAAAATAATTCGAAAATATCCCAAGTAAAACTTACCTTTATTGCTGCTTTGTTGCATAAATTAATCTGTCTATTATCTATGCCAGATAGTTGGGCCGATAATCTTTCTTTTAGAACTGGGTCCTGCAGCATCCACAAATATTTCGTATTTTTTTTCGCTAAAAAGTCCACTGGTTGCACGAGTCTCACCAGTCCCATACTATACTCCGAATATAATTGCGTATCGCTGTTGTTATTAGTAACAATTGTGGTTGCTCCACAGCCTGAAATAATTAAGCTAGGCGCATCGGTTTTCTGTAACAACGAATTCGTTCAACTAGAACAAGGACCTTGCTTCGAGTTTTCCGAAAATACGGAAACTTACCATCCAGCCTCTCAAATCCTCCATCATAGAATTATCCAGTTGCGGTCGCCAGAGAAATTGCACGTTTAATCGAAGCTGTGCATCATTAAAATTTAAATCCGAATTCTCTGGCAATTCCGTTAGGTCGGATGCCTTTGCATCGACCACGAATTGAGATATAAAAGATTTATATAGCTGTCTGATTCTTGCGTCACCGATGAATACGAAATGATTACGGTGGCCCATGAAAGCTAGATATCTTAAGCATCTGCGACTGTCTCTGTACAAAAAGAAATGCTTTTGAAAAGCTGCTCCTTCTTCATGTATACTCCATTCAACGAGAAGAGCTTCCAGCTATAAACGAAACACTCAGCCAAAGAGCACGGGACAGGTAACCGGCCTTTACTATTACCTAAAGTTAATTATCAAGCTCTAATCAATTGTTGATATCAAGAACGAACGATTTACATCCAAGGACTCCAACACACCTCTGTTCCATCTAAACACTGACCCATGCTTTTGTTCAACTCTGGTAACTTGATCCGTCGATAGAATTACAGATACATTACCGTTATCTCAATGCTTACGTTTGTGTATAATAATGCATCATACAACCATAGGGCTGCCATTCTTTGTCTCCTTTGTACCTCCCTTCCGTTAAAAGCCATTTACAAGAATCGCTACCTAAATGTATAAATTACATTAACATCAAAGTCTATATATAATACAAATTTGATCGTTTGCGATCGCGTACAGTGCGCAGAATATAATCAATGTTGCACGATAGTAATCGAATAAAGGTTATATAAATTATTTTTACCATATACGAGGTGCATCAATCCATGATAAAGTATAAAGCAAAGGACAAGTGCAGTAGCCAATTTCTTCGCACTTGCCACCGTAATTAAGCTAATGAAATGTTCTGCTGAAGTCATGTATAATTTATTTTTCAATTACAGTCATGCTGAAACAGTGTAAGTTTCATTTTGTAACGCACCACTCCATTCGTAAGATAACGCATACATACATAGAAACAACGGTGTGTATCGTATTAAAACGATACGAGAAAGCTAATACCATTTAATTTATTTATACATTCAACTTATATATCGCGCCAACTGTGGATGTATTTTTGATTTAAACGCAATTACTTAACCATACGTACATACTGTGTAATTATCAAGGAGAAGTCTACGAAACAATTTTACATTATAAATAGAACAAATTATTGTACAAACTCCAGTGTTTATCAGAAAAATTCATGAATTATTGTACGTTTGTATTTATACGGAAACATTGCGTTTATTTTATTTAGAATCGATCTCAGCCGAAATTCGTAATCCCAGCGTTCGCGCTCATTTTATGTACATTGTGTACGCAACATGAAAACGGAATATATGTATGTATACAGTATCTGCGACATAATCGATTGTGCGATTGTTGTTTAAATAATAATTAACGCGCGCTATCCTGCATAGAAGTGCAGTTAACCGCACTTATATTTAAATGAAAAGAAAATCAAGGAAACGATTACACCGTTCTTTCCATTAATTCACTGCTTCTTACAACTAGAGAAAGAAGAGAACCGATTGAAATACACTTTTCAAATAAACACACTACAGTTTATTGTACTATTTACGCATTATAATTCTTAAATAGTACAATAAAGATTGTATACAATCTTTCTGTCTACACAACTTTTTATTTGTACATTAACAGACGATTCCAATTGGCATATACATAAATCATTTTATGTTCGCAATTTCTACGACCATCTGGATTAAATAATTATCGTTTAAATCCGTCTAACAATATACATACATATTTGGCGACAGTAGAACGGCAATAATTTCTATATTGTGTACTCGCCACGCTATCCTACGAATGGCTGTCAAAAGTTCGACCAATTTACATAGGCATCCCCACTATGCGTTTTGCGACTGTCGTGTTGCCGCTATTTTTTCGTACATGACAGCGTAACACGAAATTGCAATAGAAAAAAAAAATGCAAAGCGTTACCGATACAGCCGTTTAACGCGCTTAATAGAGAAAAAAAAAAAATAAACGAGGCAAATAATTCATGTATACTGGAACGAACAGTGGTTATGTTTTTCAATGGAAAGAGATATGACGACAATGGCGGCAATGTCCCCGTCGAAGGTAAGTTTAATGCGATAAATCTCATTAACGCGACACCGTAGATCCACGTAATATTTCGTTTTAATGTGACACGGAACGTTTTTGCACGCGTCGCTCCACGTACGATAGTATTTCACGATATCGGGGCAAGAGTGCTCCTACTGCGTATCGTTGAAGTGAGGATCCATTCGCGTGTTGTATACTTCAAAATTTTGTATGACGTTTTGCGTAGAATAGGACGCGCTACCTTTCATTTTTCCCGAAAATTATTCACGTCTCGTTGATACATCGTTGTCGTTGAAATAAATGGCGAAAGATTGTAAGTAAAAATTTCACGATGCAATTGATTATAGTTATCGTTTCCGAAAATGATTCACTATTGTTGTAAATGTCTATCTCTATACTGTTTACATTTTTGCTTATATTTTTGATTAACAGTATCATCGTTACGATCATCGATCGTGTATGTTGTTCTTCGTATTTTTAAAGTCGATTGAAATAGTTTCACTCTATAACACGATGAATCATGAAATTTCGGGTAATTTTTTTATGTACATATACACAAATAAGTGTATAGATCGGTTCAAATGGTTAATTCGTAGATATTATAATGTTTCGAGAACTATGTTAAATTATGTTAAATCAGCGGTTATAATTTCTGTGCAATTTATTATTTCAGCGGAGACTACAAAAGGAGTTAATGTCTTTGATACGTGAGCCACCACCGGGTGTACATGTAGACGAAGATCTCGCTAGTCAAAATTTAACGGAATGGATCGTTCATATGGAGGGTGCAAAGGGCACCTTGTACGAAGGAGAACAGTTTCAACTGCAATTTAAATTCAGTTCTAAATATCCGTTCGATTCACCAGAAGTGACTTTCATAGGTGGAAATATACCAGTGCATCCGCATATTTATAGTAATGGTCATATCTGCTTATCAATCCTCACAGAAGATTGGTCCCCTGCGTTGAGCGTGCAAAGCATTTGTTTAAGTATTGTATCGATGTTAAGCAGTTGTAAGGAAAAGGTAAGAGAAAACAAGATTTCAATTCAACTTTAATGAATAAAACACTTGAGAGAAGTTAAATCTCCCGATGTTTTTCCTCGATTTTTTCCGTAGAAGAGGCCACCCGATAATTCGTTTTACGTGAGAACGTGTAGTAAAAATCCAAAGAAAACAAAGTGGTGGTATCATGGTAAGTTTTATATTATATATATATATACATATGCTTATATTATATATATGCACGTATAATTGACAAAATCGAATTATTTTTTGTATTAATTAAAGCAATTATAACATATAATTATCGAATGCCTGAATTATTTAATAAATGCCGATTGAAAATGAAATTATGTAGCATTTTTTTGTTATGTTTGAACAGATGACAGTGTGTAAACACAGCAACTGCTAAAGTCATTAACAACTTGTCAATGCGCAGTTATTGCTGGACCAAGTGGAATGACGATTTCTTGTTTCTTTAAGTAATTATTGAAATTTCATAGATTAAATTGCTAAAGTAACTTTTATCACGTATTTAAAAGAATTAGGTGCATAAGATAGAAAACAAAGTAAAGGCTGCATATTACTTATTACAATAAAGAGGCGAATATAAAATATGTGCGTTATCCAGTTATAAATTATTCTGATGTTATTATAAACGATACGTATTATCCCACGATTAAATAGGAAAAGAAAAAGTATAAGTTAACAGAACTGCGAATGCAGGAACGAGTGGTGCACATACGATTACTTGTGTATGCAATGAAAGTGTTTCATTACTAGTGTAGAATGTGCACTATAAAATGATATCAAATCTAATATATTACACCCACACTAACCGCTATCGATAACGTCGATGGAAGATATACCATGTTATCGCAGTTGTTTACCTGCTTATTTAATATGTATTTTTCATTGTATTGTTCATTTAAATGCAACGCACTGCGGTGCGATCTAAATGAACTGTAAACGTAAATATAAATTATCGAAACGCATAATACCATTCATTTCTATGTAGTAAATTAAACGGCCATTAGAATGTAATTTATTTTTCAAATTCCAATGTAGAATGTGCATAATATTATTAGACAGCTAGATATGTACGATGATTGATAAATAAAATTCACTTTTTTATAGAATAATAGTAATAAAAAAAAGAAATGTTCGTTTATTGTTATTAATATTACTGTTTAGACGTGCACATTCGAATGGTGACACAGCCCACAGAGACCTGAAAAAAATTCAAGTAGTGTCACTTTAATTTTACATATGCACGTCATGCTGCAAAAGGCGTACGTTTAATCTACATGTAATTAAAAAAGTGTGTATTTAATAATTGAATGTACAATGCGTTTTAAAATAAATTAGTTCAATTAATCGCGTGTTCGTTATGCATCCCCTATCGATTTATGCACAGCTAAAAAGGAAAGAAGTCGAGTTTGTAGATTAAATTTAAATTTACCTCTAAAGCATACTATGTATATGTTAACACGTTAAGTTAGGTCTGAAATATAATTAAATTGCCTAACCTAACACGGACGAACCTAACCTATCCATGGAATTGTTATACGAGTATTAAAATACATCCAACGAATGTAACGTAGTGTGCGGAATGATTTGCTGCGATCACAAGTTTATGTAATTATTATCGATACCTACGAAACGTATAACGTGTCATTTAACTCAAATAATAAAAAAACCAAATTAATTCGCTAATGTTTTTTTAGGTTCAGTGTCAATTTTCTGTACACAGTTGCGCGAGGGTCCAATGTTATTGGAGAGTTCAAATAAATGAAAAATGGCCGCCTGCAGAAAAATTGAAATGCCTGGGTGCATAAAATAAATCTACGTTACATATGCATATTAGATCAATTGCAGGGAATAGTTTATCATGCATATCAGAATGAGCGTTCGTACGAGGAGAACGGTTTTCTGCGCTATCGTGTTCACACTCAGTGTGCTGTACTTGTATACCAATCGTAGCTTGTACACGAACGTAAATGACAAAAATATTTCATTAAAATTACTCCTCGCTGCTGCTATAAAGGCAGCCGAAATCGGTGGTGCCGAAGTGATCGCAGTTCACGATCAAGCCAAGTTTGAAATACAGAGCAAGGGTAAAACAAAAGAAGGTAATACATTAGTGTTTTAGTACACGTTGATCTCAAATACGTAAAAAAAGAATGACTTACTCGTAAATTGAAAAATGTGCGACATAATTTAACTCCAGTACAGAAATCCGAATGAAAACTGAGACAAGAATACTCTTTCATCATTTTAAAGCACCATTCGAATTATTGTATTCGAGACGAAAGATAAATTGTCTTGTAGCTGTTGCATCCGAGATATAATAAAATGCAGGGATATTAAATTGAACTTTTGATTTCAAAGGTATAAATGATCCGGTAACGGAAGCAGATTATAGATCGCACTGCGCGATGTATCATTCTCTGATAGAAGCATTTCCAGGGATTACAGTGATATCGGAAGAAGCGTCAAAAGACTGCGATAAAGTTGCTGTCTCGAATATAAGGGATTCTCTGAGCAATTTGAATGATTACAATATTAAGGATGAAGTTATAAATGCCAATGATATTACAGTTTGGATAGATCCTTTGGACGCGACAAAAGAATTCACAGGTACATTTATTCGTAAGAACTTGCTATCCCCAATTGACTCCTGCCAATAATTTAATGCAATACTTTTATTGTCTATTTATATTCTCATTGTTCACCTTGTCTTGCTTCAGAAAATTTGTTGCAATATGTCACAACCATGGTTTGCGTTGCTGTTAAGGGAAAACCCGTGATCGGTGTTATATACAAGCCATTCGAAGCGAAGCCAAATTCTAGTCTGTTTTGGTCATGGACCAATCATGGGATATCGCACAATTTACAAGTGTTGCACAAGGTAAGAGAGATTTAAAATTATTATAAAAAATACGAAGCGATAAATTATGTCTTCCATATTAGATAGAGGAAGAGAAGATGCCAATATTGATCGTGTCGCTATCGCACGCTGGTCAAATTCATAATGTTACCAAGATCGCATTTGGTAAAGATATAAAAATTGTTTCTGCAGCTGGCGCAGGTAATGCTCTGTGTAATTTTCATGAATTTTCATTGTATCCTGAGTTGTGTATTAAATGTATTATATTTTGTACGTTTAGGGTATAAATTTTTAGAAGTTGTAGGCGGAAACGCAACCGCCTATGTCCACATGACTGCAATAAAGAAGTGGGACATCTGTGCGGGCACTGCAATTCTGACTGCCCTTGGTGGAACAGTTACACAATTATTCGACCAACAATTGATAAGCTTCGGCCCGGGTGATTCGAAAGTACTTACCTGGGGTCTTTTAGCGACTATGAGTAATCATGCTTGGTATCTAGATAAATTTTCAAATATTTAATACAAACATTACGGTTTCGAAGTTTGTTTATTTATCTTTACGTAAGACGTTTTAATACCATTCTTCCTCTAAAGGCACCGAACGAAATATCCTTCTATAAGGGTGGCAAGTATCTTACAGTCGTAGTACCAAAATATAAAACCATGAGTACAAATAATTTTAACACCACTATTTACAGGCTCTATGTCGAATTTCATTTTAAAGTCTGACCAAGTAAATGTCTTCTATGCTACAATTGCACAATGCATTGTACACAATTATTTATGTAGTATTTATTGTTGCGAATATAATTTTATCGTCCATAATCGTTCAATGACGAATGGCCAATTTTCGATCAATTCTGTGATAACGTCAACAGTTTTTAACCCACTGATTTTGTTAAAATGGGACATAATAAATCTTTTCTACAACAACGTGTTTTAATCGACATTATTTAAAGATCGAAGTTCCGTGCACGATAGAGGGTAACCATTTTTTTAAATAATAACAAGGAATGTTAACATTAAACAACAGTCAGCGATTTTATTGTATTTTCTTTAAAAAAATTCATAAAATAATATACAAATTGTGTAATTAAGCTAATTTTACTTTGTCATTGGAAATCACTATTTCCGATAATTTTCTAAACTTTTTATTGAATCTACTAGTTGCTTTTTCTTCTGGTATTGTAGTTGAACAGGAGCTCATATACTGCGAAATTACTTTCTTCTGTAATTTTTTCAAGGAGATTTCACCTTTAGTTTTTACTATTTCTAAAATAGTATCTTTCCAGTTAAAAGTAGATTTTTCCACGGTATCATCACATTGGCTAATGTGACTCGATTCAAGGAACGAGGTATCTTGGTTCTTTTCCGTATGCGACTGCTCTTCCGTATTAATATGTTTCTTCTTCTTCTTCTTGGTAACAGGTTCTTCTGTATCTTCCGCAGCATAATCTCCATTACTTTTAACAACGGCCTGCTCTGTTTCTTTTTCAATTCTCTCGGATACCGCCCTTTTCTTCGATTTCTTTTTCTTGATACTACTAACTCCATTGTTAGCAGCGTCATCATTCGCACCATTGCTCCTAGTTTGTTGATCGCCATTTTGAATTTCCTTGTCTATATTTTCGTTATTTTGATTTTCAATTACATTATTTTCCCGATCCCCTTTATCGTCCTTAGTATTAGCGTCTTTACCCTCTGTGCCTATACACATGAAATAGAGTATTTAGAAACTGTTGAGTATGCAGTGTAAACGAATGAAAAATATACAACGAACTCTTACCATTACCTTGCGGCTGTTTCCCTGTATTATTTTGAGAATTGCTTTTATACGCCTCTTCCATTTTCGCCCAAACGCTGTCGACCATTGATGGATTTTTTCTCTCACCCATAGCGTTGCGTACGAAATTCAGGAATTTCGCCTTCTTCCGCGGTATGTTATCATATTTTGACAAAACTCTTAAGAAGCTTTTTTCTTCGTTCGATAAATTCATATTGCTATTTAGAATGTTGTTCACTACGTTGATCCATTCCTGCTGCTTCTTTTCACCCTTGTTTGCACTACTTTTCGCCACATAGTCCTTCCCCCCGTATCTTTCAGCCTCGGTTATGCATTTCGTATGCGTTACGTATTCGTCACCTCTGGAATGATTTAAAATGATAAATTACTATCTCTGCGATACGACTTGTACGATTTTCACTGCGAGCGAATGCGTATCACTTTTGTGCTACATTTTGTTTTATTACTTGCCGGAAATCTTTGAAACAATCGACACATGTTACAAAAGGTGCCGAACGGCATTGAAACTCATAATGCTTTGCAACCTTTGGTTTTTGTAGCGTTTCGCCGCAATTATTGCACGTAAACACAACCATTTGTTTAATACTTTTATACCAAAACGAATAGAAATTATTAATACGAAATCTGTATACAATTCGGTAAGCAAAAGGAGGTTATAATCAACAGCTCGTATCAGCGTTCCGTTTTTAACCTAACTGTACCTGGTTGCGCGTTGGCACACGTGCAAAGATGGGTACCGTTAGGTTGCGTTTACATTGGTGTGATACATTTTTAATTTCAGGTTACTAGTGGATAAAGTTACAGCAACGAGACTCTTACAGGTGAATAGCTTATTTCTTTCCCTTTCATTTAACATCTCATATATCACCGAGAGCCGGGATATAAAATTTATAATTATATACATCGGTTTTTACAATCTGTCGGTAACGATGTTAGGGCCAAGGAAATGGTATTGCTGCTCTACTGTCCCAGAGACAGTCGGTAATCAAACACGTGGCGCCATCTCGTGCTTGCGACCTTTCGAGCAGTTTACCGCCCCTTCAAAACCAAATTTTGGTATGCACAGGTCACATCTTTTATCCTTTTTCTTCTCCCAATATTTATTTCATCCTTTAATGCTTTTGGATCTCGCACCTGCGTTGCTAATTGTCAATTGCGCCCTCGTCCGTTTTTACTTAAGTACCATAGTAGTGTTGATGTTCTAATATATTTAAACGTATCATTGTATCTTGCTTTCCCTATTTTTCTGCCTTGTTCCTGCTGTTGCATTTGATTGACTCTACTTTTGAGGATCTCCATCAATTCCTTTACGTCCGCTTTTGTCAAAGTCACTCATACTTGACGCATTCCATTCCTTTTCAAATAATCCTCTCCTTTTTATGCTTCTGGCTTGCCCCTCCTTTCTTTCTTCTTCCTCTAAATATCTCTTAATAATCTTTCTCCTGTTACATACTTATTAATGTATTTTTTCTGTGTGCAGGTCTCGCAGGCAAGAGTAAGGAGCATTGCCTGGCACTTCTCATCGTGCATAAATGCAAGATAGAAGATAGAAGAACTTGTGCAACAAACTTTAGTTATAGTAAATTGGTTTATAAAAATAGTTTATAACTATTAGCCCATAAGTTTATTTTAGGACAATTGTGTAATTAACCGTTATGTTATCTATTATATGCTTTATTTTATATTCAGTTTATTCGGTAGATCTTATATAAACTTTAATATTACTTATATCACTATTACAAGTTCTACTGAATGTGCTGAATGTAAAATGAAAGATATAATAAATAATTGACATATGCACAAGTTACACAATTGCTGTAATTTAAATTTTATATGCTTCTACATGTGAAGTACGTAAATTTTAGTATATGATTTATCTGTAAGATATATTGTAAATTAACTTCAAAGAATAGTTTATAAGTATTAGATTATTTATGTTTATAGTGTTAGTTATATTACATAAATGTTGGTTTAGAATTCATACAAGATTTAGTTGTACGATGTATATGTTTCGCCTAGAGAATTACATTTTCTTATTTCTCAAGAAGCCTTCTTGTTTATAATTGAAATACCCGTGTATATATCTTTTAATTCATAAATTAATTAATATCTGCAAAGAAATACTTGAATCTACGCGGGTCTCTGCCATATCTACAGTGCCTGCTATGGTTTCGCCATCTATACAGAACTGCTTGAAACCACTCGCGCTTGCTATGGTAGTTCCATCTATACAGAACGCATTGAAACTACTCACACCCCTTACTTACCGTAAGTGTAGATATGGCAGAGGCCCGAGTAGTTTTAGTCACATCTGTATAGATGGCGATACTAATGACTCTAGATAAAGCAGGCATATATACAGTTTTGAGCAGTTCTGTATAGATGGCGAAATTAAAGCCCATTTTGAGTGTTGGTAACACAGGGATGCGAGTGGTACGTAAATTCAAGCACTTGTTTATAAGTAGCGCTGCGATAATGTTCATAAAATTTGGTTATTTATGTCTTCATTCATCCAATTAAGTTAATAATCCTCGAAAACCGTTTCGTACAGTCATTTACATATCAATAAAGTGTCAGCAAACACAGTGTTTCAATCTACATAAAAATTAATATGTACGATAACATTGCAAGTTCTATTGTTCATTATATTCTACAACAATCAAGCACTCTTTAGCACGGGTAAATGTATTTGTGAATACTTTTTCCTTTAAATAAATTTTGCAGGACTTAATAAATACATACAAATAGTAGTATTATTCTTTATTTCGGTCTCACAGGAATGAAAGTTTGGTTAGTGTACATATAACCTATCTTTACAATACTATCTCTTGCACTTTCATCTTCCGTTCCGCTCTTCCTTTTCATACCTTCTCCGCCTTACGTATTGCACTATTTCTTATCTCTTTATCGCACATCTATTATAAATCTTTTCCGTTCCTTCCTGTTTAATTACAAATTCCTAAGTTATTTTTATGTCTTATTGTATCTTTTGCCGTACATTTTGTTAGCAGGTGCTCTTACGTTCCAAATTTTGGTATGCACAGGTCACATCTTTTATCCTTTTTCTTCTCCCAATATTTATTTCATCCTTTAATGCTTTTGCATCTCGCACCTGCGTTGTTAATTGTCAATTGCGCCGTCGTCCGTATTTACTTAAGTACCATAGTAGCGTTGATGTTCTAATATATTTAAACGTATCATTGTATCTTGCTTTCCCTATTTTTCTGCCTTATTCCTGCTGTTGCATTTGATTGACTCTACTTTTGAGGATCTCCGTCAATTCCTTTACTTCCGCTTTTGTCAAAGTCACTCATACTTGACGCATTCCATTCCTTTTCAAATAATCCTCTCTTTTTTATGCTTCTGGCTTGCCCCTCCTTTCTTTCTTCTTCCTCTAAATATCTCTTAATAATCTTTCTCCTGTTACATACTTATTAATGTATTTTTTCTGTGTGCAGGTTTCACAGGCAAAGAGTAAGGAACATTGCCTGAAACTTCTCATCGTGCATAAATGCAAGAAAGAAGGTAGAAGAACTTGTTCAACATACTTTAGTTATCCTTTAGTTATAGTAAATTGATTTATAAAAATAGTTTTTATCTATTAGCCCGTAAGTTTATTTTAGGACAATTGTGTAATTATCTGTTATGTTATCTATTATATGCTTTATTTTATATTCAGTTTATTCGGTAGATCTTATATGAACTTTAATATTACTTATATAACTATTACAAGTTCTACTGAATGTGCTAAATGTAAAATGAAAGATATAATAAATAATTGACATATGCACAAGTTACACAATTGCTGTAATTTAAATTTTATATGCTTCTACATGTGAAGTACGTAAATTTTAGTATATGATTTATCTGTAAGATATATTGTAAATTAACTTCAAAGAATAGTTTATAAGTATTAGATTATTTATGTTTATAGTGTTAGTTATATTACATAAATGTTGGTTTAGAATTCATACAAGATTTAGTTGTACGATGTAATGTAAATAGATATAAAAGAATAGTTAATAAGTATCTGTTTGTAAATTTAATTACAACATTTTTGTAACTTTTATACTCATTGATTAATTTAAATAAATTTGCAATGAAAAGAATTCCAGTGCTCTTTTTACTTTTATACCTTACCAATCCTTGAAAGAACCTAATTCCGATTCCTTATACAAGAAGTACCGTGGACGAACTTTAAATGCAAAGTCCTAAAGCGAGAAACTTGTCAAAATGGGCCTATACGTTAATAAAATAAGCGCTCGGAAATTCCAGGAACGTGACGTCATTTGCAAGAATTGCTGCGATGAAAGACCTCCTCGCATATCATATTCTCCTGATACAAATCCACGATTTTCAGCGAGTTATTTTTGCCAGAATCTCACAAATTTTGCGCTCGGAAATTCCTGGAACGTGGCGTCATTTCCCAGAATTTCTTCGATGCAAGACCTCCTTGCACATCATATTTTCCTAATACAAATCCACGATTTTCAGAAGAAATTTAAGTGCTGAAAATCGAGGATTTGTATCAGGAGAATATGATGTGCAAGGAGGTATCCGACCCAGGCAGTTCTTAGAAATGACGTCACGTTCCAGGAATTTCCGAGCGACAAATTTCTGGGTTTTTGGTAAAAATATTTCGCTGAAAATCGTGGATTTGTATCAGGAGAATATGATATGCGAGGAGGTATCCGACATCAGGAGTTCTTGGAAATGACGTCATATTCCAAGAATTTCCGAGCGCTTAATATTCTAGACTTCTGCCATCAAATGTTGCAAGAAATGAAGACCGAAAATGATGTCGTTTCCACAATTTCCTTCTTTTATATTTAATAACGTATAGGGCCATTTTTACAAGTTTCTCGCTTCAGGACTTTGCATTTAAAGTTCGTCTACGGTACTTCTTGTGTAAGGAATTGGAATTAGGTTCTTTTAAGGATTGTTAAGGTGTGAAAATAAAAAGAAGAGTGGAATTCTTTTAATTTAACATTTATTTAAACTAATGAATGAAGATACAAGTCACAAAAAGGTTTAAATTACAAGCTAATACTTATGGACTACTCTTTTATATCTATTTACAATACATCGTACAACTAAAGCATGTATTAATTCTAAACTAACATTTATGTAATATGAAAAATTCATTAAACTTAAATAATCCAATAGTTATAAACTATTCTTTAAAGTCAATTTACAATATATAGCTTACAGATAAAGCTTATACTAAAAATTATGTACTTCATATGCAGAAGCTTATAAAATTTAAATTACAGTATTTGTGTAAACTTGAGCATACATACATTATTTATTATATCTTTCATTTTACATATAGCACATTCAGTAGAACTTGTTTTAGTAATATATAAGTAATATCAAAGTTTATATAAGATCTACCGAATGATCTGAATATAAAATAAAGTATATAATAGATATTATACAGAACAGTTAACTACACAATTGTTCAAAATTAAGCTTATACGCTAACAGTTGCAAACTATTTTTATAAATCAATTTACTATAATTAATGGATAAGTAAAGTATGTGGCAAAAGTTTTTCTATTTTCTTTCTTGCTCCTATGCATGATGGGATGTGTCAGTCAATGCTCGCTACTCTTTGCCTCCATAACCTGCACACACAAAACATATATTAGTAAGTATGTAAAAGGAGACCGAAGAAAGAAAGGAGGGCCAAACCAGAAGCATTAAAGAAGGAGAGGATTATTTGAGAATGGGTCTCTTAAGAGAGAATTTAATTAGAACGGAAGTAAAGGAATTGTCGCAGACCCTTAAAAGAATAGACTATGAAATACAACATCAGGAAAGAAACATAAAAATAAAATAAGCGAGATATAATGGACGGTGTAAATATATTGGAACAGCAACGCTAATAGAATACCAAAGCAAGAATGGAATAGGCCATAATCATCAGTTAATAGCACAGGTAAGATGCAAAAGCATTAAAGGATTAAATAAATATTAGGAGGAGAAAAAGAAAAAAGGATCTGACCTGTGCACACAAAAAATTTGGAACGTTAGAACACCTATTAACAGAATGTATGGAAAAAGCTACAATGGTGTATAAACATTACATAGGATTTTGTAATTAAACAAGGAATGGAAAAGATTTATAATAGATACGCGATTAAGAGGTAAGAAATAATGTAATACGTAAGGCAGAGAAGGTATGAAAACGAACAGCGAAACGGAAGATGAGAGTGCAAGAGTTAAGATAGTATTGTAAAGATAGGTTATATGTACACTAACCAAACTTCCATTCCTGTGAGACCGAAATAAAGAATAATACCACTATTAGTATGTATTTATTAAGTCGTGGAAAATTTATTTAAAGGAAAAAATATTCACAAATACATTTACCCGTGCTAAAGAGTGCTTGATTGTTGTAGAATATAATGAACAATGGAACTTGCAATGTTACCGGACATATTAATTTTTATGTAGATTGAAACACTGTGTTTGCTGACACTTTATTGATATGTAAAAGAGTGTACGAAACGGTTTTCGAGGATTATTAACTTAATTGGATGAATGAAGACATAAATAACCAAATTTTATGAACATTATCGCACCGCTACTTATAAACAAGTGCTTGAATTTACGTACCACTCGCATCCCTGTCTTATCTACACTCAAAGTGGGCTTTAATTTCGCCATCTATACAGAACTGCTCGAAACTGTATATATGTCTGCTTCATCTAAGAGTCATTAGTATCGCCATCTATACAGACGTGACTCAAACTACTCGGGCCTCTGCCATATCTACACTTATGGTAAGTGAGGGGTGTGAGTAGTTTCAATGCGATCTGCATAGATGGAACTACCATAGCAAGCGCGAGTGGTTTCAAGGAGTTCTGTATAGATGGCGAAACCATAACAGGCACTGTAGATATGGCAGAGACCCGCGTAGATTCAAGTATATCTTTGCAGATATTAATTAATTTATGAATTCAATGATATATACACGGGTATTTCAATTATAAAAAAGAAGGCTTCTTGAGAAATAAGAAAATGTAATTTTCTAGGCGAAACATATATGATTTATGTTACTAATGAATTATCTCGAAAGCGTCAGAAAACAGAAGAGTCTACATAAGAAGCAGGGCAATAAATAATACACAATATTTACAGCTGCAGATAGATACAACGATAGAAACGAGAACTCAAAAGTAATTGCAATAAGAACTTAAGATTCTCTCCGCTCAAATAACTACAGTGGACAGTAATGCCCACATAATGTTCGCTGCTTCGAAGCTGCCTAGCAAACACTATCCAGGGATGTGATTAAAAGGAATTGTTCATGCTTATCACTTTTCGGCACTCTCGGTTTAGGCTGTGTTGGGAGTGGTTTGAGATGTACTGAGAACCAGCGTGCGATATATTTAACACGTTGAGTGCCACGTCAGGCATCGGTGTCTGACACTAAACTTTCCGTTCAAGCCGCGTCAGTCATAGGTGACTGACAATCAACTTTCCGTTCAGTGACTGACACGAATGAATTTTGTCGATAGTTTTAAGTAACTACATTCAGTCGACTAAATTAGTCGTTAGCCGATACTATCGATAGTCTTAAAAATCATTCGAATGAAAGTAGTAGTTGGGTACTATCGAATAATCGATAGTTTTTAGTCGATGGTGCCCATCACTAAGTCACCGTCTTCGCTCTCCTTTGTACATAGTCACAAATAAGTAACAAGAGGAAATGACAGTTCTCCTGTGTATCCATTTAAAAACATGATCTTCGGTTCTTGCAGATTAACAATTTAATTCGTACTCTGAACTGTTCGTGTTGTTACGATTAATTTATCGCTTTTATGCATTCATTTTTATTGTATAACACACGTAACGACGGTACAGTGTGACATAAAATGTAAATGCTTCCGCGGGACGAGTATCATTGTTCCGTGCGATTGTTATCGAATTTTTTGACGTTTCTAATAGAGAAGCTACGTGTGCCTGTTATCTAATATGACCTGCGATCTAAAGAAGATAATTCGTTATTTTTTAGAAACATAAAGGTACTACCGCGTTTATAGTTTATATTTACACATCGTGCCATTCTTATCGTAACCGTGAAATCATCTTTGCGCGAAGATAATTATTATCAACGCTACACGTACAACAATCTAACGACACCGAACGAATCTTGTACTCTTTGGTAACGTTGCAAATATTGTGTTGCAGGGCGAATCAAGTTTGTAATATTTTCCAAATATTAAAATGCCAAGCTCGTACTTGTACGCAATAAATAATGAGGGGCGTGTATTCGGATTGTCAACGTCGGGGAACATGTGGAGAGAGTTTATGTACTTGGGCCTGGAATTCAAACAATTGTCAGCGGTGCCGCATTTCATGTGGGCCATAGGCGGCGACCGGCAAGTTTACGTGCATGTACACGGACTGGATGTACCCATCAGAATTAAAGAAGAGATATACGAGAATGAAGTAAGCGAGCCGTGACGACTGTACTAATTATGCCACGATATTCGCAAACAGACTGCAATGGTCCGTATTTTTTTGCACAGCGTTGGCTTCCTTTGGAGGGTTTCAGCGGAAGACTATTGCCCACGGATAGGTATAATTTTTCTAGTCAGGACGGCACAGTTGATCGTAGCAGAGACAAAGTTAAATTGCCGTCCATGGCTTGGCAATGGGAAGGCGATTGGCAAATAGAAACAACATTGGATGGCCAACCATTGGATCACGATGTAAATATCGTTATACCGCTTTACAATTACAACGATCAGTATATTTGTTTCTGAATGTTTAATCCACCTTTGCCATTCGTCTTTTGTTTTACCGTGTTCGAAATGCTGCACTTTGTTGCATCTTGCCCTTTAATTTGCACGCTAATACCGATAGCCGCGTTTGCTTCAACAGCATCCGACGTAGCATTATGATTTCATTCTTCAGTTTCCTCTTTGCCCCTGTGTTTCTTATGACTTTCTGTTTATATGTAGATTTGTTGTCGGTTGTCGACATCGAAACGAGTGTTATGATCACAGAGAATCTGATATTTTGGTAGGGATGGACATACGCAGTTGATTTCCCAGCTACGTATTCGACTAAAAAACAGTGGAAATCCTGCGTCAGACGAAGGAAATGGGTTCGTTACAGAAGATATAGCGCCATGAATTCATGGTGCGCCATTGCTCCTCTTCATAAAGATGCGACTAAGGTGATGCACGTTACTTTGTTTATCGAAATAATCGTGAACTCTTTTACAAACAGTGACAGCGGCGTATATTTCAAATTATCCGACATACTTTCAGGAACCGTTTATGGACATAACTGTGGGTGGAAATCAAATACCCGGAGGTAATCCTGGAAGCCTAGTAGTCTGGGCAGTAACCGCTCATGGGAGGGTATTAACGAAATATTTGAATCATTTTAATAAAGCGTTAAGCAACATACGACGACAAGTTTTATAATTTACAGTTCTGGTTACTGCAATACCGATAACATTATATCATTTTATTTCGAACGTTGAACAATAAATTGTATACGTAACAGTTGATACCATTGTACAGGTAATGTTTCGCGTCGGGACAACTACAACTTGTCCCGAGGGGCAACGATGGAGTGCCATAAAATTATCGAACGGATACGCTGTATGTCAAATAAGTGTTGGAATGGCTGGCCTTGTATGGGCCGTATTAATGATAGGCAAGGCGCTCGTACGCACAGGTGTTACTAGAGAAAATCCGATGGGTATGCAATTCGTACGATGTTATAGAATTAATGGATTTACTCAGCCTTCGGTATCGATTAGTACAATATTATTTTTTAGGAGAAGATTGGGTAGAAGTTGATCCTCCGCAAAAGGACTTAAAGTTAATACAAGTGAGCGTAGGTACGGATGCTGTGTGGGCTGTAACGCAAGACGGTGGAGTATGGTTTCGAAAAGGGATTAAAGGCGAAATGAGCGGACATTGCGAACAAATGGCCACTGGTACTGGCTGGGTAGAAATGTTAAGTAAAATGTCGCTGGTCTCTGTTGCCCCTAACGATCAGGTAATTCATTATAAACGTATTGATTTTCTTTTAACGACTCTTCTTACGTGCCCCTCGATTAATTAATACCTTTCTAGGTTTGGGCTATCGGCAACGAGGATAGAAGTTTATATTATCGTAGCGGTATTACGCGATCAGAGTTAACTGGTAAAAAGTGGAGATTAATAAACGCGCCTCTTCAGCTTAGTCGTGCGAGCAGTAACGCTAGTTTATCGAGTAACAGGCACAGCATGTGCGGTACTCCTCAACAACAGAGACATCAAAGTTGGGGTTCACTGGTATTTACCGCGCTCGATACGACATATCTTTCAAATGACAAAAATTTGAAATATAATATATTATACGCGAAACTAATCACCCGCAGAATCGACCGCACAGTACCAGCGAAGGGACAACATTGATCAGGGAATGGGAAGAGCAATCACATTCTGCACCGACACCGACGTCTTTAAAACTGTGGCAACGCACGAACGATGGTACCGCTGTTAAAAATCCGCAACAAAAATCCTTCCAGGACATATACCTAAATGACGGGAAAAAGAAGTAAACTTCGAAACAATTTATTCTATCTATCATCGGTTGATACAATTACGCTATTCATTTGATATTAAACTTAATGAAATTCTAGATCTGTAACCTCGTCAGAGATGGGCGATTTAACCGAAGCAAGCGTTGCGAATATAACTATATCAAACGAATCGTTGACCAAAACCGGAGATTCTATCGTAGTGTCTGGGAAAGGCATGGGCAGTACTGTCAAGGTTTTAAATCGAATTTAATTACGTGTACATTTTCATACAACCTTTCTGTTGTTTCAAATTAAAGTTCGCCACCTTCCTAAAACTGTAGATCAACCCAGCTGCATGGAGTCCTGTTCATTCGGTTGGCTCGATGGTAGGCGTGGAAGCCCACCCAGAAACGGATGGAAGTATATTCGATCCTGACTTGACCAGTGATTCTGGTGTCTACGGAGAAGACGAAAGCTCTGGCGCAGTATATTGGGCGGAATGTGATGCATTTTGGTGCAAAGTCGAAGCTGGGGCATGTTTCGTCGATCCCTCTAATCTTCCAAAATGGTATCTCAATCGTATTATCGAGACGATCATATTGTTTTACAATAATTCACACATTTAATTGAAATTTACAGGATCGCAGATACCAACGGCGCAAGCCACGGGGATATAGCAGAGGCATGGAGGATGTACATTTTAGAAGAGATGAAAAAGAGAATTCAAAATGTGCCATTCGATGCGTCGATGTACGAGAAAGTGGTTGAAAAGTGAGGTCCTAATGGATAGTTAAGAAAAACGAAGAAAACAAACATTTTTTTATTTAATTTTATAATGATTCGTCGCAGATCGTCGTGGGTGAAAAATGGCGATGCCAAGTGCAAAGTAAAGGGGAGCATATCTTACGAAGATTGCGTTATTGAATTAGAATGGATAAGCAGCGATAGCGGTTCCTTAGATTCTGGAATTGTGACTGTGTTAAATTCGGATGGAGCAACAACAATTGTAAGTGGACTAAATGCAAAGGAAACAATGATTCTTTGTTGTATGTTTCGCGATACTTAAATACAGCCATTGTTTAGGTACAATTTCCTGTGTCCGAGATTATGTGCGTAGTATGCTGTAGTGAACCGGGTAATCCACGGATAGCGATTCATACACCTCGGTTAACGCGTGCGAAAATCCATAGATTACAGTTTTCTACTGACAGTGAAATGGAGGACTGGTTGGCTCATTTAACGTCAGGTATATAAACGCACTTAATCGTTGATGCATATATAGAAATATTGTTACGAATGAATCTGCGTATTTTCAGTTTCTTGCCAAATGAATAACGCTTACGGAAGGCCAGGCCCTAATTCAATTTGGGCTACCACCGCACTAGGGGACGTGTATGTATACGATCCTGCTGCTTTGCAAGTAAGTTCATACATCTTATACGAAATATGTGTGCAGCATTAATTTCTGTACTAACACTTTTATGTCCAAATTTCGCAGGAAAGTCAACTGAATGATAATGCTTACGTAAAAGAGTTGGAAGTTGGCGGGAAAGATCTGCCTTTCGAATGTATATTACAAAATGGTTTTGGGCCTGGTTCTTCCTTAAAAGTTGCATTCTGTATTCACGATGACGCCGACAGGTAATGTATAATAACTACAATCGACCCGAATAAAAGTTTTCCAATATTCACAGAAATTTCATTCAATATTTTTATCGCCACCAGATTGTCGTTCAATCTCGTCTATTACTCAACGATCGCGTTGAAACCGAAGTCTGTGATGGAAAGTCATAACGTGGCGTTGCATTTCAATCCGAGGCTCAAAGAGAACGCAATAATACGGAATACATATCAGGGTGGACAATGGGGCGACGAGGAAAGAAACGGAAATAGCCCGTTGAAACCCGGCGCCGATTTCACTTTAGAAATTGTCTGCGAGGCACGGGGATACAGAATCTACATCGACGACACTGAGTTCACGTTTTACAGCCACAGATTATTGCCGCAGGGTATTACCCATTTAAGAATCAAGGGATTGATGACGCTGTGCAGTGTATTTTATAAATCCACCTCTGTACGTAATGATCTCAGTGTTCAAAATAATACTCTACGAAATATTGCGTTAATTTGATCCTAATATTAATTTTATTTAGATAATCATTGAGCCAATTACGATGTTCTGGAGACAAATTGGTGGACACGTGAAGAAGGTTGAAACTTGTTCCGTTGGAGTAACGTGGGGAATAGGGTACGATAGCACTGCTTGGGTGTACACTGGTGGTTGGGGAGGTTTACTCTTAAAAGGTACAATGAAATATCTGACACGTTGACTCAGGGATCGATACGTATATCGAGCAGGACTTTTGATGTTCCCCGTTGCCAGTGCTTTCTCACGGTCAATGTGTTAGGAGGCCAGATGTATAATTCATACACAAATTCAGTGATCTTGCTATTTTCCACAGGATTAGATAGCAACGCGGGAATAAACACCATGGTAGATACCCATAATTATTACGTTTACGAAAATCAGCGTTGGAATCCTGTAACAGGATATACCTCACACGGTCTTCCAACGGATCGTTACATGTGGAGCGATGTAACTGGACGTCACAAACGCACTCGAGAGCATACTAAATTACTCTCTATGCATTGGCACTGGGTAAGGATACACGTGAAAGATGCAATAAAGTATCTCGTCAATTACAAGCCCGATAGGTTTCGAACACAATATCGCATTAAAATATTTCACTTGCTTACAGGTATCTGATTGGATTGTGGATTTTCATACACCCGGAGGTGTCGACAGGGACGGTTGGCAGTACGCTACAGATTTTCCATCGCAGTATCACGGCAAAAAACAATTCACCGATTACGTGAGAAGAAGAAGATGGTTTCGACGGTGTCAACTAACGACCAGCGGTCCATGGCAAGAATTGGGAAATACGAAATTAATCGATGTTTCTATATACGTAAGGAACGTTAATTATTCACGACATGGGCTTTCCACCCGAATAAGTATAATTAAACTACTGCACAATTTTATCTTTAGGCAACTGGAAAGCCTGGTACAGATGCTCCCGTGTATATCTGGGCAGTAGCTTCTAATGGGGAAGCTTTATTTAGAAGAGGCGTCTCAGAGTCTTGCCCAATGGTGCGCGTATACAATTGTCCGAGCAATCGACTGATAAAATGTACTTTTTTTAACGCCATGAAATAACATTATGTTTTATGCCGATTTGCAGGGTGTTTCATGGGAACACATACCAAGTGACCAAGCTTTAATAGGTATTTCGTGTGGTCCATCTGCTCAGGTTTGGGCCGTTGGCAAGAACGGTTCCTCTTATTGGAGATTGGGCATTACACCTTCGAAGCCTACAGGTGATAAACACGAAACGGGGAGGAAATTTTAATATTAATACTGTTACTTCTTTTTTCAATTAAATACCATTTCGCTGCGCAGGGATACAATGGCAGAACGTTGAACCACCAACCGGTGCTCACTTGAAACAAATTTCTGTCGGAAAAGATGTAGTATGGGTTTTAGACACGACAGGCAGACTATTTGTGCGCCGGGAAGTGCAAATGAATGTTTTTCCCGAAGGGACACACTGGCAGGCGCTTCGTGTAATGCCGAACGATCCTGTGCACATAGGTATTCTTCAAATTGATTTATCGTTTGCACCAGCGTCTGTCAAGCTCATAGACTCCAGGAGTAACCTTAGCGGTCTCCATAAATTTTACTTTGCTGGCTTAATCATTTTTCACGTTTTATTAACAACGATTGAAGTCTCATCGCAGTTCGCGCTAGCTTTCATGCGTAGTTAGATGACAATTGAAATTGGCAAGTTTTACGTGTTTTGGTATTACGATAATCTTTCGCAGACTTGTACTTATATTTTTCTACAAAAATTACAGAACAATGTACGACGAAATCGCCAAAGCCTGTATTTCTGTGGAAACTCAGAAAAAGCAAAGCGTCATTGAAAAAATGCCCCCAAATGAGAAACGCTGATATAGACAGCGCATCAGATTATTTAGATACACTCTCTGATTCCTGTTGCATAGGTATTTCTTGGGTCTGTGATTGCGACTTAGATAGCACATGTATTTGTTACTAAACGAATGTTACAGTTAATTAACATTTCTTTTCCTTGCCGTCGAAATGATGCAAATGAATTCTTGATATTATTTCACGTTTTGCGTATTACGTGCTGCTGCAAAATATGTTCCATATGTTTTAATCACGACAAATAATTGTTTCCCGTTTATTTCAGATATGTCAGTTATAAACGCGAAGCAAGGTTTTCGACACATTGCTGTTTCAAGGGAACAGGAACAAGTGTGGGCAGTCTCAGGAGCCGGCATACTTTGTCGTAGAATAGGTATTACCAATGAGAACCCAGCTGGAACTGGTTGGTCGACCGGTGTAGGGGTAAGTTACCATAAATTAAAGAATATTGTCGTGTATTATCGAAATGTTATAACCGAGACTAAAATTTGGATTATTGATAACAGGCGAACTGGCACACTATAAGTATGGGAGGACTTGTAAATAACAGCAAATGACTTACTGATGTTTAGAACAATGGCGATTCTTCTAATCAGATATAGAACAAAGTATTATTGCGTTACTACCTATAGGACTGTAATACTCTACCCGTTTGTTTCTCGCAAATATTTTTCACGAAAGAAACAGTCGACGCATGTGCGTGTAAGATGTACGTTTTACATATGCATACATATGTATGTACGGTACATGGCTTAGCTTTTGTAATTGACTCTATGGTAGAAGCATTACGGAGCCGAACATTATCAACATTATTCGAAACAAAAGGAAAATGAAAAAAGATACAGATCGAAAGAGAGAGTAATAACTTACATTGTTCTCGAGATCCATTATTTAAATCTGCTTCCATTGCTTTCGCGTGATACGATAAGTAAATACGAATACGCGTAGAAACAGTAAATTATTTATGAAACACGGTATAGTTTTCCGATTGAATGTTTCTTTTTATAGGAATTGAGTTAACATTCCAAATGTACGCATTTAAGAAGAAAAAGAACAGAATAATCACGAAGTGTAGACGAAAAATTAATTTTATATTTCAGTAATTGCATAGCGTTGATATGAGACTTTTAATACAAGTACGCGAAGTACGAAATTATGATAAAGTGAATTCGATACGTAAACTTTTATTTGAATAGTCTTTGTGTGTTTCAACTTCTACGGAAAAAAAATTCACCAAAAACTACATACTTAGAAATAGTTAAAATTAATATTTATAAATATTCAAAGAGTGATTCCTGAATTGATATATTTTTCTTTCATCGAAAGAATGCCTAATGTCTCTAAAAAAAAACGAAAAAAAACAATGCATTAAGTGTACCTGTATAAATAAATTTCATGTAGTGCCTCGAATAAAAAAAATTATGCGTTCGCCTCGTATACATATGAACTTACTTTGAAAAGTGCAAATAATAAAAATATTTGTACAATTAAATTGCACACTGTTACGAAATGCCCGAGTTTTTAATTGAGCATCTACAATACGCTAATAAAACATAAATCTGCCCGTATTATAAATGTTGAATCTTATTTTGTTGTGATTTATCAACATCAAGCCATGCTGTGTTAATAGTTAAACTTATATCGTGCAATAATCAATACCGATGTACACGTTTTATTCCAACATACGTATTATAAGTTCTCGCATTTAATTAAATTATGTAATAAATAAACTTGATTTTCCTAAAATACACGTATATTCATATCGCGTCTTAAAATCGCACTTTCGAAGTCAAAAGAATTTCGAAGTACTACCTGTTAAATAAGAAAACGAAAAGTTAGTACAAAACGATGTATTTCGCTGGTGGAAGCAGCACTTAAACAAGTAATAAACATAGTAAAGCTTTTTGTTACGAAATATGTACATTGTACCGGCAAATTACAATACACGTATAAATACAAAAAGGAACAAACGTTTTTACAGAAACTTACGTACTATACGATTGGTCAGATACTATTAACGGAATGCTATTATAATTATGAACACGTGTACGATTAAAGCAACGAACGACTTCGCGTAATAATGTGCAACGGCCTATACATGTATTTATAATCTAAAAACGTCCGAGTGTGTTTCAGAATTAAAAGAAAAAAGAAATTCACGACAATTATTGTTATCGTGAGAAAAAAATCTTCCGTGCACTCGAAAGTTGATGTCCCTTTTTCTAACAACTTACACCTATTACAAAATATACCTCTTGGAGTGCTAAAAAATGATAATCACACGTTGTAATACTTGGGATGTTCTCAGAACAGATATTTTCTTTTTTTTACATATTAATATCAAAAATATCACATGCTTCAACTTCGTCTTAGAATCTGGTTACAATTCTAACTTGATCTGCATACTTTCGTTGTATCATTTCGTCTTCGATTTTATCCCTTTTGCCTTGTTCACTGTGAGATATTCCATAAAGAAAGTAAATTGCGAAACCTGTGTAAAATGTAGATAAATTAATAATGCATGTCGATAGCTATAACGTTTCGTTTTCTCCTTTTAAGTGGCATCGATTTTTGTTTCTATATATTTACCTACAAGCATCCAAACAGAAAATCTGATCCACGTAAAAGTATCTAGTTGCAACATCAAATATAAATTGATAAAAATACTGCAACATGGTAGAAGTGGCACTAATGGCACCTGTAAATAAAAGATATAATTAAATATAATGTTCAGCATTCCATTCCGTTGTTTTTTTAGCCGTAATTTTTGCAATATACACCTTAAATGCTAGATCCACCTCTTGGGTAGGCTGCCTTGCAATAACAACTATATTTAACAGTAATATCTTTACAAGTACTAGTAGTATCACAGATTCTGCTAGATTGTTGCCAAATGCCCTGGCGCCAACATTATTAATGAAAAGTGCAGTAACGAAGATAACAAAACCTGTAATTAACAATAATTAAAATGGGTATACGTGCATACAGAATCAAATATTTAGAAATGTCTTAAAAAGGCCTAAAAATTTAAATACTCAAAGAAGTCGAGAATTTTTAATATTTAACACCAGGTTTACGGAGCGCGACAATTTCACGCATTTCAGAATTCGAAAGACAACGAATAATGAGGGTCCTTTAATATTGTACAACTAAATCAATCGTATTTAATTCCTGAATTAAGTGGAATAATTTTTTTAAGAAAACTCGCACTTTTATTGACAATCGTTAATCCGAGGGGAGTCAGTAAAAATAAGCGTGCGAACTTGCCCGTGTTAAAACTGATCCTAGTGTTAAAGGGTCTAACAATCGTTAATACTTAAAAAGCCGAAAAAGTTCAATATTTCTAATTCTTGATTGTTCTCCAATCTCAATAACTACCCTCCAACACTTACACAAAAATACAATACTATATTTGGAAATTTTGTTGGACATCTCGGTTATCTCTTTCTGGTTCTTCACATTGACAATTTGTTTGATGATATCGAGCGGTGTCAGCTTGTAATCACTTATTGTCGCCGCACATTGATTATTCGATGTGTACTCTTTTCCTTGATACCTAAACAATGCAACGCAACATTTACAGCCGCATACACCTGATACGCGACACCCAAAAATCAAACGTATATACCTCAGTATCAAAACCGATACCGCCACTATCGTGTACGCTAACAGTGTTCCGATAGACATCATATCGATTAACTGTTCGAGATTGAAAATAAGTGTCATAACTCCTGTAAACAAACCAGAGATCACTGTCCCAACAATAGGTGTCATCGTTTTCGGGTGTACACTCGCAAGTGTCTTAAAAATGATCCCATCGCTGCCCATGGCGTAAAGTATCCGCGGCAAGGGAAACATAGCGCCAAGCATACTCGTGCATAATGCGAATGCCGCGCCGATGTTTACGATCCACTTAACAGTTGGCCAGCCAATTTTGTCGAAGACGTATGGGAATGGTGCAGACGCATTCTAAACACACAAAACATCTTCAATTTTTTAACAATCCTATTATTTTTCTTTGTTTTAAAAGACAAACTAAGAGTACAGTAGAGCCTCGTTTACCCGTGATGCTCTAACACTTTACCGTAGAGTCGTCGGTTTCATTTTTCTTCTTCAAGTTTCGAATAAAGAGTGCAAAAGTGTAAATAGTCAGGCACCGTTCAAGGCAGACAATTAAACGGTTCATTCTACTTAAATACGTGCACAGTATCACATCATTAAAATGTTCTTTCCTGATTTTTATTATACGGTTCCCGAATACCCAGTTCGCCCGAGTATTCGCATATATAAGAACGAGGCTCTACCGTGTTGCAAAATAAATATCGCATATGATCGTACTTGATCGTAGTAAGGCCACATCATGGTTAACACGGTAGAGATACTAAAATAAGCCAGCAAGATTATAATTAAGGAGACGACGATGGCTATCGGTATATTGCGTTGAGGATTCTTGGCTTCTTCGCCGGTTGTTGCAACGGCGTCGAATCCAACGAAACCGTAGAAACATTTTGCTGCCCCGACCATTACTCCGCTAATACCAAACGGCATGAAACCCCCTGCTCCTGCGTGTTTTGCCGTTGGGGGTATATCCTCCGCCGGTATCCTCCAATTTGCTGGGTCAGCTGCGAATAACAACTCAGTTAATGGGACTGAATTTCTAAACATAACTTTTCTGTGCACTGTACTCTTGAATAAAAATTCACTGCGTTGCAAATACCAATAGAGCGAGTCTTTTCCAAATTTAAATGACTTCAAGGGAACAGTGGAGAACGATCTTTCGCAGCGTAAAATTAATTCTAAACGATAGAATGGCGAGGGACGGTTACCTTTAATTGATCCAGCCACTACGATGATGATAATAGTGATTAGATTTATCACGGTGAATATGTTGTTCAAGATCGACGACTCTTTCACCCCCACACTCAACAGGATTATAAGAAGCATTACCACGGCGAATGCAAAGAAGTCTGGATATTCTGATAAAAACGGTACTCGAATAGGCATCGCCGATTGCAACGTTTTGCTTATCGCGTTACCTATCAACGCGTCCAAGTAATTGCTAAGTCCTCGGGCGACGCTTGCCGTACCTGTAGGACGAGACGTGCACGATATAATTATCGATACAATTATTAAACTACGTATAGAAAATCCTTTTTACCGTCGTATCTGACAGTGCTTCTACCAAAGTTCAATAACATTCAAAATAAGGTAATAAATATGTCTGTATATTATTTACAAGGCTTGCGATAAAGTTAATGCTACCTTGAACAAAAAAAGAAAGAAAGAAGCAAACAACGTATAATCCTTTAAGAACCCGGATCTTTAACCGTATATACTTCAACGTGTATACACCGTTGACCAAAAGCGATGAAACATTGTCTTTTTGCACACCTATTACATACTCCAAAATTAAATTCCATCCTATGATAAACGCGATGAACTCTCCCACGGTAACGTAACTATAAACGTACGCCGACCCTGCCTTTGGTACTCTGGAGGCGAATTCCGCGTAACACATCCCTGAAAGAATTAAATCAATTTTAATTGTTTTTATAATGTATATATGGTGTTCCGTAACTATGAGAAGTCCCAAAAATATATATACAATATAATATATAATATATATAAGTTGTTCAGTGTCACCCCAGCAACCCCCCATTTTCGGTAGTTACATGTATACCATATATACCCAGTGTTTTCCGTTAATAATTCGAAAACGAAGCTCCAACCAACATTTTGCTAAAAGAAAAAAATGTTCAGAGTCACCCCATCAACCCTCCATTAAAATCTGGCCAAGAGTTCCCGGGCGACCCTGTATATACAGGGTGGCCCACCTAACGAGCTATCCCAGGCGATAAAGTTGCGTGGACCACCCTCTGCACACTCGTTTCTCTTCCTCAATTTTGTCTTCAAACGGCGTATCGCTTCAACGAGTCTGTACGAAGAGTTATGATGATACAAGACTTGTCGGGGCTCGTTTAACGAGGCTGTTAAAACGTTCAAGGGTAAAATATTGTAATTATTAACGCCAGGTCGGTGCAGCCTCTTTAAAATTGTCTTTTGATCAGGACAAATTGTTAATATCCGGGTGGCTGGCGTGAACGCGATCCTAATTTACCGGCAAATGCGGAAGCGATGGCAGCAATGAGGAAGGAGATGCAGACGGCTGGGCCAGCCGTCTCTTTGGCGATGCTGCCGGCCAGAACGTAGACACCGAGCCCGAGGGTCGAACCAACACCCAGGGCAGTGAGATCGAACAAGCCTAAAACACGAGCCAGCTCGCCCTTGCTCTCTTGGTTCTCGTCGATTCGCCTTCGCGACAACGCCCTCCACAGTCGGCTCGCCATGGCGACGTGCCACCCTCACTTCCGGTTACACGATCCCTGCCTGGAAGAAAAATCGACGGGTCAACATTTTCTGCGGACACATTTTGGAAGATTTTATTATTACTTCGTATGGTATTCGTTCGAGGCCGAAGTCGAAGCCTCGAAATTAATTTTGTCGTATACAATTTTGGAGAATTTCAATATTTCCGAATTGTTTGCTCGCGGCCGAGGCTGAGGTTTTAATTATTTCGAGTTATTTGCTCGAAGTCGAAGTGGTCTTAAAGGAATGTAATTTTAATACGAATTTCTCGGTTTCAAGTTTGATTATTGATTACTGGCTGCTTTGGATAAGCAGTGGGTCACCTGAAAAAACACGTTCTTATGTTAAAGGTGTCTCGTTGGCTGTGCGAAATGACCGACGTTTTTTGTCGAGAGAGTTGAGCATTCCACCCCTCTCTTGCACAGTCCATAGCAAACACTTGAAACGGGGAGAATTTTTTCAAGGCGGCGAACGATAGTTCTTGAAAATGTAGCACAAAGTATGTACCAAGGTTTGATAAGAAATTCTGCCCAACGATAACACAGAAGTACGGTACGCGAGAAAGAAATCCATGATTACATGTACAGATTTATCGTTCGTTTGTTGCACGCACGATATTAATTAATTAGATCGTGAAACTAGTCTAAGTTAAATATTAAACCAAAATGATTTTGTCACTTGTTTTGTAATAAATAAATAAATCAGAAGTTGCACTGTTTAATTAAATTGGCAGTTGCATATAAAAAATGTGACTCGAGGTATTTTCATAATCACCGGCACATTTGTCTTCTGCTCTTCTTTTTATTAATTTTGTTTAATTTAAGAGTACGTTTTTTTTATTTATTTCGGCGGTAATATTATCGTTTGATCTGCAACGTGAAGTGCTGATTGCCAAAAAAATGTTGCAGTCGGATACTCGAAGAGCGTCAGACAGATTAATAATTTTATTGCGATTACAACTAATTAACATACTCGACACGCGGTGATAATGGTATTACAGATAAGATCGGTGTGGAGCAAATCAATGTACTCCATGTATCTTGTGCAATTACAATATCGCTGCATTCTTTTCAAATTTATCTCCTGTTTGCTTGGCGATCAATAATAACTGATTAAAACCATTGAAAGTGACAGATCGAATTATTAATCGTTCGTTGAATATTCTTGTAATGTGAACGTCGGCAAATTAACTTATAATATTAGTTTATAAATGACGGATGCAAATTCTGTAATAACCAGATAAATTACTTGCAATTCAACGATTACATTAAGTACACGTATATAATAATAATAATAATAACTTGAACATTGCGCTCGCGCATATACAGTACGTCAAACATTTTAGAAAGGCCAGCAAGATATCTTGCGGCTGCTTGAACAGGTAATCATCCCTATACACCTGCTAATTCGTGTCAACATTAACGAGCGAACCCGTCTCGATATACCACGAGTTACTTTATCCTTAAGAAAGTATTAAACCACGAACACCCGAAAGGATTGCCTGGCAAGTGATTTACGTGACTGTTTATATATGTGACACATAAATGTCCGTTGCATAACTATGCCTGAACAACTGACCACGCAACGACATTGCAATCAACATATCTTCCAACGCGACCAGATTTTGCGAGGGTATAAAAAAGGATCGCAACGATCAAGGTTAACTTTCATAGGAATTACGCGAGACAAGCTGTGTATTCGAACACGAAACAGAAATAAAATGCAAATCGATCTATTAGCATAATTTTCAGCGGGGCTCGATAAGTTTAACGATTGTGCGCACCGATTTTACCATTGGATCGGACGAGGATAATTTTTGGCACTTGAAACTCTGAGGCTCTTGAAATTAATTGCACGCTCGTTAACCATCAGGAATCATTTGGTTTCTTTTTTCTCATTTTTTTGTTCCCCGACAATGTAAACGCGTTACCAGACGTCTGTACTTGTGTACAATATGTACTTATATTTCTTCGGTTTATTTGCACAAGAATTCCCAAGGCTCCGCGATCATTCACGTGTTGATGAAACACCTTGATCTCTTTGAACGACGATCGTGATCGGTAGCTTAATAAGAAAGGGGGGAGTACCCACGGGGTTACGCGCGGTTGCGAGTATGTGTAAGTGAAACGTGTCTTGACAGAAAAATTCATTTCCACCTCCGGTTGCTATTAGAATTCCCGCAACATTATTGTAATTGGTAATTACACAACATCCACGAGACGTACAGTAATACCGTACAGTATCGCGTAAGAGAGCAGATTTTCCGATCTCCGTTATTTCCATGTAACGAGCAAAAGATATTGTACGCAGTTAATGAAATGGAAAACGAGGCTGTAAATAGATTTCATTGTTTTTGTATTCACTGTTCCTACTATAGGGAAGTTTTTTCTGCCCGCAGTAGTATGTGCTCGTTACGGACCAGACTGTGCTACGTTTCCTGCGACGTGAATTTTTGCCACCTCGAATCGCGGTACATGTATACTAATCCTTCGAAATAGCATGATCGTGTGGCTAAAAAATTGCGCAAACTTCGAGATCTCCAACATACGATGTACGACTTACAAAGATATCGTGCAATTTTTCTTTGTCAGTTGTCTAACAACTGGAAAGTTCGCTTTCAATTACTATCTAATTCTACTTAAACTGCCGTACTGCAGTACATACTGCAGATAGGAGAATCCTATAGAACAACGCAGGGGGATAATACACTTCGCAAATCTCACAGATCAATCAAACGTATCTTGTCTTATCTTGTCGGCGCGTAAAGCTGCTTCAAGTGTTGTTGATACTTGCACCATATTATCTGGCACTGATCTCGTTTGCCACGGTTCTAGGATTTCTAGAACGAGGTCCAGACTATCTCGACCTTTTAGATTCGACTGCAAGGGGGCTTCGATGAAGATTTTCGGATGACATTCGCGTCAACGGGTGGCAAACAAAAACGCGTGTCTACGGTGCTGGTCAACGCGACAAGGTTACGTTCCAATTAAGGCGAAGCACTCTGTGATACCCGTGTCCCCATTGCACGATTCCCCTTTGGACGGGCATCGGTGTATATAATGTCTTTATTTACCATTCGTACGTGGACCAATTACCAATTTAATCAATGAGGCCAACGATGTATCGCCGCCACCGGGAAACCGCGACAGATACTATTGTGTGACTTGATCAAGGATCGATGAACGTCCATCGATAACATATCGGTTTTAGGATATCCACGGTCCCTGGAGAAAAGTAGAACGGGCGAATAGAAATTATGCGTGTATACCAGCAGGATACGTAGCTTGTGATGTCATCTTGCAAAGTGCGAAAGAGTCACGGAGAAATCTTGTAAATTTAAAGTAGGGGAGGGTAGGTGGAGGAGAAAGAAAGTGCGAACGAGGAAGAGTGGAGAGTGGGATGTTCGGATTAACGGTATTGGGACAAAAGTTGTCCTTCGTTGCGAAAAGAGTGCAAAAAGTGGTACAAGGATGAGTAATCGACTAGATCTCCTTAATCTGGACCGCCGCGAGGCGAATTTGAGAGAAGTGAAGAATAGGCAGCGATGTTTCCGTGATTTCATGATAATTTAGTATAGATATATGTACTATGTGTTCTGGATTAAGAAGATACGACTATGTTTAGTCTCTTCGTGTAATTAAACGCGAACATATCTCTGCGGTTGAACGGCCCAACTAAGTATTTCATAAACAAACAACACCAGCCGTTCGATGCGTTTATTAAACAAACCCGTGGTAAAGGTGTAATATTTAAACAACAATTACCGTATGTGCAATCGTAGACAGTGTGACAACAATTAATCAACTAATTCGGTGGATATCCTTTATACCGCTACATGCAGCTCGTTGCACGAGTGCAGAACATGCATTCGTACATGAACGTACGTGGCAAATCATACGTGTATCGTGTGTTATCGATTGGCACCCGTCGATCCTTGAAACGCAAGTGTAGTAATATATGCGGCCAAAGCCGGAACAAGAATATTTTCATTTTTCTGATTGTCATAAAGAACGAGATAATTCGAAGCGATAAAAACGAGACACAAAGAGCTGAATGTAAACTTGAGACGGTGAAGTAGAAACGGCCGTAATTCACAGTTAGAGAAACGGATCACGGATGAGAGGGCGCGATGATTTACCTACTTTTTTACGTGGAGACGAATTATCGTTACGTGACGACGTGAAAAAAATCACGAAGTGTCGAAGATATTTTTCGAGGCTGATTATTTTCTGTGGATACATGTCCTTAGCCAGATATCGAATGTTGTGCGGGCAACTAGTTTATTGCTGCGCGTGTTGAAGGCTCGTATGAAAGAGAAAGGAATTCTTTCAGTGTCCGCGCAACACAATTGTAACGAAAAAGGAAATCATGGGCATAATAAATTCTATTCACATGCATACCCGTTTACGTATTTTTCTAAGTGATATGTACCCCCTATTGGCAAAACATATGCACTCGTCGAGAATGCCAATTCCCATCAAAATGTCCAACTCGATTGATCGACAAGATCAAAAAACAATGCCCGAATCGAAAAAATAAATTACTCGATTACCGAATTACTCTAAACCTGTGCAATTAATTACGTCAATTACGAGATCAACAGATTATGATTGAGAAACACATGTCGTGTTTTGTCTGTTTTCTTTTTGCCATATAGAGGCTCTTAAAAAGCTTAGATAATGAAGCTTAGAATGTGTACTGCAAATGAAGGTAACGATGTGCAATTTATTGTGTGGCTCTCAATTATTTCTATGACTGATTATCGGTATCTTCAATTCGTGTGAAACAGACGTCAACGAGTGACATACATATAAGTAAAGTATTTTTTTTTCCATTCGTCCACGTAGTTTACATTTTAACGATTTCTTAGAACAGTCTCCAGAAATAATAAGATTTGGTACTAAGATATTTTGCCAGCTAAATCGCCAATATATCGTTTATTATTAAAATTATTTCAATACTTCAACGATATCGTTCATTTGACAAATGCGACGTTAAAATGGAAATGATGGCGGAAGATAAATAAATTGTAGAAGAAAATAAAAATCACTTTCTTAAATGCAAAGCAAAACAAGAATAACTTCCCTTTAGCAAAAGAAGAATGTTTTTAATTACTTTAAAATTAACATTTGACGAGAAGAAAATGGCACATATATATTATTTTTTTTAATATTTAAATACTGATTACCTACACCACACGAATTGAAAATAAAAATTTCAAGTGAGATAAAGTATTGCAAAAAATGTATGAAATATTTCAAGATTGTTTTTGCATGCAAGTCAATGTTAAACTGATTACCTTCTCCCAGGAAAAAAATATTGCAGGTGCCAGGAACAACCTTCTACTTTTACCTTTTCTGACATTATTCGCCGCTATATGTAGAACATTTAACATATACAGATATCCGCACGCACGTGCATTTGTGTACATGTATATATCTATACGGAACCTCACAGCTCGTTAAAAAATGAAAAAAAAATAGTAGCAAGGACAAGAGCATAAATTACCTTGTCTTTTACGTGTAAATTCACGATAAAACATATTTACAACGAACAGTTTAAATGTACGGTCAAATAATTACATAAATTGCACCTTGACTAGAATTTCCTTTTCGCTGTTTTCCAAACATAACAATTATATATAGCAGTACGAAATGATCTAAACAAACCAGGAAAAGTATTGTTGCACACCTGTTGCACGCTCTTTAAGAAGATACGTATGACGTGAATAAAATGTTCCTTACCCGACTTCGTAGACGCGTGTTAGAAAGGAAACCAGACGTGTGCCAAATGTTTCACATATAAAGTCACTTTGTCTAGGCAGGATGGACATACGTAATTGAATCGGAAGTAGGTCAACACTATGGAACCGGTCGCACCGGAGGACGATCGCAAACTAATAATGTGCTCTAATATCACGATGCTCGCATCCACCTGCCCGCTAGCTAATAAACTTCAATCATCTCCCACCCATGATTTTAAAGCGGCCGCGTTACCGCTCGAAAAACTTCGGAACTCTTGTCTGGGGGAAAGAAAACCGTGTATCATTCAAATGTACACAAACACAGCTCTTACACTTTTGTTTTCCTGTCGCCCGAGCGTACTTTTCTTCGACTTAATTAAACTATCGAAATATAGTGACTACAGTACTATATACAATTAGAAAACACTTTGCTGAAAAGTTGAATTCTTTGTGTTTTTATACTTAGTTGCTTGATGAGAAAATCATTCTGTTTTTGTATTTTTTTTATAAAAACGAGTTCTTTGTTTATTTTGTATAAATATATTTCTTGTGCTCCTATAAATTCGGAAAAGTCTTTTTCGTATAAAAATGTGTTTTAGCAGACGAACACAAATTAATCAAACATCCATTATTATTATTGTCTTTTCGTCGATACTTTCCTCAGGAAAGACTCGTATGTTGTAGCACGACGCACTTCTGCGATATAAAAATTCTTCGTATATAGAACTGGTGCTAGATTGTAATATATACTATTAAAGTATTTCGTTCGATGTAGCTAAAATTATTAATTTTATTTTGTATACAGCGAATAAATCATGTTCTATCCGCGGATTTCTGATATGTATCTGGATTCGTAGCACAGCCTGGACATGTATGTAAAGATTCATGGATGAATATTTCACAGTCTATACAAAACGTTTGATTACATTTATTGCAAATGTACACCTGGAAAACAAGTATAACTTGAACAAAATATTCTCCGGCAATTTCAATCAATTATGATCATCGAGATATACCTTTTTATCTTTTTGCGACAAAACCTTTTGGCAACCGTAACAGGCCAAGGATGTTCCATCGTATGCGACTTCGTTGAACGGTTCAACGGGGAATAAATAATGATAAGATCGAGCCAAATGTGGAGCAGATACCAACGTTAATCCGCATGCTCTACATTCTACAGGAAGCTCGCAATGTTTGCTAAGACACTGAGGACACAAATACCCTGTGTTCATAAGTTTAACAGACTCATCCGAATTTTCTGCATGACTGTAAAAGAATAAATATATCGTATAAATTGCTTTCTTTTTTTTTGTCAAAAAGGTATTATTTCCGAACTGCTAATTTAAGAATTAATTACCACATGCAAACCGCCATTGCTGTATCATTTGCCGAAGAATGCAACGCGTGATGCGGAAAACCCATTTTTACAAGCGCAGCATCCAGCCTGGTAGCAGCTGGTGGTGGATCTATGTGCATATTTAATTGTTCCTTGTAATGTTTATCGTCCAATGCAACACCATGCTCTCCACCAGTCGCTGTTGCCATTCTTTTACAAATAAACAATTCAGCTGCTAATCCTATCACACTGCACCTGACGCAATCTGACTTCATATTCTGAAAACGAAAATTACTTTGTTACGTTTCGATCGAATCATTGCATCGCACATCCTAACGTATACCTGTATAGTTTCATTAATGTCCCCTGGATCGCAGGTTGTAAGCGCTCCCACGATTATAAGTATTTCTTTACTAGCATGCGATGGTAGAAGACGCAAGGACTTTAAAGCTAACTCTACAGAGTTTTGCAAAGATGGTTCACCCGCTGGGGACATCTGCTGCATGCTCTGTACTTCCTAGAAATAAACAAGAAAAGATATGCACCCCCCAATTGAAATTATTTTCAACAAATTAATTATTACGTGGGAATTAGTCACCTTCATATGTTTCTTAGAATTTCCGGCCAATTCGCTCACTTTCTCCGCCCTTTTGTTTCTTGTAATAATTACTCCCAACTGGCTTATAGGATTTTGATAAAAAAATTCTCCAATAAAATCTTCTAACAGCTTGAATCAATACACGCACGTGAGTTACAATTATACGAACGCTATTATAATCGGACATAAATAAAATACCTTTAACGAGCATAGAAAACGCGTCGGCTTTAAATCTTGTATGGACATCGCTTCGGAAGCGTCAAGGATTATGTAAAGGTGCCTCATCATTCCTAATCTGGCGCCAACCTTCTTTTGCATCTGACGTTTCCTTTTGGCATTGTGAATGATGTCCGCAACCGACGCTTCCAATAATCCATGATCGTCCTCCTTGATCGCCTCCCTTTGTAAAATGAATTGCGCGTGTAAAATAGTTGCACGGAACAACAATCGAAGGCAATTTAAAATTTCTCGTTACCAGGTTTTCTCATAACCAGTTTCCCATCTGTATTCTTTCTCCTCTTCGTCGTCTGCCATTTTTCAATTTCTAAAATAAATAACGCAATGGAATAATTTGTTCACTTAAATCGAAAGTTGTATCTCTGCGACGGATAGAAATAAATAAATAAAATAAAGAATGAAGCGTACTTTGTTTAATTCTATTCGATACTCCGTGAGAGAAATTAGGTTAATGTTGTTTATATCGTGGGTGACGCTGAAGATGTCACGATAATGCCACGATCGAAAACATAAACGTACATAATTCTTTGTACAATTGAAACACTAATTTCGCGCAATTATAACTGAGAACGAGAGTCCAATAATGGTATAATACATTCACATAAAAACAAACATACACCGTGCAACTTTCATGGGAGCACCCGGTCGATAGACGATTTATTTATTAGGAATATATTTCCGCGCGAAGTGGGAGAAATTGATTGCGACAGAATAGCAGGGGAAGTAGCGTACAAATGCAAGGGAATAATTAAAACAAGCGAGCTATCAATCGTATCACGGTACGTAAAACAGTGTTTAATAACCAATGACTATTTACAAATTCGTCTTGACATCAATTAACATAAACTTGCCTTTTCTGTACTTGATCCAACGCCGGAACATAGATGAATTTAATGGAGAGAAGCGGCACATTCGAAACGTTATAACAAAGCAACGCAGATTACTCTCGTGTTTCGCACATAAAGTGTGATATCTCTCTCGGCAATTCAACCCGAGTACAACGCTCGAGGTATAACGTGCAATTCCATGGAAAATGTGTCGCAAATAAAATAAAATATGATTAAATAAACGAGCGATAAATTCCCGCCAAAATGAATAAGCTGTTACCGTGGCGGACAATGCGCCACGGCGCCACCGTCGTCAGACGCGATCACTGTTTTCATCCCATCTCGTGCGGCAACAGCAATTATCCAGATCAAGGAAATCTGATTTTTCCACGGTTTAGCAGGCGTAAGTCGATATCATTGGTTTGAGGGGTCGATCTAATTGAAATCGGTAGCGGACAAGTGTGTTCGAAAAATATTCATGGGTTAGATAGACAGGAAGTGGTATAGCCTAGAGGAGAGTTTTCGTGACGAGAGCCATCTTGACGAGCATCGGCTTGCTCGCGATAGACAGAGGACGAGTCTGTGGCGGCGAGCGGCAATGGCATCGTTTCTAAATGTTTCTGTAAATTCTATACACGCCTGTGTAATCCGCAATTAGAATAGCTCGTTTTTCACGGCAACGATATTGCACGGTGGGCCGGTTAGTATTTTCAAGAACGAATTATCTGTGAGTTTTGTTCGTTGGTAACTTACGCCACTGGCCGCGTTTACAATGACTCCATGCTGTGTGTGTCCCCTCGACGTCTTACCATTTATGCGGGAATTTCTTTGGTTTAAATGAAAGTTTTACGGGTAATATGCACGTTCGTGTTCGCGCCCGCTATCGCGAACGATTCACGTTATTATTAATTGGCGGCCGTGCGTGTACAGTGAGCCATTGTATCGCCGTAACAACGGCAGTGGTGTCTTGTTAAAAAATGTTCGCAGTTCGATTTCCACCGGCATGTTGCGTGTAAATTTTTCTGACGCCCGCGAAACTTCGAACACCGAATGTACGTTTCTTTTTTTCTTCTTGCTATGATGCAGCGTAAATTGGATATTATAACGTTCTTAATTGACTTTGAATAGTAAAATCAGTTTTTTTTCTTCCTTTTTTAAACGAAATTCGCTACTCTTACAAAAAATTCATTTCGCAAAGTTCCTTGATGTATTACCTAACTAATATAAAATGAGTTAACTATATACATCTATTTACCGGACCAAAACGTGAATATTGAAAGATAAATTGGGGTTTTTAATAAAATGTTTTTTTATAATACTTCCATCGAAACACGTTAATTAATAAATTTAAAAAGTATGCATTTTTTATTCAAAACTTTAACCTGCTAGCATTAAACATAACACATGGTCGAATATATATTTAAATACTAAGTTTAAAATTTTTGTATATATATATATATGTGTGTGTGCATATGCAAATACCTAAATTATAACGATTAAATTATAGAAACAAACGGATCCCAGTTAAGCACAAGCATTGCATAAGTTACAGTAAGATAATCATAATGTTATTTGTCCAAGAAAATATGAAGAACCTTCCTTTTCATTTTCAGACAAACACATCGTGGATAGAGGCGACATAAATACTGTGTTGAACAAAATGGAGGGAGACGATGGCCCTTCGGCCATCAGTAGTAATCCTACCGCTATTAAGGGTAATATTTGTGATCTGTCGTTGCTGTTTTAACGTCGCTATATAAACAATCAGTTTTTCTTTATCCAAACGACAAGTTAAAAGCTCATTACAATTTATTGGAAGTTCAGAGACGATGGTGAAAAATTCTGTCGATTCGTTATAATTGGAGACATGCATCGGAAATGAAGATTATTAGTTGAAACTTGTATACATGTATTCTTTTGAACAGTTTCATAATAAACAATTGACATTTTCAAAATGCCAGTAGTTATCGGTAAAAGAAAATTAAGGGTTCCCGATATACTGACTGCGAGTAATAGGAGAAACATTTTCAAAGATAAAAGAAGGCGAAAAGAGAAAAGATTGATTTTATATACTGTGTACGTAATGCGTTCGTTTGTTGGTTTCCAAATTTATGAACTAATCAAATTTTATTATGTTAATAGCTGCACAAGAAGAGATGGGAAAGTTAGATGTTCTTGTGTGCGGACAGTGCCATTCAGTTTTTCATTTTATCGAGGAGTTTCAAGACCATCGTACAAAAGAAGGCGCTTGCACTCAAGTTTCACATTTTCGTGAAAATAGTAATGTTAGTAATATCCACGTGAATTCTAAAATGTTCGCAATATCGAGAAATAATAACGACTCGTCAATATTCGTTGACTTTTTGTTAAATAAAACGAAAAACGCTGTGCTTCTTTTTATAGAACGAACAGAAAGCACAAGTATGGGCTTTCCTTTTATGGAAAGATTCACAGATCCATCAGGAAAGCTCGGACAAAGATTCAACGAATTCATGGAAGCTGTATCAAAAATGGTGCAAAATGGATACGCATATAAGGGATTCCTGGATCGCAGCCGGGAAAACCATTCAAACATTTACAAAGATCAGTAACGCGAAAATGCAGGACGTGCCGAGGCAGAATCAAATAAACACAAACGCAGAAGGTGGATTTTCGTTATCAAATAAAACAATAATATCGTTGGAGCTTCAGCGAATGGCATTCTGTATTTGTTTTGTGCACTATTATAGGAAAACCGATAGTTGTTCGTAAAGTAATTAGGAACGGGCAACCCGAGGATGCTGATAGTAAAAAGGATAACAAAATGGAAGCAAAGAATCAAAAAACTAACGATAGCTTCGACGAAATAGGGAAGAAAGAAAAGCCAAAGTTGAAACCATCAATAAAACCCAAGGTTCATTTCGTTGCATCACCATAACGATCCGTTTGTTTGTTTCGTAATCAATCATTTATTTATTATCGCAGGGAAAATCCAGCAAAGCCGGAGAAGAGGATAGAGATTCAAGCGACGCGGAGTATACGGTAGAAAAGATATTGGCGAAACGTTTTAATCCGAAAAAGAGGTGTTCGGAATATTTACTGAAATGGGAGGGTTATGGGCAGTAAGTTTCATTTCCACAAACGATCGTATATACTTGTGGACAAAAAAAGGTTCCTGGTACAAATGTCATACTATGAAAATGTTACAGCGAGCATAATACATGGGAGCCCGCTGAGCACGTAGCTACGTGCAAACATTTGCTAGAAGAATTCGAGCGAAGTCTTGCTAAGCAAAGAGAATCCAAGGCTGCTCAGCAACAGGCTAACGCAAAAGCAGCAGGACGGGGTGGGCACCTCGCTCAAAAAACAGTAATAAAAGCGGAAGCGAAACCTGGACCAAGTACTGCAGCTCACGTAGGGTAAGCCGTTCGAATTTTTCCCCTACGGTTCTATAAAATTTCTAGTATCAAGCAAAAATAAAAAAGAAATAATATGTCACACAGACGACCCATGCGGTCAAGTAAATCAAAAGCAATGGATCAAGTGAAGCAATGGTGCGGCTCTATGAAAGACGAGGACAACGACCGTAAGTGTTCTATCGTATTAGTATAATTAATAGTTTGCACCCGTCGTTTGAAAAGGACGATATTAAAAGCTTGTAAAATTGTCTCTGCCTTCAGTATTAGGGAAGAGGAGGATGGATTATTCCGAGAGTGATTCCGAGGACGGAGGCAGCAGTGCTGCGAAACGAACAAAAGGTGATACAGGTAGTGACGAAGATTGGACTGGAGAGTCCGAGGAGGAAAGATTATTGGGTCGGAGCGATGTGATTCAGCGCGCGTTTAATCGCGCCAATGCTCAATCGAATGGCTCGAACAGGGCAGGTGGTTCGTCTACAGATCTTGCGACTTCATTAGGGCTGCAGTCTCCCGAAGGTGCAAAATCTAACCAACCGCCGGTTTTAGTCGCGAACGCCAAGGGTGTCGTTAAAGTTGACCCGAAACAGATGCCGAACTTAACGTCCGGCGTGTACGTGATGTCGCGGAAAGACGGCATCATCAAGTTGGATTCGTCGCCAAGCGGTAAATTGGCCGTGAAGGGTTCGCCGACGCAGGGTGTTTTGATGGTACAAAATCGGGATAACGCTAACGTAGTGAGGAAGCAAGTAATATCCGCATCCCAATCGAATTCTGTTACCCCGGTTAAAGTGGTGTCGAAAATGGATGGAAGTCAAGTAGTGACGCAGATGAAAGTAGTTTCTAAGCCAGTTACGAGTAAAGCAGGAGGTACACAGAAAACAGAGCCTATAAAGATCCAGCCGAAACCAGATCCGACACAGTTACCGCAGATACATGTCGTGACCGCGGTGCCGGCCCCCATAACTTTGCAGCCAAGAATAAGCACAGGAATACGTCCTGGACCTGTTACAGGCCAACGCAGCGCGGACGGTCGCCCATTGTTACCGAGACCTCCGCTACGCGCGACGACGCCGACTAGCGTACTAGGAATCGGATCAACAATTCGCACGCCTGTCAGGGCGCCTGCACCAAGACAAGTTCAGTCCCAGCAAACACGGCAGGTGCTACAAAAACGTGCGACCGCTGTGACCGCGCAAAGTAACTCGGTGAGTCCTGGAAATGTTACACAGATTAGACCGAAGTTCACGGTGCTTAGCCCCCAGCCGAAGCAAGTGGTAAAGTCTGGATCTAGTCCAGTGCAACAGGCTAAACAGTCGCCGAAAACAGCAGTCGGTAAGCCACAGTCATTATTATCTCCGCAGCAAAAGTTATTAATGGCGAAACGGAAAGCTCAAGAGGCAGCGGGTATCATTAAACCAGGTGGCCGTGGCCTCCTAGCCGGTGCCCGTGCGAACGTTGGACGGGGCAGAGGGAAATTGCCTGATACATCTGGAGCATCGACACCGGGTAACAAACCGAAAGAAAGTAAATTGGCTGAAGGTGACGGGCTGCACATGGAGTTCCACGAGGTAGGCTCCGAGGAGAGTAGCAGCGACGGTGAACCGGAGCTTCCACCGCCAGAAGCCGATAATATCGCGACCACGGAACCGGACAGTCCACCCAGACCGTTTACTTTGTGTCCATTAACCGGGCGTATCATTGGCCCTGACGGCGAGCCCGTGGAACAACCAGCCGAACCGGAACCCGAACCAGAACCCGCTGGAACACCTTTGTCCGCAGTGAAAACGACCACCACTACGTCCGACAGTATAGATGCCTCGGCCACAACTGCCGCCACAGAATTGGTCCTACCTTCCCTTGATTCTCTCACAGAGGGCGGCGGTATAATGAGAGTCGAAATGAGCCCAGGTGGGACGACAGGTACAATCGTTCAAACTAGCGAACCAGCCCAGATCAATTTGGCAAATGTATCTGTTCCTGCACCGGATCTTCCTTGTTTAGACGATACAGCTCCTGCCGTGGCCACACCAGCCACCACAACCACCACGCAATTAACAGAACCAACACAGGCGGCTGAATCTTCTATCGCGGCAGGATTGACGACGGCCACGGTTACCTCTACTAACGCAATAGCAATTGCATCCAGCGATGCAGCCAAGGCTGAAGAGAAAATGTCGGAAGAAAGGAAGGTAGCCGAGGACGCGTCGAATTTAGTAACGATAACAGGGGAAGATGGTGTTGTTTATCAAGTTGCCGGACAGGCCGAGGATGGCCAGACATTATTGGTGACGCGCGACGCTGATGGTGAACAGCAATGCGTGTACGTCACCACCGAGCAACAAGGTGACGAGGGATCGGTACTGACCCTGGACCATGCTGTGGCGGAAGCTGTGGCGCAATTAATACCCGATCAAGTCAATTTGGCCTCGCAGTTCTATGTGAAAGAAAGTGGAGCAGAGCCTACTGAGAATCCCATGGTTATGTCTATCATGGACAACACGAACGCAGCTGATGTGACCGAGGGTCAGGAGGACGGCGACGGTCATGGACAAGTTGTAGCTCAAGTTGTTCAAGCGGAAGAACCTACTCCAGGTAATGTGCTCAATTTAATAGGATACCCTGACAATATATTTTTCTGTAACATTAACACGTTGACAGGTACATTGCGTTCGATGAGTCGAGTCACCAGGCGTAAAGGAAATAAGCGTGGGTTTAAAAATAACACGAACGAGACATCGGTTATAATTATTGGCTAAAGTTAATTATTAAACATCAGTCCATTGTTGATAACGGGAACGGTTGATTTATATGTATTGACGACGATTATAGCCAGCTGAAGAATCGCATGGAACTATGAATACACGCTTGTCTCATCTGAATGCCGACACGTGTCATTCTTTACAGCTGATGACTCGATTCGTTGAGTGAATTTCAGGGACGTCTATTGCACGCGTCATGGGAATATACCGTGGGCCTGGTGACGTGTACAAGTGCCGGCCAAAAGTTTGGGACCACCAAAGTGTATTTCCACTTACATGGAAACTCCGTAACTGATTAATAATATTAAGTTACAAATTTGTATTTATTATTAACGATACACTAATTCGAAATTAATATTGCACAGATTAATAATAACCATTTCATTTCAACCTAGAATTGATTTGAAATTTTGTTGAACACTTAAAATGATTTTAATCTCAGTAATGTTAATTTCGAAACGGTGAATCATCAACAAACCAGTGAATATTAACCAATTAAGATGGGAGCGGTTTCAAACTTTGGCCCACAGTGTAAACAAAAATGTATGCATTTCATTATTCAACATTGACACTGAAATTTCGTTCTCGTTGTGCGCTAGGTGGTACCAGAAGAGTAGTTTTACTCTTACCAGATGGGAATCTAATGATGACCGAGGTGACAGAGGAACAATACGCTGCACTCGGGCTCGGCAAGTGAAGAGAGACACTTAAACGTTGATATCACGCGATTAAAACAAAACAGCAAAAAAAAAATAATAATAATAAACGATCATGCATCGAACTATTACAATTTACAATGGAAGTTGTACGCTTAAGGGTGACCGTGGGTTGTATATATGTAAGAACGTTCACTTCGTACAATTGCAATGGGTAAAAGTTATATTCACGTTTCTTTCCAGCAAGAACAGATACAAGGTGAAAAGATAAGGATGCACGTAAAGCTGGTGTATTGTATAAAAAAAAGACGCAAAAAAAAGAAAGGAAACAAAGCAAAACATAACAGATACAAAAATCTAGAGTTTAGATTAATGAATAATAATTGACTATGTTTTAGAAATTCATGTTTCAGTGTAAAAGGAATCTGCCGGAATTTTAATTTTTATCCGTTTATTTATAACGTGAGTAGGAGGTGGCGTGAGAGAGAGAGAGGGAGAGGGAGAGTGAGAGTGTGAGTGGATAATGCAAACAGGAAATATAATTGCCTCTTACGAATGAAAAACGACACACCATTATACGTTTCAACTAAGCATTGTATTTGTAGGATAGTGAAGTATAATCTGGGGTTTTATATTTTCCACACAATAACAGGCTTTTAATAAAGACCTCTATTCCCCCGCATACAAAGTCCAAGCTTACATTGGCGCAAGAAACAATTTAGTCAAATTCTAGAGGGGGTCGTGAAAGGAGTGTACCGATAGTTATCGAGGAAGAATTCGGCGCTTCGTATTGTAAATATTATGAAAAGAAGGGGAGGAAAGAAAAGCGGGACAGGCGGGAGGGAGGAAAAGTGAAAAATAAAAAAATTGAATTGCTCCTGTCGGGATGAATTTATTCTTTTTTTTTTTTACGCAAAGCTTGAAGCTAGTTTCTCTCCTTGCTGATATCTATCATCGTACCAGACCTCCGCGAATAACGACCCGTTGATAGTTTCATTTTGATTTCCCATATTTATCGAATCACGCTGATGCACGTTTCGTATGAATTTCATAAATTCGTGTGGTGTAAATTATTTACGCGGGCGCGGCGAAGAAGCGAAAGGACAGAACCTGTCGTGAGCCCTTTTTCTTTTCCCGCGTTTCATGGACTGTGTATGCTTACTCTCTTAATAGATTAAACTAAGTGCACTCTTATAAAATGGATCGCATCATTTCTAAATCTATAAGACATTAAGAAGAAGAAAAGGAAACGAGGGAATGAACGAAAGGAAACGAAAAGATGGAAATACAGTCTTGTTTAATGAAACATCACGCGCGTCTCGTTATTATCCCTTGAATGATTGGAATGATTGAAATTAACTAACTCCCGTATTCCTTTCTGGGCACTGCTCGATGATTGCGCGCAATTATTATTCGACGAGCACTTGCCGTGCAATTGTCGAGAACGGTTCCCGTATACCGCGCTACATGCTTCTATCAAACAAAAGTGTATGAATTTCTTTTCTGTTTACACGTTCAACGACGGACCGCCCGTTGTTGTATCGATACCGAGATTCGTCCGATACTTTTTTTTCTTGCTTGCTATGTTATTGAATTGTACAAAGCGTAAAAACACTGTAATAATCGTACATTTAAAAAAGGTAAACAAAAATTAAGAACCGTGCATATAATGTTGTTGTGCGTGTTAAAACGATTATACATGTATTGTGTATATGGATTTATGTGACGAATAAGAAATACGAATTCCTTTGTACTCACGAATAATCACGGATTATGATTAAATATAAATAAGTGTACCTTATTGTGATTGTATTCGCGATTATGTCTGATAATGTAGGGTTTAAACTAGATTCAAGCGTCTACTTATAGGCAGTCCGAGACTCGCAGTAAAAATTAAGAAAGGAAAGATGAAAAAAATTAATAGAAAGAACTACAGGAGAACGAGTAACATTATTAATTATATCTCGGTATAAGAAGAGACTATTTTGCACGACGTACGGCCAGGAATATAAAATCCTAGTATTTTACTAACGTAATCCTTTTGTACATAGGACTTCAACTTCTCTAAACCTTTATATAAAAAAAAAATTGTTTCCAAATAAATCATAGTCTTAAAATTGAACACCAGCATTACTCTTAAGTACCAGTACGTTATTTTATTCATTTCGCCTCTGTACACGAACATTTTTCGACCACGGGGTACATTTTAATTTATTTCAATTACTTTCTTAGTCTCTGTGATATTCATTGCGAATCAATGAATCCCTAATGAGTCATCGAATATTTCTAACAATTAATCAAAGAGATGGATCTAAAGTTTGAGATCGGCAGTGTATTTATTTCTTGAGGCTTTTGTTTAATTAGCGTGAAGTGAATAACATAGCAAACAGCGTTTTGTGTTATGCAGCTGTTAATTATAATGGCGGTATAATTTGTGAACCACATTTCCAAAATGCAATCCTTAAGCTACAGTTATGTCGAGGCCGATAAGAAAACCAAGATTGCGCAGAACATCGAGGACAAATTTCAAGACGTGCATCGTAAAAACTATAATTGGAAGCTATCCTACACGTTGCTCGACTCGTCCCAACAAAATGTTGCACTTCAATATAAGGCCTCTTATATACTTTGCGTCAGTATCTTCGAATTTCCGACCAACGGAAAGCAAATAATAATGTTATTTATAATGTAATACCATCAGGTAATAAGGCGAATGATTTGTTTTAGAGCTACAAAGACAAGCTGCAGAATGTCTGTCCAGCAGACATAAAAATGTTCGAGCAGTATATTTATAAAAAACCAGAATCTACGGACGATGACTTGGGACCCAGAGACTTTGATCACGACGAATATGAGACGCGTTTAGGTTTATAATTAAATAAAAAAAAACAAAAAACTGCGTGCACTGATTAAAGTGTACTATAAAAATAAAATTGCTTTTCAGCTTCAAGTCCCAGTGACTTGGACTTAGAGCAGCGAAAGCTAACAACTTGGGAGAAGTATCAAAAATTGGTAGAATTATCACGATTGAATCCAGAAATGCCGATCTCAAAATCGTTGTTGCACGTAACGTCGCAGGAAAGATTTCGCATACACAGGTATCCATACAAGTTACGATTGAAACGTACAATTAAAAAAAACAATTACGTCGGTCGTACAATTGCAATCCTATGACATAATGCACTATTTAGTATCATTTTTTTTTTTATACTAAAACTTCAGTTCGTTTTCGGTATTTCCCGAGAATATATTGAAATATAAATATGATAAATATAAATAGCAAACAACTCATGTACAGCAACGTCACGAAAATCCTACGATCTATAAATAAATCCCCGCGAGATATAGTTTCCAATCTACCTTCGATTCGTTCGAGAACGTATTTAATGAACGTGACTCTTTTGTTCGAATCGCGTGCGAAAAAAAAGGAAATATTTCAAGCAAAAAACACGCAAGATCGTGAAGAAGAGTATAATTAAGGCAGAGCATTATAAGATGATATTGACGGTGGACACTAATTACGTACAATTTCGTAATTTCGAGCCAAGAAAGGTGTACAAGGTGGGCGACTGGCCGATTTCATCTCTGTCTCGTATCAGTCAGTTTTGTAATCACGAATTTTGCCCCGCAGAAAATAGTCACGTTGCAAAACGTGAGCGATCGTCCAGCGCGATTTCAAATAGAAGCTAGACCGTATCGTTCCAACTTCCGGGTCATAGTGAACCCCATGCAGGGGAACAGAGATATCATTTCACCGGGTATGCAAGCGCGTATGATCGTTGTGTTCTGTTCGAAGGAGATCGGTGATTCTGAAGAGATATTGGTGATAAATGTGCAAAGTGGACGAACATTGTTCATTCGATTGCACGGGTTCAGAGATCCGCCGATTTTGTTGGGTAAAGATGAAAAGGGAGGGATAAGTTTTGTCTTTGTATAAGGGGTTTCGTGTAACCGGTGGTGGAGTCGAGAAGAGGGTGATTTTATGAATTCCTTTGAACTAAGAATAAAGAATGCAATTTTACGAATCTAAAAATAAAGAATACAATTGTTTTTAATTAAAAATGAAGAACGCAATTGTTTTCCGAATTCAACATTTTCTGCTTCATTTTCGGCTTATTTTTTCATGTAGAATGATTCGTTTGTTGGTTGTGCCGCTGGTTACAGGACACCCTGTATGCGTGTGTGTATATATATACTTTTTTTTTAACAGGTAGTTCTTTGCCGGGGGATGTATGTGACTGTGATTCGGATACGACCGAGACTACTGTGGTTCCGCCTTGGCAACCAGAATTGTCGACGTCATTTGATAGCGCGAGAGAATTATACGGTACCAGGAGCAGTCATGAAGTGACTAGTGGTGTAAGTGACATTAAATACCTTATGACTCCACTATGTTGAAAATTAAATTTGCAAATCAACTCCTCCTCTTACTATTTCTATTAAAAATACATATGTATTGATTCTCAATTAATTCTCTCCATTTCCTTATTCTTAATCCTTTCTATTATATCTTATTTATTATTTTTACTTTTGCTGTCGCGTACTCTTCTAACGATTTTTACCTACGCCACACTAAACCTTTCGCGTTCTTTTTATTATTCTTGCTCTGCCCTTGTCTTATTTCTTTATTGCAAAGTTTCCAAGAGAAAAGATAATAAAAAATATTCGGAAATTTATTAACAAGGACCAATGAATGTAGCGAAGAAAGCAGCCTCGAGTTGCAAAGAATCTTTAGTGCAGATAATTGTAAGAAAAAGACTATTGTTGTATTTATCTACGGTTCCCGTTGTTAGAGTTCTACCGAGTCAATTAACAGTGAAAACTCGTGGGATTCCGAATCATCCGAATACGACGACGACTTTGTGAGCCCGACTTTCGATTGCAGCAGAGCTTTCATAGGGGAAGTTATTCGCAACCCTTTGAAATTAAAGATCGTCAGTGGAGGAGGACGATTTTTTATAATGAGTGAAACTGACTGGTTCACTATGGACATTGCAGTAAAGCTCTCTTTCTTTTGCACTATCTACATGGAACTATTTTATCATTCTTCTTTATATTTTAAAATTTTACAATTGTCCTCGACATAATTCTTCCTCTATAATTAGTTTATAATTTCACAATCCTTTTAGGTAAAAAGAGGACACTGTTCTCATTGCACATTCTTTTTCGCAGGATGTTTCAGAATCGAATATCTTAAGATTACCCTGCTTCACCCTACAACCGGCGTACTTTTCCCTGAAACTCAACGACGAAATCAATTTTCACATGGACTTCTCGCCGAAATATTATGGAATTCACGTAAACGAGAAACGAACGAAATATTTCTATCGGAATCTTTAAGCCTGTTCATGGTATTCGCGCATTAACCATATCTCGTCTTATCAGGTAGAAAAGCTGTATATACTTTGCGATAATGATACACTAGTGGCGACAGAAATAATCGGCGATGGACTACTGTACGAGCCGAATTTCATCCAGTTCAATAAAGTATTTATATCACGAATTCAGACAGGAACATTAAACACAATTAACATTTAAATGCCTCGTTGAAATATCTATAATCGGCCGATCGTAGATAGCGGAACGATAAGCGAAAGAAATAATAGTTCGAATGAAAAATATATAAAATTGCAGGGATTGGAAAAAAAATGCTCACGCAAAACGAACATCGATAAACTAGCAAACTATTACGTAAACCTTAGCACAAGTGTTCCCGATGGAATTGCACAACGTATCATTTCCACGAGCAACATTAGGTACACTACCGTAATGATCAATCTGTAACTGAAGGAAATAGTATTTTCTTTTTATCAAATATTTTAAAAAGTATTTCCGTTCGTACGTAGCGAAACTAGTATGCATTTCCATTGGAAGAAACGAGACGTACAGACCGAAAGCCCCAATGCAAACGAAGAAAACGATTTCCCATTGGAATTGCTTCACATCAAGCCAGATCGTGGTGTTTTCAAGTCAACTTCCGTTCACCATTTCACAGTGACCGCTGAATATAACGATTTGCAGGCAAATTATTATTCCGCTGTTTTACAGTAAGCGAGGAATTCAGAGTAATTTTATTATTGATAAATTAAAAGTCTGCCGTGAGGATCTTTCCCCCTCAGATTGTACGTGGAAGATATACCAATAGAATCGATTCCAGAGATACAAAAATTCGTAACCGAAGAATGCACCACGAAACGAAGAAACTGTGCATCCGTAAATTATTTTGCGTTTTATCGAGAATTTTTATTTAAGAATTTATGTCGAAGATGGTTTAATAATATTATCAGTCTGTAGACGTTTGGGTCGCCGACGTTGAGGTTTCCTTGCAATATTCAATGCACGACGAGAGTGGAACGTAAATTGAACTTAATACAGTTATTCGTTCGTGGGATAATAATTGACTTTTGTATTGATTCACTTTTTATTATTAATCAGTGATGCAACATCGGATGAGCTGTTACAACGTATCCCTGAAACGCAATCAGATTACGAGTATCACGAAGAAGATTATTGCAAAGAAGAAGAGCCAGCAATGGAAGAAATGCAAGCATTTCGGGAACCGACATCTGTTTGCCCTTTGGTAAAGAATTTTTATTATTACTTCTTTGCGTTCGTCGTATCTTCATATTTTTGGGGGGAAAACATTAATTGTATTTATAAAACATTATAGGTGGAAGATGAACTATTTTCTCATTACGACTTCTTCAATTTAACGCAATTCCAACCGGTATGGAGGGAGCGTATAATAAGTATGGGAATAATTAGACCTACAAGGCTTGTAATAATTTTGCTGTTCGTGGTATTTAACAAAAATCCCACGGTGTATCATAAGAACGTTGTATATTATAGATGTTTGCACATTGGCATCGAGGAGACCTATATATTAATGTTGAAAAATCTTGCTGCTAACGCATTGGATTATTCTTGGGGCGAAGTTAGTGGTTTGGATTCGACGAAACTAAAGCTTTGCGTGTGCCCTGAAAAGGGTAAAATTTCAGCTGGGAGAACACAAAAAATGGAGATCACTTTTGTTCCAATCGAAGAGGTTTCAATTACGTTCCAATTAATTACTATTATTATTATTTTCGACTCGATTATCGTCGTTATCACTGTCTGAAATTAATATTATTATTATCATTCGCTGGTTATTGGGGCGAATTAATTCGATTAGAAAAATTCCTCTTTTTCTCCCCCTTTAACTTCCAGGGAACCGTGCTGTCGTTGTTTATACCGTGTTTCGTTGGGGATTCAAGAAAGATCATAATGTTGGCAATTGAATGCACTATTGAACCACTTTACGTCATGTTCTATTTTCCACTGAGCGATACAGAGCCCCTGCTGTTAAGGAATAATTTTTTACGAGTCGAGTGGCGTGTAAACAGTCTTCAGCATGCTTTCGATATGGCAGGAAAATCCAAGAAACACATGGTACATAGATGTTGCAATTTTTATAAAAAAAGAAACGTCCTTGTACCTTTTCAAAGGTTTAAGTACCATCGCTTCTTTTTGCTTTCAATTGTGCAGTAACTTTGAACATAGCACACTAATAATTACAATAAAAAAAAATCATTGAAAATAATGATAATAAACCTCCATGCAACGTTGCAGAAGCTATTAGACAAGTACAGACTACGAGAGGAAGAAGAATTAACGAACACGAATCTGGATCAAGGTGAAGCTCTCAAAGACGCTTCTGCAGGCCCCTCGATGCTCGACGAAGCTGCCGTGGAATTAGAGGAGCAATCTTCTACGAGCATTCGTACTTTCGAAATCATTCGAGTAATCGGAAATTTTGGCCCGCTAATCTTCGTCGTGAAACGTATCAATGGAATCGACATAATCGCGATATCTCCGCGCGTTCAACAAATTACAGATGAGCAATTTAATTCCGGAAACTAGGAAGTATTCGCGGCATACCGATGGAAGTAGCGTCGTGCCGTTTTTGGAAACTTTCTTCCCGCCAACAACCCAGCCAGTTGTAATTGAATTCTTAAAATTACCATTGACGTCAAGTAATTGAATCGTTGTACAGGCCGGGCCACTTAATATCTACGTTTAATTGGTGCCTGTGATTTTTAGTGAAGAAGAAGACGTTTATAATAAAGAACGAGACCGCTATTCCGACCAATTTCTGGCTTCGCACGAAGAACTTTTATCCTGTTACTTGTTCGTGCGAATGGAGATCGCAGGAAGAAAAGATTAAGTTCATTTATCAGAGAACGTTCGGTCGGCACAAGCGATTAATTGGTACAATAATATTGTAATATTCCGGAAGCATTACGGTTCGTCGTAATATCCCTCTTGTTTACAGAGGAAACATTGCATAGGGCGAAACAACCTGAATCGGGCGTGGTGATTTACGTGGATCCGTTAAACTCGGGCATTGGTCCATTCGAGGCTGTGCCCGTGGATATCTATGTTTTCGCCGATACGTGGGGTATATACGTGGACGAATTGGAAATAAATATTTCTGGTCTGCCGCAGTACACCGTAGGCATTTGCGTACAAGTAATTGGATCGCCAATATCATTATCAATTACTGATAAAACCGAGTCGGGTACACCTGTTATCAAGTACGTCAGAATATTCGTAATACCTGCTTAGAGGATTTAGTTCTATCTGCTTTGAAAGACAAGTGGATTCCTTACAGATACGGAATAAAAGCATTTGGCGGCCGCGTGGAGGACCGACATATATTGTTAAAGAATACCAGCGTGGTACCTGTGGCTATCGATTGGCACACATTTTTAGTGGAACCTGCCATAGAAACGTTACCTTTCAATGTTATCATTAACCTGTTCACGCCGCTTACCGACGAGCTAGCAGGTAAATTAAGAAGCGGCAAACAGAAGAGCGACAGCGAAATGCACTTAGAGAAACATGCAAACGCTCAAGCTGAGGCGAGACACTTGCGTACATGCGACTCTATCGAAACGGGTGATATCGATGATTCTACTGATGTCACGATTTCATCTGCTTATTTGTAAATATCCTTGATGAGTATTACAGTAATTGGGCGGGAGCATTTTCTTCATTTTGATCAATTTCAGGAGCTCCTCTGGTACAGTTATGTCCAGTAAGTCTGACGATAAAACTGCACGCAGTACTGAGATACCGTCCGAACTTACGAACAGAAGCTGTGCGAGAAGTTGGAATTACGCTAATGTGCATACAGTAGGACAAAGCGACGGTGAAGAAAAGCCTGACGTGGAATTGAACATTTCTGTGCTTCCTTATTTTGGTACAATGGACACGAAAATCCTCACAGTAAGGAAAGAACCGATCAGGATTGTAATAAACTTTTAAGAATAAATGTAGAGGAAGTAATTCGTCATCTATAAAGGTGAGGCCAAGAGAAATGTTCATTTTGCCGAAAAGTATTGCCCGTTTGATCATCACCATGGAACTCGATCGATATAAGATCATTAATAAAACACAGGAACCTCTGGAAGGAGAACTTCTTTGCAAGATCCTCGGTGTTTTAAGAATCGCCCCTGGCGATATGTACGCTGTTGTATACAGAATTGTTCAGCTGACTTTATCAACTCGAATATCTCGTTTGTTTCTAGTAATATTAAAAAGATGTGCCGGGGAAAAGTTGAGGAGACGTCTCCCTTGAGGCTGTTCAACTTTTGTACGACACATTTTTTAGTATTAACAAAAACAAGCGAGGTATTCGAGTACGAACCGATTCGGAATATTTACGAGCCAATATAGGATATTTTATAATGTTGCAGGTACAGAGATAATCGCTACGCTAGACAAACTGGGAATTACTATCCTCCTATAGAAATTGATATTACTGCAACCATTATTAAAGCCCGATTACAATTCGATATTTCCAAATACGACCGAACGTTCGTTTGTTCTGCTAGCGATGTGATTCGGAGTACAAGGAAAGCTATACAGTATGCGAAATTGATATCTAAACTGATATTCGAATCACTTATCGTATAATCATATGCGTTGCTGTTAATTTTAGATTGAGCAAAACATTTGTCCTGTATAACAATGAAAACAGCCACGTCGAGATATCTTTGGAAACGTGCGAACCATTTCATGTGAAAACTGTTGCGCTTCACACGGAGGAGAATCAGTCCACACCTGGCACTATGTGCATAAATCCCAATGGATCCGTAGAAGTAATTCCATCCCTTCTTTCGTACTAAGTACCTAAATGAAACAATACCGTCTTTACAGATAGAAGTAATATGCATTGTACAAGCGCAATTGATCGACACTATAATCCACACAACATCCAGCCAGGAGCTGAAGGATTCCAAGGTCGTATTGACGGAACCATTGTACATTACACACGTCGACAAAGAATGTCAGGTATCAATTGCATCAATTTGCTGTGCCATTCGACTTCGTACCCATGTACATTTATATCCGTCTAACATTTCATAGGTCATAGAATTAATTTTACATATCCGGTTCCCAATATTGAAACTATCCTCGCACACGTTAGACTTCGGTCCTGTTTATGTAGGCGATACGAAGAAGCTAACGTTGAACATCAAAGACTTATCAAGTATCGGTTATATTTTTCCCTTTCTTATGCATTTACAAATTTTCATGTTGACACAACGCTTCGAATCTATATTAAAGCAGTATCCAAACTGGGGTTTCATGTGAATAATAAGACGGATAACAAAGACTTTGCAATTGATAAAAAGTACGGAATATTGTCCAGTTATTTAAATCCCGAAGATTGGACTTTTGCTATCACAGTTTCTTTTCGGCCGAAGTAAGTTGATCGAGCAACATTTTACCTGCCGATTAGCGTGATTCTGAATCTACTACCTTATGTATAGGGTAGCTGGTCCATCGAACGAAATGTTAGAAATAATAACCGATGTTTCGTACTACACAGAAGAATGTCAACTATACGGTGAGGGAACGTTGGACGAAAAATATCATACGTCGGGTGTGTAAGCGAGTAAAAAATAATAAATCTACTTATGTAATTAACTTATTCGAAATACTGATGATAATAATAAATGTACGAAGAAAAATTAAAAAGAAATATATATAATATATAGCATCTTTAATAGAGAAAGTATTCAAAAAAATGACAATCTATTAATCGAATATAAAATGCACGAAATAGAATATAAATATCCATACCAATAATATAATTCCAGGATGTTACATAAATCGCAATACAACAGGAAGAATCGTGAATTTTTAACCGAGAACATGGTTTAACACTTAAGAGTTCTAATTTTTCATATTTCTCCGCGACAAATTTACTCCACGGATTCCCATTCGTATCAAACGACTGCATCGTGCACAGATATAATGAAATTCACACGTCATTAAACATTAATATACGGAACGCGGCGAACATAGAACTTCGTAACTGCATGACGATCTTGGTCAATCGCGTAAAATGCATACTCCGTTTCTTGTTTTTTCCCGTAATTGCATTATTGTAATTCGTAATTAGGAGATAGAAAGAAAGGAAGGAAAGGGAGAGAACAAGACACATGTTCGCTCTCATGAGCGTGGGCCTTTCTATGCACGATAAGCGGACGCATTTATTCACCAACACACTTTGCCGGGAATTTTTGATGAGTGTACCGTGTAACAGCGACGCTATCGCCACCTATCGCATTAAACGGTGTATCATTCGTAGATTTTCCCCGGGTCACGTGACCGGTTTAACCAATCGGCGAATTTCGTGGGCCCTATACGTGGCATAAGGCATGAATCCTTTCCACGTCCGCCATTTTGACATACGGTACTTTTCGAGAGTGTTGGTTTTATGTTTTATCGTTTCTCGTGAAAATAATCTTTTTTACTGGAACGTAAGTAACGCAAGTGGCTTAAACGGGCAACGTGACATTACGGGCGATTATCGATAAATCAGACAACGTTTCTAAATAATGGAACTTTGAGCGGGGAACCCTTTGACGATTCGCTGGGGGAGTAGGTCGAAGGTGACAGACAACCGGGTGTACGCAGTGGCTTCGCTAAACCGCACAATATCTTCTGCCTTGCTTGCGATATCACGGTATTGGCGTTTTAGGTAGCCGATCACGTTTTAAAAGTGCAATAGATCAACGGCGAAAACGCTCTAACGTGATCCTCTTCTTAACGGTATGCCAGTCCGATAATCATAGCGATGTATTAAAATGATAATCAATAGCGTGCAGCGTGAGCATCTCGTGCGTGCTTTTACATCATATATTTGTTGGTTTTTTTTTATTTTATTTTATTTTTCCCTCCCGCGTTCGATTCAAATTAAAATCCGATGATTTATTATGCTGATCCATAATGGCACTCTCTTTATCGTTGGAGTGTACGTCGTATAATGAGTGCAGGTTAGCTTTTTCGCCTGTGTGGTCATAGCGTATTTGGTACTTCACGCGATGCTTCTCTTCTTGACCCCTCGGCCACGTCTTCGTAATTTCATCATTTATTTCTCTCTTTTGTCATCTGTTCGGTGAGACGTGTCTTTTCTACGTCACGTCGCGCGGACGCGTTTAAAATTTTCTTTGATTTATATCGGCAGGACCACTTCGGTTGTTATATTCGTCTCGTGAAAGTTATTTTTTTTTTTTTTACGAAACGTTCTTCTACTCCGATATACAAATATATTGTTGCACGTTAATTCCAACGGTATATTTTATTCTCGCTTATGTCGAAGACGAAATATCGTTTTTCAACGAAATTTCACTATCGAATGAAATTGATAACGGTACTTTCGATAAAATTACAATTTCATAATTGTGTGTATTTTGTCGTTTGTGCTCCAGAGAAAATATGATGCTCTTGCCCAGTGTTATTAATTCATCGAAGATTGCACTCTGCTTATCGAATTGTTTGTTATAATTCTTTTTTTCCGTGTAAAATATCGTTAAATGGCTTGCTCGTTTCGAACAGCTGTTCGGAGTACAACGTAGAAAATTTAAGTTGGTTTCGGCAGAGTACTCCGATACGAGAATAAGAAAGCAAAAAGTCATGAAAAATACATGTATTTACATCGGAGTGCATGCCGATAGATAGTTGAATTATGTTTTGTCATTATGATGTTTCAGGTATTTACATAATCAGCATTAACCATGGGGAATATATTCGCAACTTTGTTCAAAGGCCTTTTTGGCAAAAAGGAAATGAGGATTTTAATGGTGGGCCTTGATGCGGCGGGTAAAACCACGATTCTGTACAAATTAAAATTAGGGGAAATTGTTACAACAATACCCACTATAGGTAAATATGGAATTTCCTTCATTATTCTGAACAATCTCGATTTATCAGATATATACACACACACGTTCCTAGATTTATGAGATATTCTACTAATTATATGTTCGTAAATTTTAGGCTTCAATGTAGAAACAGTTGAATACAAGAATATAAGTTTTACTGTATGGGACGTGGGCGGTCAAGACAAAATCAGACCTCTCTGGCGACATTACTTCCAAAATACACAGGTACGCAATTCTCTAATTATTCCCCTACCCTTCTTTTTCATACGTCGTTAAACATAATTCGCATTCATATATATATGTTAGATATTAATTTATCCGTCAAGATTATTTAGCTCGAGATTATAAACGAGTGCAATGTTCCAAGGTTCTGGGGTAAGTGCCACGGGGTTCATCACAGTCCTCTTACCAAAAGGCATAGCCTTCCCTACTCCGTGGCCAGATCCTCAAGGAACAGAGTCCCTATTCATTCTCTTTCAAAACATGCCATAAATTAGTCAATCCTAGGACATCCGATAACTGAATGGCGTCGGGCCACCAGCCATCGTCTGTCACCCAGGTTGACGATTCCCAAAACACTCTTCGGCTACACGTAGGACTGCGTCCCCATCATAAATTATACACAGGATGAATAGTATTTCGCCACCCGATCGTATTTCTTTCTTTAAAATACGCTAACGCTAATATATATATATATGTATAAAAATGTATTTCACACTGTATGTAAACTATATCACTCCGGTTAAAGGTATCTTCATGGAATTAATTAATTTCTAGGGACTGATATTTGTCGTCGACAGTAACGATAGGGAACGTATTGGTGAAGCGCGTGAAGAATTGATGAGAATGTTAGCAGAAGACGAACTCAGAGATGCGGTACTTCTTATATTTGCGAATAAACAAGTGAGTACATTTTCAAACATACAAATGTTACCAAGGCATTGAAATTCTTGTGTTCGACATGTACAGAAAAACGTATTATCTATATATCCAGTTGGAATACAGGCCAAAAAGAATATTGAACGTCGCACGACGTAAAGAACTGTATCGATCGAGTAATTGATTTTTTTTCTAGGATCTCCCAAATGCAATGAACGCAGCGGAGATTACCGACAAATTAGGGCTGCATTCTCTACGCAATCGGAATTGGTACATTCAAGCAACGTGTGCCACAAGTGGAGATGGACTTTACGAGGGCCTCGATTGGCTCTCCAATCAGCTCAAAAATGCCAATCGCTAATTGGAACGTTATTCTGTCAACATTCGGTTGCTATATTAACATCATAAAAAATCAGCTGCACACCTGTCCCCCCCATGAATGAGTAATAATATTAAACAAAAAATGAAGTAACACTTAAGTGCAAACCGCGAGATCTTTTCGATCTTGGAAGTGGAGGGTGGAGATTATCGAAAAGTTGTCATTGTGCCAGGAAGTTTTTTCGAAGGGGGGAGGGGAGTGGGGAAAACGGCCGGAAGCACACATTCGAACGGCCACACAAGACTATTGCCTTGTGCAACTTATTATTATAATTATTATTATATTAGCATTATAGTTACACTTTTTACACAGAGATAACCACGAGAAAAGTGGGAAACTTGGAAGTAATTGTATTAAAGTACCTAACTCTGAAGCATACAATACACATTGATTGATTAATAATTTGAATATCTTCGAGAGACAAAAAAGAACCGAACAAACAAAGAAATTATGAACAGAAAAGTGAAGTACCCACGGTGTTGTCAGTTTGAATGCGTTGGACATACTGATTATCATAATGTAGCTGCATATTGTACATTACATTATATAAATACGATGATAAAAATGTGATCAATAGATGAGAGAATGTTGCTCTGTCCACTACATTACAAATGTCGCATCGGCCCACCAGTTGACACGAAAACCAAAACAAAAAGAAAACTGCAGTGAGTGGTAACTGACGGTGCAATTGACTTGCTGTTTCTAGTTACAAAAGTTTGTTTCTATTTTTTTAAGTTTTCAGTGGTATACGTCGATAAAAAAAAGGTATTACAAAAAAAAAAGAAAAAAAACATTATGGCAAAAAAATGGTTGTCTCACTGCTTGTGACTATCGGGCAGGTGTTGTAACTGCACCCTCCATCACCTGTTCCGCGATCGAACTAACAGTTAGCCAACCATGTATATCTCAGTGTAAAAGAGATATCATTTATTTATTGCACCTTGATAAGGTAAAATTAGAATATTGTCAACATTCCGAAATTATGCATCGATCGTGGCGGGGAATGCAGATAAAATCCAATCGAATGAAAATAACAAATAATAACGAAAAATATACAAAATATGGGAAAAATGTGGAATAAAGTGAAAACAAAATAATTAGGAAAGAACCTCTCGCAGCAAAGAGAGATAGGCCTCGCAATTTCTAAGCCAGCTATCCAAACTGGCGTGACAGTCAGCCAGATGAAGCCATTTTCGCAAAGCCCCTCAATCTCCTAATGTTTTCCTCTCCTTTAAATACATTGTTTTTACGAAATAATCTTCCCCCTAATTGATCAAATCGCCTTTCCGTCATATGCGAAGATTCGTATAATTATATATGAATGTTTAAACAATTTGTGAAATATACTGTAATTGTGCTTTATGTAGTCTATGTGTTATTTGCCGTTGAAATAGTTTGTTTTTGTTCTGGCTGGTTTAACAGAGGATAGAGTTAATTAACTAATAGAACGTTCTCTTATTTCTGGGGTGCATGCATATTGTGCAGGGAATGACAAGGATAAAGGAATACTTGTGCACTTATGTATACATATGACAACCGATGAAATCATAGAAATTTGTTATTTATGTCTGACGAAAACAAACGCACCTGTATCCTCGTGGCTTCACGCTCAGCCTGCACGCATCCCCTGTTCAGACGATGGTACTTCAGTTACACAAGCACGATTACTTTTCTTTTTTTTTTCATTACCGAAGACTGCGCACCGCCTATAACGCATGTTTCATTTAGCAACTTAAGTTCTCCTCTTCATTTTTTTTATCGACCTAATTGTAGACTAGCTACCCATAAACTATGAATTTTTAGAACTTTATTCTCCTTTTCTTTTCTAAGAAATAAAAAAAAACAAAAAAAAAAGGAAGATTGACGAAAATTTTTCTTAGAACTATATATGCATATAGTATATTTGTGTGTGACAATTTTGTCAACTTCTAATCACGTGTGTATATTTAACGATTAGTGATAATACGAATCTGAACGAGGATATTATTTGCCCTAGCTCTGTCAGAACAAAAATAAAGAACGTATTATTTAAATTGTGCTACACGAACTTTTTTTTTACCGAAACTCTGCGTATAATAATTGACTTATTTAATGAGATATGCTTCCGCTAGAAATCATAATTGTTCCTTTTGGCCCCCTTTTTAATATCATACAAGTGAGTTGTTGTATTATTCCAAAGCTGGTAAATGGGCGAAAAAAAATTGTACACAGAACTGTTACGTATTTAATAGTTCAGTCATTCATTCATTCGATATATAAACATGTGTACATAATACACAATTCATTCATTATACACAGATATATACACAGGAAAATTGGTAAAATTCTAAACATTAGGTGTGTGCGTCTCTTTTATAATTATTTTATCGTGCATTACTTCCCATGAAAATCTTATTACGATACTATTTGTTTTAGTTACCAATCGAACCAATTAGAAATTGATATTATTTGCGCATTATACATATGCATAGATGTATAATTATATATATATGTATAACGTAGTAACAACGATACATGAGTTAGAAGTTAGATACTTATAACTTGCATTCATGACATCGCTCTAAAGTGCATGACCTCAGTTTCATGACATTTTCCCGCGCGTAACCTTCGCTATATGAGTAAGTATAAGTACACAATTACGATGCATTGTCATTTAATTTCAAATGTACATTATATGTACGGGTGTGAATGAGTCTGGTTTAATTAAGTCTTTCTTTGGCAAATAAAGGAAATAAAACCATTTCAGTCGTGAAAAATAACAAACCTTTATGAATTACGGCGAAATTCAACCTTGTTTTATTTTTACTCGATAAATTCATTAATACAAAACTTAAGTTTTAATCATAATAAATCAAATTTGATTTATTATTCCTTTCTTTTTTTATTTAATAGTTTATTGTACTAAATTTAAGAAACTGATTAACTGACTTAAATTTGTGCAATTGAAACGTTGACTAGTATAAAGTAAACACCATTAATAGTCGAATTTATTGGATAAAGATAGAATTAGAAAGTTATAGAATGTTATGTTTGGATAGACGATATATCTAGTAATGTAATTAAATGTCCTCTAATTGGTAAAGGAAGATGGTTTAAAACTCTAATAGACTGATTCTATCCCAGGCGAGGTGTAGAAGACGTATATCATTCAATCATCATACCTATTTCGTGGAGCTCTAGAGGCTTACCATACGATTATAGAAAACGATGTTAATAAGGCTGTCTATCATAGCCATTGAAAGTCAATAATTCTAAAGATATACATATACGAGATATTGGAATAGACAAATTACCTTACGGATATTCATGGCCCAACTTGACTGCAATACCGACCTGGACTCATTTTCACCGACGAGATATATCTCGTCTGTGTATCAAATTACGACGTAATCCAGAAGCACAGACGAGATATAGGAATAGACAGGACATCTTATGGACTTTCGTGGCCCAACGTGACGGCCATACCGACTCAGAAATCCGACACTGATTCGGGCGTCCCCTGCTCATGAACAGTGCTCAGTCGAAGAACTATTATTTGCTGATGTTGAATAGGGGACACGAGTCATGCGATTGTGTGAATATATGTGCATGCTATGGGGGAATCAAGGAAGCAATTTCCACAGAGAAGTTATGTACTATGAATTCTTATGTCTCGTCGGTGCTGGGGCAAAAGATTACACTAAACGATCTGAACGCTCACTACGGTAGAAACTGTAATTTAAATAAAGTTAAGGCAGGACAAATATTAGTTTGATCGGAATAGTTTACTTATTCTATAGTGTAACAAACATTACAAACATTTTATTACTCAGATGTCTCTATTATTAGTTAATAAATATATTTGTATCCCACTAGTCGACTAATATCCATACTGTAATACTTAATAAAATATTCAGTCGGACAGGATATTCAAAAAACACCCGCCTTAAAGAAAGAAGCCCCCCACCACCCACTCAGTTACCAGCCAATTAGCGCGATCTATTTCAAAACTCTGCCTCTTTCGCCGAACGGATCTCGTAGTGATTTGACGTGTTTAGAGTGTCCGTCGAATTAAGGTATGTCACATAGTCTAATGTATTCTTGAAGGCAGGAAATGATATACATTGTCTTCATTTCCCTGTCTTCCAAGTTTTCTGTGGTTTCTTTGTTAACATCAATGAATATTTTGCAAGAAAATAAGAAAATATTGCGTAGCGAACGGAATCACACCACGCGGCGTGCATTTTCTAATTGACTCGAGCATGCATACATATACGTATCGTCTTTTACGTATGCGTATACGTATTTCAGTTCTGAATTCCATTATTTTGCAATATATTCTGCAGTTTCTAGCAACATTATTATAATATTGGTGATTGTTAAAATATTTTTCTCTAATATCAGTTGGACTCTGTTTTTCATGGCGTCCCTTTCCCTTGCTTTGAATCAGAAATGGCGGGAACGCGACACTTTCAAACGGGACTGCGCAGGAGCAGAGTGACGCGGCGCCATATTGTTAAATCAACTTTTCGCTGACAGGTAAGCGTTCCTCATATTTTTTGTGGAAATAAGTAGAATTTTAGCAATATATCTCTGTTAATTATCATTTATACCTCGTATAAACTTGTATAATATAGAGTCGCGTTGTAGGTAAGTAGTAACATAATGCAAGCAACTATTTGCGACTATTTCTATATTGTTTCTGCCTGTGGCCAGGACGCTTGTTTTTTGCCGAAAATTTCGACAATTTATCGCGGAACATAAAAATATACTTCTCAACTAATGTCTACTTTGAAATATTTGTAGAATAAACAAGCGATCGTAGGGAAAAATGGTGATTGTCTTTAGACGAGTGTCGGACATAGCCGAACGGCAAAGGACGATGGCGAGGTACGTCTCTTCCTTCAACTAAGGTGTTGGTATGTAAGCATTTTCTTCATTTTTCCATATTGGTTTTATATGATCTGAGAGTGATACTATAAGATGAAACAACAACAGTTGTTGAAGTACTTACAAAAGTAATTAGATTTTCTATATCAATTAAAATTAAGTCATTCGAATTGGAATGCTTGTTTTTGCATAATGCATATGTTTTTATGTTTCATATTTAAAAACATATGCAATAACTTATTGCATATGTTATTTTCCCTGTATATGTCTTTCTTATGGTATGTTACAATAATTGCAAAATGTATTGTTAATTTTCTATATTTTCTTTGCATATTTGCATATTTTTCGTGCGTATTTTGATATTTTTAGTGCATATTTTGATATTTTTAATGCATATTTACATATTCGTCCAGCACACTTGCATATTTAAATATTCTTAATGGATATTTAAATATTTTTAATGCATATTTACATATTTTTAATGCATATTTACATATTTTTAATGCATATTTGCATCTTTTTCGTGCATATTTTGATATTTTTAATGCATATTTACATATTTGTCGAGCACACTTGCATATTTAAATATTCTTAATGGATATTTAAATATTTTTAATGCATATTTACATATTTTTAATGCATATGTGCATCTTCTTCGAGCATATTTTGATATTTTTAATGCATATTTACATATTTGTCGAGCACACTTGCATATTTAAATATTCTTAATGGATGTTTAAATATTTTTAATGCATATTTACATATTTGTCGAGCACACTTGTATATTTAAATATTCTTAATGGATATTTAAATATTTTTAATGCATATTTACATATTTTTAATGCATATTTGCATCTTTTTCGAGCATATTTTGATATTTTTAATGCATATTTACATATTTGTCGAGCACACTTGCATATTTAAATATTCTTAATGGATATTTAAATATTTTTAATGCATATTTACATATTTATTGTGTATAATTATCACTGATAACAAACACTAGATAGGACGAACATGTTTTCCTTGAGAAAATTTTGTGACCGCGCGCAATGCGGTCGTTAGAGTCATTGTTTGTTCCGCAAGTTTTCTAGTATTTCCAGAGCAAGTGGCTCTGTTTAAATTTCCGTTTATACTTTAGTTACACGCGATTGTAGAGTCAGTGTTCTTCGCGTACTAATTATTAATACTATTATCAGAGCACCGGTGCTCCTTTTCAATTATTTCAATCGCGAAATTAGCATCCGATTTTTTCGCCGATATAATTTGCGGTCGCGTAGCATGGTCTTTTATTTTTATTTATTTTTTAATATCCATCGGAAGTAGAGTCAGTGCATCACTGAAGGGGATGTTTTAGGCGACACTTATAAAGTGAGAAATGTAAGCATCTTTTAAACAATTCTCTGTTTTCTACGAAGACTTAAATTATGTGGATTTAGCAGCAGATTCTTGTTTAGTTACAATTTTCACACTTCCTGACGGTGGAGTTAAATTGGGCTGCCCTGGCGACGTTCCTGATGTCTCCCACGAGTATATGCTTCCTCTACTTTTGCAATCAACGGGGTGGTGAGTCGCATGAGTTTTGGTTCCTCTGGTCCCCAATCATGCCGTAGGGCGATTGGTCCGAATCGGCACGGGTGACTGGTTGTATTTTTTAGTAGTTTTGCGAGCATAGTGACCGCGGGTATAGCTTTTATACCCGTCTGTTGTAATGTTATTTTGTTGTGTATTATTTCTTACATGAGGTTAGATATGCCTACTTGTACTCCGCGCGTTTTAATATAACAAAAATTAAGAACCATAGAAATATTTCTTATTCAAATAAATATTTCATCAAACAAGCACTGCTCACGTGGGTTCCTCTATTACGATAAAAATATACGATGACATTAATAAATACATTGAACAAATGTATATAATATTGAGCACATTGTGCATTAAATTTATAATTGCATTCCAAATCAGTTCACTATTTTCACTGATAAGCAGTGCAGAAGTCGGACACCCTCCGACCTCGTTACTGCAGTAATTGCAAGTGTTTCATGACGATAGTGATCCAGTAATAATAATATGAATAAATAGAACGATACGTACATTCAAATCGGCGTTGAATGTGTATAGTCAGTGATAGTATTTAATATTAATTTTCATATTCTATAGTCGAGTCGCTTGCGTATAAAATTTATTACATCTTCTTATGTACAAGGAGGCAATTTGTATACGGGCAGGTTTTCAAATCGAAGTAATTAACTTGTACATTTTACTTCGATTAAGGAATCACCCGAGGCTTATTTACTAGCTTGTTAATTTTCCAAGTAATTATTCAACTGCAATTATTTCTTAATTGCATTACTTATTCTAGTAAATTCAGTTTCAATGGCAGTCATTTTCCTTAATACATAAATTATTTATCAGCAATTTTCGAGTTTTTCTTGATATTTCATGAGTTACAAAGTCGAGTCATTTTTAAACAGATTGAAAATAAAATATATACTATTACCTATTGCAATTTTACGTATACTAATCATCTTTTTAGATCAGGATTTTCAGGTTTAACCCCTTCCGTGTTCATTGCCAGGAACTCACTCACGTGCCCAGGTGCTACTTGGGTGAGTGAAAGGCAATGGGCACGATGATCATATAGTTTATAAATTTATAACAATGTTTGGCGGCTGACATTTGCTAGCGTACCGTGCACGACGCATTTTCCACATTATGTGTGTGTGTGGTTAGGCCGTGGAATTGCGTCGGCTCGGGAATTTCATAACAAATTATAAACAATTGCAAATATGCATTGAATACCATAACGAATTCTGGAAATATGACAAACAATAGAGTACTATACAAACCAAGTATACTTGGTTGAAAGAAAACGTACAATATATTTTAACAATCAACATTTTATCCGAAAGTAATGTACAAGCATATACGTTTGCGCAAATTTACGCAATGGTCGGTAGCCTTTGTCAGCCGATTTCAGGAACTGGTACGTACCCTTAGAGTGTGAATGATTGTATGCCAAGCTCGGGTGTCGGAGGCGTCCCGGGACGTCTCTCTAGTGTAGGTTCATGCGCCCGAGTGTTTGATTGAGAAACGTTGAATGATGTGTGTTTGTGTGAATGCTTTGCCATTTTTGAAATATAGGTCTAGGTAGGATAGGTAGTATACCTTCTGGTGTGCCTGATAGATATAAGTAGGTAGGGCCGGGCAGGTTGACACAGTCTCTGATCGGGTAGGCAATATTTCGCGTGTTCAACCTGTTTCAGGAAATCTGATTTGAAAAGTCGACGGCAAAACTGTGGCGCGAACGAGAATGCGTTCGCCTCTGGCTTTGCCTATCGATTTTTCGAATTGTTCGCGGTCGCGATCGCGATTTGGTCTCGAAACGAACGTGTCACATTATGCTCGAGGCTGCACGTGTAGGCGATGATCGATTACAATTTTAATCGCAATCTTTACGATTTTCTGTAATCGCAAATTTTACGATTTTATTTGGTCGTGATTCGTCCACGTGTGTTCCGTTTAGCTACGCGATTTAGCCTTTTATTTAGTTTTGTTTGTTTGCGAATAGAGTCTCGAGCCTAGACTAAGTTTCAGCGAGCATTGCGCCCGAAGAAAAGAAGAGGCTAAAAGCCGAAGAGGCCCGACAAACTGTCGCTCAAGAGGGCAACTATCAATGGCTCTGCATCCTTCGGATGGAGAGTCATTCTTTCTTACTATTTTGTCACTATGCTCGCTTTTGTATGCCGTAGTTGTAGTTTATTGTTTGGCCGGCAGCATTGCCTGGCCCACCGTCATCGCATTGGGCAAATCGCGATTTTTATTAGCGTCGCGTACGATTGAATACGGTTTGCATTAGAGTTGCGAATAAAATCACATCGCGATTGCAACTAGAGTTACGGATAGACCCAGGTCGCGGCATTTTTTTTACAGCTGCAATTAAATATATCGTGGTTTGAATTAGAGTTGCGAATTAATACAGATTGCGGCTTGAATTAGAGTTGCTTTTGTATTAAATTGTACTTGCGATACGTACTTGCTTTTAGCGTTGCATATCAACCGCGCTGAAAATATACATTAGAAGGAAGTAGCGTTTAATTTGTAAATAATAATTTTTGTAAATTAATGGTGATAGGGGCGCGGCTGCGGCTGCGGCCGCGCGGGTCTCCATTCGCAGCAACCTCCACGTGGTGAGACCTGGGCAATCGATTTTATTTACCATACAGTTACCAATTTTAACACTTATACTTTTGTGATTTAATTGTTAATTATATGGTAAAAATGTCGACCTAATTGGCTGCGATTTCTTAAAATTAAAATTAATTGCCTTCTTGAGTTTCTCCCATATCACGTACATTTAAATATTCACTCAACCACAGATAATTGAATGTGTTGTTTAAATATTTATAGACAAATGCCATTTATACGTCCCCCAAGCAGGCTAGAACAATGATCGAGGGCTTAAATTAAAGCTACACTCCCTTAGAGTCGTAGGTTCAGGTAAAAGTGGGTCAGAAAACGTAGAAGTCTGTTGAATCGGCTGTGCCGAGATATAAAATATCCTTCTTGACCGACAATACTATTTCAGTACCGATGAGACATGTCGTCTATATCGTCGGTAACTTCGGTAAATAATAGTTTCTCAACTGACCCCTTTTTGTATTCGCAATCAACTGATGATAAAGCAGAGCACTTTGATTAAGCTCAAACTGTTCGTAACCTCCCTGCGTTAGGAAGTTTGTATACATTTATTAAAGTGTTTTCTTGCAGTAAGATTAATCAGATTCATAAATACAATTATAAACCATGTTTCTAACAAATGTGTTACTTAAGAAAGCTAAAAGCAAGTGAGTATGTTATAATCACGGTATCATTTCGTTTTAAGAGTAAGAGTTAGGTTAGTTTAACCTAAACGAAACACTGTCGTGCAATTGTTTCCTTTTTATTCGTAATTAACACGAATGTAACAAAGAGTATTGAGACGTTAGTTGTTCAACAATTACATTTTTTAATTACAGGAATATATTGGTATTACTAGAAAGTGTGGCAACTAGCCATAAACGTATAACATATAGGGAAAGAATAGCTGATAAATTAGAAGTAGCATTATTTGACCCTTACGGTAAGTGTATTAACACAATACTATTTGTGAAACCTTTTTTTTTCTAAATATTTATTAATAATCGTGTACAGATCGTTGTTTCAATATTTCCCGGTCGTATAAATGTGATGGTTATACTTCCAGCCCATAGATTACAAACAGAGAGAATATTACAAAATAATATACGGAAATTTCCAACTGTCCTTTTTTTATTTTCTAGTTCAAGATGTGGTGCTGTACAAAGAAGTGAAGAAGATCAAAAGCTTATAAATTTCAATCCTACAGATGATAATTTATTTAATGCATGTTTATAAATGTGTTTCTAATAACACTGTAATAAAATAAATAACAATCTTAGTTTAAGAAAAATGAAAGTAGTGACCTATTCCTCCATTCGAAAATTTCTTAAAATACATATAGGGAACCCCTTTATTTATACATTCCTGACTAATGAGCGGAGGGATGACGGGTTATGCGAGAAACAATAAGATGTCGTCGTAAATAGTTTTGAATAGGGTATCAAATAGCTTTTGCATGAGGTATGCGTTAGTTGTGCGTACACCGAAAGAAACAAGATGATAGAGAAAGGGTGGAACAGAGAATGAGAAACGGAGAGGACCTCGAAATCGAGATTGGGGTAGGTTCCCTTTGATCCCCTTAACAAGGAACGCAAAGTTGTATTATTTCCACCTGGATTTCAAACGGTTTGAAATTCACGAGGCGTGAAACACGGCTCTATTCTCTTTCTCTCTTTCGCCAAACCCACTTCTCTGCATCGCGTTCACTTCACCCCGCGCTTTTGCGTTCTTTACTCCTTTTCGGCGGAGCGGGAGTAACTCGGGCGTCGTTTACTGATGTTGCCAATTCAATTTCTCCCGGTCGGGCCATTGTCGTGGGTAGAAAGAGGGTCGGGAGTCACGGAAAGGGTTCCCGTTCCCACCCAAATCGCCTCCATCTTCCACGATTGTGCATGTGACAGCTCCTGACATCTACGTCTTCCGCGTTTCCTCTTTTATCTTACGAAACAATACTTTTATTATCGCGATGTTTTACATTTCTTACCTTGCAAGCCGTTCATACAAATCGGACATAAATATTTCTCTTTTAAAGCTCTCCAAACAATTCCACCAACGAATAGCATGTACATCCGTATTATATACGCGTGCTAAAAATATATTTCAGATTACTGAAAGTAATTTAAATCATTCGCGGTATGTAAACGGTCAACCGGCAATTAAAGTGCACTCTACATTCTCGTGAAAAAGGCCAGACCCAACGAGAGGGAGGAAAACCAATTCTCCGGCCGGGTTGAATGCGAAAAATCACGAAACAAATGAACCTTCGGAACGGTGCGCGTTTTTTCTACGGCACAATGAGTTTCGAAGCGGTGTGCAACAGGGAAATTGTTAAAACGTCCGTTGTTTATGGTTGACTCGTTAGAGCAGTCGGTAAAGGAGGAAACAGTACGCAACGAAAAAAGCGCGAGAGACCGGCGCGATGGGGTGGGACGCGAACGGGGGCAAGAAAGGGCGAGAAAAGCAAAACAGAAACGAAAAGACGAAGAAAGAGAGGGAGAGAGCGAGAGAAGGAGTGAGAGGTAGCAGGTGGTAGAAAGAAGGAGAGAAAAAGAGACTCGTCTGGGCCTTGGCGCGTTTCAGTTACCTCGCGTTCGAGGGCGTTTTTTCGCCCGTGAGTTGTTCTTTGCTTATCACAGTGTGTGCACTGGGCTCGAGCTCGCCAAAGTGGTTTGCTGCTAATTAACTGCGTTATTTTTACAACTCTCTGGCTCCCATCCACCACCCACGTCTCCTTCCGCCCCCTTTCCCTCGTTTTCCTTCCCCCAACTGTTCTCTCACATTTGCAATGGGGTTCAATAATTCTGCGGCCGCAACGCCCTCTCTCTCTCTCTCTCGCCCTCGTTCATTTTTTCGCGATTATATTATGTATGCATTTTTTTTGTTTCAATGCACCACTGATACATTTATTTGGAGTGGTACAAGGGTGTCATACTAGATGCAATCTATCTGTATATAGTGCTTGGCAGCGGTGAGTTTAAAAGCCGATAATCATTTCATTATAATTATGTTAATTATAAAATAACAATATTATATTTATCGATTTATTTGCCAATATTTAATGAAGCTCGTATACATAAAAAATATTTCGCGTCGTGGACCTTTTTTACTCACACTTACTACGAAAGGTAACGTAGTATTACGTGCGGCGGTTTAATTTTATCCAGCATATTTTGTATGTATATTTCGAGGGCGTGTTTGTGGGTAAATTAACGAGACGAATATCGGAAGGCTTTTAAGTACTTACGGTTTGAAATGGTTTTCAAGCGGGCAGCTACTCAACCGTAATTTCGTAATATTATCGTGAAATGAGTATCACTAGTTATTTAAAAAGTAAGTGAAAATATACATCCAAATGGAACGAGTATTTGTGTATTTTGTATAATTTCTTTTCTAAACTTCATTCATCTCGTTCCTATATTTTTTCCCCCATGAAAACGTAATTAAGCGAAAACTGTCTTAATTTCACAACTGTTGGAACATAAATAACTTCTACATAATAATACAATTTCTTCTACACAGAAGGTATTCCCTATTGTTGAAAATATCGCACAATAAAAATGGGTAAAACAGAACACACAGCAATCCGTGTCAACCATCAGTCAATTCCTTGATAGATTACGTATGAGATTATTGATCAACGGCTTATAACCGCGAGAAGCAACTAAACGTACAGGCGATATATCATACAAAACGAAATAACTTTTAATAGCTTTATATCGGGTTCGTGAAACCGCTATTGGTTGCGGTTGCCGATGGAAATGGTCGGTGGTAGAAAAGCCGAAGGTCTCGCTGTATAGGTATCTCTCTGCTTGGTAGTTGTGGCACCCTTCTTTTCTCCGCCACGAAAAGGCTCTTGAAATAAATTGAAAATGGCTGGTATCGCCCCGCTCCCGGATAAGTGATACCTACATCACCTACACGCACATCGGTCACCACAGAATTTCACTGGGTGTTCTTTCATGTATTCGAAACGGCCATTCAAAAGCGGATCCGAATCTTTACGAATGGATGATCAATTAAAACCATGTTGAAACGTTATATTAATTGCACGCTTTGTTTTGAAGGTGGGGGAGGTTAAAAACTGAATAAAAGGGACAGAGTTCTCGACGTTAATCGGATGCTCGCGAAGAGTTAACGAATTCAATTCGCCCGTCACACTTGACTGGATATATGCTCTATATTTTATCCCCGTTTATTTCTTTCTGTTTTTTCGTCGCGAAAACACGATTAATCACAGAACCAAATCCGTGAAAAATTATTACACCGAACACACTGCTTTCATTTTTTGCCTCGCGCTGGTGCGCTGCATATCCTATAATTAAGGAAAAAAGTAACCAGCCAGAACGGTTTCTTTTCGCGTCTAACACGACGGACCAGAGGTATGAATATCATCGGTGCTTCTATTACGACAGACGGTCTGTCTCATTATTCGGTGAAATCGAGCTCGTCGAAAATTTATGCACTCCCTCGCACTCCGCGGCCATAAAATCATTTCCAAAATTCACGGTTCGCCCCGACCGTACTAATTTTCGGCATGCACGCGTCTACTAAGTACATTCACGCTATCGAATGCACACACACACACGGCACACGTGGCTTGCGAGCGCACGTATACATATACACGTTACGTTAGCGAAAACGCAGAAAGCGAACTGCGCGCGCGCGCGCGCGCGCACACATACACACGCACACGGCAGGTATGCGCGGTTGCACACGAACGGGAAGGTGTATTGAATCGACGAGTATCATGCAGTTGACAGCTAGAGCTAATTGAATCTTGACTCTATCTATCTGTCGACTCGAGCTGAGACTCGACTACCACCGCCGCCGCTGCGAATTGCATTTCCGTTCGACAGAATCGTTCGCGCTCGAGAATTCTATCTCCCCCTTAATCCCTGCTCGTTTTTGTAAAATAGAATAATGCGGAAATTCACTGGCTGCGAAACTGTTGTGGATCCGCTGTCTTCTATAACTTACTTCCTCGCGCTTGTCCCCTATGATTTTGGAACACGCAAGCGTATCTGGTTGCCTACTTCCAGGCGCCATGTATACTCCAATCTTGTTTTTAAACTGGCGTTTAACCTTTTTATTTAAAAGTTTTACATTTAAGTGGTTTACATAAAAGATGTAACAATATTTTCAATATAGAAAATAGTAATTGTTGCCTGGAATTTTGGCGCAACGTTTCTGTATCTACCTTTTCTACGGGTTAATGCAAGAGTTGCAAAATACACTCCTTTCGTTTTGCTCATTAGAAACAGGATACAAAATGTTATAAGGAATGGTGAAAGCGCGACCGTGTACAGTATTCGGTGGAGAATCTCCTTTATTGAGATCGGAAATTTCTTTTCATCGTAAATTGAATGGAAGATTTCTGTGCACCAGGCTATTCAATTACGTGGCGGATCAATGGGGGGCTCTCGATGAAATTTTAATTGGAAAAGAGCAAGGCGCACAGCGGCAAAGATGCAACGGTACGCTCTTAGATCAAAGGTGGGCAAACATTTGCAAAACATAATCTCTGTAACATTATTGTCTGTTCAGAAGTGCCCTTAACAAGAAATTTTGTTTATACAAATGTACATAATAACCGAACTATATTATTCCAAATAACAATCATTCCATTATGATTATATTATTTTAATTCATATATTTGTGAAAGTGACTGTGAAACTAAAAACGAAGAATGAAAAACACTGCATAATGCGTGCAAAGACAATGGAAGAGCGAACTTACAATACCAATCGTAACCATTACACATAATGGTCTCATTTAATGGAACGATGCGGTTCTGTCGTAAACAGCGAGGGGCGACAGTGAGCTTTGCGATACGAATAAGGGCACAGAGAGAGGAGAGAGGCGGGGTAAGATCTAGGAAGAGGAAAGTGGATAGGAGGGGTGTTCTGTTCCCCGTCTAGGATTCTATAATCCGTACGATCTTTATCGTTAAATTCTGTACCCGTGGACCGATGCCTCGATTGCGCAATCAAGATGGCATCGAGAAAGGCATCTCTCGCCTTCGACTCAAACTACCAACAAGTATTTCAATATCCGCTCCAATATATTCCCATCGACCCTATAAACGTGTGTGCAGTTATATTGGATTCCCTTCCACCTTCCTTCCACCCGTCCCTCCCTCCTTCTCTTTCTCGTTCCATAGCATTTTTTCCATCTCTGTTCCTTCCGTAATGTATACGTTTGCGTGCGCGTGAAAACGCGACCAATCGGTTCACAGATGTCACTCGCATGCACGGACGCACCGCGACGCGACACGCGAGCATATTCGCGTCGAAAGAAACTGCGCTTGAAACGCGTTTGGTAACCCTGTAAAAGATCTTTTCGACCAAGCGTCGCGTCGGTTGAGATTCGAGCAACGAAGGACAATTAATTTGCCGACCTCTGGCATGTGGCACGGCGATCATTATTAGGATCCTTTTAATTCCCTCGTTATTGGAGCTACTGATGTTCCTGGTCGAAAGTGATCAGACGTTTATATCACCGAGAAAGAATCCATGCTTCGTCGTCGTTCCTACGATAGAGGTTCTTGCAGTTTCTAGGTTTCAAGGTATTTGTTTGAGGTTAGTGGCTTATCTCTGGTCTGTATCCGCGGGTGAAGGAATTTTATAAGTAGCGTCTTCCTTACACTTGTACTATATTTATTGCTCGTGTCGGTACCATTTGTTTACTGTTTTATTATTAATTAATGATTACAAGTTTCAAGTTTAAGTTCTTGTAAAAGTTACCAAAGTGAAACTAATTTAAATCATATGGAAAGCCGTAAAACAAGTTATCTATTTACACGCCTATGTTACATTACTCCAATCAAAAAACTTTTGTAGCCTGTCCCAATGTTTTCGCAACAGACTACGTAACTTCGTACCATCCTCTTACGCCTAAACCCCGACTTATCTCGTCCCAAGAGAAACGACCCAAACTGCACTGTTTATATCGCAGCGAAGTAAAAGGATCAAAACCACAAAGAACTATCAGGATATCTTTGTGCCGAATTACTCATCCTTCGGCTCATTCGCAGGACTCCACGGCACGCCCGTGGCGATCAATTAGATTACGCCCAACGCGGCAAAGAGGACGAGAACCGGTAACAATGCCGGCGGATAATAATCGAAAGAAAAAAAAATTCTCCTCGGATTAATTAGCCGTTTACGGCCAGAGATCACAAAGATACGCAGTAGGCCAACAGATATGAAATAATTTACCATAGAACCGCGTGGTTCCGTCTACAAACCACCTGGGCACACATTAAAATCGAGCAGACCTCTCCTCCCTTCCCCTCCCTTGTCCACCGCCGCCGCCACTCGTCCTTTTCATCGTTTCTAGTACCGTCTCACTTGCTCCTTTCATTCGTTCTCTTTGTTGCCCCGTAATCTATATACGAGCACACGGACCGCCGCTTATTATACTAATATGTCCGCCGTGCGTTCATCGCGGTGCATCGCCATCAAAGGGGTTTTTCTCGTTCGAATCTAATTGTTCGGCCCGATCCCGGGCAAAGAAACCGAGTGATACGGTCGGTACTGGTTTTTCACCTCGTTTCAACCGCGATCAAACGAGACCCTCTTCTTATCCGTGAATCTTTTCAACACGGTTCGCCGACTTTTCGGCCACTGAATTCCGTGCCGTACACATGTGTGCGCCGAAGGAAAAGCCACCGGTAACCTCGAATAAAAGTTCCAGTCGAAGGGAGGAAGTTTGCCCTTTTCTTTTCTGGATTGGAAACGGGAATGAAAATTGTAAATAGCAGGTTGGTTCGACTTGGTCGGCTTTTATTCCAACTTTCGGAAAGTTCGACACACTTTTTCTTGTTTTCGCTCCTTTTCTTGGCTGTTTTAATAGAAATCTGTATTTAAGTAGACCGATATTGAGAATAGCGAGTATTAATTCAGCGCAGGCCAGGTATACAATTGCAGTCGAAAGGTTTGATAGTAAATTCATATAAACAGGGTTAGGATAACGATGAAGTTATTAAGCTCTGTGTTGGATTCCGGGGTTAAACGAAATCGTGTTTCAACAATTAATTTTGCAATGAGAGTTTTAATATATTAGGAGTACCGTGGCGTGGGTCGCGTCCAAAACTATTCTGGCTACAGTAGTTATTCCGCTACTATATGTATATATTGTGGTTTTTAGGGGGGAAAGGCTGACCTTAGCCCTTGTTGTTGTTGTCGCCTTAGCCGACGCGGAGTCTGGCCCTTGGCAGTAGTCATATGGCTGACTACTGCCCTAGTGCATAATATTGACTCTCACTAGGCCAGGATCCGCGGGCCTTACACTCATAGGTGACTCAAGGGCTGGTCATCCAACATCTGGAAAAATGCTCTGCTAGGTCTGTAAGTAGCTCAACGTCAAACTATTCGTTCAGAGGCTGGGAAAGAGCAGCGTAAGTCTTCGCTGTCTTCTTAAAAAGAGAGGAATATCCAACTTCAGGCACGAACGACAAATAAAGACCTTTCCATTGGATTAGACCATTTAGCCTATGTATAAAAACAGAAATGGTAACGGATAATCGGAAGTCGAAGAAGTGCCCGAAGCGTGGCTTTGCACGATCCGTGGTTATCGAGCAGAATGGACGCGTTGTACTGGATCAACCGCACAATGAGTCCAATCGGTGAAAGGGTTTTTGCAATCGTACCCACGTTTATACCGGGTGTATATATCTGCAGGGGATACAGGTACGTTTTAGGCACGGTTCCTTTTATAAGTGCCATTATAAGTGCCATTTGAGCATGCCTACACCCGCTTTGTCCGCGAATTTCAAACTAGTCATTGTCCTCTCGTTATTGTTTGAAAGGACACGGGATGACAACCGCCATGGTTAAAAAGTATTCCCCCCACCTCCCCTATTGCGCTGTATATATATTTTCCCTACATACGTGCTAACCGCTTCATTTCTTTACTTTTTTTTTACAAACGTATCCCTATCAATTCTCCTGTACAGCCACAATAAAATCGTGACCATTCATAACTATCAATTTCATCCAACAAAAATACTAAATTATACAGGACAGTAACACGACCGAGTTTCTTGCGGTACAGATTCTTCAAGTAACCAGATAGCGTAACGTGACCTCTTAACCTTTCGTGCTTCGATCCCTATCGAACCTATCCTCCGAATCTTGCGTCCCTCTAGGTCGAACCGTGCGGTCTAGCCAAAAAACTGATTTTAACATGGCTTCTTCTGCTCAAATCTTTCAGCCCACGTTTGTGTCTCTCGCTTCCCCGTATCCTTCCTCTGTCAATCAATTGCGGTCGCACAATGGCCACGGCGACACATTGTGTAATTCGAAATGAATGGCGGGCCAGGCCCCACGTGGGTATAATTGTTTCACGACAGGTCCACCAGGACGCAGGGGACCGGGTATTAAACGTAAGAAAACGGACTGGTGGTTTCCCGATCGTGCACAATGGCCGTGTGGTGCTTGTATACACGGCCGGATATCTCGTTACACCGTAATCGAGGAATAATCGATCGCAAAGTTGTAGCACACGGCAAATTGCTGGGCGTGGTGAGAACGCTCCAGGAAACTCGAGAGGGCAAAAGACAAGGGCAGAGCAGAACGAGGAAATCCGAGATTTTTTCTTTCTTTCCTCTCGCGCGAGCCTACGTTTGCTCGTGGCGCTTCTTTATTTTTCCTGGCCGCGTAGTAAAAAAGCTTTTTATTCAGACCCGTGTTCACCCTCGATCAAGTTGGCGCGCGTGTATACACTTATACAACCAAGCTGGGAAGCAACATTCGCTTCACGGACACGGGATCTTTGAACTGGGTTAATTAGGGGACCCTGGAGACCTTGCTCGATTATTTGGAGAACCTTCTCAGTGGGTTCGACGATATTGAAACCTCGGTTCGACCGAGGTTTATGTGCAGGGGGTTGGTTTATGTGCATGGGAAATTTGTGAATCGTAATTAGAAATTAATCGCGGTGATCATTCCAGGCTACGTTAATTATTCTATTTTTTATCGGGAAGTTCTGTCCGATAATGTCATCTCAAGTTTCAACATACATGGCTGCCTCTTTTTACCATCGCATTTCTACATATGCGTTTTTCTAAATTGCATTAGTAAGGATGGAAATTATATTGTTCGGTAAATATTAATAAACGTATTATTTTCTGTGAATTCAAAAGGGGACAGATCTTTCCTTCTACTGATGAATCACGTATTATCAAAATTTGGTATACAAATAGGTCTACCGGAACGTTCTGCCCGTTATTTAATTCGAAGAAAATAATTCATTTATTAATATTTATCGAACAATATACGACGACCCTTGAAAACAGGAGAGTCGAAGCCGACTTATGGTATTTATTTAATACGTTAAATGGTAAGATCAGCTGTCCAGAAATCCTTCAGAAAGTTAATTTGCTCGTGCCTTCAGCTTACCTACGGAACAACAACTTTATAGCAACTGAGCAACACTCTACTAATTATGGTAAACATAACGCATTTAACAGGATATGCTCGCTCGCAAATGTTTACCATAATGAAATTGAATTTTTTGGACAGTCACCTAGAGAATTTAAAAAATCCATTCGCAGCATGCTATCACATTATGGATAGCAAATATAAATATAATTACTATTATTATTACTTTTCTTATATATGCACAATCTACTGTAATTGTTGTATGTAATGTCCTTTATTATAACTGTTTATCATGTAATCTAAAGGGGCTATCCCCGTAAATAAATTTATTATCATTATTATTATTATAATATTACTTCCATCGTTACTAATGCAATTTAGACGAGCACATATTTTGAAATACAATGGTAAAAAGGGGCAGCCTTGGTGTAGCTTGCGGTATAAATTTGATCATTCAGAACAATCTCCTTCTAAAGAAACATAAGAACAGTGTTACTGTAAGACGTAACATATTTTCAAACACACGAACAAGTATCGAAACTAGCCACTTTAAATGGATCGAGAATTCTGATTTATGGCGAGGTTCAGAATGCCCAACGCCGCGTCACAGGAAAGATTCTCGATTTCCGCGGCAACGAATATCACGCACGACGATTAGGATGAGAAAGAGAGGGAGAGGGAAAAAAAGGGAAATACGAGTAACCAGTATCCTGGTCGAACGCGGCATTCCGTCTCTCTCGTGTCTCTTTCCTTCTCGCAACAAGAGCGGTCCTCGATCATCCTCTACCTCTCGTCAATGCATCCGGGGACTTCCGCGATTCCTGAATAGGAATCTCCATTGGTGGCTGACAATGCAATACGTGGACAATTGCATAGTCTAATGGATCTGCCTCACATCATCGTAACTTATACGTACGTGTCGTTCGTGAAAACGATATCGACAAACGTCCGTTCCGCGTGTCTTCCTACCGTTCGCAAAAACGAGATCGACATTCTCTCTATGGCGGTCGTGTCTTTCCGCTGTCATCATACTCTACTACGTCCTCTCCCCTTCTTCTTCTGCGCGTCGCGGTTTCGTGCGCGCCGAAAAAACGTGGAAAAAAATGGAGAAAGAAAAAAACAACACGTTCGTTCTGCGTGTCCCGTCGGTAAAAACGATCATGTCGTGTCTGAGTACCCCCCTTATCTATGGAAATGAAAATTATCCCCGCGGTTTAGAACGTCTGCCTAATCAATCAATAACGATGCGTTCTAGCGTGCGCGAATAAATTAATTAGGTCGGATCGTTTGGGCGTTTACAATTTGCTCATTACCTCTATCGTTATCACCCGTTGCCCGATGGAATTTGCGGTACAATGTTATTTTATATTTTCATCGCCAAACGGGCAGCAACAAAAGTTCTCTGATGATATTATTAGCGTGGCATTCCCAAATTCGTGATGAACTATCGAACGATTAATCGTTGCACTGTGTTCTGGTGCCTAGGTTACCCACTAGTATGTTTTACATTAGTATAAAGCTTCGAAATTAACTCGCTCACATCGTTTCTTTTTCTCTGAGCTAGCGGTGCACACTGTCCTTCTCCAATCGACGTTTTACATACTTGCGTTGAACATAGGGGCGAAGGAAGAAGGCAGAGAACCGAGAATCGACGGCTGCGCGAGAAAGAGGGGTAAACTCAGAATCTTTCGTTTGGTGGCTGGTCGCGAACGAGGTATATACGCGTAGATGGTCCGGGCAGTTACCGCATTATATACCTAACAGGAAGAGAGACAAAGCGAACAAAACACTGTCGGGGCGTCGCTCCGCGAATACAGCGTCCTCACGAGAACGTGGAGTGAGACGAAGAACTAAAACTTGGAACAAAAGTCCTCACTTTTGTTCTCTCGAAAGTTTTTCGAATTATGGCCGCGACGGAGTGAAGGGCGGAGGGGGAAAGGAGGACGCGTCGGCTGAGAGAGGATCCTCTGTGATTTATATCTCGCCAAGGTTTCGGAATTATTCAACTTTCCGGGGCATCGGAAGAAAGGAGGTGAAGGAAACGATGCCCACGACGGTGGAGTTTCCCAGAGGGAGCTTGTACTGTAATTAAGCCGTTTTCTAATGAAGATTGATCGGTCAATTAGCACCGTAACCTCCCACTCTGTGTCCCTTTCATTATTTCGAACGTCCTCAGCTACTTACAGTCGTGTCTGTATCTGTATGTTTTCAATCAGGGTTAATATGTACATCGTCGTCGATGTTGGGTCTCTTTGAAGTCCGGTCTGCAAGAGAGTTTATCCCCTTTTATTTAACAATTTTTATTTGCAATGAAAACAGGCGAAACAGTAAGTATTCCCGTTGAATTTTGTCAGAATTGTAAAGCGTAACATACAAAAATTATGCTAACGGGAAACCAAGATCGGATCACAGACTAGAACACAATATAAGGATTAAACAGAAGTTTCCATGTAACTTCTTTCTATCCATCGTATATATATACAACGTTCGCAAGAAACGACTGGTTCGTTGAACGATTATGTAATTAACCCCCCGGGTGCACCTTTCATCCGTCTGGCGTCGAGGTTACAAAATACCAGCAAGCAAGGTGGAACGTTTTACCGCGGAACGGTGGTCAGTATTTCAGGGGGCGAGCCGTAAAACACTTCGATTATCCATTAACAAGCAATTAAACCGCTGGTAACGAGGTACAATTCAGGCTCGAGTTGAGTTATCCCTGCAAGAGATTAAAAGCTGCCACTTGTGAGTCCGGGCGAAACCACCCTTTACCGTTTCTGTCGTTCGTTCCCTCTCCCTTGCTCGGTTTCTCTGTCCCAGTGTTTCTATCTCTATCACGCTCTAACCCTCGACCGTCGTGGTCACAATAGAGAGTGGGAAGCCTCTCTCTATGGATCACACAATGGATATAGTATATCAAACAAATTCGACCCCGCGAAATTATTGGCCACGGTAATCCCACGTTACCGACCATGGACGATATTTCCCCCATCCAAACGAGGCACGTGACCCATACTAGGGACCGTGAACCGCGGTGAAAATTCAGCCATGAAATGCGGAGACGCAACGTCAAACCCTCCCCAACATTAATACCATTCCGACTCGGTTCCTTCTATCTCCAGCATTGAATTTCCTTCTATTACTATCGCAAGAAAGGTAAATTTCGGCCGGCTCTAATCGCAGAGTTAAAATCAACTGGATTCGTAAAACATTTAAGGGTCCGATCAGTTCGCTGTTGAGAATAATGAAAGTGTGAAGAGGTCTTGTGAATATCGCCGCTTTGATTTAATATGTTCCGCGATTTGAACGGATCATAACGCATCGATTGAAGCGCATCCTGATTTATGGCAAAGTACATAACAAAGATTTCGATGGCAAATCCAGAGGCGACACGTCCTTCATTCTGACAGGATTGAAAGCCGTAAAAATCCTTGTCGGACGAAAGGGTAGCCCGATCTAGGTACGCATGCGTTTGACAGAGTAGATATATTTCGATCATGGATTTTCGATAGGCCGCAAGGATTAGGGGGTTCCCCCGGCACTGGCGCGTTTGTTCGAAACAATGCTCGACTTAACTGATTGGCCGCTGGCTGGTTGGTTCTGCGTGTTGCGTATTATCCGCGTGTGTGCCCGATGAATAACAGAGTGACGATGTAGAGTGCGTTACACACCGGATTACCATAATAATCTCGGCTAACAAGTATTGTCCGGTTAATTGAAAAGTCATACTTCCCTCGACCGTTCTTTTGTTCCGGATTCAATTTTCCTTCCGTGGAACGAAGTTTCTTCACCCACACACTTTTGTTCGGGTGTACTGCAGAGAATTCGTTTTAACCCGAACAGCAGAATGAGAATTGTAGAGTTAATTTACTTTTGGCTATTAATGAGTTACAATCATTTATATTCGCGAGACGATTGTTTTTTAGTCAGAATTAAAGTGTAGCAGTTTAAATGAAAACGTAAATTAACGGTAACCATTTTCTTCTTCTCTCAAGCCAATAAAAATCACATTAATTCTCTATATAGTATTCTTCTGTTTATGCACCATTACGATGGACACGGGACGTATTGGCCGTTCAGAAGTGGGCAAATATTTGCTACAGTTTCGGGGTTAATTACCGAAGTTGCAAAGTGGGCGATCCAAGATTTGTAGGATGTATATTACGATTAACCTGTATAATTCTACTCCATCTGAATTTCGGGTCCTCCTCTAACCTTTCGCCGTATTGGAATCATATTTAAACGGCGACAAAGGGAAAAAGAAGACTGTCGAGGCGGCGAACAAGCAGTTAGAATGATAGACGGATCCGGGGAAAAGGTGGTGGGCGTATCTCGCGATAATTTGCATGGAAATTTTTATCGGCTCGACCGAAGAGGCAATATCCGGCAGACGCGTTTAAGATCTCAGCCCGGATAATAATAGCCACAGAAATGGGATCGTAATACCCGGAATGGGCGACACGAGTAAGGTGCCTTAAGGTTGCCTATATACGGCGTTATATTTTCTACGTAGCTATCGCACGCTAATGCGCGAAAATGGCGTGGGTGTGGGTTGCGCACAGGCCACGGTAGAAAACGAACCCACCCATATCGTGCTACCGCCACGCTGGAGAAGGAAAAAAATGACACCGACCTCCCTTGCTCCGCGTCGTTAAATTATATATATTCTTTCTTTCGCCCTTGCTCGCCTTGTTCTTTATCGTCATCTTATGTTAATATTGCTTCTATTCAACGCAGAACCCGTTGCCGGAGTGCTTACACGCTCCTTCGCTTTTTCTGACTCTTTAATATATAACATGTTATATATCTTATACCGCGCATAAATGCTAGGAACGTTGCAGTCACTGGCGATGCACGGTGCAACGTGTTCGTTAGTGACTCGCGATGTATTTGTGCCGCAGATACTGTTATATTATGTGTCGTAGATAATTATGTACCGACGCACGTTTTATAATTGCATGCCCGTGAATACCGCAGATCGCACGAGCGTATGGCGTAATACAAGTGTAATGTACACAGAGAAAATTTCAACTTCCACTTCGGTTTTTAAGAGATTTTATTAACACTTAGACTTGTAAGAATGATAATGAGTGCGCTTGGACTTGTATGGTAATAATGAGCGAACTTGGTCTTGTAGTATGGTAATAATAAGTATAATGAACCTTTTCGTATGAAGTGTAAGATAATAATGAATGTAATGAGCTTTGTGGAGGAATGGTCAAGGGTTTATAAGGGATCTGAAATATAGGAGTAGGGGTGATAGGAGAGGTCGAAAGTAGGGATGGAAAATAGTTAGGGACATAGGTCAGGAATTGGAAACATTGGACGGGTGACCAAACGGGGTGAGTCACAGGGTAAGGGCAAGGATGAGGAAGGTTTGGCAAGATGCAACAATATTTGTACGTATGAATCCTTAAGCGACAGAAGTAAAGAGATAAAGAATAATACAGAAATATATATCGTAAGACTAATATAGATGTTTGGTGGCGCATACATTACACAAGACATCCGACACGCACTAAGCAGACAGTTACCCACGCCACTTTCTTTTCGCTCATTAGTTATTCTTAGCTCCTGTAGTCGCGTTCGCGTTGTCGCATTACGAGCAGTTATTGTGGTTAAGTGATTCGAGTTTCACCATCGAAGATGGCTCCGGTACAAACACAGCCAGATCCCCGAAGGCATTTTCTATCTTCATTCGATCGATACATGCATTCGAATCCTATAAAATGGGATCAATGCGGAGGATCGGTGGTGAAACACTCAGAACGGAGCATTATACGGACGCACGTAGAGGGGGGGGGGGGGGGTTAGATCGGTTGCTTGATGGACTGGAAGCTCGAAATGCCGTCTTATAACCGACCCAGGAAAAGGCTGCAAGTACGTACTCGTGTACGGCCGGTGAGCACGTACACGCCATATTACTGTGACCGAGTATCCAGCTCCATGGCTGGCCTCCTCTGGGATCCTGCTGAGTTCTTGTTTTTTTTTTTTCATTCTCTCTCCTACAGTTCGTACGCTATAGAAGAGTATTTAAGAGACTTTCGCGGATACGTCGTGGAAAATAGAAAGGAAAAATCGAGGCGGTACTGGGCAGGCGAGACTCGAATAAAGAGAACGTTGGAGTAGAAAAGAGACATAGGAAGAAACAGAAAGAGAATCAAGCTTGCGTGTGCGTAAGTGCCGCGCGTATTGTGCGTGTTTTACGCACCCGTGTGCCTTATTAAACCCGTGTGTGGTAGATTTGCGAGGATGTGTGCAAGTGCCCCGTGGCGTACACCCCGCCGACAGGCCTCGTTGAAAACGACGAGGCCATCGAAAACAATCGGCACAATGGGTCCTCGAGCGTTCTTATTTATTATACTTACATGGCACTGTACACTATGCATAACGTGAAATGAATGTCGGGACGCGCGTGCGCGTTTCGCTCGGGGCCCCAACGTGAAGCGTGCGTAAAAGAAACGCACCCGATTTTTGAACGCCGCTCGCAAAGGGCAAGGGGCGTCCGCGAAGAAAAGATTTAAAGAGAGTTGTTTTGTGAACGGTCAATTGGCAGCGCTTTGCGATGTTAATGGCCGTCCGCCTTTTAATGGCGCGATTTTTCTTTCTGCTTTTTCCCCTCGTTCCACGCGGCGTTTCGTGCCGCTGGAGCTGCTGATCGTGTTGCAATCGAATTATTTTCCTTGGTGCCCAGGGGCTCGCAGATATGGTGCTAGGTTATGTGATCATTTATCTGTTGCATTTCTATTGGTATTTCTTGGGGGATCGAAGTTAAGGCTCTTGTGTGGCCGTACAAACTGGGTAAAATGGGCTAACCTTGAACCTTTCAAAGTGCAAGGTGGTCCACTTCACTAAGAGTAAATCACCTTACTCACACAACTATGGCGTTAATGGTAACATACTGGGCACGGTTGAGAGTATTAAAGACTTAGGCGTAATTTTTGATGATAAACTTCACTTTCATCTTCATATCGACTATATTGCGAACAGAGGTGCACATCTCCTAGGTTTCATAAAGAGATGGACAGGTAACTTTTCAAATGCTCGTACATTACTTTACCTATATAACACCTTGGTGGTTCCAATACTAATGTATGCATCGACGGTCTGGAATCCGTATACCAATACCCAGATTTCAAAAATAGAGAGGGTCCAACACAAATTCCTACGATTTATATCGCACAAATTAAACTCTCCTATGACTGGCTATGACCATGATTATGTACCCTTGCTTGACCAACTTAATTTGAGATCTCTCGCCACAAAAAGAATTATACAAGACCTGCTCTTTTTACATGATATTATAAGCAGCGGCTACAACTGCTCCGATTTGTTGGCGCTAATTAATAACTGAGTAATAAAGACGTGATTCATAATCACACTAAAAAAGAAAAAAAAATACTCTACTGCTTGCACACACGCTATGCATCGGAATGTCCTGATATTAACCGCGATTACGTTACTCTTCAAGGCCATTGTATATACATAACGCATTCCTATCCAGCCCGCTAAATTGCCTAATAGATTTATCTTTCCAGTTTCTTGTCTGAATCTGTACTATATACTGAGCGAACATGTCTACTTGCCACTGTTTTATATCAAGGCTGTATGCCGTCAATAAATAAATAAATAAATAAATAAATAAAATATTTTTGTTTAGTCGAAGAGTGTAACTGTGACACCTGGTAGCACGAATTTTCTATATGAAATTTCCTTTTATAAATAGAACTGCTACAGCGTTACTTACAATTAGTGAAACATTACGTATTTTAATCAAACAAAAATTCCTACGATTGTTAGATCCATATATTCTGATCGATATAAGATCAGACCAAAATCACAGAAACGAATTTCTGCCACTCTCTAGGGCGCATTCAACCGGTTAAGTAATTGATCCTGGTAGATGAAGCAGCGTGCCCATACAATTGTATTAGTTCAATTTTTCATCCCCGTTCATCTTTCTCTCTGTGTCCGCCATATAGATCGTTAAAGTGGCGGAACGGGAAACGGATAAAGGAGTTAATCCTGAATTTATGTATTTCGCGGTGAAAACCACTGGCTCTGTATAGGGATGCGAGCACGCGTACTTCTAATGCCTCTTATGCGGGTCTCATTGTGCAACGATCTCTTGTTGCCTGTAGAATCGCTACGAACAAAGATCCTACGTTAGTATTATATCGTCGTCTTACCACTGTGCCGGACAACGACGGATGAGTAGGTAGAATAAGAAAAAAAATTCAATGTACCGAGAGAATGTGCACGAGTACGGTTTCAGTCTATTGTAAGATCTGCTAGCTTTTATAGTTATCAAAAAAAAAACATGGTTAGCGGTAAGTTCACTATGCGTACACCACTGAACGTTAAAAATGCTGTACATTGGAATCCTCAGAACGATGGTTGCAAGTCGACAGTCGAAACAGAAATGAAACATCGGCAATAGAAATGTCTGCGGTGAACATTTTTCGATAAAAGGCGATAAGTCCCTCCTTTCACTACATTTTCCGGTAAAACACGTTAAGAACAGTTTATAAAAACAAAGGCCGCACACCAAAGATACATCCAACACGCAACATGCGACGTGCGGTAAATGTCTCATGTTGCTACACCGCGTACACCAGTGCAGCAAATGTTGAAACAGTTCCTAAAATGTCATCGTCCGAGGAAGATGTTGTGGTAGCTTGGCAATATTTGCAACGTAGGAAACGAGGAAATAGAATCCGTAGATATTGGATTAATCCTCTATTCTTTGATAATTTAAGGCATAGCCCAGCAATAGTTACACAGGAGCAGCTCACACTCAATCATGAAAAATTTAAAGAATTTTATAGAATGAGCCAGGAGAGTTTTAACCCTTTCGCTCCTAACGGTGACTATAGTCACCCAACGCCTGACGTTCGCTATGTACTAACTGTGACTATAGTCACCCAATGCCTGACGTTCGGTCTGTACTAACGGTGACTATAGTCACTCAATGCCTGACGCTCGCTATGTACTAACGGTGACTATAGTCACCCGTGAATTTTCGCATTCACAGAGTATATCTGTTATATCCATGGTTAAATGATACGTTCCATCGGCAGTCAAATTTAAGTGCGCCTTCGTGGGGGTTGGCCCGTACCGAGGCAGCGCTACTACGAGCCGATCCACCGTAGCGAAAAGGTTAATGTGTTGGTGGAAATTATAGGACCGAGAATTGAAAAACTGAATATTGTATTATCAGCGTGTATTTGCAATAAATACAAGTATTATCTTTATAGACTAATTATACCCAAAAAGTAGTCTCACATAAACCATCATGGCCCGAGCCAAACCAGAGCCCCACGTAAAATCTCCTACAAACTGAAAATGTCTTCTCTACCGCGTGGTAAATACCGCGGCAAGACACGCACAAAATACCGCACGCAGTAGATGTCGCGCAACATGTGCAGCATGCATGTCTGGTCTACGAGGGTAGAAGAAGTAGCTATACATTTTAAGTGGTTCTGTGCGGTATAAGTATGAGCGCGGTATTTACCGCAAGTCGCATGTTGCGTGTTCCGTGTTTGATGCATCTTTGGTGTACGGCCTGCCTTTTGCACCTTAGACTTTTGCACAGTGCTGTACGTCGACGAACATCGACGCGGCAACGTCGAAAAAGCCAAACGGTAACGCGAGGCCGACGAAGGTCCGCGAAAACTGTATACCTGTGTACGGCATTTGGTACAATTTTTTCCACGTGGTTAATGTTAATCAGTCGCGGACGTGACGTGGATCGAGGGTGCTCGAATGGATTTCATGTCGGTCGCTGCCAGGCTTCTACGAGCCCCTGTATGCCATAAACGTGCCGCCATAAGTACTTGGGCAATATACATCTACGGGTAACGGGGACTCATCCATTACAACGGGCTAGCACACGTTCGTGAACCACTCGTGGAGCACCGACAGTGGAACGTGGAATGATTTTCTGCCGTTCATTTCGGAAGCCAGCGATTCATACAGGCCGGCGAAAGTTTCCCGTTTTCGGCTGATTCTTTTTTTGGCCAACGGGGCCCCGGACGAAAAATGACGCTTTATTGCCGTCAACGAAGTCCGCCCGCGGGGAAGTGCCTCTAAAGTGGACACCGATTTTCGACAGTACAATGTATAATACAATGACGATCGTGTCGGTGATCGGTTGGGCGAGCATTGCCTTCCAACATTGTTGCGTTTTCGAAATTCCGTCGGATACATCGGGATGGGGAAAATCGTGGCAGAAACGTTTGTTGAACAGTTGTCGAAATGGCAGATACATTGAACGGCAGTTATTAGTGTCAACTGCTCGTACATTGCTTTTTGTAAACAAGCAATGTTTATTTGAACGGGAAAGATATGATTAATATTGTAAATTACTAGCGTATAACCATGTATGTACATATGTATGTTCTAGCATTATAACTTTTTGTAAAAAAGGGCATAGCCCGTTAATTGTATTATTCAATAATAATAATAGTAATAATAATTAACACGTTCCGTGCCACATGATCAAAAATCATTTGGATCAAGAAAGCGGTATGACGTTCAACGCGCAGTACAGAAAGGGTACACATCTTATAGTTTCAACAAATTATCGTCATAAATGCTGCACAATTTCAGTCAACGACGGTTTCGGAAAATCGGTCTGGCACGGAACGTGTTAATTAACAAAGTAATGCAAACATACTATAAACGTAGTATAAATTAATGCAGGCTTGCTTGGTAGTTCAAGTGTTAAATGGTAAAGCGGCATTATAACAATGATTATAAAACGCCACTTGTTAAGTCCTTTACAAAAACGCTGTCAATAGAAAATTCTTCCCTCCTGTCCACTCAACAGTTCACCCTTTCGAGGGTTAACAACTGTCTGACGAAAAACGAAACAGTTATAAATTAAAACGTGACGGCGCATCTGAGTTCTGTCTTTGGAATTCGAAACGGGGCGATCGTCGAATTAAAAAAAAACCCCCAAAAAACCGGAAACTTTCGTCCCGTACCCGTACATCGAAGATCCCCGTCCCCTCGAGATATCGATGGTCGCCACAAAGGCACGCAGGGGTGCAGTTAATTCTAAAGCGATTAGGCGCACGCGACCCCGGCAAAGGTGTCGACCTGCAATTGACAACGGGTCGTGGAGGGTCACGAAGTAGATCGCGGGACCGAGGGTGGGACGAAAAATTAAATTAGTCGCACGTTCGAAAGTAATCCTGGATTAATATACGTTGCCCTTCCCCGCCCTAGAACGCCTTTCAACGCCATACAAATGAGCTCGAATTATTTTCAAGAAGCTTTTCACTCGGTTTCTCGCAGTGGCGTTTCGTTGTTAGCGTCGGAGATTGGCTGCTTTTGATAGTCTCTATTTCTCTTTTTTTAAACTCTTATAGGGTTGGAGGATGTTCAAGGTTTTGTTCGATCGTTCGATTGGTTCGCTTTAATAGGCGTGAATCGGTACGGTCGATTTTATTCATCTGCTATGTACATCATGCTTGATGTAGGTAAATAATTAATGATGATAAGAGTAATAGCAGCAATGCAATAATCAGTGCTTCTACTAATTATGAAAATTGAATTGAAAACCATGAAAATAGGAAAGAATAGTTAGACACAAAATCCATTAGGTCCATACAGAATGAATAGAAAAAATGAACATAAATCGAGCAAAAATAGGAAGGAATAAATAGCCGCGAAAATTCATTAATCAAATCCAAGCAAAATTTATCAAATTGTCACCATGCAATAGAGCACAATAGAAGAAGGCACAAGGCGCCAATCAGGTCCGTACCAAAAACCTACCAAGAAGCTAGATATTAAACTGCGAAAACTGCGAAAACTGCGAATAAAAATAATTATCACCTCCATACCAAAAGAACGATATTAATCCTTCCGCGATGAAAATACTAGGTTGAACGCGATCTATAGATCGCCTCTAAGCAGGTTGTCTCGGAAATTATTCAAGCCGCAGCTCGATTATAGAAGACAATTTTAATATCGTCGAATAATGGAGGGTTGTCGATAAGAGAAAAAAGAGAAAGAGAAAAGAAATCGTGAAGGAGGCAGGGATCGAGGGTGGCGACGTTGGCCTGAAAACTCACGTTGCTTAAAGGTCACCGCGATAAGGGTTGGGGGTGGATCGTGATCCTCGCGATCTGGCTACGTGGCGGGCATGTGAAACGGTATTCAATATCCTTTACCCCTTACGAAGGAAGCTGCTGGTGCTGGAGGGGCTGAAGGGGGTAGGTATGCTCATTGTCACCGCGAAACTATTCCGGGACGAATTCGAGATTACGTGGCCTGTGAAAGGACAATGGATCAGGAATACGTGTCTCTCTGGATCGACACGATATTGGAACGAGGTTGCACCCTTTCACGAGGAAATTAACGTAGGAGGAATTTTATACTGTGGTTTCCTCGGTGTTTCATTTCGAGGTGCTTTTTCTTATTTATTTATTTTTCGTCCAGGACAATGGAATTGCGATTTTCTTCACTGCTGTCATTCTCGTATGCTATTCAACGCCAGTTGCGTAGTTAAGCGTTTAACCCTTTCACGATTGAATTATTGTAGAATTGTGTTTTTGTTAGTTTCACTATAATTTTGGTGTCGAGTCACCCCTGTGCTTTCGAGATGTTTATTTTTAAGGAGTTAATTACAATATAATCACCTTACGATTACTTTCTTATCGAAGTAATCGGAATTTCTTTTTAGAGAAACTGTGGTTAAGAGCAGTAAGGTAACTTGATTGCAAGACAAATATGCACGCTGCTCGAGTACGTTTATTATAATATTCGGTAAAATGTGCGATTTTATTGATTTTGGTATATAGCACTTCGTTTAACCACTAATGTATTAAGCGGTTAGAGTCAAATTTTTATACATTTAGGCTCCGAAGTAGAAAGTGGACACAGTCTTAAAAAGAAGCTTTGTGTTTGCATAGAACAAACAGAATGTTCACCGTACAGCAACCGAATCGAGAGAACATGAATATTACTACAGAATTAAAATAAATAGCGTTCCACAAATTTTCTAACATAACGAAAAAAAAAGGCACATGGGTCACCCTATATATACACTTTTTAATAGTCATATGAAATTAGTATAATTGTATCTATATCAGATTTTTTCAACTCTAAACATTAGGGAATTGAATAGAATTATAAATCTGAAACAATTAATGAAAGTTAAACTCGGGAATTAATTTTAGTAGAGATAAAATTAGTGCCTATGGCTTATAAATATAATTATTATCTATGTAAATAAACTATATATAATGCTAAATTAATTTATAAAATTAATTATATGTATATACCTGCCGACAAATCTGGCGAAGCAAACAAATTTCACATATACTTTAGTAAATATTCATCGTTAATTTAACATTACTTGAACTATGATAAAGTTACAACTATGCAGATCAGAAATTACTTCAAATATACTACGCTATGGTAATATTCTGTACTCGGTAACAAAAACGTACAACTGATTCGTCTCACGCATACGCATATCTGTCACAGTGGTATCGCCACACAGGTATCGGCTCGTGGAAGAGGTCTTACAGGTACTTCTTTCACGCATATCGTTGCACTCGTCCACTCTTCGCTCGTACCTGCGGAGAATTCTCGTGGAACGGGGACAGGAGTCGTCGTGGTTCGTCGAACGATGTTTTAAAAAGGAGAATAGGGTCAACACGGTGTGGAAACGATCCGCCTGTCGACTGTTGCCGGAGAACGAAAAGAAAAGAAGAATGAAAGGAAGAAGGAAAAGAAAAGAAATGGAAAACGAACGACGAAAGTAAGTGGACGTGGGAGGTTGAAAGGTGGAACCGATGAAGCGAACGCTCCTTGTTATTGTAGCCATAATGGATGGGCAAACAGGAGGACACGGGATCGAAACCGTGGCAGGTAAAACGTGGACCCGTCGTCTTGTTGTACCTGGGTAAAAGCCGTGTCGCGAGTCAAACATTACATTTTTTTACATAAGAATCCGATTTAACGCGTTGTGCACACAATCGAGCCGAGGTGAGCGACCATTCTACACCGTCGTTCGAAAGTTTCGAATGGTTATGCAATTTTTTGTTGCTCTTGGCTTGCCTTCGTATTACTTTATTATTCTGCGCGCAATCGTTGAGGGTTTATTCATTTAAATTAAACGTAAGCAATTAATATGTAGGTACATTAGGATGCACCTAGTGTTTATTTATTGTATCCACGGAATTTGTTGGTAGAAATTTTTGGGTCTTGCATACCCAGAGGAGACGAGCGAGGTTTTGAACATAGCTATTTAATTTCATAGCAAACGTTTTGTTGCATTTTCCCAGGCAATAGATCCAAGATAATTTTTTTTTTTCGAACACAGAAAATCCACACGAATTCTACTCTACCCCTCAGCCCTCAACTGAACTCCCATCGAACCAAGGAAATCCTAACAGTTTCAATATAAATACGTGCAAACGCCTCTCCAAAAAAGCGAACCGCCACAATAATAATATTAATAATAATAACAACGACAACAACAAAGAACAAGCAGGAAGAGGAGCGGGAAGAAGGAAAGCCGGGTTGAATAAGTTTTACACCGACGTCGACCGGAAATCAGAGCGACAAAATGGAGCGCGACGCCACGTTCCGGGGATTCTCGCGAGAATATCGCCGGGAAATGCGACCGCTTCTTTGTGATCCTGTTTCGCCTCTATTTCCACCGGTGTAATATCGAGGTATTTCATTGGGCAATACTTTATTATCTTCCTCTGGGTGTACGAAGCAGGGGTTGGTCGGTCGACGAGTTTCGTTCAGGATGAAACGAGCACCGTCTATGTACAATACAACTGCCGTACATATATAATAATACGGGGTTTAAAAAAAAGGGTAGGAAAGGGAAGGATGGAAAACGATGGGAAAGAGAGACAGACTGACGAAGCTGTACATATGTAGTATACATGTACACGTAGATATAGTAATAGAACGTGGAGCACAGAGGCAACGGACACCAGAGTTCGTGCAAATCGTACTCCCGAGGGGTGTCACGAAACAATTCCCAACTGAATAATATTAGTATCTAACAATGGACGTGCTAAATTGAAATACAGAGAGAGGCCCGTGTCACCCCCGCATTTCTCCGCCTGGTGTCTCTGTCCTTCTTTCACTTCAACCCCCGCTGCGTCAAGGATGTGCACTGTACAGGGTGTATCAAAAGGTTGGCGTCGGCGGAGATCGATTAGGGATTCGGTTGATAACGATAACTTTAATCTCGTGGCGCGATTCGCGGGAAATCTTTGGCCATATTGTTTTGCAAACGCTTGTCCAACAGTTGCAAACAATTGCACATTTGGGGCGCTTCCTTGTGCATCGTTGTTTTTAGTATTTCCGCTCCTGATTTTGCAGACATTTTCTTTGCCACTCTGCTTCGTGTGCACTTGACGAAGGATTCAGTTACGTGGAGCAAATCTGTCTTCGTTGTTACTATTATTGTTATTATTATTTGAATTGCGCTTAGCGGAGGAAAGGAGATTTCTCGAGATTTTTATATTTGTTACTTTTTCTTTGATTTGCTTTGAGCGCGGTTTCTGTGAACGTCTGATGTTGGGTTATTTTGAACGGAAAGTTTCCTATTTGTGGTAAAAGGGTTGAAGCTGGCGAGGTCACATTTTCGTTAATGATTTGGCAAATCGTAAACTATAGTGCTTGTGCCCGCAGATCCTTAATTTCTATGATACTCTAATTATTGGACAACATTCTACAATCTCTAACATTTTTTTCCTTTATGAAAAGTTAATAATTTACTATCGCGATTGCTTTCCTTGAAGCATCCATTCGTATTTTTAAACAATTTCCTCCTTGTACACCAGTTCACCTCGAGCTTTTAATCCCCACCAAATTTTTCCCTTTTCTAATTTGATCTCGCCAAATTCCTGCATGTGATATGAATTCGATATCGACGTTGCGAAACAACCTCTGTATACTGTGTGCTTCCAACGAAATTACACTGGATTACCTTGGCGTGGATCGCTGTACCTTTTTCGTGTATATACATACGTGTCAGTGTGAACTGTATATATATATATGTGTATACGTGTAGTAGTGACGCACACAGTTGCCGAGAGAATGGGACGAAACTCGTGGAAGGGTGAGAAATAGGATGCAAATGAAATATTAATTAAATCTATTAAAATTCTCTGTCTCCGTTCGCGTCCTCTCCTTTCTCCTCTGTTACCGTTCCACCCTGTTCCTGGTTTCCCTTGCTTTTTGGCGATAACCCCCCCCCCCCCCCCCCTGTTCTTCTTTTTCGTCCAGACGAACTTCCTGGTTTCATCTTTTTTCCCTTTTCTGTTCTCTCTTGGATTTCTTTGTGCAGATATATCGTTGGTTCTCGAGAAATCTGTTCTTGTATTTTCCTTTTTCAATATTCTTTATTGTCCTTTTTTTATGATGCTTGTCCTCTCGTGATCGTTTTTTTAAAGCAAGGTTCAGTTTCTCGATTCATTTCGATATTTTCTATAAAACCAAAACCATTGTAAAAATGCTTTTGCGAGAAAGATTTCAATTCTCTGTATAAATATATTTAAATTCCCTGCAGACCCTTGTTGCCACGTTCACCACTTTATTCTCCATTGCCAAATTATTAAATTTAGCAACCACATTCGATCCATCAACGACAACGCGGATCGAAATCTTCCTTCGTAAATCTTGAAAAATGTCCCCAGGAAAAAAGGGGTTGCCCTCGGATGATCCTTGTGACGTTTCAATTCGCAATGACGTTTGTCAACTGTAACCGCGAGGCAGGAAAGAAGATTCGCGGGTCAATTACACCTCTAACCTCCTGCACCCTTATTACTTCGCACCACGTCCACCGTCGGAGTCGCCACCCTTGCGTCGTCGGTGTACGCGCATACTTCGCTGTCCGAAGCTGTGTTTCGGCCGACAGGACCGTGCCACCGTCAAATTCATTCTATCGGTCGGGCATATTCCATTAATTACTTTCACTTTGCGTCAATGGCATTTCCATTTCAATGATCGTCGTTCACCCCTCTTGCGCCACGCGTCGACGCCGTTCTCCACCACGGGCATCCACCCACCAATGGAATCCGTCGCTTCCTGTTCCCATTGAATTACGTTTCGTATTGTAAGTGAAATACAACCGACCGCCTCGCTATAGAAAGGCGGAGACTTACTTATTTCCTTTCAGACGGAGCTCATTCCTTCCCGTTCCTTAATTCGATGAAATTTCACATTACTATACTGTACATTGTTTATTACTTATTTGCCCTGGGACTAGCTCGCGTCGATCAATTTATTCATTTGTTCGGTGATAATATTACTCACCGTAATAGCTGTACGGCGCGTTAAACAGTTTTTCGAATTTTATCAGTCGCAAATAATATTATTATCGATGAGCGTTATTATTAGGTGGATAAAGTCAGTAGTATTTTATTATCTGACAATAGTTCAGTCGTGGAAATTTACTCGAATAATCTTTACAATATTCAGAAAATTATTGCGATTCGTTCGAACCCAGTAATTTCTGAAGCATTTTAATATTCATTTATTTTCTATTTATACCTACGAGTTACGCGAATACTATATGTCCACCCAGAATTTCGACCCAGGCCAATCGCGTAACTGTGTCCTCTAAAAAAATCGCTTTCATCCCCGATAACTACCCCGGAAACGCCGAATTTCATCAATTAAATCAAACATCCCGTCGATGCTCCGGCAAAGGCGAACCATGGACAGCGGTCGAAATCGAATACCTGCGCCGAGTCGGGGCAGCGTGGTATAATTACAACAAAAAACTTGAAAGAAACGGTACAGAGAGAACAAAATGGTATCACGAGTTCCCGTTACCGATTCTCGGTTTTGCCGTCGCATCTGTATTGTACAGGGTGTTCGTTCCTCCGACAGAATTAAGGAAACAATTAGACGGTTGAGTTTTCGATGCACAATGCAACTGGAAATATTTATCGCGTCGCCCTAAATTTCATTCAGCAGAGCAATCAGAATAGAATAGAATTTTTATTTGCTTTTCGGCCTCACAGCCATGAAAAGGAACTTGTTTTACTTAATTTCATTAATCATTCTTAATTTTACCTTACATTGCGTTCTCCTTCATCTGCCTTACGCTACATTTCTTTATTCCTATTTACTTATTATCTATAACCTTATACTATACACTAGTATAATGTACACTACTAACTACTACACACTATACCCTAATTTGAAGCAGAGCAATCATTTTTCTATCCATTATTTCAAATTTCAGAAAAACGTAGAATCACATTTTATCGAAATACAGTCTAGCTGACCCAGTAAATCGCATTCCAACCCTGTACAATGGCCTCACGTATGAAGCAGGCCTCTTTAATGTATCGCTGGCCACCCCCAAAGGGAATCTTCAACGAGTCCTTAGAATGCCCGAGGTGCAATAGTTAATAGTAAATTAATAGCGTATAACCATGTATGTTCTAGTATTATAACTGTGCAAAAAAGGGCATAGCCCGTTAATTGTACTATCCAATATTATTAATAATAATAATAACATTTTCCCATAAAGACCCAGAAGAGTGCAATGGAATTGTCCGAAACGGTGCTACTGCATAATCAAACTCGAGAGAAATAATAATCGAACAGATCGACTATTTGCTCGGCGTTTGGCAACAATATACGCTCTTTCACGATCCATGACAAGGATTCGATGGATCCCCGCCCTGATTGGCTTCCAAAACGCTCACTTGTGCCAGCAGCCGAGCAAATACGCGGATGTACACACGTGTACCACGGTCGATACAGGTAGAGGGTGAAGCTCGGCGATCCCAGCTAGAGAGGTGAAAGGGGAAGGCGCATGGGGGAGGGGGGCAGAGCAAATATTGATGGAAGTCGAAAAAATTTTAAAAGCCATCCCACCGCGCTGATGTTCGTTGTGTTTCGCCGCTTTTCCACGGGATCGAGCTTTTCAAGTATTCGACAAACATCGATGTTTCCATTGATTTTCGATTTCGAGCGTCGATCACCTGTTCCACCCTTTTTCTTTCTTCTTTACTCTGTTTTTTGTTATTTTATTTTTTGGGGGGGAGGAAGAAGAAACTTCACTTGCCATACCAGTTGTCCCTCTTCGCGTTTACCTTTACAACACTGCGATCACACTTTTTTTCAATTAGCGATGCAGGTGCAACCGCGTTGCTATTTGCAGAGCGATCATTTTCTACTTGCTTGTCGGTTTGGTTTGACTTGTCGCACTTGAGTAAGTTAAAATACAATAGTTATTCATTTCTTAAATGGAAATTAGATGCAATGAGAGAATTAATTTGTGGGAGATGAGGAAATCGTTGAGTTTCTTGTAGACGATTCTTGCGCTTGCGAATAATAAAGTTGCAAGTGTATATTTGACAATAGGGTTCCTTCGTTCGACGTTCCGCTTTACTTTTTTTTTCTTTCAACTATTTGGGATCAGTATTAGCTGGCGGCGCGATATTAAAATGGCAGAAGAAATATTCTACGGTAAAGCGTTACGACATCCGTTACGAATCCCAATTTCTCGTTCAAACTACTTTAGGATTTAAAAATGTCGAAACTCATCGTGGACACTTTTTGCGTTTCAAATATATTCATTGTATACTTTGTAAACACTTGTAACTGCGGCAGCAGCTGCATTCCTCTTTCCAAATTCATACGGTGTACCCAGCTGTAAAGGACATCCATTTTCAAAAAAATTCTCTCCCTGAAGAAAGAAACGAATACAAATAAGAACCCAACGCAACGGGGCAACAATTACCATTGGTTACCTGAAGCAAGTGTGTTGCCGGTGCTGAAATGATTCTGAAAATCCACGAGTCACCGATCCCACCCTTAACCCTTCAACGCCCATCAACCCCAACGTCGCCGAATAAAATCGATTTCGCGATCTTCACCGATACTCGCGGGCCATAATTGCCAGTGTTTAAATAAAACCTAAATGGGGGTGGCGACGGTGGTGGTAACGGCGGTGGCGGCGGTTACGCTTGTGCCACCAGCCTTCTGGTACACGTATCGATGAAATACCGATAATCGATTGCCCTCTACAAGGCGTATATCCGATAGGTCGATGGCTGAACACGCGCTCTATCGTTATATAGCCGGCAATTTGTACCAACGGCGGCGGTGGTGCACGCCGTTGCATTATAATGCCGCCCGCGGCCCGTTTATTATTTACGAGCGGTGGCTGGCTGCCTCCAGGGGTGGCAATATATCGACACCCCGCGGAGTTTCCTCCTTTGGCTACTGGTTACCATTCATAATGGAGTATAATGGCTCTCCCCTTCTGTCCTTCGTTGCTCGAGCCAGTCAGGGGTGGGGGTCAGGGGGGTGGAAGGTTGGGCTTAATACCGCAGTCAGGGTGCAACAACCCCCTATCGTTGTGTACTAGGTAGCTTGTGCTTTGTCTTTTCTCGTTTTCTCGCTCTCTCTCTCTCTGTGTGTGCGTACATTTTTGTGTATACGAGTTTGTTTGTGTGAGTTTGTGTTTGTATGTGTTTGCTTGTGTATGAATGTGTGTGTCGCGTGTTTCTCTTTTGTGGGTTATTTCTGGTGTGCTGCTGTCTCTCTCTCTCTATATATTTCAACCTTTTTGCTTCTTGCCTCTGGTTCGGTGTTTCCCTGTTTCACTCGACCTCTGTGTTTCTAACGTGGCCTGGAATTTTAAGCCACGACGGATCGTGAGCGGATTTTCGAGGGTGTTTCGAGCGGAATTCAAGCGGGACACGAGGGACGGTTTATTGGAGACTTTGGAAAAGGATATGGTCATGTGTGTGTAGAGTAGTTGCGTGGTAACAGTAGGGGTTTGATTAATTTGGATTAATAAGTGAGATTGATCGCGTTGGGGATATTGAGACCTGTGGGATAGTGATTCAAGAGAATCTTGAATGATTCGATCTTGTTTTTATTCATTCGATAATGATTTTAAAGTGTGATTTGTAGATGTACATGCTTGTAGGATAGCAGTTGTATTAAAATTGTCGTTGCATCAGGATTGGGTAGGTTTGGGAATACAAATTTATTGTGGTTACAGATATTACTAATATTTATATACGTATAGGAAGAAAAAGAGGAATAAGAAGGTCCTTGAGAAAAAGATATCCTTGCCCCGGATATTTTTAACAATTTCTCAAATTCTTCGAAGAGCTACCAAATCTGGTCGACGTAATATTGTATTACAAAATTTATATTAATATAAAAGTTTCCAGACTACATTTGATAACCAATTCAATATTCATCTCAATATTTTCTTCGGTTCTTTTGTTATTGTTTAATAAAAGCATCCCCACCTGTTCTGTTTAATTTGATTAGTTTTCTCTTTATTATTAAGTGTCTCTACTTATTATCGAACAAAATTATCTAGAAACCAATTTGGATATCGAATCGTGCTTTATTGCACATCGAATATTCGTCGAACAGTGTTCCGCGTGAAAGGAGAAATTAGAGAAACAAAAAATCGTTGGAAATATCCGGATATCGGGGAAAGTGAATTCCTGGCGTTCCCGAATGCTCTTTTCTTATTTCACATCGACTCCTGCTGATCGCTCGTTGGTTTCCCAGTTTCCTTTGCAAATTCCATTGAACGATCATTGATAAACAAGCCACAAACTCGAAACAGAAATCAGAATTTTCAAACCAAATCTTTCAAATCATTTTAATGGGCAACATAATTTCTTTTGCCTCACGTTGTACTTGCGATTCTGCATTGAAAATATGGAATTAAATATTGAAATATTGAAAGATAATTTTAATACGGTTATTGAATTAAATTTCGTAAGTTACAATTTTATTATTTTTTCTCATACATTACAGACATGTATAAATAATTACCAGTTATTTTTAAATAATCATTGCTGATATTCGATGGAGGTCTTTCGTGCACCGAGAACTTTATTTAAAAAAGCTGCTTACATTCCTAAATTATACAATCTCTTAATACAACAATAACAACAAAAATCAACCTTTCTTTTTTATCTTTAATCTCTCGAACGATACTTGGAGACAGATGTCGACGCGGCATATCAACAAAAAAAAATCATCATCGATCCACCATAAAAAATCTCAGCTCCTCCAAAAATATCAAAAGTTCAAACACCAAAGAAAAGAAAAAAAGGAATATCATGCTCACGTGAAAAGCTGTCTCTCCCCGAGGAGGTCACGGTGGTGAACAAACCAACGTGGTCGATCATTCTCCCGAGCCGTGATCGCAAATCGACTGGTAAAATCGATTAGCCGCGTCGCCGGGAATCCATTCGCAGGAAATCGACTGCTCCACGATCCTGAGCTGTTCATCGAGCATGAAACCGATCCGATTTCAAAGATTCCCAAATCTGCCCAGCACGGCCCTTCGTATCCTTCTGCACCTGCGAACTGTATCCGACATCCGATACCTTTTCCTTCCCGGCCACGTCCTCGCGTTTTTCACGTGCTGGAAATCTCAAACCGTGTGGAAGTTGTCCCTCCTGGCGAAACGAGCTATTGCTGTTCCTTTTAGGACCCAGTTCAATCGATCCCTCGTCTCGCCTGCCACGACGAATTATCTTTGAGCCGTGATGGAACAGTTTGTTGGTTACGGGAAATGCTGGAGATACGCATACACGCATGCATGTGTACGTGCATAGGTGCACGAGGAATCGTGCATCGTTTCAGTCACGAATTGGATTTCGTGTATTTTCGAGGTGAATTATTTTCGTTTGGAAAGATAGCATGATACACGTATATGCATGTATGAATACATTGGTCAGAGGGTTGAAAACGTTGGACTTAGGGTTGAAAAGTGTTTCTGGGCGAGGGGATGGTTTTGGTTTGATCTCGATTCAATTGTCGCAGGCTGACTGAAATGATTGTGAATGGAGAAGTAGCGGAGACATTGGTTCGTATTTAACAGTGGATTTCGAGGGTTTTCGTCGAAATTTCTGCCCGAATGAAATTTTATGTTCATGGAATACATATTTTGTTGTTTATCCTCTTAAAGAAAATTTTTTGCAAATACATACCTCTATGAAGAATAAAATATAAATAAAATATAAATTCTGCTTAAAGTTGCGAGAAATATTTTAATATTAAAAAATATATATGCATAAAAAACTTCAAAAAGGGCCGAAGAAAAGGAATTTGAAACATTCAGGGACCACACCTTATGGAGTATCAATACCTTATTTATTATTCTCATAATCCGTCTATACATTTGTTCGGATAACATATGGCAACTACAAAGAACGACGCATCCGGTCGTTGGCGAATCTAAACATCTCAGAGCCGTGATACTTACAGGCAAACACTTATGTATAATCGTTTAATATGCACACGTTACTGCATCGAGAAACACGCAATGTATGTATTTATCCATCGACTTTCCCGACACACGATGCGAGATTTTCAATGACCAAAATTTTCGTTTTCCATCCTGGCCTCTTTCGCCTCGTTCTCTTATCGAATACCGCCAACGGTATCCCTAAACACGTAATCCGTGCGACAGATTATCCGGTTAATTGCAAATGGATGATTAGGCTAAAGCGATTCGCGCGTATTTACAGGTCCGATTGTTCTTCTCCCTTTTTTATTCGTTACTTATCCCTTTCACCGCCGTCATCGCGACGATACAATTCGTCCCTTATTTCTCTTTTAACAGTTTTACCTACACACAATACTTCGTAAGTCGTTTTTTCTTTTATCTACACATGTATAAAGATATATCGCTACGGCGATCCGCAGAGACGACGCAGATTATACAGTTTTCATCGGAACAGTTCAGTCCGTTTCACTTCGACGCGTCCATAGAAATTCGTTTTTTAATTGAACGAATTAACCATGGACCGCCATAGTCTCGTATACAGTGGTTTTACTGGCCGCACATAGTTTTCGTAGAAACTTGGATAAACTTTGTCTTTTTTCCGACGCCCTTCGAGTGGGTGGAAATTCACTAGTGGCTGCACGTCGCGGTTGCTAGGGGTCTAGGGGGAATTTCGCTCGCGATTCAGACACCAGGTTACCAACGAACATTTCCGTATAGGGATTTCTTCGGCGAAACACAGCAGGTCCTAGGCTTCCGGTCACAAATTGCTCCCCTATATAGTAACTTTGTCACATCCTCGATCTTCCCTCCACACTTACGTCTTCCGTTCACTCTGGACCCCCAACGATCTTCATCTCCGTCTCCACAGTTCTCCAACATCTTCCTCGCAAGTGACCCTCCTCCCTCCCTCCATCCTTCCACCCCCAATTTCTCGCTGAAACTAGAAGATCCCCGCCACGATCCCCGTTTCTCTCAGGAACTAAATTTCTCCGCGATAAAAACCAAAATCCTCTGAAGATCGCGCGATTAAGTATCTCGTCCACGTTCCCCGTGTCTGATAGTGCCCGCGTTATTGCAGGTACGACCAGGTGACGGGTGGCACGTCTTCCGGTCACTCGGAGTAGCTGGTCTTGTCGCTGGCGTCGTCAGGACTGGTTTCTCGATAGGCGTCGCCCGTGCCGTTCGCGTGCAGACTCTGATTGGGCGGCTTAATCACCGTGGGCAGGTAACCGGTGCCCGCGTAAGGCGCAGCGAGGAACCTGTGTCTCGTTGACGGGATGGGTGTGGTGCAGTACGCGGCTCTGCTCGCGTACGCGGCGGAAACGGAAGCGGAAGCGGCGGCCGCTGACGCCAGAGCGCCTGCCAGGGGCGAGAATGCTGACTTCGGTTGAAGGCTGTCCTCGCAGACGAGCACTTCCATGGCGGACACCACGTCCCCTGTGGGACAGATACCTTGCCAATTCTTGTTTTCGATGTTTCGGTGTAGACGGTGACTCGGTTGTTCGATTGTACGCTTTTACATTTTTGGGATAATCGTTTGCAAATTCGTTATGGTCGATGTATGATGTTAACCCCTTGCTGCTCGCAAGGACAAGAAAGGTTAGGCAACTCGAAGATTCAGAAACGTATGAAACTTTGCATACAAGAAAATTGTTCGTGCCATAATTCGGTTTTAAGGAGTGAATTCAGTCGGACGAGTCGGACGAGTCGGACGAGTCGGACTCGTGATGTTCGCGGTTGGTCAGTGAAATTATGGCGAGTCTGACTCGCCTAAATACGGCAAGGGGGTAACATGTTGAATGCCGGAATTTGATGACAAAATGATATGGTCCGCGTGAGTCACTGTATATACCATGGGATTGTTAGTGCAATGAATATTGTTATTTCTTTCAACTGTTTTCAGAGTAGGTTGTTCGAAAGTGACTCTTTTTATTTCTAAAATTATCTGTCACGAGTGAATTCGTCATTGCGAGAGAAAGGTGATTACTCATTTGCTATTTAAATTCAATTGAATGAAAGTGTTACTAACTGGAACATATTCGGAGGGTTCAAAAGCCAATCACTGTAAGTCCATTAGCATTCAAACCGAGATAAGTAAGGTTTTCACAAATTACTTGGTAAGAAATGACAATGCTCACGCTGACGCGTGAAAACAGTGACTTAATTGATTTATCATCTGAAACTCCTCATGTTCGGGGAGAGTTGGGCCCAACACTGATTGGCTACCGAGGCCTCCGTTTGTAATCAAAATATTTCGACGCAGCGTGGATGTCACTACAGCCAAAAGACATTAATAAAACAGAAAAACGAAGAACATCCGGCCAAAGCTGTCTACGCGACAGGTAGAAGATCAAATTCTGTTCACGGATAAAAGCAATGGACATCGTGTTGCAGGCATACCTTTGCACCGGTGCAGCAAAGCCTCCACGTCTGCTCGGCGTCTTCCAGGGAACACTCGCAGAAGAACGTCCACGGGAGATCGTTGTTGTTGCTGGTGTTGTTGCTGCTGCTGCTGTTGTTGTTGCTGTAACTGTAGTCCGCAGGTCTGCTGAATATTTTGCATCTGCATGTGCATCTGAATTTCACGGGGTTCTGGAATGTGATGGTGGTGCTGATGCTGGTACAACGCCGGAGAACAATACAGCGAACTCGCTGCTGGGCCATAAAGGGGTGCGTACGGCGGAAAATGGACTGCGGTCGCTGCAGCCTGGAACATGAATCGTAACTGTTGTCGTAATTTAGCGAATCGATCGTTACTTCGAACAGATTGGTTTATACGAATTTTCAAATATTTATATTATCAGAGAAAGATTATTATCTTGCTAATTTCTATTTTATCAATGCAGTTTATTAGTGCAGACCAAAATAGCAGATGCAGTTATGGCACGTACAGTTTTAATCGAAAATTGACAAAAACGAATCTCTACTTTACAAGCGTAATGCGGACAAATTGAACGACTACGATTAAAAAGAAGCTTGAACGCGTTCAGAGAAATTAGGAAACTTACTGCCAGCGACGGTAAAGGAGGGCTGGGTCTAGGCTGCACCAGGTCCACCGGTTGAAGGGTCAGCTGGGTCTGCTGAGGACTTCCGCTTTTACGAAGACTTAGATTCTCTGGCGCTGGTGTGTCCTCCCTCTGCGGAGTCAGTGCTGGGGTCAGCGGCGGTGTATGCGTCGGACTCTGGGAACCTGGTTCCGGACTAAGCTCCTCAGAATCGTTCAGACTGTTGGACCTCTTCATCGTCATGTCGTTCTCCGTTATTCCGAGCGACGTGGGAACTATTGTTACACGCAAGTCGTGGTAATTAGTCATTCGTTCACATTGTATATAGCAGTTGCATACACATCTATGCTTGGGACATGCTCTTTTTGAGATTTTTTTAGGCATTTCTTTTGGATACTCGCTTTTAACCTTTTCTTGTTAATTCGATTAACCCGCCCGTTACTTTCTTTCTGAGATTAGCGAGGCGAAATCAACGACAATGCTTAGTGTCCATTGTCATTTGTTATTTAGACGGCAAGGGGTTAGGTTTTTGTAACAAGCGGTTTGTTGGTGACAACTTTAATAGCAGGTCGTCCCATAAGTCGTTGTCCTTTAGCGCACTTTATATGAACATCTGTATTTTGTTTCGGCGATATGTTTATAGAAGCTTCTCCCTATGCCCTTCAAGAAGTCTTCCCTCGTCAGTTTGAAACGTGCATTCGAAGGATTTGGATCGATATTTTCTGTTACAAAACCCTGTTAAAATGAGTGCTAACGAAATCCATTTGTGACGTCTACGGAGAACATGGTCTAAGTGTAAGAAAGTGACAAAGGTGGTCCTCTGGTCGACCACTGACGCTTATTGAAAATGGAATCAAAGTGGGCCCAGAGATGGGGAAGAGATCGTTGAGAATGATGGCCAATACGTCGATGACTAAAGATGAACGAAAGTATGTATTCTTAGTCTAGAGCGAAGTTAGCGTTGAAAAACGACACGACTTATGGGACCTATGGGACTTATGGGATAATCAACGATAACACTGATCATCACTAATCACACTAATCACCGCGACTTTCCTGCCCAAACTTTCGCGCTAAACAAAAGTGGAATCACTGAGATCAAAATGTTCAGTGTCCACTGAAAGAATGACGGAAATCGTACCCAACGGACGGTCAGTAAGAAGTTCTCCGCCGGAGTCGGAGTCACGGTCGTCTTCGTTACCGGTGTCGCTCGTGGAAAGCATTGTTCCTGTAGTGCTCTCAGAGATTCTCGACCTCTTTGTGCCTGGAACAAAACAGGGGCGTATCGTTCGTTTGCGGAATAGAAAGAAATAAAAGGAGGCGAGGGAAGAAAAACAAAAAATGAAACGAGAGCGAGAAGAAAGGGAAGAAAGGGGAAGAAAAAAAGCGCGTATTAGTACGCACAATACCTATAACATTCACCGGCGAGCAAACACTTTACATTGTTCTACGACGCACGCCGAATTGACTCTTACGGATCCTTGACACCCTTGAAAAAAAACGTTGTGCATCTTTTATTGTGGGCCCGTTGCGGGTATTCACCACCCGCTGGTATTCGCGTCGGGCCGTTTCAGAGGAATCGTTGCCGAGTGTGTGTGTGTGTGTGTGTGTAACGATTTAGTTGAACGACTGAATATTATTTTTTAATCGGGTGCAACGATTGTGTTGTGGTGGACGAAATAGCGTTTTAATTATTAAAATGGAAGATTGCTCTTAATGGGCCCGCGGGGAAAGTAGTGTCGATTATTTTTAACATGTCTGGGGATTGTTTTGATCATCTTATATGCGAAACCATTTTTCTTCTTACTTTTCTCACACTTTTTACTTGACAAATTGCAATTGCGATATAAATTATGTTTCTTATTTTACGTCTGTTTCATCAACTTTTATCATTCCCGTTTACGCGATACGCCGGCAAATTCCGCGAAAGCGTTGAAAAGACTATGCGACGCAAGAAACGTACGAAACACCTTGGTGTTTGACGGCGAATCACTTTCTACCACCGATCCAACCGCAATCCAAACACGAAACGGAATCAGATCTCGCTCCCCAGTCTGTCGGGTAGCGAACAAAAAAGAGAAACCACCCCCTGTGTGCACAAGAGAGCAACAGGGCAAAGTAACAGCTAGCAGCAATTAAGTTAAACAGCGGAACACTCGGTATAACATAGTTGCCCGGGGGCGAATGAGCACCGACCACGAAGAGCCACTCGAAGGAACCTTGTTATCGAAAGCGTGCCCGCGTCAAGAATTAATCCGTGCAACAGCACCGAGGGGTGGAAATAGAATTGGGGATGGTCCGTCGACGAGGCGTCATTATGGAGGCTACATTTGTTCTATACGTTCTTGTTATTATTTATATATATTTACTTTTTATTTTTGTCCGCTTCTTTGTCTGTATTTGTCATCGCCCTCTATCCCTATTTATTTGCCCAAGTGTTCGTGGTGGTTCAGTAATAATTAGTAGGATGAAGGATTTTAGGATCATCAGAGTTAGAGTAAGGGATGATTATTGTTATCGGACCATCCTGCTTAATTTATGCAATTAGCTATAGATGTCTCTCTTTCTCTTTCTGTCCCTCTACAGATGTACATATGTATTTTATTATTTATTTGTTTGTTTGTCTGTCTATCTATTTATACCATTCTCTATCTGGCTGCATCTTCCTCTTTCTATCCATCGATCCACCTATCTATTTGTCTATATCATTACCTATTTATCTATCTACACGTATGTCTTCCTCCCCTTCCCTATTTGTTCCTCTGTTTATTTATCCGCCTATCTACTTATCTATCTTCGATACTCTCCGCCTAACCGTCTCTCTTCTATGCATACACGTTTCCAATTCTGCCTTTTATTTCTTTCCCCTCCTTGCTCTTTCCCTCTCTTACTGTGTTTTTTTCCTGCCCTTTCCTCCTTTCCGCTAATAAACGACCGGTTAAACTTTTTAACGAGCGGTCAGCCGCGGAGACTTTTCTTCAACGGGCAACGCACCCCATGGGATTCTTTCACGCATTGACGAGAACTCAATGACCGTGCACGTGCATATACGCCTCCACACGTTGTACCGCCACTCTGGTGCCTGGTATTACATTCACGGACGAGTAGACAGTATCTTAGTGTACGTGTGCGAACCTTGTCGCAATTATTTCGAGTGACTTTCGAATAACGTAAAAGAAATTCGATATGGTAAGTCGACTCTGTAAGTACCTGTAATAACAGCCTTGTTAAAATTGAGTTTTCTACTTTTTGATCTTGTTGTCTTGATTAAATGAACGACGGTGGCGGTGTTATTTACAATCGGCTATTGCGGAGTAAAAAAAGAGAAGCGAAAAGAGTAGAGAAAGTCACTGTTCGATACGAGTTTAATCTCGTTTCGATGCAAACTTAATTTTTCTATCTTTCGTAACGCAACACCCTTTTTGTTAGATAAATTTATTATAGTATTCCGAGTTTATTTATTTGGAAATTACGCTAGTGGCGACTCGTTGCTTTTAATATTATTGCTCCAAAAGTATCGAATTTATTCTAATAGTTTACTATAGCATGCAGTATTATTTGTCGCGATATCTTTTTTCTCTTTTATTTTTAATTCAATTATTTAAAGTCGCATGCACCGCGCTGGTTATTAGCGACTACCCGATACCTTTTCTAATTTATATTTCAGCCGAATATATTTCATTTTACCATATCTTTTCTGACTTACAATTCGCTAGAACATATTTTACAATACGATCTCCAATTTGCCTTTCACCAAAATACATATGTTCTATATTTCGCAATATTTCTCAAGCAGTAAAATTGTACTCTCGTCATGCTTTTCAATTAACACGAGCAAAACGAATGTGCAACAGACTCTCGTGAGAAAAAGCAAAAATCAAAGAGAGAAAGTGATCGCGGTGTGGTTTTCTTCGTTTCCTTTTATTATTTTTCGTGAATCTCTCCTCGACGGAAGTAACTGTGGAATCCGACGGTGGTAATTCGAGGTGAACGGAACAGAAGCGGTCTCGAATTACTGGGGAACTATTAATGAAACAGGGATTAAAAGAAAGGAGCTGGGCTATAAACGGGGGAACAGATGGGTTCGCCGAGCGCCGTTGAATGGAAAGAATCGCTGCTTCTCTTTTTTCCCCCCATTCACTAGGGGTAGTTGTCTGTGACGATGGTTTTAAAGGTTCCTGTGATCGTTCGAATGTTTCACGGGTAAACGTTCGATTGTGAGAATGTTATTCAACGAGGGTTCTTGTGTTCTCTCGTGTGATTCTCTTTTACATCGTGTTGTCTGCGACAGTAGCTCGTTTAACACTCGAGTAATCGTTGTTCATCATTATTAACTAAATACGATGGTGTGATTCCAAGGCGAGACAGGAATCATTCTTACTCATTTTTAATGTGCCGTTTAAATTATTGTAGGAGAGGGAAAGAAAGGAATTGTTTTAGGGGTATTGTGTGGAGAAGTTGAACGGTGTGTTTTAGGATATGCGAGCAAAGTTCTTAAATAAACTGTGTTTCATATCTTATCTTCGATACCTGTTAACCCATTTGCATCACACGGAAAAGTGGAAAATTCGTTCTTATCGCCAAAATTTTGTATGGTTGTATATAAGTGTCCAAGTGAAATGCGCGCACATGTGCGCCCTGGTGATAGTTGCCAGGCAAAATGCGCGCATATATGCGCTTATGATGCAAATGGGTTAATGTATCCGACTAGTTTTGATTAAAAGAAATGTTTCGTTCGTAGAATTCTTTGTGCTCCAACTGATCATTCGTTCGTACCGTTCGGGTAATTTTGATGAATTATTTGGACAATCATTTACTCGGATTTGTCGTTATTGGAGAAAACAACGTTCTGTCTAAATAATATTTTTCAACAGTTCCCGGCAACATTGATTTGTTTATCGACGCCACGTTACCATTCAGGGCAATCAAGTTTAATTGCCAATAAAAGAGAATTTTTTCGCACCGTTTTATCTTCGGATACGCGGAACGGAGAAAGGTACGATTGGAGAGGTTTGTTGAAGATTGTCGATAATAGTTTCCAATACTTTCCCAACATTTCCGGTAACGAGGCTCGTAACTACCGTCGTGCCAAAAATAAACGAGTCGAGTCGCGTTTTCTTTTCGTTTCCCTTGAACCCAATCATCCCCGTAGAAACACAAGTTTCGAGCCGCCTGTATGATAATACATTTTATTAGTTCCAATCGAAGCCTTTTGCAAACATTTAGATCGATTTAATCCAACGTCGAGATGAAAAATAGTGTTTCACAAATTTTAATTTATCTTATAGACCCGTTCAATGAGAAGAAAAGATCGTCAGCGACACTATTCTTGACGACGAACAATAGTTCAATGTCGCGCCTTGATTAAAACAGATCACTGTGGCCGCGTGAAAATACTTGGCAATAATAATAATAATAATAATAGTAACAACTAGTATACAACAATTCCAATGGTATAACGATTCCAATATGATGACAATTCTAATAATATGTACAGTTCCAATAGTATAACGATTCCAGTAGCATGACAATTCCAATGATATGAACAATTCCAATGATAGTAACAATTCCAATAGCATGACAATTCCAATGACAACAACAATTCCAACGATAGGAACAATTCCAGCAGTACCAACAATTCCCTAAGTAATAATACACCAAAGCCAAAGGCGTCCACAAGAGTAGCCATGAACGAACAACGATTCCCACGCCCCGTATCGATCCCGGGTCTCCAATTTTCGAATTCCAGCGTCGCTGAAAATGATATTAATGACGATCGACGTCGTCAGGGGAAAGGAATGCAATATCGCCAGCGGGCTGGTGTTAATGTAGCCGCTGGCTACGACCAATAGAAAATTCCACGACGTAGCAGTGGAGACCTCTTCAAACGCGCGGCGGTCCGTCGGATTATGAGACAGTTATTAAAATATCATTCTTCCACGGTGACCCACCCTCGTTGCCCGCGAAAAAAACCCACCGCCACCCTTAAACGACGTTGCAGAGGGGGATGGCTCGCTGCTGTTCGCGTGCTCCGCTATATTATATAGTATATATCCCCGTGTGTATCCTTTGGCAAGCATCCGGCGTAACGAAGTGCATGTTTGCCGCGTCCTTGAAGCGAAGGGAGAATTTCGATTCTTCAGCCGGGGTGTATATTTCGAAGTCGAGTCTCGTAAAGGGTGCAAGGGAAGGATCAACTGTTTGCGTGAAACTGGAAATGGTTTTCGGAGGGTGGCGAGCAGAAGGGACGAAGATTTATGGGATATTCGACGGTCGTTTTGGAACGAAAATTATTGGAGCCTACCTTAACCCTTTCGGATAATATCCTACGCGGATTAAACGCCCGAAATGTTTCCTTCGAAGACATCTTATTTTATCGTATACTTTGTATACTCTACTCGTTGATGTTACACGCACAATGAAGAAGAAGAGGAGGAAACCGTGTCGATTTTAATCAATGGTCCAAGGAGGAAAGGTGCGAAAACTGATAGTATTACGATAGGTCACGCCCAGCACGTGACGACAGGGACGAGAAAGAAAGAAAGAAAAAAAACTAGAAACGGAAGAATAGGGAACACAGTATCGTGAGCTTTGAAATCTCTTCAAATTACGTTCGGCCAGCCCCGTATCAATGCCGGTCTTGTATTTCGAGAAGGGTGCCTGCAATTTATTGTAATCTCTCTTGTGTCGTGCGCGCACCAACGAAAATATCTAACTTCTCTTCCCATGTGACCGTGTGTGTGCTCTAGCAGTGTGCCAAGGTGTAACGTATCCCGAGTACCGGTGCTCTCTTTCAGAGAGAGGACGAGGAAGTTAATAAAACTCGTTTCGACGTCGAGGAAACTCGCGGGGCGTCTAAAACCCTCTCTGTAACGCTAGAGGATTTATTGCGAATTCGTGCTCGAATGAAATATCTTCAAGGTTCGAAGATCGTGCGATGTTCATATGGTATGTAGATTTACTAGAGGAAAAGATGGCTCACTTGTTTTAATAATTCTTTCAATTTAATAATATATATAGTAGCGGAATGTCAATCGAATTCAGAATAGTTTTGGACACGACGCGCAGTGGTGCCATTTCTCGAAAAGCTGGCCAAAATTCAATTTTTGAAGTATGTAGCAGTTTCTTTTAGTATAGCAGATTTGTTGTCTATATATTAATGCATTAAATGCCGCTTGAATTTTTTAAATATATTGATTGGTTACTGAGATATAGGCTGTCAAACTTGACGAAACTTCTTGCTCCTTCATGTCTTGAAAATCGGAGCTTTTTAATGCGTTAGGAGAAAGTTTATCTTAAAAGAATTGATATGTGAAACATTTTACCATTAAAGTAGGTGTTATAAACATAAATTCTCCCCAGAAATAAAGTAAAATATCTTTGAATTTATCCTTGTAATTCCGTTCTCAATATATCATAAATTTTAGCCATATCTTAATGAACCGGAAGGAAAATAAACATGTTATTCACCGAAATTCACGATGGGACAAGTTTCTTGATATAAAGTAGCATGTCAACTATGATATCCAGTTGAGAAACTTTGCCCCTTTTTGCCCCTTTTTAAGATATTTAAATTTAAAGTATCAAGTAGGGGTATTTAGAGCCTGCCCCACTAGAGCGTACTGGCGATATCTCGTGCAAAAGTTTGAATATAGGAAATTGAATATGAGATAAAAAAATCTATCGAAAACATTAATACACTAATAATAATAAATAATTAACAATTAATAATAATTAATCATAATAATGATGGGTTCAAGATTATAGACGACTAGCAACCCCAAGAACATAAGAATATCCATTTTTATGAAAATCGTGTGAAATCACGAATTCTGGCCAGCTTTATCAGAAATGGCACCACTGTGCCACGCATACCATCACTCTATAAAACCTCTTTGCTTCTATAAAAGGTTAATTGTTGCACACGATTTCGTTTACCCCGGAATCCAACATTAGTCGTCGACAGCAAAACAAAGGGTTAGCGAAAGGGTTAGCAAAGAATAATGTTCATTTTTCGACCAAATATCCCCGTCTCATAATTATCCCGCACAGTCAATGCTTACGTCACGACTTCGATTGTCGAGTGACTGTGTACACGCAAGTTCTATCGAAAGGAACGGTTAGTATCGAGAAGGACATCTTGGCCTGTTCCGGTCCTCGGTCTCTGAGCCTAATTTATAGGGATGTTTCGTGTCCTCCACAGTTACCCCGCAGCCTGTGTCCTATTACTCCTATTCTCTATTATGCACCGCCGCCGTAGGCCGGAAGCTACCGATATCTATATGCCATTCTAAATTATTCCGCATTGTCCTCGCGTGCTCCCATTGTCCGCGTCTGTCTCCACCGTGCGCTGATACGCCGCGGCGCGAGTTTAGGGCGTAGACCTACAACAACGTGGAACGTGTGCACACGCTCCGAACCCGCTTGTATCTGCTTCGCGAGTGCGTCTTGTCATCGGTCAAGAGGTACCTTTGGTACTTGTACCGACGCTCACGACGTCCAATTAATCGCCCGGGCCCGTCGTAGTGTACTAATGGGCGTTCGTTGTTCGACCAGGTGGCTCGCGAGGCTTGGACCCAGGTGAGACAAGAGCGAGGCTAGGAAACAGGGGTCCGCCAGTGTTCAGTGTTCACTGTGCTCTATTGTTTCTTGGGGACGAGGCAGCGTGCTTCTGAAAATTCCTCGCTCTCGGATTGGTCATTTTCGTGGAACTGGAAAGGGACGAATGTTTTCACCACACTGGAAATTCGGAATCAGTGGCGAGGTACGAGAAGGAAATAGAAATAGGATAGGAAAGGCACGACACAGTGCTACTATACTATGTACCTATATATAAGAAATCAATTTCGAGGGCGAAACTTTTTTCCAGAAATTTCAGCGCGGTGTGTTACTTGAAAAAAGGGACGAAAAGGAGAAAAAGCTAAAGAATAGAAAAACTAGGTAGTACATTCCACGATTCGCCATACCCTTTACAAAGAAATAAACTTCGAGGGTGGAACTTTTTTCCAGAAAATTCGGCGCCTTCTATCATACGAAGAAGGGATAGAGGATCAAAAAAAAGAGAGAAAAACGATGACACAGCGTGATTATGTATTCCCGGCGAGCGCAGAAAAAAGAAGGGGTTGCGAGTGGAATTCACGTAATAAATAACCCCTCGAGGCGTTACAGTTATCACCGGCAGTGTCTGTTAAACCGTGTAACCCCACAGTGTCACGGTTTTGCAGCCTTTGCCCCGTGCACAACCCACCCACCCCTTCACCCTCAGATAATACGAGGGTCGTAGAAAGCACCCACTATGAATTATCATTTCCTATTGTTCGGAAGATCGTAAAATAACCGGCTGTTCGCGACTTCGCTGCCGCTTTGTCCTTTCTGCGTTCGTTTCAGTTTGGGAGAGTTGCACAGCTAGATACCGATCTCCAACCAATTTCAATTGTTTCGTAGGGAATAGCCGATATTTCGCGGTCAATTCGGAAAAGTTGGGCAAACGGGAACGTCGATAATCGTGTGGACGCTAAATACAGCGCGTTAACAGGAAGATAGGTCCACTTGGACTTTTGATCGTATACGACTGAAACTTATTGGACACTTAGTCTGGGCATTGGGGAGTATTTATGTAAAATTTCGTATCAATGCAGCGCCCCGTTTTTGCGCAGAAAACATTTGTCTGGTTTTTGTCAATTCTTCACCGCGACAAAGCAATAGATCCCCCATCACACGTAGGTATTAACGGAAACGAAGCAGCAGACTCAGCGGCAAAAAAAGCGAGCACCTCCACATCCGAAACACACTCTGTACCTGTTCCTTGTCAAGACCTTCAAAAGCATCCCATCAAAGTCATAAAGGAACAATGGAATCAAGATTGGAAAACTTCAAGACCTACTGCGCTGCACAAAATTCGTGACAATATATATGATATTAGTCCAACAGTCTCTATGAACCGAAAAGACCAAGTAATTCTGACCAGATTAAGAATAGGCCACACGAGATTAACACACTCCTTCCTTATCGCCAAATCAAACCCAATGATGTGTGAAGTATGCAATATTCAAATCTCCATTGAACACATTCTAGCCCAATCTCCCAAATATTGCGCCAAAAGGATACGATATAAGGTATCAAACATAGAAAGCATGCTGCAAAAGGCAGACTCGTGCAGGAGAATTTTAGCCTTCCTGAAAGACATTGGAATCTACCATCAACTGTCAAATTTACATGATTATAACATAGTTCCAAAGCAAATGTGGTCACTCATAACCTAAGAAGGTGCATGTGACCTTAAACATTCAAATAAAAAAAAACACAAAACAATAGATCCACTTGCAGAGAAACAAAAGCAACTAAAGCATTAATGTTTTCACTAGTTTATTGATGTTCCACCACTTTTTGTCGACAAATTCATTCCCTTGGTCATCGGATTGTGCTAGATTTTGCAGCTGTTTGGGTGTAACGCGATTCCTGCCCTCCAACATCGCAGTTGTTGATCCGGCGACGGTGTTCGACCCCCAAGATTTTCTATGCGTTTCATATCGGGGGATCCCCTTGGCCAGGCGAGGGCAGAAACGTGAATTAACGGATTATCGTGCACAGTTCGTAATTTAACCAATGGAAACCGACACAACTATGCTACAAGATGATCCGCAAGTACTTTTCGGACAGTTTGCATAAAGATTCCCTAGCGCTGTCTATCTTTGTGTCACGCACTGTACCTGTAATACAGAACGATATAACCCTTATGTTAGCAACCAAATGATTTTGCGTAAATTTGTATCCACAAAACGTGAGTTGAAATTGTTCAAAGAGTCGAGATCTAAAGCTGCCTTGCGATATTTTATCAAGAACATAACAAAATTATTCAAGCAAATATAGAAGTGGGTACCCGGGTACCCCGTTGCTGACATAAGTGATAAGAATAAACGAGAAGCAACTGAACGCGGCAAATACTTTCCCCAATGTCAGCAGCACGAATCGACATGATCGCAATCTTTACTTCGATTCAACATAAAGCTGTTGCTCCACACATTCTACGGTCCGCCTTGGTTTCATCCGAATCTTACACCCGCCACACCTGTGTACGTGTACACGGCGCGTATGCCAAACACGCGGGCACAGGGACCAATCGAAGGTGCGAATGAATCGTCGGTGAGAAACAACGGCGCAGGCGACACGGAAGGAAAATTTACCGGCCTCCCTTCTCGATCGTCTAAGCGAGATCCGTGCCGGGCGAACATTTCAGGCCGTGATCGCCGATGAGATTAATTGATTACGGATGCGACGAGGTCGTGTGAAAGAACCGTCGACGTACGTGTGTGTACACTGCGATGGCAGAACGATCGACGACGTGAAAGGACTCTCATTATTACGTATCGATACGCCGGGAAAATGGCAGCGGCCGGGCGATCAGTTCCTTCGCGAAAAATCGCGCGGGGACGTCGGTCGCCTCGTCGAGGGCCGACGAAGAAAGGCAAGTATTGAGAGCGTGAGGAAAACGAACGTGAGACAAAGAGCGTGGAGGTGAAGGGGCGTCGGAAGGGCTTGACTTGCTGCGGTTGAATGGCGGCGCAGGGAGTGAAAGGGGGTAGGAATCTGGAGAAAAGGACTGGGAAGCGGGAAAATGGAAGGGGGGTGGGACGGGATACGAGAGAGAACGGTACGGAAGGAGGGAGAACTGGAGAGGAGCCCGGGGAGGAATAGGATAGAATAGAAGAGGACCAGGTGGGATGGAAGAGATAGAGGGGAGATGGCGAATAAGATACAGGAGGAGAGAATGTGGAAAGAAGACGGAATTGGAGAGGGTGGGAAAGAAACGAAGAGGACAAAGGGAATAAAAGGAAGCGACTTGAGATAAACGAGAGCAAAGTGACATGGGAGAAAGTGGAAGAACAGAGGAAGAAGCAGAATCAAATAAGAAAAGTTGCTGTGCTTTCACCGAGTGTACAGATAGAAGAGACAGGACAAACAGGGTAGATAACAGGGACAGAAGAGGCAGACTACGCAGACAGACAACAGAACCGCAAATAATTAATCGGGACAGTAAGAGGAAAACGAGTTGACCAAAATTAACGAAGAATCCTATATTCAAACGAGGTAAACACGTGCATACGTATGGTGGGCTCGGAAGCCAATCAGCCTAAGTCCACCTTTCCCTCAACCCGAGTTTCGTAGTCCAAAAACCTCTTTATGGTTAAAACTTTCGATTGATAAATCTATTCAGTCACAATTTTCATTCGCAAGCAATACTCGAGGAAATCAGCATTGTCATTTTTTCCTATGCAATCTATAGAATCCTTATTTATCTCTGTTTGAGTGCTAATGGACTCACACCGATTGGCTTCTGAACCTTCCATGCAGAAGTTAAGTAACCAATTGGCCTCGCACAATTCGCTAAACATTCATCGTTAAATGAGAAGAATAAATTAACATCGGTCAAACCGTAAGAAAGATACGACCTCGGACCAATTAGGAACTGCCCAAAAATGATTTCAAACATACCGGTTCTATTTTTGGTACCAGAAACGGGCCTTCTTCGCCTGCTTCGTTTCCTAATCCCTCCCGGCAAATTTATTCGTACACACGCAGACACACGCAGCCACACGCATACCTGCAACACGTACACCGTGTACAATAAAAAAACAGTCGTCGACGAAACGGCGCCGATAGCGACACGACGAGCAACAGCCCGATCAGTCATTAAATCGTCGCGATTCCCTTTTGTTTTCGAACTAGAATGCGTGGGCGTCGGTTCACGGGTCCGTGTGTTAACGTGTCGCACCATTGAAACAGGCGTGTGCAACCCCAGAAAGAGGGAGAGAGAGAGAGAAATACCACCAGCGTTCGCCCTTCCTTCCTCCACGAATTCGATGGTTATAGAGGGGTGGTTTTGGTAACGCTGCTGCCGGTGGTGGTGGTGGTGGTTGTTGAAGAACTCGAAGCGACGAACCACCATCGGGCGAAGGAAAACAGAGACAGGGAGTAAGATCGTTGAACAGGGGGGATGGCCAATGGGGTGGTGCACCAAGGGTGGGAGACAACGACAAAAAAAAGACGGGAAAAAAGAAAAATACGCCGAAGGGGCGAAAGGGTGAACGGCGGAGAGCGATCGGGCGTAACGTTTTTAATTGTTTCGCGCCCAGCCGCCTTTTGTTTCAGCGTTTATGCCTCGTAAACGGTTGCTGAACGCCAACAGGACCAAACGGGGGTGGTTTTTTCTTTCGACCTCTGACTCTCTTTCCGTTTCCCCTTGCCCCCGACCATCCCCCGACCGTAACCAGTTCTCCACGATCTCGCGTCTTGTCGCACTCCTTTTCCGTGGCGAGCACTCGCCTAGGTGGAAAAACCGACCGCGTCGCGACGCCTCATCGTGCACTTTCCACGCTCGAGGAACAATACCATCCGCCGTTGGCATTTTCTTATTTTCCACGAGTTTTTCTTTCTGTTCTGTTAGCCAACCTTCGCGGCACTAAGGAGTCGGGTGTTCTCGCTTGCGTCTATTCCGTATTTGAAAAAAGACTTCCGGTCCCGTGTGATCCCCATGAAATTGGAATTCCTTCGTTTCCGAAACCTTCGAATTCCCTTCTTGGATGCTCGAGAAAACGAAACAATTCCAGTCTCTGCGAAGGCGCTCCGTTTCAGGAAGAACGAAACATTTCCAACGGGATAATTCTCGCATTCGAAATGAAATCTGACTATGATCATCAGGTCACAGTTCTGATATCCACGGAGGCCGACGGCTATTCGAAAGGGGTGAGTTTTAGGAGAGGGGGATCCGAAGTGTTTTTATATTCGTGCTTGACGATTTTCCCTGGCCGCTGCCGGGGCTTGGACCACTTCTCCGCTTTCAATTTAAAAATGTTATTCGGAAGCCCGAACCGTAACCGCGCTCTTCTGTCTTTTTTTCCCCCTCGCCCTTCTTCTTTTCTGCGCGTTTCGCCGGAAAGGGAGGGAGGCGGGGGAAAAAGAAGGAGGAAACGACGGTGGTTAATCAAACATGTACTTCACCGTCGAAGGGGCTTCTTCTTTCTTCTGTTACAACCGCGCTCCCGTTGAAGAACAGTTACGCGAGCCGGTGCTCTTTAATTAACTCGAAAGGTATCGTTTATCTCGGTCTTTTTCTCCTCGTTCGCCGCGATAAGTAGATATTTGGAGGAAAATCGCGGCAGGGCGAACGTTGGCCAATTTGAAATCATAGCAGAGGCAAGTACGGTGCTCAATGAGTTGAAGTGCTTGAATGAATGAATTTAGTTTTATTCGATGGTGAAGTTGCTTCTTATTACATTGTGTGATAATAAATTCATTCTAGAGAACAGTTAATATTTCTGTTTTCCTATGGATATTCCGTCTATCGGAAAGTTTCGTTCAAGTAATTTAAAGGGAGGGTGAAGGACCTTTAAGTTTCAACCACGTAGAATAAATCACCACAAGACAAGATGAGAAAGACCTCGTCAATTTTTAAGGGAATCCTGAGTATCAAAGAAAATCACGCAATGCAATATGAAACGGCACACCAATTCGATCCTCGGTTTATTAGTAAAAGGGTGTTGTTTCTCACGAGCCTGATAATTCTAGTATTAAAAGTTATGATCATTTGAACGTAGCCAGTCAGCCCAACCTGCAATAGCAGATTCTGGCTACAGATTTGATGCAGAACCTGTTGAACTTGAGCCATTTAAATTGTTTTAAATGGTTTTACATGGGCAATTTTCAGGATCTGCTCGGTTTCTGTTGCTTGATTTTGTTTGCACAACCCAAGCCAAATTGCAGACAGATTCTGTCGGCTCTGTTGCCAATCTACATACAGATGCGCGTTAGGGTGTGTACCTATGTGATTGTGATCGCGAAATAATTGCAAGCAGCAATCAAGCTATCCGTGCAAGATTTAACAGAGAAGAGAAAGAAATTGCCAAGAATTTCTAGAAGATAGAAGCATCGTGATCGAGAGCACGGTATATTGTATACTTGAAAACGCGGATGGATAGAGGAACGTGCGTTGGTTAGGAGTTTTGTTCAAACACACTCAGAAACGTGCTTCCACGGCGGCGTTGCACGTGTACGTGCATTCGTAGGACCACCTATGCAAATAGGTAAGAATAGTCGGACCCGGCTCACCTGTTCCGCGAAGCCGTGCCTGACTCTTTGCAAACAATGTTACCAGGCACGTCGGCTGCACGCAAGTAGCCCCCCTTCTTTTCGCCTGGATTTTATCCGTGTTTCGTGCGCAATGTTTCTTAGCGATATCATATATTTCATCACGATGCGTCCTTTTGCTCTATTCCTTCGGGATATTTCTTCCCGATATGTCCCTTTGCTATATTCCTAACCAAACCTAACCAAACCTCCTATTTCTTCGCAATATTCGTTTTTTTATTCGCGACATACTTTTGCAATACTTTCCCGCGATATTCCTTCGTGTTATTTGTTTGCCAAATTTTGTTTTGCTATTCGTATGCAACATTCTTATGGGATACTGCGTCACACTATTTCTTCGCAATATTTTCTTGCGATACTCTTTTTCGATATTCCTTTGTCATATTCCTTCGTCACATTTCTTTGCAATGTTTTCTTACGATATCTCGATCTGTTCTCAATATATTTGTTGCGATACTCCTTCGCAATATTCCATTGTTAATTTTCAGCAGCCATTGCAATGCACTCATGCATTCATTTCGCAAACCTTCTGCGACATGCTTTCGCTAGTTTTCACTAACTTTCACGATACACCGTCTCTCGATTTTGCTCATTTTCGCAAAACCTTCGCGATACCTGCTCGCGCCACGCTGCGTTTCTTTCCCAGAGTGGACAAACTCTGCGTAGGATCGAGCACAGAGTGCAAATACCTCCACTTGCCGCAGCTTGCCAATTTCAACGTGGCCTATCGATTCTGCTTGAAAATTTACTTTACTACGCTGCAGCCTGGTATCGTAGTTGATTTCGATTTTATTACGAAATTATATATGTATATCATCACCATTCACCGCAATAATTGCCGAATCGGAATCCCCCGAACGAACCCCTATAAAATGATCTCAATTCCAAAAGAGAAAGATATAAGACAGAATCTCCGAACATCAAGCAGATGCCCCAAACAGATATCTTTTCACTTTGACCAACGAACTTTCCTTAACCTTTAATTGCTCGCATCGGGTCATCACAATTTCCCACAAAGACTATACCTAATACTTGTTGCTTCATGATTATTCGGACGAAAGTTAGTTCCTACTATTTGTCACAAATCGTTCACTTCTATCGTTTAGAAAATATTGACCAAGCTCCTACCTGTGATAATAAATATCTCACTTAAAATCGAGTAACACATAGTACAACGAATTAATATCGTCAGCCCAGTTGCCTGGGTACTCGCGAGACCTAAACACCATCGGACGAGGAAGAAAAATAGGAGCACGAAGGGCAGGAAGTGGAAGAAGAGGAAGAAACCAAAGCGGAACAGGGCAAGACCAAGATGGAGGGGTGGTCGATGGTTAGAACGTGCACGGTCGAGTGAAATAATTTCCTGGTGTCCTCAGCAGCCACCGAAAGAGGAAGAACGGAAGCGAACTGGTCTTTCACAAAGTTTCTTGGACACTCGAAGAAGCTTCTACTGTGAGAAACTGGCGGATAATGGTCCCCAAAGGGGGTAGACGAAGGAGAGACCGAGTTGATCCTTCGGGATAAAGGGTGTACAGCACACGCACACACAAAGGGACGTTCTTCTGCTCGTGTGTGTGTACGTGCCACTACAAAGCGTATCCTCCCTACTTCGGGGAATCCTGCTAGAAAGACCAAATCTCAGCGTCCTCCTTTTCCAAGTAATCACTGTGCACAAGGGCTCTGCATGTTCTTGATATACTATATACGTATGTGTGTGTGTGTGTGTGTAGCTTGTGTGCGGCTAGGTGTGCATAGTGTGGGTTGTCCTTTGATACGCGAAACCGGCGTGCGTGCTATCCAAATTGCCCTTTAAGTGCACCTAGGGTCGCCGATAATATGGTATCTACTTGTACCAAAACGTTTTCTTTTTATTTTCTTTTATCTCCCTTATTTTCGTGGGAGACTGAAGATCTTCTTCTCTTTTCTTTCTTCGAGGAGGCTTTTGAGGGAGATCGAGATTCGGTGTGGTTTGATTTTAAGGGTTGAAGAAGCATTTTCCTTTTTATTTAATTATGCTGCGATAGCGATTTAATTGCAACTGTTATTTCCCTATGCCCTTGTACATTCAGTACAAAACTAACTCCTGGAAATATTTATAATTCTAATCACTGGAAACAAATGGTTTTCGAATTATTTTCTAGCCGAAAGTGGGTGCACCGAATTCTTCACAACTTAACAATTTCATTATCCACGAGTTACGCTTAGTGACTTTGTAATTTCCAATAATAATCACAAACGGTAGTTCAGTAACGTTATTCCGAACATAATGTATCCCCATATAATATCCCGAAAACGAGCAACAAACTATCAAGCAAATATAAAATAAAGCACCCCACGCTAAAATTGTACACCCGAAGTCCACCCCTCTCTCGCTGCCACCCCTTCAAATTTCCCATCAATCGGTGCCTCTTCGAACTGCAGCAACAGTTAAGTAAATGATATTGTGCATACGAAAACCGTCCAGAAGAATTTCATCGGATATATATTAAATAATACCGTATCGTCGTTAAGATCCTCTCCGAAGTACAACGAAGAAGAGAGGGACGAGAGTGCATCAACCCTCTCGTGGCAACCACAGGGTCTTCCGACCTAGCAAGAATACAGGAGACCATCCAAGCAAGCAACCAACCAACCAGAATCCCCCGCGGTGGTAGGCACTGGCCCGAGAAATTCAATTACAGCTAAACTTCTCGACTGAAGACGCGTCTCCTCTGTACACACTACTGTAAGCACTCTGTTTCGAAGATCGAACCACGGAGACACCCTGTGCGTGCTCGCGCCCCCTCTTCACCTTTCTGCTCCACGAGGGAAGACTTCGCCTCTGCGTTGGCCACGCGAAAACGTCAACGACGTGTGTGCGTAGGTAATTGAAACCGACGCGGTTGTCGAACATATTGCCCGTCCCTTCTGGCCGTTGCTCGCGAAGTCAGGCGAGGATGGTAAAAATTGGTTCCAGTGGGGCCACGTTTGATGCAAACTATCGGGTCGTTTGAGGATAAATGGATGAAACAAGCGAGGTAGGACTTGGACCAAGAAGTCGAATGATCGAACGAAATGGTTAAAGGGAAAGGGTTGAGAAAAGTGAAGAAATGCTTGTGCTTAGGGGTCGTAGCTCTGTTTTTGCCACACTTTAACCTGCTCCTCCATGCAGTCTATTGTGGATTTTCGCACGACATAGAGTGTTACGTGGTTACTTTTCCTTTTTTTTAAACAAATATCGGCGAGAAAATTTGATATTTAGGAATTTTATCAAGAGAATCAATTTCGACATCTTCTTCTTCAAGACACTGTACTATAGGATCCAGAGAATCGAGCTCACAATGTAGGTCCGTTTCTCGTTCTGCAAGCACTCTTTTTACCCGTTTCTTTTTGCAAAAATCTCTTGTAAAACACTACGTAACTTTTAGCAACTTAGAACCCAATGTGGCTTAACGTAGATTTTCGCTATACCCCCCTTATATCGACCACGTAGTTCATGGACGACCCCTTATAAATATGTACTTCTCAAATTGATCTTGTTTCAACGAACCCATACGCGCAGTAGGCATATATTGGATGATTGCATCAGTTCGTGGCCGATTTGAAAATAAAACATAAGTGGTTATATTTTGAAGCTAACAATTTTATTATGCAATTATATAGTCACCACCATTTTCTACAACTGTTTGCCAACGTTCTACAAGCTGGTGAATTCCTTTCTCGTAGAAACTGCGTGGTTTTTCTGAAAAGATAGTGTTAAGGTAGATTTCGACAGCTACCAGGGAAGCAAAATTCTTGCCATTCAAATTATTCTGTAGAGACCGAAACAGATGAAAATCCGAAGGGGCAAGGTCCGGGGAATACGGTGGATGCTGAAGGACTTCCCACTTTAGCTCCTTCAGTTTTCGCAGTGTCTGTTGGGCGACATGCGGTCTGGCATTGTCATGATGAAAAGTGACGCCTTTTCGGTTAGTCAAAACCGGGTATTTCTTTGATTTTTGCACTTAGTTTGGTCAGTTGCTCGCAATATTTGTCAGACGTGATTGTTACACCAGGTGGAAGAAGTTGGAAGAAAACATCTGGGCCGAAGTGCGATAACGATCCCTACACTTCTGAAAATCGGGCACGAACTTATGCAATGATACAATATAATTAATAAGTCCAGAATTGATTCGTCCTGGTAATACTGAAATATGATTCTATCAAATGATGGAATTCCATCTTGGAGTCGAACTCTGTGCGGGAATTGTTCTGCAAAAAAAGAAGGGAAAAGAACAAGGATAATACTTCCGGAGATCATTTTGCGACGTTTGCACCAGCCTTCGCATAAACGCGTGTCAATAGAGTAGTTTGGACCGTAACAAAGAAACCGATGACGAGTGGAATGGCCCTAAGCAGAAAGTATCGGCGGACAATTCCGCGAAACTGCGATACGAGCAACAAAAATTGTCGGCACGCGACCAAGTGCAATACACATACATGCGTAAATACGCGCGCAAGAGAAGCGCATGCGTTCGTAACACGCTTGAGCTGCGTACGAGTGGCCATTAGGTACATGCATACGTGCGTGCGTGAACATACGCTGTTAAATAGGGCAAGTGGCCAGGGACCATAATAATGTTAAGTAAATAATGGCCAAACTCCTGTGGCCCCTTATTATACCACTCAAAGCTAAAGTCTCGTTACTCGTTAGCGACGGTGTGCGTGTCTCTCTCTCCTTTTCGCTCTTTCACGCGCGAAGAACTCTCTTTTCTTCTCTCCTTTCTTTCTCTTTTCTTTTAATTCCCTCGGAGCGCGACCCTTTCTCAGAGACTTCCTTCTCTACTCTCTGCCTCGTTCTCACCCTCCTCGTGAAGTGTACACGCGTTCGTTCCTCGCCTTACTGTGAACAACCGTGAACGCGTGCACAACACTCTCTGGTTGACGTGGACCGGGGAACACGTGTTGTCCCGTTGGTGTACACGACAACTGTAGACTCTACGGAGTATCGTTTCACCTATATACAGTGGGCCAAGAAACTATTCGTACAGTATATTAGTTTCACTTGCAACTTCATTATCTTGGTGTCACCAAAATGTTGGCGTCAAGACAACTATTGGATTCCGGATAATTGGAACACATTGGGACCGGACAAAGTCCCAATTAATCGGCCGTCGCAGAAAAGCGAATTACAACAGGCAGCCAGAACTAATAGTTTTTGTTTCCGTTCTTCAGCATCTGTCCAAAATAAACGGAATCCACTGTACATGGACACGAAGCACATCTATTACACTTCAAAATAATGTACATATACTGTTTTAGGAATAATTGTCTTAACGCCAACATTTCGGTGACACCGGAATAACGAGGTTGCAAGTGAAGCTAATGCACTGTACGAATATTTGTTTGCCCCATTGTATCTACACGATGAAAGGCTTTGTTTCTACAATAGGTGTTCGTTCACACCTGTACCAACATTTTCAGCGTTCCAAAAGTTCCATACCCCACGCTAGAATTATCGATAGCTTTTGTCATTCCCTCTTATTAAAACTGATGGTAAATTGCTACAACGACACCTATATACTAATAATTCCACAGCAAGAAGTCTGAGACAAGTCATTTCGACTTGCTTGGTAGTTCCAGTGTTAATTAACCCTCTACAACTGTCAGTCGCGACTATCACCTCCGTATCTCGCAACTCCAATCGAATTTTCGCCTCGTTCCTTCGAATCGCTCTGCAATTCCATCGCTCCGTCGACTTAACGCACTATTCAGCTCACCTGCAATTCCACCGATGTTCGGCTCCTGCTTCTCTATCTTCGGCTGTCGATAATCGTCCTGGGGAAGCCTCTTCCGCTGAAGCATACCGCAATCCGGTTGCTGATGAAGCTGCGTCTGTATGTGCGCCGCGGCCGCCGCCGCCGCCGCTGCCGCCGCCGCCGGAATTGCTAAGCCGGCTGGACTTGCTACGTGGGCAGGGTGCGGGGGTGGGCTGCCAGCTGGCGTGGTAGCGCTTGGTGCACCAGGTAGAACGGGGGCGGAGTTGCAGCTGCCTGCATTGTACTGCAATTGCAGGCCCAACTCGCGCGCCTCGCTCTCTTCTTGGGCCTGCTGTCTTCGTAATGCGACCTGCGAATTGTCTCTCTATTAATTGATAGATATTAATATTGGTGGCAAGTAGTTGCTCGTGGGAATGTTATTAATTCGGGCGAGGGATGGCTTTGGATTTGCCGGGAATTGTCTCGCAATTAATTGGATGGACGGTGATTTGCGACAAGTGTTGTTCGTTCGGATTTTTCGATGGATGCTACTTGCTCGACCGTTATTCACTTCGGTCCGAGGGACTGTGCCCTGTTGGTTTCGCTTCGTAACACGGACTGCGAATTGCCTGATACATGTTCGTTTGCGATAACTGTTTTTCTTGTATTAGGAAATTTGGGGGATCTCTCGTTTGAAATTCGGTGCGTCTACTTTTTCCTACGACCGCCGTGCATTTCATCTAAATCCTTCTAGTAGGAGCAATGGCCAAGGAAAATCCTCGTGACATTATGACGATCTTAAATTCTCTTTTGCCCTAAACCCTTTGATTTGATCATTACTATTGGCTTGTGTATGTCAATTTGATAGGAGAAATGGATTTTTCGTGGCAAATATAAGCCCCGAGTATCCACAGCGCATATTTATTCGCTATAGTTTCTTCGTTGCACTGTTCTATGTCGAAACGGTTAAAAATATTGGTAACCCTTTGAGCACACTTTGGGCGATTATATCGCAATCACTCTCACTGAAAATATTTGCCCACTGCATTGCTCCATGCTGCAAGGATTACAAATATTATTAACCCTTCGAGTACCGTCGATGCACAGTGCTCGATAATATTATTCCCATTCCGGTCACTCGGTGCGTTTATCCGATACTCCGTTACCATACCAGAAGGGTCAAAAATATTATTAACCCTTTGAATAGGTGTACTATTAACATTTCACGCGTGTACACGATCAGAGTAAGATTAAAACATTGACCGATCATACGATGTATATATTTCTTCATTATTCTGCCGAAAGGATCAAAGCCAGCCACAAGTTTTTCTAGAAGATTGCACGAAGCAATTCTGCGGACATATTTTTGTCACTAACCCTTTGTATAAGTTTCAATTTAGAACCATTGATATCCTTCGCTTTTATCCGAGAGAAATGTTCTTCAACGGCGACGGAATGAAACCGTGGTCGATGTGAATCTGTCAATGGTTAAAATTTCTTTGAAATAAATTCTTTTTGCAAGTGCGATTGCAACTTTCCTCCAAAGTCCACCAAAGATAACGCGGTATCTCGTCTTTCAATATTTTTCCACGATACACATGGAATAGACTTTCGAAACAAATTTTTGATTTATTAAATTGTCACACAATTACAACCCTCCAAACAAACCTGTGGCAATAAAAATTATACTCGGAATGTTTCGCTCCACCGAATTATTCAATCTGACAATTTTACTAACCGTTCTCGCTATAAATAAATTCTTGGAATTTCTGTAATCGTTTTTGTCGAGTTTTCTATTCGGTTCGTTTTAGTAATTTTTACAATTCTGACGTGTACTCGTCGAAGATATAGAGAAGGGGAGAATAGATATTTCTTCATGATGCCCCGGCTTGTACACGATTACAGTATACATTATACCTGTGGGCATGGATATCGTTATCTCGATCATCTGCTAAGAGGCTTCGAGGATCGGCAATTCAGAAGGTCGAGTGCGTTTACTGTTACGATCCAACAAGGATCAAAGTACGCACTCGATACTTCCCGAAACCCTACACTAAAGATCTATCCTATGAAAGGGTTCGTAATGCCCGTCGCAAATATTTCTCAACGAAAACAAATTAATTAATTTAATTTCTCTTAATTTTCTTTATTTCAATTAATTTCTCATTTAAATAACAATAATAAAATTGCTGCATTGCTGTCTTCGTTCGTGGGACACGCGTCTCACATTATTCTCAGCAAGCCGAGCATTAAACGAAGGATTTGCAGCGAAGAGTAATTGTAATAATTGGCATCCCCGTTTGCGAAACGCGAATTTCAACACTTTATTCCTATGCGGGAGAGCGCGCAAAACGGCGGCAGAGAAAAAGTCACATGTCTCAAGAGACCCCCGTGCCGATTCTAATTGAATTAGTGCACACTTCCGTGATCCATTTCACGAGGCCATGGAAAAGGAAACGGCACCCTTTGCGCAACGCCACAGTGCAACGCTTTTATCGCACTTGCTACAGCCACTCCTCGGCTTTTGTCAACGAGCAACTCCATTTATCCGTATCATGCTTCAATTCGAACGCGATGAACACATTTCTTGTCGTCAAGCCTGCACGGTAATTAATATATCGTTCGAAACTTAATCGCATCGACTCCCAATTCCAATAGTTGAATCCGACAACTCATGTTCCAATGGTTTTTCAACATTTCCCATAGAAACCAACACTTTCCTCGGAACGGAAATGTCAATGCTAACTCGCAATACGCGCCTCCCCACCTAATTTGTATTTTATATTTCGTCCTACTATATCTCGTTCGTAATTTAAATTACCTACTTTGAAACAAGGTTATGGATACGGCAAGAAGCGGCGAGAGTAGAAAAACAATTGAATTGAACTGAAAATGCACGCACGAGTAAATGGAAAATAAATAAGCGGAGGTATTTTATTTATGTTTAACGGCGTCGGTTTACCTGTGCAGCCATGACCCGTTGCCTCTCAGCGATCAGTGTACATTTTGCACACACGCAGTCCCGCCAACGGCAGTAACGTTTGTGCCCCTTCAACGCGGAAACAACGCCATGGTTACGGCATCTCGCGCACTTCGGTGTCCTCTGATATCTCTCGGCACTGGCACGAAGAAAGAACGCGGCTGGTAGCACGTGATGTTGCTGCTGTTGCTGTTGATGTTGCATCAACTGGCCAACGTCGACACCAAGCCCGACACCCCGCGGCAACGACATCGTTTTCGAAACGTTGAAAACAGTAAACCAATATCTGGCAACTTTGTTTGGTTCCCTTCGATCTTTTTTAAGCGACCGCAGGCAGACGGATTGGACGAGACCGAAATAGGAATCACTTCGGTGTGCAGGACAAACGAAACGACTAAAATCAGGCACGATCACGGATCCGCAAGCGTCGTCGCGAAACGCACAGTAGACGAGAAGACAGAGCGCCGCGAATAATCGTTCTCGGCCGAGCGTGTAAAGCCCAGTACTCACTGTCGCGCGTAGATGTCATTCTAACGCAACGGGACCCGTGCACTGGCGAATGTTCATCGCGACGGTTAATTTATCGTCGCCCCTTGCCGCACGTCACGAATCTTCGTAGTCAGTTCCGTGTGCACTGTATCTGTCGCGCACGATCGCGCGACAAAAGATCCTTCAGTCGCGTCGCACTGGACAGTTAATAAATATACCATCGACGTGGAAACGCGAACGGTCCAGTTGGCCTAAACGTGGATGGCACCGTGTGTACGGCTCTTCTTACTTCGGCCGAAGAAATCACATTTAACGCCGTTCCGCTGGAAACTCTCGAACCGGCACGGCGAACGAGCGAGAGAACCGCGGTAGAACGGACAGTGAGAGGCGGCGGGCAAAGAAAGAAGGAAGACAAAGTCCGTGGCGACTAGTGCGGTGAAGGGAGAAAGCTTTCTAGCTTGCTAGACGCGCGCACGCGCCCACACTTCCGACTGTACACGCCGGCACAGAACAGCGTTGGCACCACCGCTCGTACGGGTGCCGGGGTACGAAATGCGGAATCGCCCCAACTCCACTCGCAGCAGTCTCTCTCTCTCTCTCTCTCTCGCTCCCTGGCATTGTCAACAATTGCAGCATCCCGGGAGAGTCGATTCAGGTAGCGTCGGAGAGACAGAGAAGCGTCGGCGGGTAGTGGTGTCGGCAGCAAAGAGGGAGCCGAAGGCGGACGGTCGAGGAAGTGAAGTGGGGAGGGCGAGAGCCATCGTTACGGGGTGGGGAGAGGATAGAAATCGCGGAACGGCGCGGGAGTAGGGGGCTAGAATGTCGCGACGAGCTGCGATGCCAGGCCAGACGAGGAGAAAGCGAGTGAATGGTTCGAAGCAGATAAAGACAGAAACGGAAAGTGCGGAGGAAAAATGTATAAGAAGGTGGAAAAAGTGCAGCCGTCAGAGAGGGTACATTGATACGAAAAGAAACGAACGTGCGCGAAAGGGACCGAACCGTGGACGGTAGTGTAGCCCGGCCGAGCGAAGCGGCGAGCGTGAATACGATTGGTAGGTTAGAGCGAGACGGACGGAGAGATGGAATTTGTACGAGGAGGGATAGGGCAGAAACTAGCAATCCCCCTCCACAGTTGCGCGAAATAAAACACTGTGCCACAGTGTACCACCCAGGCGCTTCGGCCAAACGCGAGGCCGCGCTCAGACAAGGCCACGCCCGCGCGACCGTGCGATTGGCCGCGCTCGCTGTACCGCCAAGATGTTAAGAGTTTATATCTGGCACGGGTGAAAGGGGGACATACCTAACCGCGTACCCACCTACCCACTCACCCTTGATAAACTATGCGTATAGAGGACGCGGGGCGCGCGTACTAGGCGTGTGTGTATTTTCTATCGGCGCTGGTGGAGGCAAAACGGACAAACACATTACTCTTTTATTTAAAACCCGTTCCAACGTGAAACACAATGCGAGCGATGCTCAGACGTTTCTCTCTATGGCTCCGCCTTTTGTTTCGTCGAGACTGTTCTTAACCATGCACGCCTTCTTCGTCCCCTTCCAAGAACGAACATATCCTTTTTCCTTCGCCTCTCTTTTTCATCTCTCTCCTTTCCTTTTTTCCTCTTCTTTTTCTCACTTAGTTCGCGTCTTCCCTCCCTTTGCCCACGATATTCGCCCGCTCGCGGTTTGCCTGGAACGATTCGTACCACCGTCCCTTTTCTGTATCTCTTTCTTTTTCTCCCCGTTCCTCTTTCTCATTATCCCTTCTCCTCTGTTTCAATTTTTCTTCTTCTCCTCTTTCGGATCCATCGAGTTCCACACTCTGTAAACCACACGGGCGCGCAGCGTCATTGCGACGAGCCTTTCTTGAATCATATTCTACAATGAGCTTTCAATGGGGGGAAGCCCTATTGTCGTGCACCAATGGCGACCGATTTTATAGTGATCTAATGTACAGATGTTATTTACCCCGCAATGAGAACGGAATAAAAGCATTCTATGTATTAAGCATTCTATGATTTCGATCCTGGTATATCTATATCTATCTCTCTCTCCCTCTGCTTGCCTGCCTACTCGTGCCTGTCTGCTGCGTCGCACAATAATACGCCCGACCCGTGTAGTATATATCGTAGTACAATGGTACTATTACTTTTGACTTAGCCATGCGAACGAGAGTAACTATATCGGTGTGATTCGACGGAACCGGTATTCACAGCGAAATTGCACGCCTGTCACGTGTACTTATGGTCGGTTGTCTCGCGGTACGAGTCGCACGGGCACAGTATAATTCAGTGCAATTCGTTCGAATCCGTGCGGCGGTGACGAAAGTAATCGTTAGCTCGACGTCAACGCTCGTTCATTCGCCGAGCGAGTCCCGCGCGATCGGCGAACGAACAAACGAAAGGATAAAAAGAAGCAAGAGTGAAACGATCGCGATGCGTTCGACCGCGGGAACCGTTACGAGCCGATTAATTCGCGTTCGTGCGTCATTAGCGGGAACGAAACGACGGTTTTCGAGCGGCATTGAAACGCGAGCGCGCAGTAAACCGATACGCGTATTCGTCGGATACCGATCCACGCCGACACGGACCACTTTTTTTTCACTCTGGCACATCAGCCACTCGAAAGCGTACGTACGCGCCGATGGATAAATCAATAAACCAATAGCTATGGTAATGCACACCTGCTTTCACAGTATCAGCCAATCCCTCTCTGCTCGCGGTTATTAATCGGCGGTGTACGTTTTTCTGCTCGTTTCGTTTGCTAGAAAATGGGGGGGGGGGGGGGGCAAAATAGACGGGGAAGTAGAAGAAGAAAGGGAATTACCATGTTGGAGGATATTGAATTCTAATTGCATTTTTAATATCCGCGATTTTTCGTCCCGCTATTTCAATTTAAATTTCGCTCGGAAATATTCCCGACGACTTCTCCAGATCCCACGCAGCTATTGTTTTCAGTATTCTTCACTTCGGTGGAAAGAAAATTGTACACGAAACGGCGCGGCGGTGCAGTGTTATCGTTGGTTTTTACTCGAAAGAACCGGATCACAGATGTTACTGGTAGGGAGAATTATGGGAAACGAAGACGAGTGCAAGAAAATACCGAGGCGAATTGGATCGAAATAAGAATTTAGTTGAAATTTGTTATGTTACTATGGAACAAATCGTATAGGTCGTACATACACTCCTCACGCCCTCTTCTCTATGCACCTCTTTCGATTGTGTTTTTATTGTTTTACAATACCGTTTAGTGTTGACACGCATTTCAAGTTTGCCTCACGCGGACGAACGTAATAATTTTGGCGCAGATCTAAAATACATAGCTTAGAATTTTTTATTTAAAAATAAAAGGTAAGCTTCAACATCCAAATGTATTTAATATTATTAGCTTCTTCTTTTTTTGTTTATTTAAGCTTAAATTGAACTCTTAGAGAAGTGTTATGAAGCTATAGGTACATTAGGCTTAGATATTATGAATTTACGCTTACGTCACATGTATTTACAAGCTTAATATCTATTTGAAAAACGTTGCAGGGGTACAAGATATTTGTTGTTAATTGTCATTTTACACTTGTGTTTTGCACTTTTTAAGGGAATTAGGAATAACCAGACATGCTTTGATGTCCGGTTTGTAGAGAAGGGTTTTAACATTAACCGTTTGAGTCCCAGGGGGTATTGAAAAAACACTGTCGAAGAATCCCAAACAGCGCGAAAATGTACTATTTACATTAAAAGGAGCTGTTTGATGTAGGTACTTGCGTGAGTAAATCTGAGCGCACGACTTCGACAATAGGTAACGCACCGTCAGTTGACCACAATGCTCGAAATGTGCTGTTTTCTCGACATAAAATCTGATCAGCGCGATCGCGCTGCTTGGGACTCAAACGGTTAAGCGGTGGGAGTAGACCAACATTTCTCAACCCTTCCATCAGCTCGCATCGTTGGGTATCTAACAAAGGGCACCGCCAAAGTATGTGTTCCAGGTCTTGTGCCTGAAAGCCACAATTGCATTTGGCATCTTCTACGATGTGTACACGCGCCAGGGATGCATTGAGGTTATAGTGGTTTGATCTACATCGGTTAACCATAACTATAAATGCACGAGGAATGTTTTTGTTTGAAAACCATGGCTTGACACTGTCCCCAAGATATAACCCTGCTGCTGAATTAATTCCCTGGTGTTTAAGTAGCATTTTCTAATATTATTAGTTTGTATAGTGTCCAGAAATAATAATTGATATAATTTTCACTACTATATCATCATTTGTTTACGTATTTTATTCGCTTTAAAATTATTATTATATGGGGTGAATCGGATCACTCTTTTTTTGTTTATTTAATTAGTTGTATGACTTTAAATGCGTTAATAACTTATACATACATGTAGGTAAAGATGGTTCGCACATACATAAAAGAGAGTGGCATTGCATTTGTTGTAACGAGAAATTCATCCGCCTGCGGAGGATTGAATACAGTGCACTATCTGTGAAAAGTGGTGGCACGAAAAGTGTGCTAATATAAGTGGTGTTTAAGGACAATATACTTGCCACCCATGTACTACGTAGAGTCTTTGACATTATTATTATCAAGTTATACTTTATAAAGTTACAACCAAAGATTATTTTACGACAATTTGTTTGTTTTCTTAGAGATATTCGGAATATCCGAGCCTGGGGGCGAATCGGATATTTCCCACTTTTTCGTTTCTTGTGCATAAAAGAGGAATTTTTTAATTTGCTTATATTTATTGTTGAGAGGGCGTGATGAGTGTATGTACGACCTGAACGATTTTTTCCATAGTAACATTTTCAAGTAAATCCCTATTTCGATCCGATTCGCCTCGGTCTACCCTATCTGTTTGCTCAGTCCTGTGTTGAAAAGACTCCAAAGGAATTCACGGACGAAACACGCACACCCATGGAACCTAGAAATTGCAACAATAAGGGAACATCTTTTCAACACGGTCTCCCACGATTCTTACTCCCCTTACTTACACGACGTCTTCGGATGTATCCGATTTATAGTTCTCAGCAGGTACTGGCAACAACGAGTACGCTGGTCCACCCCCGGGGCTACTTAACCCGGGGCGCACAGGTGATCGAGATCAAGATCGCCTCTGTATCGCGTTGCAATGTTTGCCAACATCATTCGGCCCGCCAACACCACGGAAACGGCCGATCGGATCGTATCTGATCGGATAAGAGAGATTAGGTCAAGGGGAAGGAAATTGCAGGTAGACGAGGACGATTCTGTTGATCGGTGGATCTGATAGAAACGTGGACGACGCAAGGATGTAACCTGTGGATCGCAAACACCAGCACGGAAATGGTGTTTCTCGGGTTGCGTCGCTGCTCGAACGGCTATGGGACACCATTGATGGCTCGGGTGCACGGCTAGTACTAACAAGGAAGGTTAGGCAACCCGAGGATTCAGAAATGCATGAAACTTTGCATACAAGTAGAATATGTTATCCGTAATGCAACCCTGTTTTTCGTTCGCGCCATAATTCGGTTTTAAGGGGCGTAATCAGCCCTTGAAGAAAATTTCGAATGATCCTTTTCGTGAAATAACTCAAGAACGATGAGAGATATTTAAAAAGATCCTGAACAAAACTTGCGTCGCTTTATTGTGTTTACCAGACGGCGTGAACAAATTTTTTCAAAAGTCCATGATTTCTTTCATTTTTCTTTCCCGTGGATTTTTCAAAAAAAATTATTACGCAGTTTTGTAGGCGCAATAAAGCGATGCAAGTTTCGTTTATACTTTTTTTAAATATCTCCCAGCGTTCTTGAGATATCTCACGAAAAAGAACTTTCTGAATTTTCTTCGAGGGCTGATTTCACCCCTTAAAACCGAATCACGGCGCGAACGGGAAATAGGGTTGTATTACGGATGACATATTTTACGTGTATGCAACGTTTCATACGTTTCTGAATCTTCGGTTTGCCTGACCTTCCTTGTAAGAAGCAAGTCGAGACGACCTGTGTTAGATTGGTCGCTTTAAAATAATTAATATACGGTTGTCGTTGGTATCGTTGCATAAGACAGAATGACAATTGTACATCTCTATCTAATGTCCATTCAACGACTTGTCTGACATGTGCTATCTAAATAGCACACTCTGCGTGCTTCAACAACGTTGTAGAACAATTGACGTTGCATTAACGAATTGGAGAAAGAAGATATTATAGAGGGACGATGAGAAAGATAATAGTGGGCGGGAGATAAATTTTGTAGATAGCCCGCACGTAGACCGACCTATACAAATGTCCAGAATTAACTTCCGCGAAGTATTAAGAACAGTGAGCAAATTCGCCTCCGGAAATGGAACTAATAGATGCCAGGTAGAGGTAAGAAACCGATATACATATTAGCGCATTTAATTTATATTAGTGCAACTATTAAGTTATTCGAATAAATTGCATTAATATCTGTGAAAAGTGATCATCATCTTGGTACTCGATTGGCGCCGCTGACTGTTTGATACGTAGAAACGAGCGTGCGTGCTTTTGATTGATTCTATATCAATTCAATCCTAGTATTAGTTTCTTTATAGTTTATAATTATAATCATTATATAAACAAATAACCAGAGTAGTATCTCATGAGTATATTCGTTTAAACATTGAAACGTAAGGGTAGCATCGTGATGAAATCCTAACAATATCGAACCGTTACCCGGGCTGTCAGCCTCGGCTAAATCGTACCTCGTCCCCCTAAAACGTGTGCGGGGACATGCCTACTAAAGCAAAGACAAAAACAGTTCGAACAGTATCGAATAAGCCTGTGCATTAACTTCCCAATTAAATTCCGTCCGTGTTCACCTAACGCCAATAAGTCTCAGCCTCCACTGAAACCACATCAGTGAAATCTCTGAACTCCACCTTCGAAATTTCTTCAAATTTTATCGCCAATGTCCTTAACTCTTGACTCTTATTTCGTGGAAATAATTCCGGCTCGTTGCCCCGAAGGTTGCAAGAGAGAACGGTGTCGAATCGTGGGCGGTGCACGCAGCGGCATATATTTCGACGGATCCATAGGCACGGGTGGCATTCACCGCGTCACCGTCGTCGGGCGAGGCTGCGGTCTCACCGTGGAACCGTCGCCGGTGAAATACCGTATGACTTTTTGACGTGCCTTTAACAGATTGAATTGAAAATGGCTTCCACGGTGCCGATATATCCGCGGGGCCGGGTCCGCACCCTGGAAACGGCTGCACGAACGGACGGACGCGAGAGACGTGATATACAGGGTGTTTATAGTTATAACCGTTAATGCATAATATATTTTCGTATGAATGATTGCTCTAAACGATGAAACGGGGAGGCAGTTACGATTCTTTGACGAGGAATCGCGTGGCTTTGGAATGTTGATAGGTTGGCCTTTGGTTGAAATGTTTAAAAGCCGGAGAATATTTGTGTGTTCTTTTAAACGGAACCGCATTGCAGTGTTCCTTTTTCTCGATAAATTCGTATTAATTGTTTGGTTTCTTCTTTCAATTTAGCTAGCGGTTGATGCATTATTGGTGAAGGGTTGAGTTCGCAGTATTGGGGTTAAGAGAATAATCGCGGCCGAAATTTTCACGGCGAACCAATTTTTGTTTCGATAGCGGGTGTAGGCTGGTATATCGTCTTTTTAATTGCAAAAATCGTTCTTGCTTCTTGGATAATGGTTGTAGATACTTGAAGGTTAAAAGACATTTCATTCTGTATGTGGATGTATTTGCTTTAAAACACCGAAGTATTTTTTCTTTGCTTTCGTAGCGGTAAAATATCCTGGGCAATGTTGCAACGAACACCCTGTATAATCTATCTCGTCCCTTATTTTCCCTCGTTGCCACCATTCTCTCACTTTCACACCTCGCCGCAACTTTTTCTCTCCGCTCTGTCCACTTCTCCTATACAGTGCCGTCCAAAGGCTTAGTTTAACACTAGGTTTACGGAACCCGTCAATTTGACGCATTTCAGAATTCGAAAGACAAAGATTAAGGCAGATCCGTTAATATTATATAACTAAATTAATTATATTTCATTTCGAAATTAGGCGAATTAAGTTTTTAAAGAAAATGCGCATTATTATTGGCAATCGTTAAGCCGAGGGTAATCGGTAAAAATAAGTGCTCAAACTTGTCCGTAAACCTAGTGTTAACCTGCCTACTTTTGTCACAGCTATTTGGTACAAGGGGTCTGTTGGACAACGTAACGGCGGCATAATTCAGGCCTCCAAGGGTTGCTACATACATAGATACACTCGCAGTATTATAATTCCACTCTAGTCATAATTCTAGTCTAATAATGATTCCACTCTAAAAATAATTCTGCTCTAATAATAACTCCACTCTAATAATAATTCTGCTCTAAGAATAATTTTGTTCTAATAATAATCCTACTTCAAAAATAATTCTGCCCTAATAATAATTCCGCTCTAATAATATCTCTCGCGAATTAACTGTTTCACGTAACAACTTTCGCGCAAGAAATCGTAACCCTCGCACAGATTACCATCTTTCCAGAAACGATTTCCCTCGCGAAACCACCAGCCAACTACCCCCAACCGCCGCTCCTATTTCTCTCCCTTCAATTTTTGCACATTCGCTGATACGGCACATTGCAAGCTGCGCCGGCGGAAACGACGACTGGACGGGTCACTCGAATCACGGCTGGACCGGAAGGGAGGAGGCAGAGGGTTGTGTCCAGCTTGCAGGGTCGCGTAAAAATAATGTCCCGGCTCATTTTTTAAAAGCCCAACGGCTGCGGGTGAACCAAAGGTCTCCTATACATAGAGAAAGAAGGACAGAGAAAAAGAGGGAAAGGGGAGATAGATATATATAGTAAAAGAAAAGGAAAAAGAAAAATAAACGTGACGGACCGTGGATATAGGCACCGTCGATATTACGGGACGCAATAGCGCCGGGACGACCGGACGCCGGATGAAACGGTCAAAGCTAAAAAGCTCTCTCTCTCCGCTGAAACGGGCTATATATTATCTGCAACCCTTCAAACACAGAACACACCGAGATCCATACATAACCCATATGCGTACGCTTACTCTACGCGCCGTTTCTCCGCCCAGGAGTCCGTTTGCGTATAGCAAGCTTCATGGTGGCCTCTATGTACGCGATTGTCTGCAACTACACTTGCCGACCAAGATTGAGAAGCAAGTAATTGTAGATAATAGAAATTCGCGTGCTTGCCATATCCTGTCCTAAGAAACTATTTTACCGCGTTTCTTTCAATTTAGATTGTTACTCCCATTTCACCAACCACTGTAGACCTGTCTATTCCTATTTTACCAAACGCTATTCGACTAACCCACAAAAATCAGTTACTCATTGTGTCACACTACGGAGATCCAATAAGTATTCCTCTGTATCTAATCCAATCCAGTAATCCAGTAGCCACAGCTTGGCTACTGTAGAAAAAGTTACGTGCACCATTGGCGTGCGATAATCGTGACGCTAGAATAGGCCGAGCTGGGCGTGGCCAGCCGCTCACTGTGACACAGTGTCGACCAATGCCGCGGCGTTACGCGATATGGCAACAGTTGCAAACGCAAGCGCCGTCATCGAGTCAGCGATAGGTTGACGTACACTGTACGGTGCTTAATGCATGGGCGCAGGCTCAGACTATCGGGAACAGTCTGTTCGAAAGGTTACGCCTGCCGCGAGCTCGACTTCAGATTGGTTACACATTTAACCCATTCACGACAAAGTTTCGGGGCAGCGGCGTAGCTCGTCCCGTCTCATTTCTACGCGTGTAACAATTATCCGTCTTCGAAACTTGGAAACTGGTCCCCCGTCGTGGGCAAAGAAATAGAATTGCACGCACGTTGCTCCTTGCACTGTATGGGCTGGGCCATTTGCATAAACAATTGGCGTTTCAATTGTTCCCGTTATTATTGAAGGGGTGGGAATAATTTAAGGTTGTCGATGTGCACATCATGTTTCCTTTGCTATTTAATTACTTTTAGCGGACTATGCGCAGGCTTCTTTGTTCCATTTTATTTCTAATCCTCTCTGAACTAACAATTTAATATCATAGCATTAAACGAGGTGCCACATATACTCGTGTCTATTATAATTTATTTACATCGTTTTAAAAATTATTCTTCAGTGGCACTGCGCAGTTGTTGCACAAGCTTTAGGATCTATGGAAACAAGGACGAAAGAATAACCCCAACTTGACACTGTATCTATAATCATGTATTAGGACTTAAAGGTTTGCCAAACTAACCAGTCTAGTTGTTTATGTTTGGCTGTGGTCAATGGAGCAACGTAGGACCAATGATGTCGTCCAAATCACAATTTTCCGGGCTCAGCGGTTGGTCATGCTGAAACATTACTGGCAACGGATCGTTGCTGTACTTCCTCAAAACATACAGCATCGTTTCTACCACTTGCGAGGGACTCTTGTAAAAATATTTGTTCCCTTTATCCGCCTGCTTGTTGCATGCCTCCTTGATGAAATCGCCCTCGGAGGTGAAGAATAATATTCTTGGCACGTACTTGCCGTCTGGTTGAAACTTTTTATCTTCCAGAACCGAGTACTTTCCCATTTCCGCTTTTATCATAACGAACCTGGTGAAATCTAATTGCTCTGTAGACTTATATGTGTGTATGTAATAACTGAACACTTAATACATAATAACTTATGAGGTTACAATTTTTCGATTAGTTCTCGTTCATTCAAGTTTGGGGTTAGACTTTACATAATTGTGTATTTACGAACCGTAGGTAGACAAGTTGTGTCAACTATAAAATAGCAAATTGGTAAGCGACAATACGGTGTCATCTAATGGTAACAAACTTAATTCGTAGTCGTTCGATGGGTAACTATTCTTATTATCTTCTGCTTTAATACTTTACCGATCGCTAAGATCCATCAGCCGTACGGACTTCGGAAACTTCTGTTTCAATTGTACGCAAGAAGGACAGAGTGGTTTATGGATCAGTAAAAATATCGGTTTTTGTGCGTTTCTAGCCTCTTCGAAACCGCTGCTAAAAGCCCTCCATTTGAATAACCGTTCAAATTCCACATCGCTATCTGCATCATTGATATTAACTAGATTGTTTCCGACTATATGATTTGCTAAGCCGATTAAATTTAAAGCGCTGAAGTATTTGAAACATTGATTCATAACTTTTACAAAAATTTGTCGTAATTTTGTGTCACGATCTAAACAAAATGTAAACAAGATCGATTCCGATCGTGGTCGACCTCGAAGTTTCCATACGTCGTTACGTGATGTCTCTTAAACAATGGCAATTGCATATACTTTATTCCGCAATAATATGTAACATGAAACAATGCTGTACATTACTGATTAGTCGAACATTAATTTTGTTAACAAACAATTGATATAGTAGTGTTTTACCATCATCTCGTAGAACTGGTAAATTAATTTTGTACCTGAGAAAGTAGAATAATTTTGTGTTCATGGTACTGCCACCTGTACGTAAGTGGAGGAAACTACTAGTGCCTATACCATAGCTACGACACGGTCGTACCACTGACGAGATATAGGAATAGCCAAGACCACAGACGAGATGTACGAATAGACAAGTCATCTTATGGACTTTCGTCACAGACGAGATATAGGAATAGACAGGACATCTTATGGACTTTCGTGGCCCACCGTGACTGCCATACCGACTCAGAAATCCGACACTGATTTGAGCGTCCCCTGCTCATGAACAGTGATCACTTCAAGAACTATTATTTACTGAAGTAGTGTTGGGGCAGGAGTCATACGATTGTGTGAATATATGTAAATGATTTGGGGGGATGAGGACAGCTATTTCTCGAGCAACGTTTCGGTAGAAAAATTGAGCTACGGTGCCTGGTGGCTCGATGCACTTCGGCTCGGCTCGAGTTGAGTCGAAACCACATTGCGATGCATCGGAGCGATGAAATTGACAGTGTCACGTCAAGCGTCCCACCTGTGCAGTCCCGCTTTCATTGCGGGGCAAAGAACGAAAGAATTCTTTAACGAGGATCGTAGGTCCAGCTAAAACTTAATCAGAACCCGCAGAGGTTCAATAGGCACGACCCTAGAGTCGTAGGTTCGGCTAAAAGTTGGTCAGAAAACGTAAAAGTCCAGTAGGTATAACCATAGGATCGTAGGTTCAGCTAAAAGTCGGTCAGAAACCGGAGAAGTACAATAGACACGATCCTAGAGCCGTAGGTCCGGCTAAAAGTTGGTCAGAAAACGTAAAAGTCCAGTAGGTATAACCCTAGGATCGTAGGTCCAGCTAAAACTTAATCAGAACCCGCAGAGGTTCAATAGGCACGACCCTAGAGTCGTAGGTCCGGCTAAAAGTTGGTCAGAAAACGTAAAAGTCCAGTAGGTATAACCATAGGATCGTAGGTTCAGCTAAAAGTCGGTCAGAAACCGAAGAAGTACAATAGACACGATCCTAGAGCCGTAGGTCCGGCTAAAAGTTGGTCAGAAAACGTAAAAGTCCAGTAGGTACAACTCTGGGATCGTAGGTTCAGCTATAAGTTGATCAGAAGCCGCGAAAGTCCAGTAGGAACGACCCTAGAATCGTAGGTCGGGCAAAAAGTTGGTCAGAAAACGTAGAAGTTCAGTAGGTATTACCCTAGGATCGAAGGTTCAACTATAGGTCGGTCAGAACCCAAAGCAGTACAGTAGACACGACCCTGGGAGTCGTAGGTCCGGCTACTAGTTGGTCAGAAAACGTAAAAGGTCAGTAAGAATAACCGTAGGATCGTAGGTTCAGCTAAAAATTGGTCGGAAGGCCCAAAAGTTCAGTACGTATGACCTTAGTACAGTAGTACGCACGACCGCGGTCGGAGACCTTCGAAGAGTTCGGAAATTGCGAATACCACCGAGCGCTACCGACGCGCCGGCGCGTCGCGGAGTGGGGATGACGGTGCGCGGCGCACGCGGTGCCACTATCAGTTCAAGCGTCGTACCGTACGGGTCGTCTATGCTCGAAGGTTAGCGACATACATCACCTTACAATACAATAGCATCTTGTCTATTAGCTTCTATTAATTAATACGCGTTTATTTAACAATCGCTTGACTATCGCGGATGTAAATTAAAGTCTTTATCGAGTCTCTTTTGCTGGACGCTTGACCGGTCATCCGGTACCATCGATTCTTTGATACGCGGTAACTAGTCGTTTATTAAAATATCGGATTAATTAATTTATTAGTTTGAACGGTTTTTGGATTCACTATTATATTTTATTAACGATTACTCGGATTCAAAGCGGTGTTAAGGTTGCGCTTATTTTGTTTGCAATGTCACTTACATACCCATTTACATATGTCTTTCGCGACTTCGAATTCGATTCTGATTTTGGCACAGGTTTATCACGTTGCTTTTCTTTTTGTTGCAGATACAATGGATGATTGGTTGGTGGAGGATAATATATTGAGGCTGCAGGAATGGAGTATTGAGATACAATTACTGCGATGCATAACAATCAGTCCGATGACGTATGATGAAGGATTGGTAACATTTAACTTATTATCCCAAATGTTTACGTATATTTCTTGTTATCTGGCGATTTGATTTTGGCTCAAGTTCTTTTCTTTCGGTTGAAAGTTATTGAGCAGTTTAAACATTTTAAGTAGGACTTACAATATGCCACTCGCGATTGAAACTAGAGTCAGTAAATTTCATTAATTCTAAACGAAAAATTGAAATCCTTTCATGTTTCGCTGCATATCGGTCGCGATTTCTATTATAGCTTCACTAGTATTTATTAAAAACTTTTATTATCTCTGTGACTTGGCACAAGTACGGTCAAATTGTATTTTCGATGCAGCATTGTCCGCGTACTTACGTACTGGTTGCCATGCACTTGAAGCATGATAAATAGTTTCGAGTCTTGATTTCTACAAGCAGCTACGAGAACTTATAAATGCGCGATATTGCTTACTAACTAAGATCATGATCACCTTTAAAACTCGGACAAAGAACAGTCACAGTATGCTTTTGATAAATCATTTATATTAATCTATAATAGTATATCTTGAATAGACAATTAAGAGTAATTAAATCAGAATAATAATACGGTAGTAATTTATTAAAACAAAGCAGTATTTCCTCAACAGACGTTTGACAGGATGAAGAAATAAGAAAGAGAAAAATAAAATCAAATGTGTATTGCTTCAATTTCTACCTCCTCACCCTATTTACTAACTTGTACAGATTCTCTTTCAGAAAATTTTGATGACCGCGCGCAATGCGGTCAGTAGAGTCAGTGCTTGCTCCGTCAAAGTTCTTTTTATTGTTTTTAGAGCGAAACCGCTCATAATAATTATAACTAAATATAAATAACAGTAAAGATACGCGAAAGTAGAGTCAGTGTTTGCTTCGAAATATTGCTCTCGCGAAATTAGAGTCACTTTGTTCGTCGATCACAATTGACGTGCGCGATAGTAGTCTTTTACTTTATTTTTTTTTCTTTCGCAATAAGTATTCCGGTATTAGAGTCAGCACCGATGCAGTTCGGCGAGTTCGGGCACTCATCCATCAACTCGAAGAGTAAGTATCTCTGTATTTCTTTAATCTTATTTTACAATGGTCTTTGATAATTATCATGATCGAAAAGTACTCAAAACGCAAAGATTTCAATGTTGTCTGTTCTTTTGAATGTTTCAGAAGCTGCCATGGGCTCAATTGTATCACCATAACGATATTGTTGGCCGCGCGCAATGCGGTTGGTAGAGTCAGTGCTTGTTCCGTCAAAGTTCTTTTTATTATTTTTTGAGCGCTACTGCTCTTAATAATAATTCAACATAAATAACAGTAAAGAGACGCGAAATTAGAGTCAGTGTTTGCTCCGAAATAATACTCTCGCGAAAAATAGAGTCACTTTGTTCGTCGATCACAATTATTCCGTTTCCTTTTCCGTTCTCGGCTCGGAGGACTGATGGTTAGGGACTTAGTGTCAGCGAGTTACGATGTGTGGGGGCGTGATTGTGGTTCTGGACCCTGGTCACGAGGCCCTCTGTTAGACCACATATAATCTCTAATTTGGGTAGGTCATCCACCATTCTGGAATCGTGGTCGCGGTTCTTGCAATATCCGGGTTGCAGTGTCATCGGGGGGCGGTGTGTGGGGCTGTGATTGCTTTTCTGGACACTTTGGCCCGCCTAGTAGGAAATTCCTATGCGTTAGACCACGCCAAGCACACCTTGGGGTGGCAGAAGGCATACGGGTCATAATCTAGGATCGTGGTTGTGGTCTTGCATATCCGTGCCTTAATGATTTCTGTGGCTCGGAATCGAAACTGGTGTCGATGCTAAGTCGTTTTACTGTCCAGACTCTGAGCCGAGGGCACGCGGGCTGCTCGGTAGCAGTCACAAAAACAGTAGCAATACTGTCGCGAAATTAGAATCACTTTGTTCGTCAATCATAAGTGTTCCATTAGAGTCAGTGTCCTGTTCGGCGAGTTCGGGCTTTCAGCCATCAATTTGACGAGTAAGTATCTCATTATTTCTTTAATCTTGTATTGCAATAATCATTGATAATTAACACATTCCAAAAGTACTGAAAATACATAGATTTTAATGTTGTTTGCTCTTTTTGAATGTTTCAGCAGCTTCCATGGCTTCGATGGCGACGAGCTTGACCGCACACCTGGTGAGTCTGCAACCGGTGAGTGGCATGCTTTAAAGTTCCTCTGGTCACTCAATCATGTCGCAGGACGAAAGGTCCGAACCGACACGGGTGACTGGTTGTAATTACGTAGATTTTTCTGGCAAGCACTGTGACCATGGGTATATGGAAATATACTCATGAGTAGTAACTTCTTTACTGCTTTATATTATGTGAGGATAGGTCTTCTTGTACAACGCGTTTTTAAATAGCTTGATAATTTTAAAACAGATCATATTTAGTACAAAATATATCACTATATATCTTTTTATAATAGAGTATTTAATTGAATACCTATGAAACGATATTTAAATAGTTATTAACTATTGAATGAATATAAAGTAACGTCCAGTATTCTACGTGCATTAGTTTGTAGTGGAGAAGTCGAATACCATTCGACTTCGTTTACTTGTCAATTGCAATGACTGCACAGTTAGAATAAATTGCATAATTATTGCTGTTAGTAAGAGTGTAGTATTTCATCTTTTTCTACTTTGATAATATATAAAGTGAAGGTACTCATTTACCTTATCAATTTGTTGGAACTATCGAATAATTTTATTATTCGATATCCATATTAGTCTTTAGCGTTTAAAGATATCGATACGTTCATTGTTTCCGTACAAAATGTTAGTTAAACCTGAATGTACAAGAAGACAATACGCGAACGGGTAGTTTTCGAAATCAAGGCAATCAACTTTTAAAGCAATCTTGCGTTTTAGAATCAATGCTTTGATAACGGGAACGCCCGAGGATGTTTCAATTTAATTCAAAGTATATTAAAGTAGAGTCGTTGAATAATTTCTCTATTAACGTAGAGTCTTTGAATAATTTTTCTAATAAAGTAGAGTCACTGCATAATTTTTCTAATAAAGTAGAGTCACTGCATAATTTTTCTAATATAGTAGAGTCATTGCACAATTTTTCTAATAAAGTAGAGTCATTTAATTTTCTCTTCAATAAAATAGAATCATATATAGATCTGTTGTACATATATATGTATTTTAGCCCGTTAGAAAATCAGTATGTCCTTATCATCTTTTTAGACGAGGATTTTCAGGTTTAACCCTTTCCGTGTTCACTGCCCGGATCCCACTCACGTGCCCCGGTGCTACTTGGGTGGGAGAACGGTGGTAGAGCACGATGATATTTTTTAGTTTATAAGCCATAAAATGATTTATTGTTGGCGACTGACAGTGCGTTGGTGTATCGTGCACGACGTAATATCCGCATTGTGTGTGTGGTTAGGCTGTGGATTTGCGTCGTTCCGTATTAAAATGTAGCTATTATGACCAAGATAAGATGTCCATCAATTTAAAACAGAGACATCATTTTTAGTATTATTTGCTTCAATAATTCCTACTATACTTGGGCACGAAGTTTTTGTCATTTAAGATGACAGAGGCCAAATGCCAAAAAGAATTGAATATACTTATCAATTGCTATCAAGTATCTCTTGTATCGGTGCTATTTAATTATTTTATTAAATATCTATTAAATATCTCAACCGCGACGTGGTTTTTTCCACGTGAACGCAGAGATCCCAGCCACTGTCAGTTGATTTCAGAAAAATGGTACGTACATTAGAGTGTGCAAGTTGTGTGACAGCACTTGGGTGTCGGGGGTGTCCCGGGACGCCTCCCTAGTGTAGGCTTTTGCGCCCAAGTGTTTGACTGAGAACCGTGGAGTGTCGTGTGTTGGTGTGTTTGTTTGCCATTTTTTAAATATAGGTCCAGGTAGGATAGGTAGCATACTTTCTGGTGTGATTGATAGACATAAGTAGGTAGGGCCGGGCAGGTTGACACAGTCTCCGATCGGGTAGGCACTATTTCGCGTGTTCAACCTGTTTCAGGAAATCTGATTTGAAAAGTCGAAGGTGAAGCTGTGGCGCGAACGAAAATGCGTTCGCCTCTGGCTTTGCCTATCGATTTTTCGAATCCTTCGCGGTCGTGGTCGCGATTCGGACTCCGAAACGAAACGTGTTACATTATGCTCGAGGCTGCACGTGTGAACGAAGAACGATTACAATTTTAATCGTAATCTATGTGATTTTCCGTAATCACAATTTTACGATTTTATTTGATCGCCATTCGGCCACGTGTGTTCCATTTAGCTCCGCGATTCAAACTCTTTATTTCACCTTTATAAGTTTTCCCTTGGTTTCCGATTAGAGTCTCGAGCCTAGTTTAAGTTTCAGCTGACCCTTGAGTCCGACGAAATGGAGAGGCTATATGCCGAAGAGGCCCGACAAACTGTCACTCAAGAGGGCAACTACTAATGGCTCCCCATTCTTTTTAAGAATGGGGAATCATTCTGTGTTACTACTTTGTCACTGTGCTTGCATTTTCATTTGTAGAATTTTTATTTGTACTTGGCCGATGCACATTCCGGCCCAACGATACAGCCCTCCCAAAAATATCGCGTTGCTTTAGAGTTGCGAAAAACTTGCGAACGGGTCGAGTTGGAGTTGCGTTGAATGCCACTTATTGCTATTCTTATTGCTAGTTAAATTGTAGTATTTTATAATACACTTTACATTTGAGCTTCTAGTGTTGCGGAAATTGTTTTCGCGTATTGGAACTTTCAGTTCATTTTTCAGAGGATCTTCAATTTGCTTAATTTTGGATAGTACATATAATTTACTGTTTGCTTTCTATTAGTCTTAATAAATAGTGTTGCGAAATGATTGTATCGCGAGTTCCAGTTAGCGTTGCGTTGATTAAAGATCGCGTTTTTAAGTAGAGTTGCGACTACTAGTCCCCATCTGCTTCCAATTGGAAGCCTGTTCCTGAACCAGGAACTTTTTCTTTTCAGCGTTTTATATTTGCCTTTCTTTTTATTTTATTTTTCTTAATAATTATACTACCTGGAATGTCTGTTGATGGAAGTACTGCTAAAAATTTGCATACATATTAGTAAATTACTGTGTGAACGAAATGAAAAGAAATGAAAAAGAAAATAAAAGAAAGAGAAAGGAAAAGAAAAGAAAAGAAAAGAAAAGAAAAGAAAAGAAAAGAAAAAGAATAAAGAAAAGAAAAGAAAAGAAAAAGAGCAAAGTAAAAACCAGATATAATTTGCAGAATCTTTGATAAATTTATAATAAGCCTAGATAGTAGATTTAAATTAGAGTTAATACTAGTGACTGTTCATTATTGGAGTTTAACTCTTAAATATTTCTTCTTAATTGTTGCAATTCCATCTTAACCTTTTTTTTAGTAGAGCCAATTTTTATAACTTTTTGAGCTTGCTTTGTAGAAATTGAAATTCACTCGCGATATCCGTAAATGTTTAAACAAAAATCCTTGCACGAAAAACGTTATTGGCAGTAGTTGGGTCTCGGCATGGTGATAGTGAAAGTTTGATATTTTGCTTCCGAATACTCGTTTGTTGCTTCTTTGTTGAAGCAAAATAGAATCAATTGTAGTGAAATGTGACTACTTCATTTTGGAGTTTTTAATGAACGTGATACCACCATTCAGTTTGATCTAGAACGTACAAAAGAATATATCACTTTGGCCGAAATCCAATTAACTATTGTTATCAAAAATAGCAGCATTCTGATTTATTAACTGCGCTAAAATTCAGTTATTCCGAATTAATAGCAGCTTCATTTCGATATAAAATGGGGAGGCTTGGGGATGTCACTAATCCAATGCTTGAGATTGTTACAGATTCACAGATGAACCCAAATATGCTATATTAAACAAACATAAGTACATACGTCAGAGTCTCAAGAGTGGAATATATAGAATACAGATCCAGAAATATTATCAAAGACTCGATTGGAATTTTTTAAAAAACAGAGCCAGCTGCGTCGATCCAATTTGTGAGTTTAAGAATTCATTCTTATAATGCTTTACTAATTATTTCGAGTTTGTGCATGTTTCAGAAGCATTGAAAAGAAGAGGATTCATGAAACAATGTATAATACGAACACACCCTCACCCCATCCCTGCCCCAAACCCCTGTCCTTATTAACTAATTACAGGTGTTAGACAATTAATTAGGCAGGCCCAAATATAAATCGAACAATACATTTAGCTCTTTATGTAGGTAGGATTTGTCTCAACACACAATCTTAGATCTTTATACTGGCAGGTTTTACACGAATTGAAATTATTAGACTTTTAATTAGGCAGGGTGTATAAAACCAAATATTGTTGGCAGGTGCTGCAATTTTTTGGTTCGGGTTTCTGTCTGTTCTAGGACACCATGGACCACGAGAGATTAATACGGACTAACCGAAGAGGATTTAAGTATATGTATACTCATACCTACATGAGGATGGGATAGTATCTATTACAGTCCTATGTAGATAGGATATTATTGAAATTGTTCTTTTATTCGAACTGCTAGATGTTATACTAGGTAGGGTGATTCTAGTCTTAAGTTAGCTCTTTAGTCAGGCAGGGCGTATTCGAATCTAATCTAAAATTTAAGAAAGTAGGGTTTATTTTTAAGTTATGTCTTAGCTTTTAAGCCCGCAGTGTTCACCACTGCAATAATATTTCGTTGTCTAGTTTTTAAGATCATAGGATATATTTTTAAGACAGTTTTATTTCAGGAACGTGAATTCTCTTGCAGATTTTCTTTCAGGTTTCCTTCTGATATTCCATTTAGCTTTCGGTCGTGAATTTTCCAACTACTCCTCTTGTTGTCTTACTTGTACTACGGTCAATTACTGAACGTTCTACAAATTGACAATAATAGGAGATTTTTCTTTGTCACATGTTATATTAGAATTAGTTTTCGCGTAATTGGAGGGTGGAAGGGCCGTGGCTAGGGTGGGTCTCCATGCGCAGTAACCTCCACGTGGTGAGACCCGGGCAATCAATTATTTATCGTATAATTATTAAACGTTTAAGAGACGTTTGATAATTATGTGGAAAATAATTCGAGCGAATAGACTGCGCATTGCACTTTCCCTTCTCATTCCGTTTTTCGCTTCATTCCCTTTTGTGCTTCATTCTCCCATTTGCTTCATTTCCTTTCTTGCTTCATTCCGTCTTTTGCTTCATTTCGTTTTTTGCTTCATTCCCTTTTCCGTTCTCGGCTCAGAGGACCGATGGTAAGGCGCTGTTGCACCTGTTGCGATATTTGGGTTGCACTTTCAGCGACGAGCGGTGTGTGAGGCTGTGACTGTGGTTCTGGACAGGTGAACCGCCAAGTGGGATACATCTCCCCGTTAGACCACGCCAAGCACACCTTGGGGTGGCAGAAGGCATAAGGGGACCTAATCTGGTATCGTGGTTGCGGTCTTGCATGTCCGTTCCTCAATGATTGCTGTGGCTCGGTATCGAAACTGGTGTCGATTGTAAGTCGTTCTACTGTCCAGACTCTGGGCCGAGGGCTCGCGGGCTGCTCGGTAGCAGTCACTTTCGTTACTTGCCTCCCATTTGATCCCATTTATGAGTTTAAGATTTTTATAATGCATTACTAATTACTTCCAATTTGTCTTTGTTTCAGAAGGATTGAAAGGACTCAGCCGAAGAAGAGGATTGTTTAAAATATGTTTAATATGACCACACTCTCACCCTGCCCCTGCCCCTGCCCCTGCCCCTGCCCGTGCCCAACCCATGCCCAGTTGCCAGTTGTCTGTTCTAGGACGGCATGGACCACGAAATTAATATGGACTAATTGAAGAGGAATTAAGAATATGCATACTTATACCTACAATAATATGATAAAGTATCTGTTACATTCCTATTTAGGTAGCATATCATTGTAATTGTTCTTTTAATTGAACTCTTAGATATTATATTAGGTAGGGTGATTTTAGTTTTAAGTTAGATCTTTAGTCAGGCAGGGCGCATTTGAATTTAATCTAGTATTTAAGAAAGGAGGATTTATTTTTAAACTGTGCCTTGGTTTTTAAGACAGCAGTGTACACTGCTGTGATAATATTTCGTTGTCCAGTTTCTATGATCATAGGATATGTTATTAAGAAAGTTTTATTTCAGGAAATTGGACTCCCTTGCAGATTTTCTTTCAGGTTTCCATTTGATATTCAATTTAGCTTTCGGTCGTGAATTTTCCAAATACTCCTCTTGTTGTCTTATTTGTACTACGATCAATTAATGATCGTTCTACAAATTTACAATAATAGGAGATTTCTCTTTCTCACAAGCTATATTAGAATTAATTTTCGCGTAATTGGAGGGTGGAAGGGCCGTGGCTAGGGTGGGTCTCCATGCGCAGTAACCTCCACGTGGTGAGACCCGGGCAATCAATTATTTATCGTATAATTATTAAACGTTTAAGAGACGTTTGATAATTATGTGGAAAATAATTCGAGCGAATAGACTGCGCATTGCACTTTCCCTTCTCATTCCGTTTTTCGCTTCATTCCCTTTTGTGCTTCAGTCTCCCATTTGCTTCATTTCCTTTCTTGCTTCATTCCGTCTTTTGCTTCATTTCGTTTTTTGCTTCATTCCCTTTTCCGTTCTCGGCTCAGAGGACCGATGGTAAGGCGCTGTTGCACCTGTTGCGATATTTGGGTTGCACTTTCAGCGACGAGCGGTGTGTGAGGCTGTGACTGTGGTTCTGGACAGGTGAACCGCCAAGTGGGATACATCTCCCCGTTAGACCACGCCAAGCACACCTTGGGGTGGCAGAAGGCATAAGGGGACCTAATCTGGTATCGTGGTTGCGGTCTTGCATGTCCGTTCCTCAATGATTGCTGTGGCTCGGTATCGAAACTGGTGTCGATTGTAAGTCGTTCTACTGTCCAGACTCTGGGCCGAGGGCTCGCGGGCTGCTCGGTAGCAGTCACTTTCGTTACTTGCCTCCCATTTGATCCCATTTATGAGTTTAAGATTTTTATAATGCATTACTAATTACTTCCAATTTGTCTTTGTTTCAGAAGGATTGAAAGGACTCAGCCGAAGAAGAGGATTGTTTAAAATATGTTTAATATGACCACACTCTCACCCTGCCCCTGCCCCTGCCCCTGCCCCTGCCCGTGCCCAACCCATGCCCAGTTGCCAGTTGTCTGTTCTAGGACGGCATGGACCACGAAATTAATATGGACTAATTGAAGAGGAATTAAGAATATGCATACTTATACCTACAATAATATGATAAAGTATCTGTTACATTCCTATTTAGGTAGCATATCATTGTAATTGTTCTTTTAATTGAACTCTTAGATATTATATTAGGTAGGGTGATTTTAGTTTTAAGTTAGATCTTTAGTCAGGCAGGGCGCATTTGAATTTAATCTAGTATTTAAGAAAGGAGGATTTATTTTTAAACTGTGCCTTGGTTTTTAAGACAGCAGTGTACACTGCTGTGATAATATTTCGTTGTCCAGTTTCTATGATCATAGGATATGTTATTAAGAAAGTTTTATTTCAGGAAATTGGACTCCCTTGCAGATTTTCTTTCAGGTTTCCATTTGATATTCAATTTAGCTTTCGGTCGTGAATTTTCCAAATACTCCTCTTGTTGTCTTATTTGTACTACGATCAATTAATGATCGTTCTACAAATTTACAATAATAGGAGATTTCTCTTTCTCACAAGCTATATTAGAATTAATTTTCGCGTAATTGGAGGGTGGAAGGGCCGTGGCTAGGGTGGGTCTCCATGCGCAGTAACCTCCACGTGGTGAGACCCGGGCAATCAATTATTTATCGTATAATTATTAAACGTTTAAGAGACGTTTGATAATTATGTGGAAAATAATTCGAGCGAATAGACTGCGCATTGCACTTTCCCTTCTCATTCCGTTTTTCGCTTCATTCCCTTTTGTGCTTCAGTCTCCCATTTGCTTCATTTCCTTTCTTGCTTCATTCCGTCTTTTGCTTCATTTCGTTTTTTGCTTCATTCCCTTTTCCGTTCTCGGCTCAGAGGACCGATGGTAAGGCGCTGTTGCACCTGTTGCGATATTTGGGTTGCACTTTCAGCGACGAGCGGTGTGTGAGGCTGTGACTGTGGTTCTGGACAGGTGAACCGCCAAGTGGGATACATCTCCCCGTTAGACCACGCCAAGCACACCTTGGGGTGGCAGAAGGCATAAGGGGACCTAATCTGGTATCGTGGTTGCGGTCTTGCATGTCCGTTCCTCAATGATTGCTGTGGCTCGGTATCGAAACTGGTGTCGATTGTAAGTCGTTCTACTGTCCAGACTCTGGGCCGAGGGCTCGCGGGCTGCTCGGTAGCAGTCACTTTCGTTACTTGCCTCCCATTTGATCCCATTTATGAGTTTAAGATTTTTATAATGCATTACTAATTACTTCCAATTTGTCTTTGTTTCAGAAGGATTGAAAGGACTCAGCCGAAGAAGAGGATTGTTTAAAATATGTTTAATATGACCACACTCTCACCCTGCCCCTGCCCCTGCCCCTGCCCCTGCCCGTGCCCAACCCATGCCCAGTTGCCAGTTGTCTGTTCTAGGACGGCATGGACCACGAAATTAATATGGACTAATTGAAGAGGAATTAAGAATATGCATACTTATACCTACAATAATATGATAAAGTATCTGTTACATTCCTATTTAGGTAGCATATCATTGTAATTGTTCTTTTAATTGAACTCTTAGATATTATATTAGGTAGGGTGATTTTAGTTTTAAGTTAGATCTTTAGTCAGGCAGGGCGCATTTGAATTTAATCTAGTATTTAAGAAAGGAGGATTTATTTTTAAACTGTGCCTTGGTTTTTAAGACAGCAGTGTACACTGCTGTGATAATATTTCGTTGTCCAGTTTCTATGATCATAGGATATGTTATTAAGAAAGTTTTATTTCAGGAAATTGGACTCCCTTGCAGATTTTCTTTCAGGTTTCCATTTGATATTCAATTTAGCTTTCGGTCGTGAATTTTCCAAATACTCCTCTTGTTGTCTTATTTGTACTACGATCAATTAATGATCGTTCTACAAATTTACAATAATAGGAGATTTCTCTTTCTCACAAGCTATATTAGAATTAATTTTCGCGTAATTGGAGGGTGGAAGGGCCGTGGCTAGGGTGGGTCTCCATGCGCAGTAACCTCCACGTGGTGAGACCCGGGCAATCAATTATTTATCGTATAATTATTAAACGTTTAAGAGACGTTTGATAATTATGTGGAAAATAATTCGAGCGAATAGACTGCGCATTGCACTTTCCCTTCTCATTCCGTTTTTCGCTTCATTCCCTTTTGTGCTTCAGTCTCCCATTTGCTTCATTTCCTTTCTTGCTTCATTCCGTCTTTTGCTTCATTTCGTTTTTTGCTTCATTCCCTTTTCCGTTCTCGGCTCAGAGGACCGATGGTAAGGCGCTGTTGCACCTGTTGCGATATTTGGGTTGCACTTTCAGCGACGAGCGGTGTGTGAGGCTGTGACTGTGGTTCTGGACAGGTGAACCGCCAAGTGGGATACATCTCCCCGTTAGACCACGCCAAGCACACCTTGGGGTGGCAGAAGGCATAAGGGGACCTAATCTGGTATCGTGGTTGCGGTCTTGCATGTCCGTTCCTCAATGATTGCTGTGGCTCGGTATCGAAACTGGTGTCGATTGTAAGTCGTTCTACTGTCCAGACTCTGGGCCGAGGGCTCGCGGGCTGCTCGGTAGCAGTCACTTTCGTTACTTGCCTCCCATTTGATCCCATTTATGAGTTTAAGATTTTTATAATGCATTACTAATTACTTCCAATTTGTCTTTGTTTCAGAAGGATTGAAAGGACTCAGCCGAAGAAGAGGATTGTTTAAAATATGTTTAATATGACCACACTCTCACCCTGCCCCTGCCCCTGCCCCTGCCCCTGCCCGTGCCCAACCCATGCCCAGTTGCCAGTTGTCTGTTCTAGGACGGCATGGACCACGAAATTAATATGGACTAATTGAAGAGGAATTAAGAATATGCATACTTATACCTACAATAATATGATAAAGTATCTGTTACATTCCTATTTAGGTAGCATATCATTGTAATTGTTCTTTTAATTGAACTCTTAGATATTATATTAGGTAGGGTGATTTTAGTTTTAAGTTAGATCTTTAGTCAGGCAGGGCGCATTTGAATTTAATCTAGTATTTAAGAAAGGAGGATTTATTTTTAAACTGTGCCTTGGTTTTTAAGACAGCAGTGTACACTGCTGTGATAATATTTCGTTGTCCAGTTTCTATGATCATAGGATATGTTATTAAGAAAGTTTTATTTCAGGAAATTGGACTCCCTTGCAGATTTTCTTTCAGGTTTCCATTTGATATTCAATTTAGCTTTCGGTCGTGAATTTTCCAAATACTCCTCTTGTTGTCTTATTTGTACTACGATCAATTAATGATCGTTCTACAAATTTACAATAATAGGAGATTTCTCTTTCTCACAAGCTATATTAGAATTAGTTTTCGCGTAATTGGAGGGTGGAAGGGCCGTGGCTAGGGTGGGTCTCCATGCGCAGTAACCTCCACGTGGTGAGACCCGGGCAATCAATTATTTATCGTATAATTATTAAACGTTTAAGAGACGTTTGATAATTATGTGGAAAATAATTTGAGCTAATTGACTGCGTATTGCACTTAGCATACAATGTACAAAAGTGGCTGTTTGTTTTTCTTCACAATTTATATTCGCGGAGTCATGCCTACCGATTTTTGGACCTGCACCGATGTATCGAGGATCGACGCTGCGTCCGAGTTTTCTCAACTTGTCATCAGCAATGGCCCTTAAATATATCTCACGTTCGATCTCACAAGCAGTACGTCCCAATCCACTCCCAACACAGCCTGAACCGAGCGTGCCGAAAAGTGATAAGCATGAACAATTCCTTATAAATCACATCCCTGGATAGTGTTCGCTAGGCAGCTTCGAAGCAGCGAACATTAAGCGGGCATTACTGTCCACTGTAATTATTTGAGCGGAGAGAATCTTAAGTTCTTATTGCAATTGCTTTTGAATTTTCGTTTGCATCTTTGTATCTGTAGCTGTAAATATTGTGTATTATTTATTGCCCTGCTTCTTATGTAGACCCTTCTGTTTTCTGACGCTTGCGAGATAATTCGTTAGTAACATAAATCATATATGTTTCCCTAGAGAACTACATTTTATTATTCCTCAAGAAGCCTTCTTTTTTATATTTGCAATACCCATGTATATATCTTTTCATTCATAAATTGATTAATATCTGGAAAGATACACTTGAAACTACGCGGGTCTCTGCCATATCTACAGTGCTTGCTATGGTTTCGCCATCTATACAGAACTCTTTGAAACTACTCGCGCCTCTTACTTACCTTATGTGTAGATATGGCAGAGGCCCGAGTAGTTACCAGGAGTTCCTTATAGATGGCGAAACTGAAGCCCACTTTGGGTGTAGGTAAGACAGGGATGTCAGTGGTACGTAAATTCAGACACCTGTTTATAAGTAGTGGTGCTATAATTTGGTTCATCAAATTATGTTAATAATCCTCAAAAACCGTTTCGTACACCCATTTACATATCAATAAAGTGTTAGGAAACACAGTTTATGTACAATCTACATAAAACTTGATATTTAGGGTAACATTGCATGTTCCATTGTTCATTGTATTCTACAACAATCAAGCTCTTTAGCACAGGTAAATGCATTTGTGAAAATTTTTTCCTTTAAATAAATTTTCCGGCACGAAATAAATACATACTAATAGTAGTAGGATTCTTTATTTCGGCCTCGAAGCAATGAAAGTTTGGTTAGTTTACATATAACCTATCTTTGCATTACTATATGGACTCTTGCACTCTCATCTTCCGTTTCGCTATTCCTTTTAAAACCTTCTCTACCTTACGTATCACATTATTCTTATCTCTTTATCGCACATGTATTATACATCTTTCCATTTCCTCTCTGTTTCATCTCAAATTCCTAAGTCATTTGTGCGCTATTAATTGCCGACTCTTTCCTGTTCTGTGGTACTGTCGTATTGCTCCCGTTTTAATACATTTAAACCTTTCATTATATCTTGCTTCTTGTATTTTTCTTTGAAGGCTCTCCGTTAGATCCTTTAGTTCCGTTCTTATCAAATTTAGTATTCTCGCACTCGTTCCATTCGTTCTAAAAGAACCTTTCTCTGATACTTCTAGTTTGGATAGTAGAATCTTTCTATCTCCTGTCATGTACTTACTAACATATTTTTTGTGTGCGTAGGTCTCGTAGGCAAAGGATAAGGAGCATTGACTGCCAATTCCCATTGTGCATAAACAGAAGGAAGAGGAAAGAATAACTCTCGCCATATACATACTTCAGTTATATTAAATTGGTTTTGTGGGATTGGAAGGTGTATGCAACGAAGGCTGATGTAAGTGTAATACGTCTCTAAATATCTTTTTCTTACAATAAATCTTCCTGCGCGTAGTAATTACAAACTAACAATAGTATTCCTTTTTATGTCGGCCTCGCAGCTATAAAATTTCGATTTAGTGTACATATAGCCTTACTTTAGATTACTATCTTAGCTTACGCATTCTTCTTCTCCACTCTTTCTTGCAAACCTTCTCTACATTATCCCATTACTTATCCCCTTATTTCATTTTGATTATACATTTAGTCTTTAAGGCTCACCATCACTTTCTTTACTCCCCTTCTCGTCAAATTCATTCATGTTCGATTCATTCCATTCCTTTTTCAATAATCCCCCCCTTTTCTTATACTTGTGGTGTGATCTTTCCGTATTTCGTTTTCTTCTAACTATCCCTTAACAATGTTTCTTTCACCTGTTACATGCTTACTAATATATTCCTTGTGTGTGCAGGTTTCGTATCCAAAGACTGAGGAGCATTGCCCGGTGCATCTCATCATGCATAAAAGCAAGAAAGAAGAAAGAATAATTCCTGCTACATACTTTAGTTAAAGTAAATTGGTTTATAAAAATAGTTTGTAACTATTAGAGCATAAGAGCAATTTAGAACAATTGTGTAATTCAGTATAATGTATATTTATTGTATCTTCTATTTTATATTCAGTTTATTCGGTAGATCTTGTATAAACTTTAATATTACTTATATTCCTATTACAAGCTCTACCGAATGTGCTAAATATAAAATGAAAGATATAATAAACAATTTACATATGCACAAGTTACACAATTGTTGTAATTTAAAATAAGCTTTAGCATATAAAGTACGTACATTTTCGTATAAGTTTTATCTGTAAGATATATTGTATATTATCTTCAAGCCGTGGCTAGGGTGAGTCTCCATGCGCAGTAACCTCCACGTGGTGAGACCCGGGCAATCAATTATTTATCGTATAATTATTAAACGTTTAAGAGACGTTTGGTAATTATGTGGAAAATAATTCGAGTGAATTGACTGCGTATTGCACTTAGGATATAATGTACAATAATGGCCGCTTAATGTTCGTTTTTTTCTACAATTAATATTCGAGGAGTCATGCCTACCGATTTTTGGACCTGCACGGATGTATCGAGGATCGAGGTTGCGTTCAAGTTATCTCAACTTGTCATCAGCCATGGTCCTTGAATATATCTCACGCTCGTTCTCAGTACGTCTCAATTTACTCCCAATACAGGCCAAACCCAGCGTGCCTAAAAGTGATAAGCATGAACAATTTCTTATAAATCACATCCCTGGATAGTGGTCGCTGGGCGGCCTCGAAGCAGCGAACATTAAGCGGGCATTACTGTCCACTGTAATTATTTGAGCGGAGAGAATCTTAAGTTCTTATTGCAATTACTTTTGATTTCTCGTTTCTATCGTTGTATCTATCTGCAGCTCTAAATATTGTGTATTATTTATTGCCCTGCTTCTTATGTAGACTCTTCTGTTTTCTGACGCTTTCGAGTATGTTCATATATGTTTCGCCTAGAGAATTACATTTTCCTATTTCTCAAGAAGCCTCCTTTTTTATAATTGAAATACCCGTGTATATATCTTTTAATTCATAAATTAATCAATATCTGCAAAGATATACTTGAATCTACGCGGGTCTCTGCCATATCTACAGTGCCTGCTATGGTTTCGCCATCTATACAGAACTCCTTGAACCCACTCGCGCTTCCTATCGTAGTTCCACCTATACAGAACGCCTTGAAACTAGTCACACCACTTACTTACCATAAGTGTAGATATGGCAGAGGCCCGAGTAGTTTTAGTCACATCTGTATAGATGCCGATACTAATGACTCTAGATAAAGCAGACATACATACAGTTTCGAGTAGTTGTGTATAGATGGCGAAACTAAAGCCCTTTTTGGGTGTAGGTAAGACAGGGATGTGAGTGGTACGTAAATTCAGACACTTGTTTATAAGTAGCGGTGCGATAATGTTCATAAAATTTGGTTATTTATGTCTCCATTCATCAAATTGAGTTAATAATTCTCAAAAACCGTTTTGTGCACTCATTTACAGATCAAGAAAGCGTTAGCAAACACCGTGTTACAGTCTACATAAAAATTAATAGGTACGGTAACATTGCAAGTTCCATTGTTCATTTTATTCTACAACAATCAAGCTCTTTAGCACAGGTAAATGCATTTGTGAAAATTTTTTGCTTTAAACAAATTTTCCGGCACGTAATAAGTACATACTAGTAGTAGTACATAGTATTCTTTATTTCGGTCTCGCAGCAATGAAAGTTTGGTTAGTGTACATTTAACCTATCTTTGCAATACTATCTTAACTCTTGCACTGTCATCATCTATTTCGCTCTTCCTTTTAAAACCTTCTCTACCTTACGTATCACATTATTCTTATCTCTTTATTGCTCATGTATTATACATCTTTCCATTTCCTCTATGTTTCATTTCAAATTCATAAGTCATTTTCGCGCTACTAGTTGCTGACCCTTTCCTGTTCCCTCTTTACTTTGGTACATGTCGTATTGCTTCTGTTTTAATACATTTAAACCTTTCATTATATCTCGCTTTGTTTATTTTTCTTTGAAGGCCCACCATTAGATCCTTTTGTTCCGTTCTTATCAAATTTAGTATTGTCACACTCATTCCATTCGTATTAAAAGACTCTTTCTCTTATGCCCGCCCTACTTTCTTTTTCGACTAAATATCATTTAACAATCTTTCTATCTCCTGTCATATACTTACTAATATATTTTTTGTGTGCATAGGTATCGTAGGCAAAGGATAAGGAGCATTGACCACCAATTCTCATTGTGCATAAACAGAAGGAAGAGGAAAGAATAACTCTCGCCATATACATACTGCAGTTATATTAAATTGGTTTTGTGGGATTGGAAGGTGTATGCAACGAATGCTGATGTAAGTGTAATACTTCTCTAAATATCTTCTTCTTTCATTAAATCTTCCTGCGTGTAATAATTACATACTAACAATTGTTATTCCTTTTTATATCGGCCTCGCACCTGTTACATACTTACTAATATATTTATTGTGTGTGTGCAGGTTTCGCATCCAAAGAGTAAGGAACATTGACCGGTGCATCTCATCATGCATAAAAGCAAGAAAGAAGAAAGAATAACTCCTGCCATACTTTAGTTATATTAAAATGGTTTATAGAAATTGTTTGTAACTGTTAGAGCATAAGAGCAATTTAGAACAATTGTGTAATTCGGTATAATATATATTTATTGTATCTTTTATTTTATATTCAGTTTATTCGGTAGATCTTGTATAAACTTTAATATTACTTATATTCCTATTACAAGCTCTACCGAATGTGCTAAATATAAAATGTAAGATATAATAAACAATTTACATATGCACACGTTACACAATGGTTGTAATTTAAAATATGCTTTTGCATATAAAGTATGTAACTTTTAGTACGAGTTTTATCTGTAAGATATATTGTAAATTAACTTCAAAGAATATTTATAATTATTAGATTATTTATGTTTATAGTATTTTTAATACTACACAAATATTAGTCTAGAATTGATTGTAAATAGATATAAAAGAATTGTTCATAAGTATACGATTGTAAATTTGAACTACAACATTTTTGTAACTTGTATCTTCATTAATTAATTTAAATAAATCTTCAGTGAAAAGAATTCTACTGCTCTTTTTATTAGCACACCTTAACAATCCTTGAAATGACCTAATTCCAATTCCTTAAACAAGAAGTACCGTGGACGGACTTTAAATGCAAAGTCCTAAAGCGAGAAACTTGTAAAAATAGACCTGAACATTATTAACGTTGGCGCTAATTGTTAAGGAATTAATACGTCTTGATGGGAACTCTTCAAATTTTAATTCTCGGAAATTCCTGGAACGTGACGTCATTTCCAAGAATTGGTGAAGTCGAATACCTCCTCGCACATCATATTCTCCTGATACAAATCCACGATTTACGGCGAAATATTTTGGGCAGAAACTCGGAAATTCCTGGAATGTGACGTCATTTCTGAGAACGCATACCTCCTTGCATATCATATTCTCCTGATACAAATCCACGATTTTCGGCGAGATATTTTTGCCAGAATCTCAGAAATTTTGCGCTCGGAAATTCCTGGAACGTGACGTCATTTCTGAGAACGAATACCTCCTTGTATATCATATTCTCCTGATACAAATCCACGATTTTCAGTAGAAATTTACGTGCCGAAAATCATGGATTTGTATCAGGAGAATATGATATGCAAGGAGGTATTCGTTCTCAGAAATGACGTCACATTCCAGGAATTTCCGAGCTCTGAAATTTCCGAGTTTCTGCCAAAATTATCTCGCTGAAAATCGTGGATTTGTATCAGGAGAATATGATATGCGAGGAGGTCTTTCATCGCAGCAATTCTTGGAAATGACGTCACGTTCCAGGAATTTCCGAGCGCTTATTTTAATAACGTATAGGGCCATTTTGACAAGTTTCTCGCTTTAGGAGTTTGCATTTAAAGTCCGTCCACGGTACTTCTTGTTTAAGGGAGTGGAATCAGGTCTTTTCAAGGATAGGTAAGGTGTTAAAATAAAGAGAGCAGTACAATTCCTTTCATTGAAGATTTATTAAATTAATTAATGAAGATACAAGTTACAAGAATGTCGTAATTCAAATTTACAAGCTAATACTTATGAACTATTCTTATATATCAATTTACAATTAATCGGACCAGTAAATCTTGTATCAATTCTAAACTAACATTTATATAATATAAAGAATATTATAAATATAAATGATCTAATACTTATAAACTATTCTTTGAAGTTAATTTACAATACATATTCTTACAGATAAAACTTATACTAAAATTTACACAGTTTACATGCAGAAGCTTATAAATTTAAATTGCAGCAATTGTATAACTTCTGCATATGTAAATTATTTATTATATCTTTCATTTTACATTTAGCACATTCAGTAGAACTTTTAGTAAAAGTACTATTAAAGTTTATATAAGATCTACCGAATAAACTGAATATAAAATAAAATATATAATAGATATACATAACAGTTAATTACACACGTGTTCTAAATTAATCTTATGCGCTAATAGTTGCAAACTATTTTTATAAACCAATTTACTATAACTAAAGGATAACTAAAGTATGTGGCAAGGGTTATTCTTTCTTCTTTCTTGCTTTCATGCACGATGAGATGCACCGGTCAATGTTCTTACTCTTTGGATGCGAAACCTGCACACACACAAAAAATATATTAGTAAGTATGTAACAGGTGAAAGAAACATTGTTAAGGGATAGTTAGAAGGAAACGAAATGGGGAAAGACCACACTATAAGTATAAGAAAAAGGGAGGATTATTTAAAAAGGAATGAAATGAATCAATCACGAATGAATTTGATGAGAAGAGAAGTAAAGAAAGTGATGGGGAGCCTTAAAGACTAAATGTATAATCGAAATGCAATAAGGGGATAAGTAATGGGATAATGTGTAAAGTAGAGAAGGTTTGCAAGAGTGAAGGAGAAGAATGCATAAGTTATATGTACACTAACAAAATTTCATAGCTGCGAGGCCGACATAAAAAGGAATACTATTGTTAGTATGTAATTATTAAACTCAGGAAGATTTATTGAAAGAAAAAGATATTTAGACACGTATTACACTTACATCAGCCTTCGTTGCATACACCTTCCAATCCCACAAAACCAATTTAATATAACTGAAGTATGTATATGGCGAGAGTTATTCTTTCTTCTTCCTTCTTTTTATGCACAATGAGAATTGGCGATCAATGCTCCTTATCGTTTGCCTATGAAACCTATGCACACAAACACTATATTAGTAAGTATATAACAGGAGATAGAAAGATTGTTAAAGGATATTTAGTCGAAAAAGAAAGTAGGGCGGGCCAAACTAGAAGCATAAGAGAAAGGGTCTTTTAGAATGAATGGAACGATTGCGAGAATACTAAATTTGATAAGAACAGAACTAAAGGATCTAACGGAGAGCCTTCAAAGAAAAATACAAGAAGCAAGATATAATGAAAGGTTTAAATGTATTAAAACGGGAGCAATACGTCAGTACCAAAGTAAAGAGGGAACAGGAAAGAGTCAGCAATTAATAGCGCACAAATGACTTAGGAATTTGTAATGAAGGAAATGAGAAGATGTGCAATAGACGTGCGATAAAGAGACAAGAAATAGTGCGATGCATAAGGTGGAGAAGGTATGAAATGGAAGAGCGAAACAGAAGAAGAGAGTGGAAGAGTTCATATAGTATTGCAAAGATAGGTTATATGTACACTAACCAAACTTTCATTGCTGCGAGACCGAAATAAAGAATAATACCGCTACTAGTATGTATTTATGACATGCTGGAAAATTATTTAAAATTATTTAAAGGAAAAAATATTCACAAATGCATTTAACTATGCTAATGAGCTTGATTGTTGTAGAATAAAATGAACAATGCAACTTCCAATGTTACCGTAAATATTAATTTTTATGTAGATTGAAACACTGTGTTTGCTGACACTTTATTGATATGTAAATGAGTGTACGAAACGGTTTTCGAGGACTATTAACTTAATTGGATGAATGAAGACATAAATAACCAAATTTTATGAACATTATCGCACCGCTACTTATAAACAAGTGCTTGAATTTTCGTACCACTCGCATCCCTGTCTTACCTACACTCAAAGTGTGCTTTATTTTCGCCATCTATACAGAACTGCTCGAAACTGTATATATGTCTGCTTTATCTAGAGTCATTAGTATCGCCATCTATATAGATGTGACTAAAACTACTCGGGCCTCTGCCATAATCACACTTATGGTAAGTAAGGGGTGTGAGTAGTTTCAAAGCGTTCCGTATAGATGGAACTACCATAGCAAGCGCGAGTGGTTTCAAGGAGTTCTGTATAGATGGCGAAACCATAGCAGGCACTGTAGATATGGCAGAGACCCGCGTAGATTCAAGTATATCTTTGCAGACATTAATTAATTTATGAATTAAATGATATATACACGGGTATTTCAATTATAAAAAAGAAGGCTTCTTGAGAAATAAGAAAATGCAATTCTCTAGGCGAAACATATATGATTTATGTTACTAATGAATTATCTCGAAAGCGTCAGAAAACAGAAGAGTCTACATAAGAAGCAGGGCAATAAATAATACACAATATTTAGAGCTGCAGATAGATACAACGATAGAAACGAGAACTCAAAAGTAATTGCAATAAGAACTTAAGATTCTCTCCGCTCAAATAATTACAGTGGACAGTAATGCCCGCTTAATGTTCGCTGCTTCGAGGCTGCCCAGCGACCACTATCCAGGGATGTGATTTATAAGGAATTGTTCATGCTTATCACTTTTCGGCACGCTCGGTTCAGGCTGTGTTGGGAGTGGATTGGGACGTACTGCTTGTGAGATCGAACGTGAGATATATTTAAGGGCCATTGCTGATGACAAGTTGAGAAAACTCGGACGCAGCGTCGATCCTCGATACATCGGTGCAGGTCCAAAAATCGGTAGGCATGACTCCGCGAATATTAATTGTGAAGAAAAACAAACAGCCACTTTTGTACATTGTATGCTAAGTGCAATACGCAGTCAATTAGCTCAAATTATTTTCCACATAATTATCAAACGTCTGTTAAACGTTTAATAATTATGCGATAAATAATTGATTGCCCGGGTCTCACCACGTGGAGGTTACTGCGCATGGAGACCCACCCTAGCCACGGCCCTTCCACCCTCCAATTACGCGAAAACTAATTCTAATATAGCTTGTGAGAAAGAGAAATCTCCTATTATTGTAAATTTGTAGAACGATCATTAATTGATCGTAGTACAAATAAGACAACAAGAGGAGTATTTGGAAAATTCACGACCGAAAGCTAAATTGAATATCAAATGGAAACCTGAAAGAAAATCTGCAAGGGAGTCCAATTTCCTGAAATAAAACTTTCTTAATAACATATCCTATGATCATAGAAACTGGACAACGAAATATTATCACAGCAGTATACACTGCTGTCTTAAAAACCAAGGCACAGTTTAAAAATAAATCCTCCTTTCTTAAATACTAGATTAAATTCAAATGCGCCCTGCCTGACTAAAGATCTAACTTAAAACTAAAATCACCCTACCTAATATAATATCTAAGAGTTCAATTAAAAGAACAATTACAATGATATGCTACCTAAATAGGAATGTAACAGATACTTTATCATATTATTGTAGGTATAAGTATGCATATTCTTAATTCCTCTTCAATTAGTCCATATTAATTTCGTGGTCCATGCCGTCCTAGAACAGACAACTGGCAACTGGGCATGGGTTGGGCACGGGCAGGGGCAGGGGCAGGGGCAGGGGCAGGGTGAGAGTGTGGTCATATTAAACATATTTTAAACAATCCTCTTCTTCGGCTGAGTCCTTTCAATCCTTCTGAAACAAAGACAAATTGGAAGTAATTAGTAATGCATTATAAAAATCTTAAACTCATAAATGGGATCAAATGGGAGGCAAGTAATGAAAGTGGCTGCTACCGAGCAGCCCGCGAGCCCTCGGCCCAGAGTCTGGACAGTAGAACGACTTACAATCGACACCAGTTTCGATACCGAGCCACAGCAATCATTGAGGAACGGACATGCAAGACCGCAACCACGATACCAGATTAGGTCCCCTTATGCCTTCTGCCACCCCAAGGTGTGCTTGGCGTGGTCTAACGGGGAGAAGTATCCCACTTGGCGGTTCACCTGTCCAGAACCACAGTCACAGCCTCACACACCGCTCGTCGCTGAAAGTGCAACCCAAATATCGCAACAGGTGCAACAGCGCCTTACCATCGGTCCTCTGAGCCGAGAACGGAAAAGGGAATGAAGCAAAAAACGAAATGAAGCAAAAGACGGAAAGAAGCAAGAAAGGAAATGAAGCAAATGGGAGAATGAAGCACAAAAGGGAATGAAGCGAAAAAGGGAATGAGAAGGGAAAGTGCAATGCGCAGTCTATTCGCTCGAATTATTTTCCACATAATTATCAAACGTCTCTTAAACGTTTAATAATTATACGATAAATAATTGATTGCCCGGGTCTCACCACGTGGAGGTTACTGCGCATGGAGACCCACCCTAGCCACGGCCCTTCCACCCTCCAATTACGCGAAAATTAATTCTAATATAGCTTGTGAGAAAGAGAAATCTCCTATTATTGTAAATTTGTAGAACGATCATTAATTGATCGTAGTACAAATAAGACAACAAGAGGAGTATTTGGAAAATTCACGACCGAAAGCTAAATTGAATATCAAATGGAAACCTGAAAGAAAATCTGCAAGAGAGTCCAATTTCCTGAAATAAAACTTTCTTAATAACATATCCTATGATCATAGAAACTGGACAACGAAATATTATCACAGCAGTGTACACTGCTGTCTTAAAAACCAAGGCACAGTTTAAAAATAAATCCTCCTTTCTTAAATACTAGATTAAATTCAAATGCGCCCTGCCTGACTAAAGATCTAACTTAAAACTAAAATCACCCTACCTAATATAATATCTAAGAGTTCAATTAAAAGAACAATTTCAATGATATGCTACCTAAATAGGAATGTAACAGATACTTTATCATATTATTGTAGGTATAAGTATGCATATTCTTAATTCCTCTTCAATTAGTCCATATTAATTTCGTGGTCCATGCCGTCCTAGAACAGACAACTGGCAACTGGGCATGGGTTGGGCACGGGCAGGGGCAGGGGCAGGGGCAGGGTGAGAGTGTGGTCATATTAAACATATTTTAAACAATCCTCTTCTTCGGCTGAGTCCTTTCAATCCTTCTGAAACAAAGACAAATTGGAAGTAATTAGTAATGCATTATAAAAATCTTAAACTCATAAATGGGATCAAATGGGAGGCAAGTAACGAAAGTGACTGCTACCGAGCAGCCCGCGAGCCCTCGGCCCAGAGTCTGGACAGTAGAACGACTTACAATCGACACCAGTTTCGATACCGAGCCACAGCAATCATTGAGGAACGGACATGCAAGACCGCAACCACGATACCAGATTAGGTCCCCTTATGCCTTCTGCCACCCCAAGGTGTGCTTGGCGTGGTCTAACGGGGAGAAGTATCCCACTTGGCGGTTCACCTGTCCAGAACCACAGTCACAGCCTCACACACCGCTCGTCGCTGAAAGTGCAACCCAAATATCGCAACAGGTGCAACAGCGCCTTACCATCGGTCCTCTGAGCCGAGAACGGAAAAGGGAATGAAGCAAAAAACGAAATGAAGCAAAAGACGGAATGAAGCAAGAAAGGAAATGAAGCAAATGGGAGACTGAAGCACAAAAGGGAATGAAGCGAAAAACGGAATGAGAAGGGAAAGTGCAATGCGCAGTCTATTCGCTCGAATTATTTTCCACATAATTATCAAACGTCTCTTAAACGTTTAATAATTATACGATAAATAATTGATTGCCCGGGTCTCACCACGTGGAGGTTACTGCGCATGGAGACCCACCCTAGCCACGGCCCTTCCACCCTCCAATTACGCGAAAATTAATTCTAATATAGCTTGTGAGAAAGAGAAATCTCCTATTATTGTAAATTTGTAGAACGATCATTAATTGATCGTAGTACAAATAAGACAACAAGAGGAGTATTTGGAAAATTCACGACCGAAAGCTAAATTGAATATCAAATGGAAACCTGAAAGAAAATCTGCAAGGGAGTCCAATTTCCTGAAATAAAACTTTCTTAATAACATATCCTATGATCATAGAAACTGGACAACGAAATATTATCACAGCAGTGTACACTGCTGTCTTAAAAACCAAGGCACAGTTTAAAAATAAATCCTCCTTTCTTAAATACTAGATTAAATTCAAATGCGCCCTGCCTGACTAAAGATCTAACTTAAAACTAAAATCACCCTACCTAATATAATATCTAAGAGTTCAATTAAAAGAACAATTACAATGATATGCTACCTAAATAGGAATGTAACAGATACTTTATCATATTATTGTAGGTATAAGTATGCATATTCTTAATTCCTCTTCAATTAGTCCATATTAATTTCGTGGTCCATGCCGTCCTAGAACAGACAACTGGCAACTGGGCATGGGTTGGGCACGGGCAGGGGCAGGGGCAGGGGCAGGGGCAGGGTGAGAGTGTGGTCATATTAAACATATTTTAAACAATCCTCTTCTTCGGCTGAGTCCTTTCAATCCTTCTGAAACAAAGACAAATTGGAAGTAATTAGTAATGCATTATAAAAATCTTAAACTCATAAATGGGATCAAATGGGAGGCAAGTAACGAAAGTGACTGCTACCGAGCAGCCCGCGAGCCCTCGGCCCAGAGTCTGGACAGTAGAACGACTTACAATCGACACCAGTTTCGATACCGAGCCACAGCAATCATTGAGGAACGGACATGCAAGACCGCAACCACGATACCAGATTAGGTCCCCTTATGCCTTCTGCCACCCCAAGGTGTGCTTGGCGTGGTCTAACGGGGAGATGTATCCCACTTGGCGGTTCACCTGTCCAGAACCACAGTCACAGCCTCACACACCGCTCGTCGCTGAAAGTGCAACCCAAATATCGCAACAGGTGCAACAGCGCCTTACCATCGGTCCTCTGAGCCGAGAACGGAAAAGGGAATGAAGCAAAAAACGAAATGAAGCAAAAGACGGAATGAAGCAAGAAAGGAAATGAAGCAAATGGGAGACTGAAGCACAAAAGGGAATGAAGCGAAAAACGGAATGAGAAGGGAAAGTGCAATGCGCAGTCTATTCGCTCGAATTATTTTCCACATAATTATCAAACGTCTCTTAAACGTTTAATAATTATACGATAAATAATTGATTGCCCGGGTCTCACCACGTGGAGGTTACTGCGCATGGAGACCCACCCTAGCCACGGCCCTTCCACCCTCCAATTACGCGAAAATTAATTCTAATATAGCTTGTGAGAAAGAGAAATCTCCTATTATTGTAAATTTGTAGAACGATCATTAATTGATCGTAGTACAAATAAGACAACAAGAGGAGTATTTGGAAAATTCACGACCGAAAGCTAAATTGAATATCAAATGGAAACCTGAAAGAAAATCTGCAAGGGAGTCCAATTTCCTGAAATAAAACTTTCTTAATAACATATCCTATGATCATAGAAACTGGACAACGAAATATTATCACAGCAGTGTACACTGCTGTCTTAAAAACCAAGGCACAGTTTAAAAATAAATCCTCCTTTCTTAAATACTAGATTAAATTCAAATGCGCCCTGCCTGACTAAAGATCTAACTTAAAACTAAAATCACCCTACCTAATATAATATCTAAGAGTTCAATTAAAAGAACAATTACAATGATATGCTACCTAAATAGGAATGTAACAGATACTTTATCATATTATTGTAGGTATAAGTATGCATATTCTTAATTCCTCTTCAATTAGTCCATATTAATTTCGTGGTCCATGCCGTCCTAGAACAGACAACTGGCAACTGGGCATGGGTTGGGCACGGGCAGGGGCAGGGGCAGGGGCAGGGGCAGGGTGAGAGTGTGGTCATATTAAACATATTTTAAACAATCCTCTTCTTCGGCTGAGTCCTTTCAATCCTTCTGAAACAAAGACAAATTGGAAGTAATTAGTAATGCATTATAAAAATCTTAAACTCATAAATGGGATCAAATGGGAGGCAAGTAACGAAAGTGACTGCTACCGAGCAGCCCGCGAGCCCTCGGCCCAGAGTCTGGACAGTAGAACGACTTACAATCGACACCAGTTTCGATACCGAGCCACAGCAATCATTGAGGAACGGACATGCAAGACCGCAACCACGATACCAGATTAGGTCCCCTTATGCCTTCTGCCACCCCAAGGTGTGCTTGGCGTGGTCTAACGGGGAGATGTATCCCACTTGGCGGTTCACCTGTCCAGAACCACAGTCACAGCCTCACACACCGCTCGTCGCTGAAAGTGCAACCCAAATATCGCAACAGGTGCAACAGCGCCTTACCATCGGTCCTCTGAGCCGAGAACGGAAAAGGGAATGAAGCAAAAAACGAAATGAAGCAAAAGACGGAATGAAGCAAGAAAGGAAATGAAGCAAATGGGAGACTGAAGCACAAAAGGGAATGAAGCGAAAAACGGAATGAGAAGGGAAAGTGCAATGCGCAGTCTATTCGCTCGAATTATTTTCCACATAATTATCAAACGTCTCTTAAACGTTTAATAATTATACGATAAATAATTGATTGCCCGGGTCTCACCACGTGGAGGTTACTGCGCATGGAGACCCACCCTAGCCACGGCCCTTCCACCCTCCAATTACGCGAAAATTAATTCTAATATAGCTTGTGAGAAAGAGAAATCTCCTATTATTGTAAATTTGTAGAACGATCATTAATTGATCGTAGTACAAATAAGACAACAAGAGGAGTATTTGGAAAATTCACGACCGAAAGCTAAATTGAATATCAAATGGAAACCTGAAAGAAAATCTGCAAGGGAGTCCAATTTCCTGAAATAAAACTTTCTTAATAACATATCCTATGATCATAGAAACTGGACAACGAAATATTATCACAGCAGTGTACACTGCTGTCTTAAAAACCAAGGCACAGTTTAAAAATAAATCCTCCTTTCTTAAATACTAGATTAAATTCAAATGCGCCCTGCCTGACTAAAGATCTAACTTAAAACTAAAATCACCCTACCTAATATAATATCTAAGAGTTCAATTAAAAGAACAATTACAATGATATGCTACCTAAATAGGAATGTAACAGATACTTTATCATATTATTGTAGGTATAAGTATGCATATTCTTAATTCCTCTTCAATTAGTCCATATTAATTTCGTGGTCCATGCCGTCCTAGAACAGACAACTGGCAACTGGGCATGGGTTGGGCACGGGCAGGGGCAGGGGCAGGGGCAGGGGCAGGGTGAGAGTGTGGTCATATTAAACATATTTTAAACAATCCTCTTCTTCGGCTGAGTCCTTTCAATCCTTCTGAAACAAAGACAAATTGGAAGTAATTAGTAATGCATTATAAAAATCTTAAACTCATAAATGGGATCAAATGGGAGGCAAGTAACGAAAGTGACTGCTACCGAGCAGCCCGCGAGCCCTCGGCCCAGAGTCTGGACAGTAGAACGACTTACAATCGACACCAGTTTCGATACCGAGCCACAGCAATCATTGAGGAACGGACATGCAAGACCGCAACCACGATACCAGATTAGGTCCCCTTATGCCTTCTGCCACCCCAAGGTGTGCTTGGCGTGGTCTAACGGGGAGATGTATCCCACTTGGCGGTTCACCTGTCCAGAACCACAGTCACAGCCTCACACACCGCTCGTCGCTGAAAGTGCAACCCAAATATCGCAACAGGTGCAACAGCGCCTTACCATCGGTCCTCTGAGCCGAGAACGGAAAAGGGAATGAAGCAAAAAACGAAATGAAGCAAAAGACGGAATGAAGCAAGAAAGGAAATGAAGCAAATGGGAGACTGAAGCACAAAAGGGAATGAAGCGAAAAACGGAATGAGAAGGGAAAGTGCAATGCGCAGTCTATTCGCTCGAATTATTTTCCACATAATTATCAAACGTCTCTTAAACGTTTAATAATTATACGATAAATAATTGATTGCCCGGGTCTCACCACGTGGAGGTTACTGCGCATGGAGACCCACCCTAGCCACGGCCCTTCCACCCTCCAATTACGCGAAAATTAATTCTAATATAGCTTGTGAGAAAGAGAAATCTCCTATTATTGTAAATTTGTAGAACGATCATTAATTGATCGTAGTACAAATAAGACAACAAGAGGAGTATTTGGAAAATTCACGACCGAAAGCTAAATTGAATATCAAATGGAAACCTGAAAGAAAATCTGCAAGGGAGTCCAATTTCCTGAAATAAAACTTTCTTAATAACATATCCTATGATCATAGAAACTGGACAACGAAATATTATCACAGCAGTGTACACTGCTGTCTTAAAAACCAAGGCACAGTTTAAAAATAAATCCTCCTTTCTTAAATACTAGATTAAATTCAAATGCGCCCTGCCTGACTAAAGATCTAACTTAAAACTAAAATCACCCTACCTAATATAATATCTAAGAGTTCAATTAAAAGAACAATTACAATGATATGCTACCTAAATAGGAATGTAACAGATACTTTATCATATTATTGTAGGTATAAGTATGCATATTCTTAATTCCTCTTCAATTAGTCCATATTAATTTCGTGGTCCATGCCGTCCTAGAACAGACAACTGGCAACTGGGCATGGGTTGGGCACGGGCAGGGGCAGGGGCAGGGGCAGGGGCAGGGTGAGAGTGTGGTCATATTAAACATATTTTAAACAATCCTCTTCTTCGGCTGAGTCCTTTCAATCCTTCTGAAACAAAGACAAATTGGAAGTAATTAGTAATGCATTATAAAAATCTTAAACTCATAAATGGGATCAAATGGGAGGCAAGTAACGAAAGTGACTGCTACCGAGCAGCCCGCGAGCCCTCGGCCCAGAGTCTGGACAGTAGAACGACTTACAATCGACACCAGTTTCGATACCGAGCCACAGCAATCATTGAGGAACGGACATGCAAGACCGCAACCACGATACCAGATTAGGTCCCCTTATGCCTTCTGCCACCCCAAGGTGTGCTTGGCGTGGTCTAACGGGGAGATGTATCCCACTTGGCGGTTCACCTGTCCAGAACCACAGTCACAGCCTCACACACCGCTCGTCGCTGAAAGTGCAACCCAAATATCGCAACAGGTGCAACAGCGCCTTACCATCGGTCCTCTGAGCCGAGAACGGAAAAGGGAATGAAGCAAAAAACGAAATGAAGCAAAAGACGGAATGAAGCAAGAAAGGAAATGAAGCAAATGGGAGAATGAAGCACAAAAGGGAATGAAGCGAAAAACGGAATGAGAAGGGAAAGTGCAATGCGCAGTCTATTCGCTCGAATTATTTTCCACATAATTATCAAACGTCTCTTAAACGTTTAATAATTATACGATAAATAATTGATTGCCCGGGTCTCACCACGTGGAGGTTACTGCGCATGGAGACCCACCCTAGCCACGGCCCTTCCACCCTCCAATTACGCGAAAACTAATTCTAATATAACATGTGACAAAGAAAAATCTCCTATTATTGTCAATTTGTAGAACGTTCAGTAATTGACCGTAGTACAAGTAAGACAACAAGAGGAGTAGTTGGAAAATTCACGACCGAAAGCTAAATGGAATATCAGAAGGAAACCTGAAAGAAAATCTGCAAGAGAATTCACGTTCCTGAAATAAAACTGTCTTAAAAATATATCCTATGATCTTAAAAACTAGACAACGAAATATTATTGCAGTGGTGAACACTGCGGGCTTAAAAGCTAAGACATAACTTAAAAATAAACCCTACTTTCTTAAATTTTAGATTAGATTCGAATACGCCCTGCCTGACTAAAGAGCTAACTTAAGACTAGAATCACCCTACCTAGTATAACATCTAGCAGTTCGAATAAAAGAACAATTTCAATAATATCCTATCTACATAGGACTGTAATAGATACTATCCCATCCTCATGTAGGTATGAGTATACATATACTTAAATCCTCTTCGGTTAGTCCGTATTAATCTCTCGTGGTCCATGGTGTCCTAGAACAGACAGAAACCCGAACCAAAAAATTGCAGCACCTGCCAACAATATTTGGTTTTATACACCCTGCCTAATTAAAAGTCTAATAATTTCAATTCGTGTAAAACCTGCCAGTATAAAGATCTAAGATTGTGTGTTGAGACAAATCCTACCTACATAAAGAGCTAAATGTATTGTTCGATTTATATTTGGGCCTGCCTAATTAATTGTCTAACACCTGTAATTAGTTAATAAGGACAGGGGTTTGGGGCAGGGATGGGGTGAGGGTGTGTTCGTATTATACATTGTTTCATGAATCCTCTTCTTTTCAATGCTTCTGAAACATGCACAAACTCGAAATAATTAGTAAAGCATTATAAGAATGAATTCTTAAACTCACAAATTGGATCGACGCAGCTGGCTCTGTTTTTTAAAAAATTCCAATCGAGTCTTTGATAATATTTCTGGATCTGTATTCTATATATTCCACTCTTGAGACTCTGACGTATGTACTTATGTTTGTTTAATATAGCATATTTGGGTTCATCTGTGAATCTGTAACAATCTCAAGCATTGGATTAGTGACATCCCCAAGCCTCCCCATTTTATATCGAAATGAAGCTGCTATTAATTCGGAATAACTGAATTTTAGCGCAGTTAATAAATCAGAATGCTGCTATTTTTGATAACAATAGTTAATTGGATTTCGGCCAAAGTGATATATTCTTTTGTACGTTCTAGATCAAACTGAATGGTGGTATCACGTTCATTAAAAACTCCAAAATGAAGTAGTCACATTTCACTACAATTGATTCTATTTTGCTTCAACAAAGAAGCAACAAACGAGTATTCGGAAGCAAAATATCAAACTTTCACTATCACCATGCCGAGACCCAACTACTGCCAATAACGTTTTTCGTGCAAGGATTTTTGTTTAAACATTTACGGATATCGCGAGTGAATTTCAATTTCTACAAAGCAAGCTCAAAAAGTTATAAAAATTGGCTCTACTAAAAAAAAGGTTAAGATGGAATTGCAACAATTAAGAAGAAATATTTAAGAGTTAAACTCCAATAATGAACAGTCACTAGTATTAACTCTAATTTAAATCTACTATCTAGGCTTATTATAAATTTATCAAAGATTCTGCAAATTATATCTGGTTTTTACTTTGCTCTTTTTCTTTTCTTTTCTTTTCTTTATTCTTTTTCTTTTCTTTTCTTTTCTTTTCTTTTCTTTTCTTTTCTTTTCTTTTCCTTTCTCTTTCTTTTATTTTCTTTTTCATTTCTTTTCATTTCGTTCACACAGTAATTTACTAATATGTATGCAAATTTTTAGCAGTACTTCCATCAACAGACATTCCAGGTAGTATAATTATTAAGAAAAATAAAATAAAAAGAAAGGCAAATATAAAACGCTGAAAAGAAAAAGTTCCTGGTTCAGGAACAGGCTTCCAATTGGAAGCAGATGGGGACTAGTAGTCGCAACTCTACTTAAAAACGCGATCTTTAATCAACGCAACGCTAACTGGAACTCGCGATACAATCATTTCGCAACACTATTTATTAAGACTAATAGAAAGCAAACAGTAAATTATATGTACTATCCAAAATTAAGCAAATTGAAGATCCTCTGAAAAATGAACTGAAAGTTCCAATACGCGAAAACAATTTCCGCAACACTAGAAGCTCAAATGTAAAGTGTATTATAAAATACTACAATTTAACTAGCAATAAGAATAGCAATAAGTGGCATTCAACGCAACTCCAACTCGACCCGTTCGCAAGTTTTTCGCAACTCTAAAGCAACGCGATATTTTTGGGAGGGCTGTATCGTTGGGCCGGAATGTGCATCGGCCAAGTACAAATAAAAATTCTACAAATGAAAATGCAAGCACAGTGACAAAGTAGTAACACAGAATGATTCCCCATTCTTAAAAAGAATGGGGAGCCATTAGTAGTTGCCCTCTTGAGTGACAGTTTGTCGGGCCTCTTCGGCATATAGCCTCTCCATTTCGTCGGACTCAAGGGTCAGCTGAAACTTAAACTAGGCTCGAGACTCTAATCGGAAACCAAGGGAAAACTTATAAAGGTGAAATAAAGAGTTTGAATCGCGGAGCTAAATGGAACACACGTGGCCGAATGGCGATCAAATAAAATCGTAAAATTGTGATTACGGAAAATCACATAGATTACGATTAAAATTGTAATCGTTCTTCGTTCACACGTGCAGCCTCGAGCATAATGTAACACGTTTCGTTTCGGAGTCCGAATCGCGACCACGACCGCGAAGGATTCGAAAAATCGATAGGCAAAGCCAGAGGCGAACGCATTTTCGTTCGCGCCACAGCTTCACCTTCGACTTTTCAAATCAGATTTCCTGAAACAGGTTGAACACGCGAAATAGTGCCTACCCGATCGGAGACTGTGTCAACCTGCCCGGCCCTACCTACTTATGTCTATCAATCACACCAGAAAGTATGCTACCTATCCTACCTGGACCTATATTTAAAAAATGGCAAACAAACACACCAACACACGACACTCCACGGTTCTCAGTCAAACACTTGGGCGCAAAAGCCTACACTAGGGAGGCGTCCCGGGACACCCCCGACACCCAAGTGCTGTCACACAACTTGCACACTCTAATGTACGTACCATTTTTCTGAAATCAACTGACAGTGGCTGGGATCTCTGCGTTCACGTGGAAAAAACCACGTCGCGGTTGAGATATTTAATAGATATTTAATAAAATAATTAAATAGCACCGATACAAGAGATACTTGATAGCAATTGATAAGTATATTCAATTCTTTTTGGCATTTGGCCTCTGTCATCTTAAATGACAAAAACTTCGTGCCCAAGTATAGTAGGAATTATTGAAGCAAATAATACTAAAAATGATGTCTCTGTTTTAAATTGATGGACATCTTATCTTGGTCATAATAGCTACATTTTAATACGGAACGACGCAAATCCACAGCCTAACCACACACACAATGCGGATATTACGTCGTGCACGATACACCAACGCACTGTCAGTCGCCAACAATAAATCATTTTATGGCTTATAAACTAAAAAATATCATCGTGCTCTACCACCGTTCTCCCACCCAAGTAGCACCGGGGCACGTGAGTGGGATCCGGGCAGTGAACACGGAAAGGGTTAAACCTGAAAATCCTCGTCTAAAAAGATGATAAGGACATACTGATTTTCTAACGGGCTAAAATACATATATATGTACAACAGATCTATATATGATTCTATTTTATTGAAGAGAAAATTAAATGACTCTACTTTATTAGAAAAATTGTGCAATGACTCTACTATATTAGAAAAATTATGCAGTGACTCTACTTTATTAGAAAAATTATGCAGTGACTCTACTTTATTAGAAAAATTATTCAAAGACTCTACGTTAATAGAGAAATTATTCAACGACTCTACTTTAATATACTTTGAATTAAATTGAAACATCCTCGGGCGTTCCCGTTATCAAAGCATTGATTCTAAAACGCAAGATTGCTTTAAAAGTTGATTGCCTTGATTTCGAAAACTACCCGTTCGCGTATTGTCTTCTTGTACATTCAGGTTTAACTAACATTTTGTACGGAAACAATGAACGTATCGATATCTTTAAACGCTAAAGACTAATATGGATATCGAATAATAAAATTATTCGATAGTTCCAACAAATTGATAAGGTAAATGAGTACCTTCACTTTATATATTATCAAAGTAGAAAAAGATGAAATACTACACTCTTACTAACAGCAATAATTATGCAATTTATTCTAACTGTGCAGTCATTGCAATTGACAAGTAAACGAAGTCGAATGGTATTCGACTTCTCCACTACAAACTAATGCACGTAGAATACTGGACGTTACTTTATATTCATTCAATAGTTAATAACTATTTAAATATCGTTTCATAGGTATTCAATTAAATACTCTATTATAAAAAGATATATAGTGATATATTTTGTACTAAATATGATCTGTTTTAAAATTATCAAGCTATTTAAAAACGCGTTGTACAAGAAGACCTATCCTCACATAATATAAAGCAGTAAAGAAGTTACTACTCATGAGTATATTTCCATATACCCATGGTCACAGTGCTTGCCAGAAAAATCTACGTAATTACAACCAGTCACCCGTGTCGGTTCGGACCTTTCGTCCTGCGACATGATTGAGTGACCAGAGGAACTTTAAAGCATGCCACTCACCGGTTGCAGACTCACCAGGTGTGCGGTCAAGCTCGTCGCCATCGAAGCCATGGAAGCTGCTGAAACATTCAAAAAGAGCAAACAACATTAAAATCTATGTATTTTCAGTACTTTTGGAATGTGTTAATTATCAATGATTATTGCAATACAAGATTAAAGAAATAATGAGATACTTACTCGTCAAATTGATGGCTGAAAGCCCGAACTCGCCGAACAGGACACTGACTCTAATGGAACACTTATGATTGACGAACAAAGTGATTCTAATTTCGCGACAGTATTGCTACTGTTTTTGTGACTGCTACCGAGCAGCCCGCGTGCCCTCGGCTCAGAGTCTGGACAGTAAAACGACTTAGCATCGACACCAGTTTCGATTCCGAGCCACAGAAATCATTAAGGCACGGATATGCAAGACCACAACCACGATCCTAGATTATGACCCGTATGCCTTCTGCCACCCCAAGGTGTGCTTGGCGTGGTCTAACGCATAGGAATTTCCTACTAGGCGGGCCAAAGTGTCCAGAAAAGCAATCACAGCCCCACACACCGCCCCCCGATGACACTGCAACCCGGATATTGCAAGAACCGCGACCACGATTCCAGAATGGTGGATGACCTACCCAAATTAGAGATTATATGTGGTCTAACAGAGGGCCTCGTGACCAGGGTCCAGAACCACAATCACGCCCCCACACATCGTAACTCGCTGACACTAAGTCCCTAACCATCAGTCCTCCGAGCCGAGAACGGAAAAGGAAACGGAATAATTGTGATCGACGAACAAAGTGACTCTATTTTTCGCGAGAGTATTATTTCGGAGCAAACACTGACTCTAATTTCGCGTCTCTTTACTGTTATTTATGTTGAATTATTATTAAGAGCGGTAGCGCTCAAAAAATAATAAAAAGAACTTTGACGGAACAAGCACTGACTCTACCAACCGCATTGCGCGCGGCCAACAATATCGTTATGGTGATACAATTGAGCCCATGGCAGCTTCTGAAACATTCAAAAGAACAGACAACATTGAAATCTTTGCGTTTTGAGTACTTTTCGATCATGATAATTATCAAAGACCATTGTAAAATAAGATTAAAGAAATACAGAGATACTTACTCTTCGAGTTGATGGATGAGTGCCCGAACTCGCCGAACTGCATCGGTGCTGACTCTAATACCGGAATACTTATTGCGAAAGAAAAAAAAATAAAGTAAAAGACTACTATCGCGCACGTCAATTGTGATCGACGAACAAAGTGACTCTAATTTCGCGAGAGCAATATTTCGAAGCAAACACTGACTCTACTTTCGCGTATCTTTACTGTTATTTATATTTAGTTATAATTAGTATGAGCGGTTTCGCTCTAAAAACAATAAAAAGAACTTTGACGGAGCAAGCACTGACTCTACTGACCGCATTGCGCGCGGTCATCAAAATTTTCTGAAAGAGAATCTGTACAAGTTAGTAAATAGGGTGAGGAGGTAGAAATTGAAGCAATACACATTTGATTTTATTTTTCTCTTTCTTATTTCTTCATCCTGTCAAACGTCTGTTGAGGAAATACTGCTTTGTTTTAATAAATTACTACCGTATTATTATTCTGATTTAATTACTCTTAATTGTCTATTCAAGATATACTATTATAGATTAATATAAATGATTTATCAAAAGCATACTGTGACTGTTCTTTGTCCGAGTTTTAAAGGTGATCATGATCTTAGTTAGTAAGCAATATCGCGCATTTATAAGTTCTCGTAGCTGCTTGTAGAAATCAAGACTCGAAACTATTTATCATGCTTCAAGTGCATGGCAACCAGTACGTAAGTACGCGGACAATGCTGCATCGAAAATACAATTTGACCGTACTTGTGCCAAGTCACAGAGATAATAAAAGTTTTTAATAAATACTAGTGAAGCTATAATAGAAATCGCGACCGATATGCAGCGAAACATGAAAGGATTTCAATTTTTCGTTTAGAATTAATGAAATTTACTGACTCTAGTTTCAATCGCGAGTGGCATATTGTAAGTCCTACTTAAAATGTTTAAACTGCTCAATAACTTTCAACCGAAAGAAAAGAACTTGAGCCAAAATCCAATCGCCAAATAACAAGAAATATGTATACGTAAACCGTTGGGATAATAAGTTAAATGTTACCAATCCTTCATCATACGTCATCGGACTGATTGTTATGCATCGCAGTAATTGCATCTCAATACTCCATTCCTGCAGCCTCAATATATTATCCTCCACCAACCAATCATCCATTGTATCTGCAACAAAAAGAAAAGCAACGTGATAAACCTGTGCCAAAATCAGAATCGAATTCGAAGTCGCGAAAAGACATATGTAACTGGGTATGTAAGTGACATTGCAAAGAAAATAAACGCAAACTTAACACCGCATCGAATCCGAATAATCGTGTAATAAAATATAATAAATATTCAAAGAACCGTTTAAACTAATAAATTAATGAACCCGATATTTTAATAAACGACTAGTTATCGCGAATCAAAAAATCGGTGGTACCGGATGACCGGTCAAGCGTCCAGCAAAAGAGACTCGAGAAAGAGTTTAATGGATATCCACGATAGTCAAACGATTGTTAAATAAACGTGTATTAATTAATAGAAGGTAATAGACAAGCGTATGCGGTGATAAAGTAAACCCCGAGATGCTATTGTATTGTAAGCTGATGTACATATGTCGCTAACCTTCGACAGCATAGACGACCCGTACGGTACGACGCTTGAACTGATAGTGACACCGCGTGCGCCGCGCACCGGCATCCCCACTCCGCGACGCGCCGGCGCGTCGGTAACGCTCGGTCGCGCTCGGTGGTATTCGCAATTTTCGAACTCTTCAAAGGTCTCCGATCGCGGTCGTGCGTACTACTGTACTAAGGTCATATGTACTGAACTTTTTCGACTTCTGACCAATTTTTAGCTAAACCTACGATCCTAGGGTTGTACCTACTGGACTTTTACGTTTTCTGACCATCTTTTAGCCGGACCTACGACTCTAGGGTCATGTCTACTGTGTACTTCTTCGGGTTCTGACCAACTTTTAGCTGAATCTACGATCCTAGGGTTGTACCTACTGGACTTTTACGTTTTCTGACCAACTTTTAGCCGGACCTACGACTCTAGGGTCGTCCCTACTGGACTTTACCGGCTTCTGAACAACTTTTAGCTGAACCTACGATCCTAGGGTTATACCTACTGGACTTTTACGTTTTCTGACCAACTTTTAGCCGGTCCGACGGCTCTAGGATCGTGTCTATTGTACTTATTCGGGTTCTGACCGACTTATAGCTGAACCTACGATCCCAGAGTTGTACCTACTGGACTTTTACGTTTTCTGACCAACTTTTAGCCGGACCTACGACTCTAGGGTCGTGCCTATTGAACTTCTGCGGGTTCTGATTAAGTTTTAGTTGGACCTACGATCCTCGTTAAAGAATTCTTTTGTTATTTGCTGCGCAATGAAAGCGGGACAGCACAGGCGGGACGCTTGACGTGACACTGTCAATTTCATTGCCCGGATGCATGGCGATGTGGTTTCGACTCAACTCGAGCCGAGCCGAAGTACATCGCGCGACCAGGCACCGTAGCTCAATTTTTCTACCGAAACGTTGCTCGAGAAAAAGCTGTCCTGATCCCCTCAAAGCATTTACATATATTCACACAATCGCATGAATCCCGTCCCCACTACTTTAGTAAATAATAGTTCTTCAAGTGATCACTGCCCATGAGCAGAGGACGCTCAAATCAGCGTGGGATTTCTGAGTCGGTATGACAGTCACGTTGGGCCACGAAAGTCCATAAGATGTCTTGTGTGACGTCTGCCGGCATCGCCTTCGACGTATTGATTTAGATCGTCGTCGGTAAAGAGAACGCCCTCCATACGTTCCTCTTCTAATTCTATTTCTAAGCGCCTGAAGTTGGTACGCAGGATTCGCCACCAGGTCGCCATCGTCGTCGTCGTCTTCGCGCAAGTGGTCGCCCCTTGGCCACTTCATATATATATAAGTTCCGATCCTGAATCCTTGCGTCTGGGGCAGGAGTCGACTGCAGCCCTACTGATGAGTCTAGGCGGTCGATTCCGAGACGAAACGCACATCCAAACTCCAATATCCTTTTTCCTTCCTCGACATGCCTCCTCTCCCCGGAGAAATTACGGTCCTCAGCAAGTTGTTGCAGCGGCGGGCTGGGTGACGTGGCAAGATCCCTACGTTGCGTCCCACCTTAGGGCCGGGACGTAACACTTGTCTGTTCTTATATCTCGTCTGTGTTACAATATCGAAATAACAAGCAGCTCCCTCCCGCCTGTCGGTATTACCATTTCTGTGCAGGAAAAAGCTGCTGTAATACCGACCATCCAAATCGGAGAGGTCACGTGCCGTGTCTACCCCCTTAAGATTCCAGGTCGGTATGGCAGTCACGATGGGCCACGGAAGTCCGTAATATATCTCGACTGCGGTTTTATTTCAACAAACGGTATATGTATAGGGAATGTTGGGAGATACGATTTGGGTTTTATTACTTGTAATCTAAACAAATTAACAAGACTTTATTGTTAAGAATACAATGACAACCGTCGAGTACTGCTATAAAATATACTGAATACTTCGTGTATCTTGCAGTCCTACAAATTTTTGCATATACATAAATAACCGAAAATAAATTTTTTTCTAGATCATCCGCGTTTCTCAACATTTTTTAAGTATAATTCAACCTATTTGTTTGCGATGAAACCGCAATGCAAATGTCTGTAATATACAGTTTGCAACAAATTGGTATACTGAATTGCACCGATTATTAAAATTATGCACATTTTACAACAATATCTGCATGTGCAAGGTAACACTCAATACAAAAACTTAATTAGTTGAGAAACGCTGTACTAGATGACACTAAAACTTTGTTTCCTTATTTTCAGAGCCTGGACAACGAATTCGTTTCCAAACCCTCATCCAATGCTTGCAAAACCAAATCCACTTTTTCAGGTGTAGCATTGATTCCTAACAATCCAACTCGTAAGAATTTTCCGCTTGTTGGTCCCAAGCCTTTACCAATTTGAACATTGTATCTAGAATAATGCCTGTAGCTTAAGTTTATGATTATGTTGCAAGTGTACAATACATATAGTTTAATTATTTATCTGACAAGTGTTTGGAAGGGTTGCATTGGTTTCGTTAAAATGGGGACTTACTTCTCCACGGCTCGTTTTCTAACGATGCTATCTACGACGCCAGGTGGCAGCTCTATGGCGGTTATCGTGGACAATTGATACTGTGGAATTTTCACATATAATCGAAGGCCCCGTAATTCAAGACCCCTTCTCAATCTGGCAGCTGCACCAGCGTGTCTGAGCCAAATCGCCCTGAGGCCCTCTTCTGCAATTTCAGCTAACGCTTCCCGGAGTCCGTACAACAACGTGGAGCTTATCGTGTGATGATACACACGGTCCTTGTTTCCAAAACATTTCCAATACGTACCAAGCACAGTTAGATCCCAGTAAAATGAGATTGGTTTGGTCTTCCTTTGAAACAGCTTTTGCCTGTTGCAGATAGTAGTAATATTAATAATAATATTGGGTTTTATATCAATGAAAGCTAATTAAATAAATATTATAACACAAATAGGTATTAAATAAATAATAATTGAAAATTTTCTTCATTTATTAAAAAAGGAAACACGACCTGTACGATTTTCACTGTGAATGACTGTATAGCTGTATGTACTTATATAACTGAATTATCCATGATAATGACGAGGTGTTACTTATATAGAGAGCCATTGTAGTATCATCGAATAAGAATTCATCAGTCGTTCGCCGTTATGAATCACCCAACAACGGATGGGCCGCGAGTCGCCATGATGACCTCACGGATTCGATTGATATTCCAAAGGAATCACATAGAGTCCCAATTCTCAGACTATTTTCTCCGCGGTTTTGTGTGCGTGTGTGTATATATGCGGTTCAAAAGAAAACCGCAAAAGCATTAAATATGCACGTACTCTGCCCGTGAACTGAAGGAAATAGGAGCGAGTCCTGGAGGTGCGCCAAGAACCTTCTGGCTACCTGTGTAAGCGGCATCGATACCCCATGAATCCATAAAGAACGGTTCGCCGGGCAGTGACGTAACCACGTCAACCATTAGGAGAGCACCGTATCTGCAATTATATACATGTATTGTCTTGCGTATTGTTTTCGTTTGTACGCTGATTGTTCTAAAAAAAATTAATTAATTTCATTGCATTGCTCAGAATTACTATCCGTATATATGTATATACTCAATTGAGCAGAAATTATATCTATTGGTAGAGCGCAACGATAGTTTTATCACTGTCAGAAATTTGATTTTTACAAACAGACGTATAATACAGAATCCTATTTGCAAAGATTTGAATTGAATTCGATTTAATATTCGCCACTGAACAATGTGGCAAAAATAAACGATGCCATACTTGTGAACAAGGTCTCCAAAACCTTCTAATGGTTGTTTCAAGCCTGCAGAGGATTCACCTTGGACCATGAAAACCACCGCCGGTTTATACTGCTCCAATCCTAATGTTAATTCATCCAACGTGATACCCCTACCGTGCTGCGCTTCGATCAGCTTCGCCTGCGTTTCAACGTTTATTATACGGAGCGAAACGTGAAAATTTTAAGAATGATTCGTGAAAAAAGTATGCAGTGTAACACCTACATCTGCACCCATTCGGGTAGCCATGTCAGCTGCGCGTTGACCCCAAATCCCACACATGACGATCAGTATAGTATCACCCGGTTCGAGTAAGTTTACCAAACAGGCTTCCAGACCCCCATGGCCCGATGCACTTAATGCCAAAGTGAGCCTGTTTTTAGTTTGGAACACATATTGAAGGCCCATCTTAATTTCGTCCATAATCTATAAATTATCGATAATATCATACAATTTTGTATACTTTTACTGTTACTGCTATAGTTACTCTACTATAGTAATTGTTATTATTATATAGTAATTAATTTAGTTGGCAAAAAAAAGGAATGTAATACTGAATTTCTCAGTGAAAGAGATGATATTATTTTGCGAATAAGTATTGTATATATTTGTTAATTTTTTAGATTATTAAGTAGTAATTTCAGTTTTCAATGAAACTTTTTGGACATGAATAATGTGAAGGGACTACCTGATAGGCTTCAGGTTGAAGATGACCAATAATCTGATGCTGAAGGGACCGAAGAACTCGCTCCGAGCAATTAGTTGGTCCAGGGCCCATTAAGGTTTTTACAGGCGGCTGCAACTTTGTTCGAAGTACCTCAGGCGGCTCCTTGTGGACGGCAAACTTATCCCATTCGTGAGACATACTGATTCCCTTTTTTTAAAATTCTCAATATTAAAATTATATCGTGTTTGAAATTCTCAGAAGGTGTAAAATTTGATGGGTCTAATTGTAAGACTTAAAGGGCTACATTTCGAAAAGTCTACGATATGAACAGTTTAAACTTTGAAAAGACTAAAATTTTAAAGAGCTAAGTTGTGAAAAGTCCAGAATAATAAATAAAATTAAATAAACTCTTTACTGTTAAAAGATGATTGATTATCACCTACAGGATTTCAAGATCTACTTCTGCGCACTCTGTGGACGCACGAAGTCCTTATTATCGCAAGTTTTTTCCCTTGATAATTCACCCACAGTCAGTACTGTTCACGGTACAACAGTACGTAGCATACTGACTGCCATATATTCTCCGCGGTTTAAACTTTAGACGTTTTAGCGTTTAGTATGATTATACCAAGCTTACAAGTGTCATCCACGGTGGATCGTAAATTACCCTGATTTTTAGCCCAGTATACAATAGTACTCGGTCAGAAGAATGATGAATGAAAATATTTTACACACGCATTACTGCTGTCATAAACTACACACTGGATAAAAGTCACGGTACTTTGGCACCTGCTAGATTTTCACACTTTCCCCGTTGGTAACGTCAGAAAACGCGCGATTGATACCAATAAATCGGAACCATTTTGTGTTATTCAATGTATCAATGGACGAACGACGTATTTATTCAACGTGATATCTTGTAACGATTACGGTGGTTTCGAGTAATTTTTGCTTATTAATTACGCCTGAACGTTTAATTACAATTGTTACATTTATTCGAACGACGTAAACGTAATTTATGTCGGTAGAAACAATGATTAATATACAAGTAACATGAAAGAAGAAACGGGAGATAATAAACAAAGCATTGCAACGTTTATCAATTTATTGAGCAATGGCGGAGCACAAAGAAATCTTTTCATTGAAAGTTGAAAATAGCTTGATACGTTATTACGTTCTGATAACCTCTTGAATTCTAGCGCAACATACGTAAATAGGATCATAGTAAACAGTTCGGGAAATGCAGAAGCAATGATTGCTGGCACCAATTGAATTTTCGTTTTCGTCATAAAATCAACTGTATATTGATATGAAGTTTATAATATTTTATATTTTAGAATCTGGAACCAAATCGAACGATACTAATGTATTGGCATTAATTTGTGTAACATGTGGTATCGTATGCTTATGAATGAAAATGTGTATGCAGTGGTGGATGATAGTTAAATACAACAAGAAAGTGCAATCAAAGTTAATAATCATAAATAATACTAGTACCGATACTTGTTTTAATTCATGCAATGCTTACTCACTTTTCATATATGTCATAAACAAAAAAGATGGTGTTTACAGCGCGGGGCGCATACGACCCACGTGGCACGGAATGTGTTAAATTAAATTATATATTTTATTTAATTGAAAACGTCATGGAGCTATTCTATAAAATATTGAATTTATTCAATAGATAATCAATTGCAGAAAAATAGCATTGCAATTTACATAACTTTAAAAGCCCTACGAAACTTTGTTATTTCTGTCGAAAGCCGATAAAAATGTATGTACTAAATATTTGTATATCCATTCCAGTAGCTTGCACGTCCAACAATATTCAAAAGAAATTTTTAACACATAAATTTTATATCTTTATAGCGAGATCATAAAAGCCATTTCATCTCCGTCCTCTCTTTCCTAGGAATCTCAATTATGCTACTATTTCACAAAGTGTTCTAACCTAAACCAATGTTATTGGCCAATATGCTAGCGTATGGTAGCGGAGGGACGAAGGGCGGCGATAGTCCCGTAAACTGTGTAGCAACTACTGAATAGCTCTGACTCATTGTCAAAATATCATATGATAAAATGGGTTAATGGAAAAAATTAATGTGTTTCTAAATATATAATATGTACATACTATTACTTGCTCTCGCGGTAGATCCGCCATTAGCTTTCTACGATGAGTCGTTATCAGAGCAGCTTCGAGTTACGTTTATCAATGCTGCTTTCTTGCTCGTCCGTCAGCCACGTCTGTTAATCAAATATTATTTCTCGCGTATGCATACATACAGACACATAGATGCTTCAGAACGTGCGACACTAAAATGTCGTGTATAGATAAATTGCTAATGGTGTACGGGTTCCTGATTTGATGGCCTCGAGTCGGATTGGTAAAAATCGGCCGGGACCGGGATTCGAGTATTTTAAAACAGGCATGCATAGAGCTGCAGAAATGGTGTCTTTTTAGTAAAATATAAATTCAAAAGGAATGATAGTAGTTGAAATGCGTTCATTATTTGAATCGTAAAAATACGGATTTAAATTGTGTTACGATAAATTCTAGTTTATGCTTCGTGCAGGATATTTGTCATATGAAGGGGGGAAATAGATTGAAAATTGATTTCGTATACAATTAAATGAGTAATTTCCGTATTTGTCAGCTGGCACGCAATTCATTAGTAGTTAAGATTACCTGTTATTTGTAAGGTTTCACAGCTGGCTGGATACATAAATCAATCTTCGTGTGCCTGTAAGTAAAAAGTGCTATGTATCTAGTTCAGAGTCTGGTAAGAACAAATTTCCTGTTGTGTATTCAATGTATATACATATATGTATATGTGTACTTGTATGTACATGTATGCATTTAGAAGCTCATAATGGAGCACTGGCGCTGCATTCCATTCGCTAGAATAGGAAGAAAACACAGGGACACTATCCCTGGGACAGTCATTGGCATTAGCATAAAGAAAGGAATTTCAAATTACATTTTATATTTTTCACAATTCTTTCTACTAAAATATTGCGCGGTATTCTTATATTACTTATTATACGTAACGATCATTCGTATTAATACATATACATATATAAAAATATTATTTTCTATCATAAAAGTACTATTACATTCAAACGATATATTAATATACATAGCTTAAAAATTACTGCATTAAATCGAGCATTTGTTCATCAGTATAAGCAGTTCAACTTCAAGCTAAACCTTCAAGCGAAAAACCTTTATTAGCGCGTATATGCGAATCTAATCTGCATAAGAACGCATCAGAAAGTGTTCTGCGCATGTAAGACGCATCATATTTCATCGACGTATGCTTTCTCGGGCAATTAAAAACCCGAGATTTTCTGTTGGCTAAACAAACCAACGAAAATGCAGATCCATCGAGGGTCAAGTTCGGTTGCTCGACGTCTTCTCCCCACCAACATCTCCCACCTAGCACCCAGTTCTTCCCTTTCCCTAACCCAACCACTTAACTTCTCTTTTTCATTTCATCTGCCTTTCTCTCTCTCTCGCATATTCAAGACCCATCTCCCTTTCGTCGCTTTCTATTTCCCTTCATTGGATCGCCCAAGCATTAAACTGCTATGTAACAGTAAATAGTATATGTACACAAATATGCCCTTCTTTATGGACGTGTAATTGGCCGAAAGGACTGCAAGATTGAAGGGAAAAGGCGAAGAAGTGACAAGAAGGGAGTACAATAAATTTCCACCGGTACTTCAAAATCCTGATAGATTCTGTGATTGGGTGCGAAGGGTATACATACGTCTGTGAGCCTGAAGCTCGTATACGTGAGGCCGTAAGTACGTTTGTGTTCGTGATGGGTTCTCGGGTCCGGTGGTAACCGGACTACGGCATTCATATACGACCGAAAGATCGTGCGTGACTGGTCGGTGGCTATACAGCGTAGAGTGTACGGTCCTGTAATCGTGTGCGTGCTCCCTAACCTGCCTGTACGTGTGCTACGATCAAATTGTGTTGATCGGGCGTGCACGTGCGCTACCACGCTATATACATATCTGCCTCTGTGTGCCGCACTCTCGAGCCAAGAGCAACGAAACAATGGGACATCGTCGTCTTGGGTCCGAGTAGCGAGGTGAGCGGGTGGATCGTATATACTTTCCTGGGTTGCTCGTTCGTCTCGTATACATCCACGAAACTGTGCATGAACGGGCGTACCGGGCATTTCCGAAGACGGTTTTCAGGCTCCCGGCTTCGAGAACCGCTTGCTCGTGACTGCCCCCTAGCGTACTTGTTTCTCAGTAGAAGCCGGACCGCGACCAAGGAGGAACGCTTTGTGTGTTGGGCTGGAAAGAGAGATTCAGGCAAACGAAGAACCGTACGGCCGGACTGTGTTTATTCGTCGAACGTGAGTGGCTTGTCTAGTGTGTTTTGTACGAATCTCAACGTGAAAGCAGATACACATTTATTACGAATTGTGCATTGCTGTGATCTGAAACAATAACAGTGGTTTTTTTTTAACGCGGGTGAATTTCGTTGATCCATAATACAATAGATCGCACAGTGTCAGAGAGTGAACACGTTTGACACGTATGTATATGTATACATATGTATGCATACATAAGTGTATACAATTTCGGTACTATGTAGTTTCTTTACCGCGCCAGACACCGATTTTCGTGTGAAATCGGTACGATTCGTTACTGTTCGGTCGTAGAGAGCGAATCGTAATACACGTTTCGCGGGGTTGTCGCATAATCATCGACTGGCTGGTTATCACACCGGTGGTTGGTGTCCCGATGGATCACGGGAAGCCGTCTACGCTCGATGATCGATTATCAATCCGCGTTAAATAAGTGAATCGAGTACATCAAAGTGTTCCGTGATTTCAAAGAAACCGTGTGCTCGGTGTGCTATCCTTCGGCCTGGTGTCGTCGCCTCATATTCTCTTGCTCTTTTCATCTTGCGTTTCCTTCGACCATCCTGTGTCCCTATCTTCGCTTTGCGATTCTCTCTGTCTTTCTCTCTCTTTGTTCCTCCTTTCTCTGCTCCATTCCTCGGTCGACCGGTCTCTGAAGGGGGCGTGTTTGGCCACATTCAACAATGAGCAAACGCAAAACTATCTAAGCACGAGGCGCGAACGAATGATTCCTGTGTTTTCTATCTGTGTGTGCGTGGCCCGATCTTTGCCCCGTTGAGCGTGTTTACGCTGTGAAACGGTCGCGCGACTTTTTTCCCAATTTCGAATGGATTCGAAACGGTCAACAACATAACGAGACGTGGGTCGTCTTTAAAAACGTACATCGCTTTTCCCGCGAGGTAAGTGTACATATTGTACTCCATTTTATTAATCATCCGTCCCCATTGTTTCGTGTGGCCATAGTGGTTTTTTCTGCGCGTCTGTGGCTAGGTACCGTGCGATATCGCCATCTATTAAGCGACCCGATCATTTCAATTAACTTTTTAAACTGTTCGTCGGTCCGGCGAGCCAACCGAACAAGGCCCTTTAACTCGACTGGCAAAAACTGTACAATTAGTTAACCATCGCGCAAGTTTTTCATTAACTTTAACCGATAATATGTAATATGTATTGCTAAATTGTCTGCCTCGATCGAAATTTCATTTCAACAAATTTCTCAATCATGATCACTGGCTTATACATTGCGGAGTGCCGGCTTCGATTCATAATCGTTGAGCCAATAGGTATCGTGTTCCCATTTCGAAATACCATTTACATCGTGTGATAGATCGTGAGAAACGTTACGGGTTAAGAACATACGTATCGTTCTTGAAGAAAACGATACGCGGTCCTAGCAACAACAAGTATATGTACATATAACCATATTTACTATTCTTCTCCCTATTTTTCCCTAAATACGGTGTGGGGTATAATTGACTATACAGAGGTTAATAATGGTATAATGGCACGTGACCCGAAGTCAGTCGGTCGTTCCAAAATTGGATACACTTCGACTGGCTTAAAGCCCCCTTTTCAACTTAATGCATGGGGGTTGAAACGATGTGGCAGTGGGACGAACATTCGGCCTGGCAGGTTAAGAAGCTTCTTCTCGGTTTTAGGGATTTTGGGAAGCGTGCTTTCGTACGCAACAACGTGGAAGTCGTTATATACACGAGGTTGCAATGTACCTATTTTCGGTACATATAGTAAAAGCGGAGGGAATCGACATCATCGGTAGCCCTTCTTACATCTCGCTTTGGCAGTTGTTGGACCGGGTCCAAAAATACCGATGGCCGCCGAAAATATGCGTATATTCATGGCCGAGACACAGGACATACCGGAAATAATATTTCAACTTGGAGGATGCCTGTGTTTTTGAGCCATGTATGCCTTTGTTTGAGCGGCCTCGGTGATACTGATACGACTATGTGGACTGCAAAATCAAAAATATGTATTTATATTTATATTTTTATTAGGTACACGCATGCAGGCATTTTCTGAATTTGTTGATCGATATATTAGCTTTCTAGCAATAGCAATCATACTGGAATTGGCATATATATTTATAGAATATATTAAATATTATATTTATCATCGAATTTTCTTCTAACAGCGATGATGATAAACACAGGCACGCGAAGATCTTCATTTAAATATCCTGTCTCCCCTTTTCTCTCGCGTTATTGAAAGTGTTGATATTCGATGTTTGATATCGTGAATATCAATCACGTATATGTATAAACGTTATCGGAAATATTTGGGGAGAATAAATTCCTGCGAAATCGCAGTTAACCGTAAACCCAGCAAGGAACGGGCGTTTCGAATTCTGGAAAGCCGTAAGACCAGCATATGGACTACGTAATTAAGGCAAGTGGTTCATTAAGTTAGGCGGTTGCAGCGAATTCCATTTTAGAATTACAGTGTTACGTATATACTTCCGTGCTAATACCACACCTGTACTTATAATTTCTGCCAAATGAAATGTTTGAAGGAATAATAATATCGTGCAAATCAGTTTCTTTCATCGTTATTTGTATCGAGGAAAGTTATCCGAAAGCTCTGAATAAGCGTTTGTCTGATACGCTACACTAGTCAGTGTAATCGGAAGAACACCTGTTGAAATACCCCCCACATTTTGCAACATATGCGTCCGCGTCAAAATTCCTAATATAAATTAAATATTATATTAAACATATTGCAGTTCAATCATACAGTACGTATTTAACTAGTTTTCAGTACTTCAATTCGGAGTGAGCATGCGCAGTATCGGTACTGACCAAAGAGCGCGAGAAGAGTAAAGACGTGAGACAAAGTAACGAGATTTCATTTGCACAAGGGTTGTCCACTGTCGATTTCGCATTTTCTTGTCCTGTGCACGCCAATCTCTGAGTATCAATAATTTCGAATCGACGTTCCCTGTAAAAAGGAGAATAATACAGCAACAAAATCACGTTACCGGGTAATTGACTGCATTAAAATTACGTGGGTAGACGAAGACAGACACCAGCCATTTATCATACGAGAGTAACGTGTCTTGTCGCCTCGTTCTGGCGTCTGCATTCTTTTACGCCTCCTACATAACTGGAATTTCAAGTTCATTTCCGCGGACACAATATCTTTATGATTATATAACGCTTTTTGTATGATGATTTCTCCACATCAGTCGAGGCTCAATTTCCTCCGTCGAAAAACACCCCCAATGCATTGAATATGAATTGCAACGTGAGGGCTATCCTCTTAAAGTTACACAAGAGACGTTTAATAAATTCTTCGGTTCAATGTACGCCTATGTATAGTTGTTCTGGAGAACATAAAACGCTGCGATCCGTACAAAAGAAATATAATGACAAAGCTATTATGTACATATGTAGTTTGGCGTACGTGTAGCCTTAAAATTACTAAAAATATAATCAAGATTCTAAGGAACTGTTGCAACTTTTATTAGTTCTCCATGGATCCAGCAAGCTCCGTAAATTCTAGGAACGAATATTCGGGATATCATACTCATTCACCGTGATTAACATACTAATTTCTATCATCATCGTCGTAACAGGCGAAGAAACATATACTCGAGCGTCGCAAATAACAACACGTTTACCTTGTTAGTTGGATCTCACACCCGGCGAACATTATTGCACGTCGGTGAGTGTGTACGACGTTAGCGAATTATATGCTGCGTTTTGAATCTCAATCGTCGCGGCGCATCACGTCCCGCACCTGTCTGTTCTCTCTTTTTTTTTCCTTCTTTTTTTCTACGACAGACATCGTGCACGATCTTTATATCTCGCTTAACGGAACGCCTCCTATTTTAATTTCGTCTCTCCTCTTTAGTACAGCCGGAACGACTCTTCCGTTTATAAAGTAACATCTCGGTATGCCTCTTAAAAACTCCCGCGATCTTCCAGAAAGTAAGAGTATGTTCCTGCAACTTTTATAACTTGTCCACGCGAAACCGGTTGGGCCTGAAAATTTATTCCAAACTCCTCTACGCTTTCCTAATATTCTTGCAAAGTTAATTTTGTTCCCTGTTGAAGAGCATATTTAATTATCCTTCACGTCACTAGCAATGGGATTAAGTGTATGTACATACTGGATGGATATCTTGGGTTAAAACCTATTTTTAATTGAACAAAAATATATATCAGTGTTACATCAGTAGCATGTACTGTACAAGATCAATAGGTGCATCGAGTGTAATTCTCGTTAACACGTTGAGTGCCACGTCAGTCATCGGTGACTGACACTAGATTTTCCGTTGAGGCCGCGTCAGTCATCGGTGACTGACGCTAAACTTTTCGTTCAAGCGCCGGTGTTTCACAGTGTTAAGCTACGCTGCGGCGCGCCGTCACGCATGCCGCGTCGCGTGGCCTAAGCGGAAAGCGAGGCAAAACCGGCGGGGCACTCAACGTGTTAAACTATAATCCTGCAACAGTATTTTTGTGCTGAAATTGTATTTTTAGTGCCACAAATTGATGTATACGTATACCATTGATCTACAAAAATAACTCATTTAACTTCTCGTTAGTGCAATGATCCTTGCATTTTCTCAAATGCCCTGACGTACACTTACGTAGAGTGAATTAGTTCGCGGAGGAGATGCGTTATTCGGGCACACAAGTCTAACGATATATTTCCCGTTCGAAATCGCGTGGATCGTTCATTACGTATTCGAGGATCTAAAGAACGACACATCCTGCTGCACGCGTCGCTGCATTCCACTGAAAGGATCGACTGTGTTCTCGATCGACGACTTTTCTCCCGATTGTTTACGCTCCGTTGCGTTTTCTGTCGAAAAAAACACGGGAACGAGAGCATTCCTGTAAGAAAAAAGATGGTTCTCGATGTGAACCAGCATGCAAAGCCAGTAGATAATGCCCCCCTTTATGGCACGGTTCTAATGAATCCATATAGAATATGTATATTTGTCAGGGATTGCTGAGGCATATTTTACACGATCTTACGATTAATGCGCGTAAAGTGATCCAACGATGCAAGCGAAATATAAATGGTTGCGCGAAATTAGGAGCTTCGGGTTCAAATGGAACGACTTCGGTTACAGTTCGTTCTCAATTTAGTGCAATTAAGTGGTTCGGTTATTCTTGGTTTTCGTTGAGAGCTCTTGTGGTTCTGTAGTGTCTGCGACGGTCCTTGGATTTCGTAATGAAAGGAGACGATTAGGTTATTCGTTTTCTGCCTTTATGGGACGGGCTGGATATAGTCTCGAGCTCTAGAGCTTGCGCGAAATCTGCTGATGGTCAAGGTCAGGGAACTTCGAACCACCATCGTGTTCTTCAATTACTTTCGAGATAGAATGAGTTAAATTTAATGTCGAACAGAATTTGTGATTAATAGGAAGCACAGAAAATAATGAACAAAATACATATTGGCGTTGTTATTTTGGTAAATGTTGTTCATTTCCATAACATTCGAATTCTGAAAAAGACAAATGCTTTAAGGATACAGTGAATGAAGGAGTGATAGTAATTGTGCATGGTACAATTTTTGCAGAAAATTAATAGAACGATGAGAAAGAGGCGTATTAATTAGCCGAACGATGCATCATGGCTTCGTCATTAGGGGGACCAGGAATGGCGTCAGGTGTACCGACACCGCGAAGAATCAACCTGGAATTTCCACCACCTCCACCTTATCCACCGCCTCACAGTCAGGTATAATTTACAGTATACAATACTAAATTGTGTATAGTTTATATTTTAAACGGCGTATACACAATTCTAAATTGACCCTGTAACTAATTTGCCTACTGTATTGAGTCACACTTTAACATTCTCAATTGTTCAACAATACCAATTTTCCTCTAATTAATATCGCGTGTGATATACATGCAGTAATATTATTACGCTGTTATGTAATAAGACTGTATGAATGTGGTATGAATTATAATCGTGTATTATTAGTAGAATTTCAATTGCACTTGTAAAATTACATTTGATGGTTACTATGATATTAATTGCACTGGAAGAGCATTTTAAACGATCAATTAAGTATAGAGCATCTCTCCTGTCGGACTTACTCATTCTTTTATTAAAATTCAGACCATGTTGAACGTTCGAATTAATATGCTACTTTGCATCAGCTATAGCGCACATGTATAGCATACATGATAGGGTAATAGCATACATATTATACTGATTAATGGTACGCGTTAAACATTATACCAAGACTATCGTGTAATCGAAGCTTCCTTATATACGAATTGCGAACATTTGTTTTGCAACAGGCAACTAATTTAATTGCACGTGCAAAAAGTGTAACTTCTTAAAGCTTGGTGAGGAGAATAACAGGTTGTCGTAATACTACTTCTTTTGTTGCCTTTCGCTTTTAAGGCGGCGATATTAATGTGTGCCAACATCGAATTGTTATTGCTATTGTTATTATTAATCTGATAATAAGATATTATTATGTTTAACAATTTTACTCTTATCGTGTTTAAGAAGATATTGCGCACGACTGTTATAAATGACAATTAATGTAAATAATAATCGTATATGCCCATCTTAGATGGCCTGCACTGGATTAGTGGATCCTGGATCGGTGGCGTCTGCCATGACGAGCTCTGCTCACCAGCATCCCCTTCAGGACTATTCGTACGCTTACTACGAGCCAGGCCCGAGTCGGCTGCACGGTACATATCCGGCGGAAGTGGGCCTGAATCGTGTGCTGCCGCAGCAACAGCAACAACTAAGGCCCGAGACATTCAAAAGGCACACGTACATGACGCGATATGGCACGGAGGAGAACATTTACGAGGAAATTTCAGAAATCAAGTGAGAAATGAAATATTAAACCGCACTGTATGGAAACCTTAAGGTGAACATACAGCAAAAGATCAATAAAACGAAACTGCTGGATTTGTCTGGAAATCGCGCTAAATAATTCCCTTGAAATTAATCGATTCTCTGTCGGGCTTTCTTTTTTGTCTGTGCCAACTTTGTGGGTATCATGAGAACCGGAAGACGGTGTTCGTTTTCAAGGGATATACGCGGGCTTCTTACGATCGATAGAAGTACCCATGATGATAGCGCGTTGAATTACGTTTCATTCAATTTAAATGGCTGATGAATACGCACGTTCATTCGCCCGACGCGAAGTGAACTTCAAATGACGCGAGTTGAACGCGGTTCAAGTGGACAACTGGCCCTCTCTCTTACCACTTGGGCCCGTTTTCACTGTAATACGCGTATCATGTACAGTATTTATTCGATAAGATACAGATTTGATGCTTTACCATTATAATTACAGCTTTTTCAAGTCTTTATTGGCGTATATGATAACTTTTCACCCATTAACCGAAAAATTCTAGTCACGATGCGAGGAATATATTAAACGCGCCCACCACGAAATTACTTAAAACGTACGAAATTCGAATTACACCCCGAATATCTGTAACAGAAAGAATTACAGACGTATACAGTATAATACGCTTCTTCAATTATCTGGATATCAGTTTTAACAACTGTGAATTAAGAGACATTCCTCGGCCGATTATTCTTTGTCCAAACAACGCTATTTATACAACACGAGTGTAAACGCAAGCGGCGAACGTTCGTAAATACTAATGGACCGTGGAATTAATTAGCAGACAGTGCCACCGATCGTTGCACGGTTCGAGGAGATCCCTGGTGGCAGAAGAGGTGCGACGTGTACAGTCACGGCATCGTCGTGTCCTCGGTGAATTGAACCTGAGCGTGGAGGCGATGCTGATGCCCACCGTGGTCGATAACAACGACGAGGATGAACAGCAGGATCAACGGGGAGCGTCCACGGAGGAACTGTTATCCTCGGTCAGTCCCACAGACGACCTCCTTTCGCCTGTTGGCTGTGACATGGACAGCGGCTTCAGTGGAAGCTCCAGTGCAAGTTACAGGTTGATAGAGACACACACACACACGACGCTGTTTAGTGTACCTCGTATGGATGGGGAATTGTTCTTGGAGCTATTGTGGCTCGTGGAGGAATCATTTTCCGTTCAACGTGCATCGGGTAGACTCGTAAATCATTTCTGTTCCTGGGGCTGATATTTGTGACAGGATTAAACCGAGGGTTTTTTTCTTCATGATAACGATTTGGCGATTAGATTATTTTTTAACATTCTTTAGGATTTACTTCTAGCACTCGTTGGTATAGTAAGATATGTATGTAGTACGAAATGCTTGGATAATAATAATTCTTGCAAATATTGGTAGCTCGCTGGAAAAGTAGAAAATTCGTATTTATTCATTGAAGTTAATTTTATTCTACTTTTCATTTCAATTATAACACTTTGTCGAAAGTACTGTTTCAACCTGAATTATTTTCGTAACAGCAACAAACAAGTAACGTTGTTAATTTAATCCTCCAAAAACTATTGTTACGACGTATGTAATTCGCTTTCAAATATTTGCAAAATATTTCTCGTCTCGCCGCAAATTTGCATGCACCGAGAATTATTAAAATCCAACAAAGTAAATTCAATATTTCAGCCTTCTCATTTCGAAATAGACAAGAACACAGAGTTCCACGAGTTCTCCGTCCACACCTCGTACAATTCCTCTTTCTAAGTAACCTTAAAACCAATGAACCGCGAGCTTGATCGAAAAAACAAGCGTACAGAGAACAACTGAAGATTACCGATTGCTATTTGCTTAGGTCCGGACTGGGGTCGTTGAGGAGAGGAATGGGCAAGACAAGTACGCCGGAATTAGCAGGCGGACAGCGTAAAACGAAGGCGGCTATGATCTGGAAAAAGGGTTGGAAAGGCTGGAAGAAATTGCACTCTTTTGGGAACAATAACAACAAGACTGGTGAGTCACTTGTATCTTTTCCGTTGCACTTTCTATACTATTGCGTTGTCGTATCGTTTATTGTCTTTATTACTTTGCCGAATACACGTCTACTCGGAATGTTTACGACGAACATTCATGGTGACGTGTAGATGAACGATTTGAATGGGCTCCAAATATTTTCAATGGCGTTCAAGTTGGACTATCAGAGTAGTCTTTCACGGTGGCAATAAATCAATTGCTACGTATACACGTCGTCGTCTACGTATTTAACACTAGGTTTACAAACATTGGTTGTATACCTACTGCATGTTTCCCTTTTCTAAATCACAGTTCATTTGATTCGGAAATGAAATATAATTAATGTAATTGCACGATATTAATTTTTTCTTTTCGAGATTTGATGTCCGGAAAGTTAACGAGTTCTATGAATCTGGTATTTATTTAATAATTTAAGAAAAATTCGCCATTTATTTCCTGGCTTGGTAATTAGAAAATTGATATCATTACCTGTGGTCTTAATTCGATGTCCAGAGGCCGTATATGGATAATAAAAAGTATTCCCCCTTTTTATTCGACAATCAATATACCTGATGAAAGAAAAAGAAGGAAGAGGAAAAAGTAAGCTGGCAATCGAAACCGGCTAGACGATAACTCAAAGTCAGTTCGATTTTGTATTTTTCTTCTGTTTTTTCGATTCTCCTCGGTTATCTCGTGGATAATAAATCCGTGCTGCAACGAAAGTGCAAGCTGTGGTCAAGCTTCGGTCACGAACTGTTCATGGCCAAGAATTAATTATACTCGCGGCTACACATACGTATGTACCGTGGCCGTGTTAAAAAATTCTCGTTATATCGTGCTGCGAATACGAACGCAGAGAAAGAGAGGAAGAGAGATAGAGGAGGCGAGAAGTGTCCAGAAGTGCCGCCACTCTGCAAAGTGCTTCGAGGAGCACGCTGTGGGGCTAACACCTTGGGTCGTGTGTGACCGATGTGAAATATGTAGAATTGCAATTACTGGATCGCGATAGGGAACGCTATTGAAACGAAATGAAGAATTTCTTTGTCTTTGATTATTATTTGATTATTAATTATTATTATCATCGTCGTTATGCTCATTCTTTATGCTCGATTATTATCATTATTTTATTATTATCATCGTTATTTTCATTCTTCATGCTTGATTATTACTATTATTTTATACTTATTGCATCATTCTCTTCGGTTATCCTCGATCTCGTTAGGGTTGGTGTACCTTAGACATTTTTTTACGAGCGAACAGGTGTGTATTCTAGTTGCTCTGTGTATACGTATGCGTCTGTTAGTATTGTCGGCATCTTTATTATTAAAGCAGGAAAATTGCTAGGTGTTTGGCCACCTTCTAACTTGCATAGTTTGGTCAAAGAGGAACCTTGAAGACGTTTCCACCATTCAGGGTGTTCGAAACATTAAAAACAAAACCCTGAAACTTTGCAAGCTTTGGATACGTTTTACCAACACCTTCAACGAGGCACAACAATATTTATACATACATCGATAACGTCCCATAACGCGAATATTTGAAATTCCAACGAACAGTAAACGGCATTAAATCCGACGATCCTAAAAGAAAAATGATCCGCTGCATTTGAACCGGCCATTAAAACAATGTATTTTCCACGGCGTGTATGTAATTTGCTCCCGTAGCGAGAGCGGCTAATTATTTTCAACGCTCCTCGTGCACAGCGCCGATGGGATATACTGCGAGAGACATTGGCGTAATCTTGATCAATCGGTGTTCGCGGTGAACAACACGGCGCAGCTTGTTCCAAAGAGGCATCGAGCACCTTTTGTGCGTCCGTTTCACGGCCCTTTGTCGCGCATAACTGCACAAGTATGCGCGGGCCTTTCTTTCATGGGAACGCTGCCCTCACCGCGCTATGACGCAAGCGTTTGGGCCCGTACACGCTCGTGCGCATTTGGCGCACGAACCGAGTTAATTATTGGTACTTGGAAAGGGTCAGCCGTCGGGGTCACTTGTTGGCGAGGCAGATGCGAGACCACGTGCACGCCCTTTTCTCTCTTTATCTATCTCTATCTGTTTCGCGTTGTCTCTCCTTCTCGCTCCATGACTCCGTTTCTCGCTCTCTTTCGTTCTTGTACCCTCTCTGTGTTTCTCTATTTCGATCAAGTCTTCTGTCCCCTGTTTCTCGTTCTCTTTCCTTCTTGTACCCTCTCTGTGTTTCTCTATTTCGATCAAGTCTTCTGTCCCCTGTTTCTCGTTCACTTTTGTTCTTACCTTCTATCCCCTGTTTTTCGTTCTCTTTCGTTCTGGACTTTTTTGGTCCGCTGATCGCTCTCTTTTCTTCTTCCTCTCTGCTTTCTCGATCTTTTCTTCCTGCTTTCTCACCGATTCCCATTTTGCCACTCTTTTCTTTACTTTCTCCATTTCTTGTCCGCCTTCTCTACCTCTTTATTTTCATCACATTTATTCCCACGATTTTCTAATGTTGCTCAGAAGTATTTACTGCGTATTACATCCAACGCAACGTATGAAAAAATGAAACGGATTTCTCGCCGAGCCTCGTCCCTCGGAATATCGAACCATAAGCCTGAAATACACTTTTCACGTCCTCGACAGTTTTCTTCGCACTTGAGGAAAAAAACCAACCTTCCTACTTTGGTGAAACAACTATCTAAGATTGTAGATAAAATAACCCTCGTTCAAGGATCTCTTTTTCTACATGGAAAAGCCGGTCGGTAGGCAACGCAGATTGTAAACGTAGAATTCTAAGCATGGGGGCAGATGTTCATAAACGAGCAGTCTTCTCTTATGGCACTCGGCCATATGGTTTCCGGGATCCTGCCGTGGTTCTCGAACGGTCCAGGCCTGTCCTAATCTCTGAACGAAACCTTGAGGACTCTTGGCCTCAGAAACAATGCCAGCCTTGTAGTGACCACCGGATGTTACTAGTTCCCTTGCAGTTTCAAGGTGAAGTCGATGAACTTTATATTCGCCGAGACACTCGATGCATTTGTATACCGCAAATTGTGATTTCGGTGCTCCAATTGTGGTAATCTTATGGTTAATAAAAGACCCGATTACTCATTTATATTTAACTATGGAAAGATCGTTTAATATTTCACCGTTCCACAACTCTCTCAGTCTATGAAGAATTCGTCTCTCTACGCGTTACCTTTCTCGCACCTCTGAATAATCAGGGAGAAGGACTCTCGCTCGGCACCGCTCGCTCGTACCTCACTATCTCTCACGCGCTCCGTCAATCACACCCACTCTCCCTCACTCGCGCGCACTTTCGAATCATTCGTCACCACACAATTTTGATTTCTCACTTTTCGTTTCATTTGCTGAGGAAGGGAAATCGGGTTTATTTGTTACACAATGTAGAGTATGCGTGCAATTATTATTTAGATTACGTTGACTTAGATATTCTATCCTTTTTTCCTTATTTCGTTTACATGAAGTAATTCAATTACTTTGCCTTAATGGGAATTAGAAACGAGATAAGATAATATGTAATTAACTTCTGAAAATCTCGGTGCAAAATCACAATCGAGCGAAACGTCGAATGACGGGAATAGACTATCGCGAATGGAAGATATTTTGCCATAGTGACGGTCGATTGCAAACAGGTGTGATTGCAAACGAATGAAACAAGCTTCCTTCAACTGCAACAATCTTTCCGTTCCGCGATGGTAATAGCAGTTGTGTTACCGAAAGGGATACGAAATCTTTCGGAGGGAAGGAAGGTATGCGAAAAGCCATAGAAAGAAGGCGAAACGCGTTAAGAATGAAGAGAAAGGCGCCAGTGGAACCTCACCGCCGTTATATCACGATACTTTATTGCCATTCGTTTCGACAGCGTGTAATATTCGTATCGTTATCGATCGCTAAACCTCGATGTATTAATCGCACTTCTTCCTCAGAAATTACATCACGATCCATCGATTTCATTCTTATTTATCTCGTGATTTTTTCTCTTTCTCTTAATCATATTTTATTTTTATTAATTATATTGTAATATAATTAAGATGGAGGCAATTGGAAGCGTTTTATTATAAAAATGTAATTTTATGATTCAGAAGTAGTGTACTAAAAAATGTCCAATTAACTGGCAAACACCTCTTCAGTATGCCATATTTAATTTATTTACTATATTTAATATCCTGTCGCTCGTTGCCAAAATCACTTACATACATACAAAATGTTCCACCACCAATGAAATAAAATAAAATAAAATCATACAATTGAACTTCTGACACGATTAACCGTAGGATTGTACAGTAATTCCTAGAAAAAGTTCAGTCCCATTGTATCTCCTACTGTCCACTATGAATAACAATGTCACAGCTTATTATTGATGCTCTCCACGGCGTGCAACACACGAATCATGATAGATCTATTCTCTTCGTCTCTTCTTTTAATATAATCAAAGATCTGCTCTATACGACGATCGATCCTTGACTCCCAATTCTCTCGACACGATGCCACACGGGTTCTCCTTGATTTCTTCAATCGTTCTCCACCCTCCGTTCGCACATTCGCCGTTTCCTCCTTGCCTCGAATCAAATCAACGATTTTTCCACGCGCCATGGACAAATCTCTGTTGCAGTTCATCTCTGACGTGACTTTCTCGATCGTTAATTCCGTGGAACGTGGCAGTCTTAGAACTCGAGACTCCCGCTTTCGTCTTATCGAATTTTCGTTACCCGTTCGCCTGAAAGATCCGGGAGTTTCTCGGTTTTGTTAACAACTTCTTCAACGAGTTTCTTGGAAGTTCAATATTTATTAATTAGATCACTCTGCGAGCAAACAAGAGACTCAGCATTCGACGGACAACAATTGGCGATAATTATTTGATCAGCTATTATTTCATTTCGAGAAATTTGCAAAATTTGTCACCCAGAGGTGAGATCAATATTTGAAGTTACCATTAATGCAGCAATATACAGAGTGTGTGATTTAAATCGAAAACTATTTATCCGGGGGAGGGGTAAATTAGCGTAATAAAAAACTATTCATGTCGAAGAACCATTCGTTCAGGAGATGTTAGATTTTCAAACTTATTGACCATTTTGTGAATCGTCAAAGACCTTGAAAAACTTTATCGTTCGGCCAATTTTTTTTCACCACCATACCTGGCGACACCTGGGGATCCCCTCCCTTGAATTTTGATCTCGCAGTCAGCACCAAACGTTCGTACACTTCCTTCGGGAAACGAATGGTTGGTTCGTCCCTCGACTTCCGGATCTGTTGACACCGGAAGTACGTCCACCGACGAGGTGGGCTCCTCCGATGTCACAGAGACGCAGAGGAATTCGTGCGGATCGATGTACTCGTCGGTGATCGGCGTGATTCCTCGATCGTTCCCAAGAACCTCGTCGATCGCGTTATAAAATGGCCAGGACACGTCGTCCGCTTTGTTTCTGTCTCCGTGTACCGGATTCTTCAATTCCTTCAACAGATCGCTGTGGCAGATGCTTGGCGATAGAACCAAGGGCTAAGCAAGATAAAGGTTGTGCCCGATTTTGCGTGTGCACATATAATATATATTTCCGGCTTTTGATTTGCTTCGAATTAAGGGAGATCTTTCGGTAAAGCAAGACTTAGTAGGAATGAACATTCGAGAGAATTAATTTTTTGAGGGGAGTGGTTCATAATTCATGGCACAAAGAGCGGAGTGAGTCGATTAGATATACAGTCCGTGTGAAATATATTTGATTTTAAAGATCAACGTGTTGAAATATGTGTGGGGAAAAAATATTTTGTAATTCTAATAATAATAATCATAATAATTAGAAATTTTTGTAAAAGTGCCGAAAATGTAAACTATTTAAATAAATAAAAATTGTAAAATATTAATATACAGACGTGATAAAAATTTGTATAACAAGTAATTTCGCGTATTTGTTACAAAAGCGATCAGCTGAAGTGGATTGCACCGTAAGACTATTAATAGTTGTGTTAGGCGTAGCTGTTAATATCTTCGTAAGAAAAAGAAAGGTAAAATAAATGATCAAAAAATTATTATAATTCGTTATGATGGCCGTGACACAATCCTGGAATAGATTTCAATAAATTCTATAGAAAACAGGTTGATGGTGAAAGAGTGGAGATAAATCTGGAAAATTGAGGACACTGTATCGTCGAAGTAAAATATCATCGTGTCGAATCCACAAATTCAAGCCGGCTTTAACTAGGCGTCATCGTGAATGGACGTTTTCTAACCGCGAGGCGCTTTAATCTAACGGGAGGGACTCGGGTTTATTGTACTTCACGCCGAGAACGAACACAAACGAGAATAAAGCAACCTAACGCGTGCACAGGGATCAACCAAAGATCTTGGTTAATCGTTAGGGCAATAAAAGGCGTCTGTCTCGTCTCACTTTGTATTGTTGCAACAGGTTCGACCATTTCTTCTTTAGTACCCTGTAGTGCACGTTGGCCATTATGGTTGGGAATTCTTCTCTCATCTGTTGCAAAATGTACCTGGAAATGAATTTGAAAAAGAAAGAATACAGACGTTTTAGATAAGCAATACGATTGTGCTATAAATTTCACGTTTAAAACAATGAAACAATAAGAACTCCACTTTCAACATTTATTTTATTAATTTTACTATCAACACACTTGATTTGCAAACAATTTTCTGTATCAATGATAATATTCAAAGATGGAAGAAAGTGTTGAAAAATTTCAGTGGAAATCGGACTCATTCTACATATGTATAAACGCAACAAGAAAAACCATAATTATGGAATGATCCAATATCTAATACGACAATGAAACACGTTCAACATGTTTTGTGCACTTTATTTTTCGCGATTCACGTTCCAAGAAGTGAACAGTGAGGACACTATAAAACGATACGGAATAAAATCGGCCTATTGTTTTTTCCCTTATCGACAACAGTGCACGAGTTGCGTGATAACGAAACGTTTCAAGACGAACGTCTGATAAATGGAACGAGAAAGATAGTTCATGAGGTGAAGTGCAATATTGCAGCTCGTTTCCGTTTCCGTTCTTGTGACAAGTCACTCGTACAGGGGTGCTATCTTCATATTTCCGTTCATCAAGATGTGATATATATCTAATATATTTTGATAGAATGAATAGGTAGACGTAGCAGGCAATTCAGTTAGCTAATGGTGATAAAGTATATTGTAGGATGTTTATATTACTTGATATTACTTGCTGTTCACTGTGAATGTCTGGATAATGTGTTTTAACAATATCGTCAGATTGAAAGTAATTACGAAATTTCAATTTATTTAACACATTTCATTTCAACATTTTGTCGACTACATTTTAATACATGAAAAATTAGATATTAAATTAATTGATTTTCATTCAGCAATTCTTTTGTAATTTTTTAGAAAATCTGTTTTGATGTCTAGAACACGTTTTTTTGCCTCTATAGTAAGTCCTTTTTCCATAAAATATAAAAAGATTCATACAAATAAACATATTATGTTTATTAAATATTTTCATTCAACGAACGATTCATTAAGAATATCACACAACGTTAAGTTTAACATTCAAAGAAATGATAAGAATGATTTGCAATGGACCGTCTAAGCTAGCTGACGTACGATTCTCGTTTTTCTTCCAATTTTCGTCACGGATGTTAATAATAGTCATTCCTGTCCCGATATTTCTGTTCCATGTTATTTTAGTCGTCGCAACTCCTTTTTGGCACAGTCTCGCATTTTCTGCTTCCCCAACCACCGCGACTTTTATTTCCACAATATCTCTACTCAAATCCAAATAAGGAACATCAACCCCCACTTCCATCAAGAATAATATGTCGCTGCAATACCATTAGCACGCGATAGGATATAAATAGTAGCCAACAAATGTTTAATTGCTCTAAAGAAGTAAAAGAAAAATTAAATAATAATGGAAGTCTTGATCCGTATTATACTTACTCCCATCCAGCCTGGGCAGAATATTTGCGACCGGTGAAGAGCTTTCTATTTTCCTTTCGGAGTCGAATGAAGCGGCAGGTGAGATTCTCGGTCCCTGTGGACATCCGCAAAATGTGCGCGGGGCGAATACCCTTCGTGACTAGCGATTATCATTATTGCCGTAGCCGTGGTTACGGCTCATATTAGTTGCTTATTATACATATAGAAGAAAGGAATAATCGTGTCTGGAAGCACGGTGTAATCGGAGACCGGACGCCACGATAAAAGGAAAAAGAAAGAAATGGCGAAAGAAACAAGATAATGAGAGGAATAACAATTCGAACGTGCGCGATTTAATAGTGCCGGGACACGTGGATAGGGGCGCGCAAGCGCGCGAACCCGTTTTGTGCGCATTCCATTGCGCGTTTCTTCGAGTCGCTCGTGTGTACCGAGATGCATACGCAGAGATTTAATGATTACTAAAAAAAAGACCTAACGATTCGGTTGCACGACCAATGAATTAACTTAGAATGAATAATTGTGTTATCGTAGTAATTATGGACTGAGGGAGAGTCGCATTGAAATAAAAAAGTATGCAGAAAGGAATTGAGCGAAGAAATTGCACTGATTGAATAAGAAGATTGGCTGCGCGCGCATCGGCGAGGCGCGTAAATCTTTGATGAACGCAGTCCGTGCGCCATAACACAAGTGCAGCAAGCACATTGGGTACTATATACACTACAGTACCGATAGCAGACAGTAGATAATCGTGGGAGTCTATTAGCTTGATAATTCAATTTGTAAATAGTAATTTGTATAAACAAGCCGAGATAACGCAAGTTACAACGCAGAGAGCGAATATCATAGATATAATGACGCAAGAGAAACGTGACTGCTACTCGCACTTGTGCATCACGATGGATCTACGTATGCATGTAAAATGGATCACCGTAGGTGACGTACGCATGTGTGTGCGTATCTGTAAACGCGAGAAGTACAAAGGTATGAAACGAGAAGCATTTCGATAACGTGTGGCGCATCCTTCGTTTTGCATTCCATACACAATCGGTACCGACTGCAACCATAAACAGTATACACGTCATAACATGAAGCACGACAGGAAGGATCGTGTACACGTGGTTTAACAAAAACATTGAAGGAACGTACGAGCCAAAACTCACATCGAAATTTCGCGTTCTGAGATGTCTGCTTCATGATGACCGTTCGAATATACGTATGAAAATCTACGATGAGTCCTATCGACCGTGTGAAAACTCATAGTCGAGTTTCTGATGCGTACTAAAATCTAGGTCTGGTCTCAGTCCTCACAGAGGGACTAGAGGGGAGTTGCACGTAGAGCACAGGCTACTACCGCCGTGGTGGAAGCTGCAAACATAGGTCTGGTGGGGATGGCAGATACTTTGCAATTGTATTATTTGTATGTGTATATCGAGTGGTCTCGTGGACAGCGCGTACAAGCAGCCATCCTTTGGATGTGCGCCAAGCAAGGAAGGAAAACAAACCGCGTCGCCATCTCCCATTAAATCTACACAACAGCTCTTTTTCCTCTTGCTCGGCTAACCGTGCTCCACTCCCCTGATTCGCTGTGTTATCGACCACAGTGAATTTTTCGCGAATAGTATATCGATCTTTAGATCAATGAAACAAGCAGGGTTCTCGTATAAACGGTTATGCCGAAAGAAATTCGGATATCCATTGAAATTAAACATTTTAATAAAATGAAACTTATCTGTTTCATTTAGTAAAATCATTTATTTCAATTGAACGTCAAAGTGTTCTAAATTTATAGAAATTATTAAATATTGTATTGGCAACGTGAAATCGAAGAAAATTTCCATAAATACGATTAACTTCTAGCCTTGGCCGTCTGCCCTGTTGGCTACGTCATTCATGCGGAATATTCTAATCCTGGCAGAAACTTTTATGTTTGTTATATGGCCAACCGTGATCTATTCGCCGTGCGACAACGTTTCGAAGATACTGATGCTTTTTTTCAAAACAATATCATCACTTGGCGGATTAGTGGTATAAAAGTAAAGCACGTCTCATACACGCAATAAATGCATGGACTTCCGAAACGCGTCATACTTATCTAAATAAAAACTATTTCTACGTATATATATTACTCATAGTGATTTTCCTTGCGTTACTAATGATGTATACGTCTGCTCCAATTTTAGTTATGCAATCATGTTTTTAATTTTATAAGAAAATAATTTTTAATTCTGTCGCATATGTACCACTTGTACACCTAAGATTTCTAGTTGCATGCGCAAATTGAACGAGCATTGAATTTTCGTCACGTGATTGAGATGTTTAGTCTCGCGAAAATATGTAGACCCGTGGTCGATAAATCCGATAATGCCAATGTTACATGTTCATTCAACAGCCAAGGATAAATCGAAACAAAATTAAGATAACATTACTGATTACTATTTTCTAGTGCATTTAAATACAAATATTCCTCAAATCTGTTCTACTGCAATACGACACGTTTACGTTCTGCTCGCGCGGTTCATAGTTTTCCCAGAATTTTCCATCGTACCCTCGGCCCAATGCAGATCAAACACAGCCAACAACGAGAGCCTTCAAAGTCCAGCTGCCGTCCGTTTTTACTGTTGAACAATACCCCAGGTCAGAGGACCGTGGTTTTACCCGGCTCCTTCATAAGCTCGAGTTCCTGGGATCTTGCGTCCAGTATTTGTAGGTGGCGTCACGTAGTGTTCACTCGACGAAGCATTACAAAACAACCGGCGCGGCGTTCTCCGTTTTCCTTTCTCTATGTCGATCGTGCTCTCATCGTTTCTCTCTCATTCTTCTCCGTCTCCCTTCTTCCGTTCAACACGTTCAGAATGGCTACTACTCTTTCATCTCACCTCTTTGCTGCTTCCTCTCTCTCTCTCTTTCCATGCACATGTATACACAGCCTGGCAGGCCTTCACTCTCTCTCTCACTTTCTCTCTCATTCACAAGTTGCAGCACCCTCTGTCCATTCTCTTTCTCTCTCTCTCTCTATCAGCTACACTTCTCTTTCGGTCGAACCGCCGCGACGTAGCCCCGATCACTCTCTCCTTCTTGCCCTCTCTATTACTCTTCTGCGCCCTTCGTTTCCATGCAACCTCCCTCAGTGCGTGACGAGTTCGCGGGCCACGGAGAGCCACAGAGGCGCGCGCGCGCGGCCATGTTTACTCGATTTCGGTGGCGTTTCTTTGTCGAACGGAACGCATTCTTATCGGTGCACGCCGCGATATTAATTATGCCCGCGGCCGGCCGCGTGACCACGTGTGCGCCGTGATTTTTCGCCTCGCGGCACTACCGTGGCTGAAGAAGTGTCGTTTCTTGAATATACACAGCTACGATTCTCTGGAGTGAAACGCGAGAGAGTTTTGCGCCGCGTATGTCGGTCTATCGTGCTTCACGGCCGCAAGCACGTTGCGGACGACGAAAGAGAACGACCAGCAGTCGGTGCTCGATAACGAACAGTGGCATTTAACCTGGAGAACGAAACGCGACAAGGATCGCTCGCCTCCGCGAGATGGAGGAGCTGCATAACGGTGTCATCTTGATCAAGTGTAAGTTTCTTGTTTTCGTGTGTGTGTGCGTGTGACTTGTCAAAATCCTGCGGCCAGTTTCCTCTCACGCGTGCTGCGATTTCTACACGGTGACGACGTTCAAGCAGAAACAGAACGTTCACCTTTTGTCACGAGCGTATCGAAATTCAGGAGCTCTGGTATTGTTAAGTAAAGTACGACGCGTTAATCTATTCAACGGCAGCGTTCAAAGTGTAAAAAAAATCGTGAGTTAAAATATTTTTAGTCGGAAGATTCTATTTTTTGAGGGGGTTAGGAAGATTTTTGTGGAATAGATTTTCAATCAATGAATAGAACGAGCTTTATTACGACTAAGCCTATTGCGACACAGTCGATCATTGTTCCGGTAATTGGCATCGGCATGGTTGCGTGGAAACGATGAAACGCCCGTATCGTGCAACGTCAGCTTCAGGACAGTGCCCGTTCCGCGTTCTTGGTGCATCGTCCATATGTCTTTTTCTCGCCCACTGTGAGGTTCTCTCGAGGCTTCGCTTTATAAAATTTTCGATTATCATTGAATCGTAGTTTAAGCTCGCGACCAACGTAACTTTGGTCGTGAATTATGTTGAAATTCATAACCACACGTTCCGCGGTAGCGTGCCGGTAATGATGGTCGTAAAATTACTAATAATCTATAAATAACTATTATTTATGTTCGGTCGGGATGGCACTGTGTTCAAATAGATGATTTTGATTTATCATCGAATTCACTCGATTTTGTTTTAACACGTGTTTTGTATTTTGTACACCACTAATAGAAAAGGAATTTTTATATTTTTATTTTATGTCGACTGACGTGTATTGCAACAATTTTAATTATTATATTAAATTTATATCCAAGTACGTATTAACTAGTGAGATATTCCGGGAGCATTACATGAAACGATGAGCCGTATGTTTTTAACGCGAGATTCTGGTGCATTCGTCGTAATCGGCACGCTTGGGTACAGTAGTACGATTTAGCGGGATGGTATGGTGCACATGCGACACCTGTGAAATATCGATTCTAAATTCTAATTCGTCTCAGTTCGAGATTGGGACACTTGAGCAACCTACTTGGGACAGCTCTGTGCGGTTAGTTAACATGGTAATTTATGCCGAGTGATGTATGGCCTTATAAACCGGCAATCGTGCGAGTATCGAATGGCTACTAGATCATAGGACCTGTTATTTGCGCGTGGGCGTGCTTTCTCTTATAAAAGTGTAGACTGAAATGTCATTCCAGCCGTCGGTATTTCGCCGGTTATTAAAAATATACCGTTGTACTCCGTTTGTATTATGATCATTGTTACACGTAGCTGAACCGGTTGAAGTAGTGAAAGGGAACAAATAGGTACTATGTAATTTGTACCTTTCAAATGCGCCGTGGATAATTGTACGCCGAATAACGGCTGATTGAATATTCATAAATACAGGCGAGAGGCATCTGTCCCTCTGTGTTGCAGAATGATGCGTGCGCAACTCGTCGTGTTCCGTAAACCACGTGGTTCATTTCACGCGTCTCTTTCGCGTTGCTCGCGATAAACGCTAAATGGGCTGTCCTCGCTTCTTCCAAAGGAGATTTATTGTGCAAGCAAAGTTTCGTTTTTCACGAATGCAGATAACGATACCAAGACTGCTCGTCTTTTCGATCATTCGTTTCAGGGTTCAAATTATTAAAAATGCATAGCGCCCGGCAGAGCGCTGCTAACAAATATGGCCAGTATGCATGTTGTGCGTTAATTTTCGCCAAAGCAGGAGAAAAATGGGACACTGACCGTGACAAGCATCACGTGTCTGAAACCACAGAAGGCAATTCGTAGCGATAATAGCACAGCAGAAGTAATTCGAACCAACCTGTATTATTTCGCTGGACACGAGTTACTTCGCTTTCCTAAAAACCTGTTTCGCCTTACTCTGTCTCTCTCCTTATATTAGAGCTCCTATTAACGTAGTTCACTGCCTTTGACTGTTTAATATGAAGCGCTTCTTGCAAAAAGAACTTGCGAACTCTCAATCTGTAACAGAGATAATTCGTCAATATTGGTAAAAAAGGGTCTGCGGTCGCTTTTCAAATCATTGTTTATACCGATCGGGGTCATCGATCCATTACGTAACATCCCGTGCAACAAGATTAATCGGCGAAAGAACGGGCCGTGAACTTGCTATATACAATATATATTTCGTTTTGCACCGAAAATCATAGATGCAGACACAACTGGTTGCGTCCATGGCGTCCAGCGAAAACTGTTCGCAGCCTAATCTCAGTTATGCGTGTTTAAATGCGAACATGTAGGGACCAGGGATAACCGGGTGCGTAGTTGCAGTAAATTCGGCACCCCGCTAGCGAAAAAGGAAGTATTCTCGTGCCGATGACTCCTCGAATCGTGGACTCTGTCGTCAGAAATAAAGTTAGTGGGGAGCACGTGTGTCACTTTAAAAAGCTGTGGACTCTCCATGAGCCGTTCACACGACTCGAGCACACTGCTATACGTGCTTACAATGAGCATTCAAGTGGCGGCGCTGTTGCCAGACTTATATAGGCACACTCCACTAGTTGCTTTTAACTAATTGACGCGTCCTAAAATTAATGCCTACGTAGTATAAATGCCGCCTTTTTTTTATCACCCTTGATTCATCGTATATTTGACTTACTCCACCGGAATTATTTTTTGAGAGAATAGGATGGTAACTTTTTGTGTAGACAGATTTAAATATGAAATGATCTTTAATCGAAGAAAGTACATATTAGGTTATTGCTGTTGCTTAAGGTTGAAAACATTGACCGAGCTTTTTTAGATGGCGAGGAAGAGTGGAATGGGTTAGGAATTGCAAGGAAATCGTTTCGCAACGGAAATGTAGAACATTTAATCGCCGCTTTATGATACAGATATAAACGAGACGCGTGGTAGTTAATTGGTCGTATAGGTATATCGCAATTTAACCCGTGTACACACCTGTGACGCAATACGCGTTACTAGACTCTTCCGGAAGACAAGGACAGTATTGTATATCCTGTGCATAATTGAATTGCCCTCGCGATTAATTACAATGCCTTACTTTTTCGTCACAGCCCATTCAGTAATTTATCAATTTACCGAACGAGCGTCACAGCTTCGTTTAAAAACGCTCCGCACGCGTTGAACGCGGTAAGTTGAAACCTAACCTGAAAATAGTTTCGAAGTGTGCACAGAGAGTACTGTGCATGACGAATTCCAGAACGACGTACAGGTTAAATTCACGATATCGCCCGATAATACATTATGTCTGTGAACGAGAAAGTTCACCGCGTCACGTGGGTCGCATCTCTCAAGATATTACAGCTACCGTCTCTCTGCGCATGCGCGTGTCATGTAACGCGCGTGTGAGAACGGTCGTGTACCTGCACTTTGTTGTGCATTGCCGCGTTGCACCTGCACGCTATGCCTTATCCGTTCGATGTACCTGTTCCTATTTAAACCCAGCACAAGCAGACATGGCGCGTTGCATTGAAGGGAAAACACGCAAGAGTGTAAAGGAGATGCGTGCCCGTTTCTATTTTCGATGAAAGGAAACAATATGCCGCCCTGTAGGCGAGGTGCATTTACGTGGGTGCCCGATACAACTGGTATGCTTAACGGGTTCGACTGGCTTGAATTGTCTTGCAGGTTTCGATGCATACCGATGCATGTGCGGCTCGGGGAGCCGATGCTCACGATATGTACCACGCAAGCATTTGTCTGATATATTAGCGTGTGTGTACGTACGCGCACAGTTAGAATGCGCTTACAATGTAGGCTGAGTGGAACTCGTTTGGGCATATCGATATAATTCATTCTAAAATCGCGTGCGACAAAATTGAAATGTAGAACTGGATATTTTATATACTTATCTCGAATAGTTTTACATGAAAATCTTTCCAAAGCCCTAGAAAATCACGTTGAACAAAAAAAAACATAGAACCACCAAGTGTAGGGTAGCATGGCTGTAGGTAAATTAAACAATAATATAGTCCTACGCGAACACGTAATAAGGTAGAGATAATGCTATCTCGTGTACAATAACACAGTAATAGACCTATGTAACAAGAAAAAGCCAAATCCTAAACTAACAAATCGGCGTCAGCACGAAAGTTAACCTGGCACCTGCGCAGGAGATTGCTGTTTATTTAAACGTCCCTGTTTACTGTGAACTAAGCAAGGGCCAGTGCACCTGCCGAATAGGTCCCCTGTCGTTTATCGCGGTCGATGAAAAGGACCGCTCCGTATAGGGCAAGAAGACAGTAAATTTAAAAGGAACGCTGTCGGGACAGCCTGCCTACGTGAAAAATAGTTCCTCTCCCTCCCCACACTTCCATGCGCGTGAATCCTTAGTGCGTAATAACGTTCGAAATAGCGCTACTGTCGTCCCCGTGTACATTCTAAGAATTCTTCTGATCTGAAATACCGACAAATACAAAAGATCGTGATTCACTTTGTACGTTTTTGAATATATCAATCGACGCGTGAATAGAACGATTTTCGGTGGAAAGAATGGCACATCATTACTTTTGTTGTCATTCTTACGGAAACGGTTCTAATGTACCCGAGCCCTACGTGGTTATATATTATAATACCAATAAAATACTTCAGTGAATGCCAATCACGTGTTCTCCATCGTGTATACGGTCACAAAGGATTAACAAATAGTACGGGAGCATAAGTGATAAACCATGGCCGAGATCACATTGGCGTAGTGCTCCTTTAACAAATAAAACAAGTAACAACTCGTGTAGATTACTAACACCGATACAATACCGTGCGAATACGCGTCCCACACGCGGTAGGATAAACGACGGCGGGCAGGATACCGATAGCCGTGATTTCGTAACATTTGAAAAATCAGGCCACGCTAATTGATATATATATTCACACACTACGCGTTCTACGTGTGATGGTCTCGTTTCGAGACGATTCGGACGATTCGCGGAGTATTTAACATTTTCTACTGAAACTATTATCGGCTCGGCGTTACTACTTCTTGGATCGAAACCATGACCTATGAGTGACTCATAGTATCGCGTGGAAATGAGTGCGTCGATAAACCCACCTATATTTTGTCTCTGGATATAGTATTCATGTTTTCCGTGAAGAATAGCCCAAATGTCTTACAGTGGCATGGCCGATCGGTCAAGTGATCTACACGCCTGAGTCGAATCGCTCAAGTGACCTACACGCCTGTAACAAATCGGTTAGGTGACCCACGCTTTCGTAGTTAATTGCTTGCGTGATCCACGCCACGAATCGCTGACGATTTCTACGACCGACTTTTATTATAGTTACCTGCGAAGTATGACGATTTATTTCACGAAAATGCGGTCTACCGACCGATAACTCGAATTCCTACTATAAACGCTGCTTAGCTGGATCGGTACGATTAAAGTGTGACCCACGCTTACTTCATAGTAGCGCGCTAATGTGAGTCACCGGTAATCCGCAACAGATCGATCAAGTTACCGGGTAACCTAGTGTCTCAATCCATCGCGCTACTTTATTTCGCCAATATCGTTTAACGAAATTGTAATTATTCTGATTCGGTACATCCGACTGTGCACGAATCACGATAAATGACGAGGTCATCGCGTGACTGCGTTAACTTTGTCGCTTATTTCTTTCCCCTGTATTCGGAACAGAATTAACCCTTGACTAAGCATACGGTTCTATCAAAGTTTTAGTTGCTCCTAATATATGATTGCATAATTCACTTTCATTCATTCCGATCTAAAAGAAAAGTTACCGATTAAGAAATAACGTACTCAAAAGGTTAAACTACATTTTCACTCTTCGCGAAAGTAAATAATATGTGACCTTAAATACGTACATAGAATACAAAGCAAGACTGATACACATAATACAGTGGTAACAATAAAAATATATAATTTCATTGAAAAAATGGTCCCCGAAATCTGTAAACAACAATTGGAAACCAAAAACACATATTCTACAAATTGTTCCGAATCGAACCAAAACACCGTATCACATTTTCAAAAACTAAAGAAATAATAGCCCGTATACACCTTAGCAATATAAGATGCCTGCATAGCATAGAAACTAATTTTCTGAAGAAAAGAAAAAAACATAACGTTAACTAAACGTTATCCGAACATTTAGTTCCGCGACGATACGAAACGTTGAACCGATCGGAGTAATGCCCGCTCCCCCGTTTATTTGCCTGCAGTTAAAGATTCATTTCCACCCTGTCGACGATCGAAGGTACACACATATACATGCCGGGCGACGTACACGGCCGCTTGACGCGCAGATAGGTCGCGTGAAACGCATGCGCTCGCGCTATCGCGTGCATCGCGCGAGACATGTCGTTCCTCTGTCTCTGTCCCGCGAGACATGTTCGTCCCTCTGTCTCTATCCCGCGAGAGCGTATACGCGTGGGCCCTCCACGACGGAGCGACGGAACTCATGAGGGAATAGTGTCAGGCTTGTGCTCCGGCTCGACGGTCGCCTTTTCTATCACTGCATTGTATCCTCGTGTTTATACTCGAATGGACAAAATGAAATACGGCGTGTGTTCGTCGTGAATAATTTTTTCGTGACACGATACCCAACTGGTGATTAGAGTAACGTGAACGGCAATCTTGAACCTGGCGATTCGTCTGTGGCGACGGTATGTGAGGAGATTTCGTGACGATTGAACGTTTCAGTGACGTGTTGGATCTAGCGTTGAAGAAAGAGAGTTAAGAAGGGGATAGATTCGTGGATCTGTGCCGAGAAGCACTGACGCAGCCCTTTCTCTCGAATCGGCTTGTGTAGAATTATCTCGGTATGTTGTTTAGTACATTGCATGATTTCGAATGGGACGAGTATCTCTCTGTGTGCGTGGGTGTTTGTACGAAGCATGCAGTTTGGTCGAGTGTAAAATTGGTTGCATTGAATTGAGTCGGGGAGTCAAAGTTAATGTTGTATAAACTGCGTGGGGTTCTAGGGATAATTGTGTATTAACCCACTGGTTATATTTTAGCGTCATTAATCTTCGTTGGTGTTATGCAGATTATAAGGATAAAAAAGGGAAAAATTATAAGGGTATATAATCCTTTGTAAAGTCCCAGAAATGAGTGCACCACTAACGCAGTCCAATAATCCTACGCACGGATCAATAGAACATAAACAAAAGGAATGCTACTGACAGAGAAACGTTTTATAAAGTTCGCGCTCCAACGATGTGGAATTGCGGACACAATTGGTTCTTCGTTTTCCCATATATATTTCCTCGTGAAAAAGTAACCAGTGGGTAGAGAGTAAGAGGGGAAGGAACATCCAGATACGAATGATTGTTCCCTGTTTCGTATTAAATCGAACACAGTTATATTTATTCGATGTCAATTCCAGAAAACAAAGGCCGTCGACAGCGACGTGTAGATAAATCGATAGGGATGAAGTAAATAGCTTCAACAGATATATAATCCCCTTTAGAGGGACTAATGTGCCTCAAAATCGTTTCTGCTTTCCTCGAAAGCAGAATTCTTTTCTCAGTCACAAAAATTCTGGGTACTCTGTAGGGTCGTATTGTTCAGACTCAAGTTCCAGACTGTCATCGCGTCATACACACAATATGTAATAGAATCGTTTTGAACACCGTTAAGAATTGCACGAAATCCGTGAGTACATTTATTTGTTACCTATGCAAAGGAACACGTGCTTTCATCTGGCGTCTGTGCACGCGCCAGATAGATACGTTTGTACTGTTCGCGTTCACTCGTGCGCGGCCAGGTCGCGTGGGTGGAAGACCATACGTTTTCAAACATTTTTGTTCGTGAAAGTTCGTGTTGCGACACGAAACTGAAAAAATAATTCGAGTGTTCGATGAATCGGGGAAACGAGTCATCCATTGGCTGCGCAGTTATCGTTCGGGAGTGAAATAGCCGGTGGACCACTTGTGTTTGCTTGTTACACAGTAGAGTTGTAGAATCACCAACTTGGGTGATCCTTGTATTCATTAATAGATATTTCTTTAGTAATGTAGACATACCAGAATATTGTACAGGAATAGTGTTTAGTAAATTAACGTTCGAAGACTATGCAGTATTTTAATGGAAGTCCCGTTTGCATAAGTGTATCCTCCTAACACCAATTCTCCTACCCAGTTAATGTTAGCTACGTTTCTTCTTATAGTGAATATTTCTCACCATAAAATACTCCCAACAAGATTTAATCTAGCATCTACTAGTTTATTTCATCGTGGTCTTATAGATGCGCATTACAAAAAGAAAGTAACATATATGTATATACATATATTAGTAGCGGTGTATAAACTATCTTCAATAGACTGTTACCACTATCTGGTCTCGTGAAAAATAACTCAACTATATTTTTAAAGAGCCGTGTTAAATTGCTGCTCGTTCTTCGTATTATTGAACATAATTTTCTTGATCGCCTGCATACGGTGCACGGTGGCGCGATAATCGACTTCCTGCGCACGAGTATACGCACGAAGCGCAAGGGGTGCACACGACTGGTCGTGTTTATCTCCGAAGACAGTAATGATCGTGTGCGTCAATGGTAGCGTCCAATGATTTATCCTTTAAGCTCCGGATCTACGAGTTGTCGTTTTTCATTCCTCGAACAGCCTGTTCAAAGAGCATCGATGCATTGTTTTCCCTCGGTTCGCTGAAGGTTGAGATAAATCTTACGACAAAGTACGTTTATACACATGCACGCGGGTACGTGTTCATGCGAGAGAGGGAGACAGCATGACTGCAGGCGATAACCAACGGAGGACTTACGGTTTCGCGGCGATCTTATCGGTAGACTGTAAAGGGTCTGCAAACTGAAATTATCACCCGAGACGTTTCAATCTCGAGAGAATGAACCATCCAAGGAGATCCCAAGGAAGACGAGAAACTTTCAAAAAATTGCGAAATCCATATTGGGGGCGCTAAATTATTATTGCATCTTTCGCGTCCGACTTCAGTTGTCGAAATTTATGGTTCGATGCATGATTTAATAAAATATCCCGGTTTATTACTCCGATTTGTTATTTTTTTTTCTTCTCCCATCTTTCATTTCAATTCGCACGAGATACTCCGGTCGTAAATGTAAACGCATATGTCAGTCTCGAGGTCGAACTGACGTGTCGAGTGAACATTCTGAATGCGTTATGTGTCGCTCATGGCGGTTTCCGGTTAGCGAGAAGAAAAGATATGGCGTAAAGATCGCGTACTTTTTGTCTATGATGTTTTTAAACCTTGAACATTTTAACCTTCTCTCGTGCACGAACCGGGATGATGTAGCCTCCTATATTTGGGATGTTCTTTCTCTGAATTATTTTTTTTTTGTAAGCTACAGTACAGTTGCACATGCAGCAATACAGATCAACCGTTTTCCCATGCCTTCTGATATATTCACTTACCATTACACAGAGTCTTTAATTTTTGATGTCCTTTAGATGTATTCATTTGTTAGAATTTAATAGAATCGACACAATTGTGAAAAATGAATAATGAATACAGTAAAGACGAAAATAAAACCCCCAGCGCCTATTGCAAAGGGCATGTTATATGAGATCGTTTTACTTCTCCTCGTCTTTACCATTTGCAGAAAAATGACGCAATCTCGCGCCGTATGCTTTACAATCGCACTCAACTGATATATTCTCAAAGATCGCATCGTTTCTCGGTAAACGTGATTCGTATACATCAACCTTTTAATAACATCATGCAACACGCAAGGAGACAATTTTACATAGAGTTTAATACAATTTATTATCATGATCACAAATTAATTACACCAAGAGTGTTGTCCATAGAACTGGTAGAAAAATTGATGTTTCGTTTAAAATATATTATAATTATGGAGTATACTAAAAGTAAATACAAATTGTTAAATCGTCTAACTCAACGTATCCTTGAACATGACACTACAGATTTTTCCTTGAATGTGCTAGGCTCGGAACGTTCTCTCTCGTTGGGAAATCGAGTTTGATCTGTTGCAGTATTCATGCTGGCCTGAAAGTTTCGAATATTTGAAGAAGCAGTGCTCGCAAACGCATACACGCTCGCATGGAGTATGCGCGTCAAATTATGTAATGCATGCAGACGTGATAAATGCCCAGTGGCTAATCCCCATTAAGAACAGATCCAAGGTTCTGTGAATACAATTGGTAAAAAAAGCGGCACACCTGACGCGTATCGACTTTGTGCAACCGTATTAAATTCAACCGAGGATGGTACATAACCTACATTTTGCTGGAAGATACAGCGACACTATACTTAGTTTGGTGCATACTTATTGGCAGACGTTTGGCTTTATTCTATGAGCGAAGAAAAGCAGGTGATACATTAATAATAATAATCACAACAGGTGAACTTACGTTCTAACTTAATTAAATATGGGCTAGGGTTATATTGCGTTGCGTAAATGCAATTATTACTTGTTTTTATCTGGCGTGAAATATTTCGATATACCGTGAAATTTACAAAAGCACATTTACAGTATTCTCAAAGGTAATATCAGATCGATTTCCTTTCGAATTATGTATTTGTAATAAAATAGTATTTTATGTTATATAGAGAATGTATTCCCTCAGAAATATGCAAATGGATTGCATTAGGATATCCTATACTTTTTTCATTTTGAAGTATCAACCCCTAAATATCGAATAATAGAAGCCTTTTAATTTTTGAGCTCATATACGTTTTAATGAAACTCTGGTATCATATTATGAGAGGCTTATAATCCTTTGAACTTGAACTTAGGATCTTTTCTCTCGCAATTAACGGGTACCGTGATGCTGTGTGTCCCTTGTGCGGAAGTGGTAGGTTCTACGCGTTGTTGGTTTTATTGGATCTTCCGGCGTGCGTGCCGCTCTCAAGTTACTACGGTGTTAACATCAGGGTGACTATGTAGTTAACACGACTCGTTCTGCGTTTCATACGTCGTTTCCCACATTTATAAACGGCATGTAAACGTTTGCGCTTGTTCGACAGGTTTTAAACAGATTCGATTTAAACTCGCGTGTTGTACATTTTTTTTCGCGCACTCGATGCTAACCTTTTAGTAACTAAACAGTTATTAGTTTTTTATACTTGAAACTGCATCGAATTGTGTACAGTGGCTAAAGTTAAGGATCAGTACCATTGAAGGACTCGGAGAATTTTTTTGAAATTCAGGAGGAATTATTGATATCGTTGATATATTTAACAGAGAGAAGCTTTTCTTCTCATGTTGCACAATTAGCTGTGTGTACAATGAAAGGTACACTTGAAACAGTTTGTGCAGTCTTTCGAAAATTAACAATTGCTCTGTGATCTTTGAACGGGGGTTGTAGTTACGCAATTGATTGATTAGCGAGCCATCTGTCGATTTTAACGCGCACTACGTCACCGAAAATATTTCAATCGTGTCAATGTATTACCATATAGGAGAAATGCTTGCGAGATGAATCGTGAGTATGAAAATCGAGTTCTGAACGCTGTGCACAAGGGAGTAAGAGTACATATGTATATAAACATTGACCATTGTCTGCTGCGTTTGCCTCTGAAACGTGGGAACGGCGCAAGTACTTAACTCCAACGATTGCCGGTCGACAGGCGAACAGACGCAGTCTACGCAAAGCTCATAAAAGACATTTAGGGTTAAGTGACCAACCACAGAGCTAAATGTATGTATAATACATGCTTATGTATATATATCTGAAATGTACAAGTGAAAGTGTTCTCTGTTGGAAAAAGAATATTGTCAAGCCGTATTATTTTTGTACCATTATCTTACAGCTGCTACCGAGAGCAAACTTGCTTTCTAATTCGCCATAAACACCATAGAATACAATTCTATCCGTACACTCGTGTACTCTCTAAATTTGAAAAACTCGAATTCACCGTGGAAATAGAAATACTAAAGATAAAGATTATCTGTATCTTTTCTTTCCTTTCGTGACAAAACAATAATATGTTTTTTATTGAAGTCACAGCAATCTTTCAGTAAAGGTCAACTGTACATGAAATAGTTTAAACATTATAACTTTGAAGATATGACTCACTCGTGCATTCTTATCTTCCGTTTATAGTGTTTCCAAACGCGCTTATAACAAGTTTAAAGGTTTTCATAATACAGTTGATACAAATCCAATGTGCGTTTGCTGTTCCGCCATTTAGTATGTCACAAATATTTGAAATGCTTTTAGGCGATTGGTAAATATTACGAGGTGTAAAAATTTCGCAAACTGATAAAAGTGTTATCGTTCGCTGGGATCGAACGACAATTTTACGCAGGTACACGAGGGAAGTGAAAAGTAGACAATCTTTTTCGTTTGTTGATCGATCACACCAGGAAATGGATTTAAAAATACATTACCTGTTTTTATTTTATAGACGACGAAAAAAAGAATATAAATTATTTATAATATTCATATCGTTATAGTATTTTATTCTATGGTAAATTTTCAAAATAGGGTGATCAAATCTTGAACGATTGACCACACAATGTATAAATAGAGCCTGTCGTCACGCATTTTAGAAAAATATAGTCATATTAAGAGGCGTATGGAAATGAGTTGTCTTGATCTCCCGAGGAGGTTGTTTAGCGAATGTCCTTACGAAACTTGCGCCGAGTTGCATTAGATTCATGTTTCCATCTCGCAACTTTCTTCTTGAAAGTATATAGTCGAGGTGCACCGTTGAAAAGCTATATCTCTTCTTCACGCTAGAAATATTTCAATAAATACATGTTTGTGGCTCAACCTTAATTCGATTATCGAAAACGTAGATCGTTCGAGTGGAAACGTTCAAAGTAGATGCAGAATTCCAATGACTGGAAATAATACGCAAGGAATCTAGGACAAAGAAAATTTGTCAGGCCATTCTTTAGCACTCTTTTCTATCTAGTTGAATTTTAAATTGTCCAAAAATGAATTAAAAATATTTACTAAACCGTACCATTTAAATACCATAGTGTTTGACACGTTTGGTCATCTAACGGTGTATGCCGGAACTTAGCACTAAATGACAATATACGATGATAATACCACGATAAAACTATGTTGTTCCCTTTTATATTCTAAATGTTTAATTTATGCGCAATTCGTAGTACAGCGTGATTCTTAATATTACTATTTTGAATTTAATCTATCTCGAATTATGTCTTTTCCATAGCAGAGAAAAACTATTGGTGTGCTAGGGGTTTAAAAGGAGACGTTTTATATGATTTCAGATGAGCCACGTTCAAGGTGTAGATCGTGGGATGACGTAGCACCGGCTAAAATGGAAACTGTCGGCCAAACGCATAGACAGCACCACCCCTCATTGGAGGCAACCAGGTCCAACACCTCGACACAATCTGCCAGAAGTGAGGACTCGTGGTGCTCAGCCTCCGATCATGACCTCTCCTCGGATGACGAGAGCGAGAAGAGTAATATCAGTATTAAGTAAGCATAAGAAACTTGATATTTGAAAAATATTATTATATAAATTTCAGAATTTATAAATTGCGAATTAACATTAAAAACGTTAATTCATTGATTCAAGTGTACTAAGTAACTACGAATGGATGGTTCCTGTTTTTTTGTTAGCAATTTTCAAACTATTAGACTGGAGAGGAAAGCTGACGATAGTTTGGACCAATTGACTAGTGCAATTGTTGTTGGTCCAACGATCCAATCGTTGGAGTCCTCTTCTTCCCACAGAGATATCCTCCCCGATGACGTATATAATTAATCGGAACGACTGTTAATTCTCCACAGAAGTAATTGCCAATTGAGGAACACGTTGCACAAAGCAAGGACGCTGTGCGACAAGTGGAGGTCGCAGAATTTGCGAGTGAACAATGCTGACCCATTGGATTCACCTGGAAACCATGGAAGACTATCCAGATGGTTCAGCATCAGGAGAGGATCGACGCAACAGTACGACGTGGACTCCTCCGACACAGTTTCCCTTACCAGTCCTATTAAAACGCCCCAAATGCCACAACTTTCTGAAGTAATTATATAATTAAACAAAAAATATTTAAATTTAATTTGGCCTAAAAATAAACCTGGTTAGTAATACTGGAGACCATGATCGATTGGTTTTCTTTTTCTGTATAAATTTTTTTTTATACGAACAAATTTGGGATCGCCTAAGATTCTAAAGAGTTTGAAAAACTTAAGATTTTGTACAGCCCAAATTTCGATAAGCATAACATTTTTTATTTCAACAAATTTACGAATTAGGAAGAAAACCAATGATTCATGAACAATCATATTATAAACCATTGATTTTTACAATATATTATCCACTTCCCCTTCATTAATTTCTTACACGAGTTTAATGTATCTTTATTTACGTCTATCGATATCAGGTCGAGGAGGAGAACAGCGCAATGGTGCAATTCCAATGTATGCAGCAACGCAGACAAACACCACCCGCACTACCACCAACACCACCGAATTTAACTCCTCAACAGCTAAAACGCCGACACATAGTCGCCGCTATAGTACACTCCGAGAACAGTTACGTGTCCACGTTACAGAGGCTAGTGAATGTACGTATCAATTTTAAGATCGCATTCCCCGTTCAAGGAATGCCTTCGTAGAACTGGCAAAGAACTTGGGTAAAAATATACCTACCGTTTACAGGATTACAAGAAACCATTAGAAGAATCCTCGCCGCCTATATTAAGTCAGGCTAAAATAGCGACGTTGTTTCATAGATTGCCAGAGATTCTGCAATGCCATACTTTGTTTAGAATCGCGTTAGCGGAATGCGTACGTTCATGGGACAAGGACGAAAAGTTAGGAGACGTGTTTGTAGCAAGTTTCAGCAAAGCTATTGTTCTTGACATTTATAGTGGGTTTATAAATAATTTTTCAGTAGCTATGGATTTGGCTAAGCAGGAATCAAAAAGAAAGACTGCCCTTGCTGATTTTTTCAAGGTACCGTTAAGACAATATTATTCAATTATACGCTACAGATTATTCGGTAATTCGATATTTCTTGTCAAATACGAAAGTATGTATACTTATATGTGTAAATGTTTTTATAGGTGAAACAAATAAGTGCACACGACAGGTTGTCCTTCTTTGGTTTAATGGTCAAACCTGTTCAGAGGTTTCCGCAATTTATATTATTTTTACAAGTACGTATATCCATGATTCTTTATTTATTCTTATCTTCGAACGACGATATTGGAATGACAGAAATGTTTCATTATTTAGGACTTATTGAAACATACACCGCAAGGACATCACGATAGGATGTCGCTGCAATTAGCGTTAACACAATTGGAGAGCTTAGCGGAAATGTTGAACGAAAGGAAACGTGAAGCGGAACAGTTCCAAGCGTTCAAAGAAATGCTACGGCACGTGTCTGGGAAATTGGCGCATCGTCCACTTTCGTCTTCGTCCAGGTATCTTATAAGGGAGGACAATGTTACACAATTGGTGAGCACAAATTCAAAGAGAGACATTTTTTTAACACAGTATTATTTCTTATAACTACCTATACCAATATATTTCGTAGGAGTTTAATCAGAACGGTATGATAACAAAATCAAAGAGGAGAAGATTATTATTATTAAATGACCTGGTAGTATGCGTTTCGGTAACACCAAGATCCGCGGAAGACTTCAACGGAAGCGAAAGGTTAACTTTGAAATGGACGTACCCTGTATCGGATATTGAGGTACAAAAATCAATCACGTTTGATATTTCTTGATGGGAAAAGGTTGGATAAAGCCTTATTTTATAATAAATTTAACGTTACATTCGCCAGATTCAGGATACAAGTACTTCGCCAACGCTGAGCCGTCTGTTGACTGCCGGCCTAAATAAAGGTGGCAGTCTGAAATCCGATAAGAGCGGAGAATGCGGACAGGTGGGTGCAGATAATCTGTGCGTGGAAATGAACGATTTAATGCACGATTACGAGGTCATGTCTAGGATAAGTGATTTAGTGGCACAGCTAAAGGGTAAATACGAGGTGAGGAACAAAATAAGATAAATAGAAAAAAAGAAATTATAATCAGTTGATTCCACAATTGCATAATCAAAGATGTTTCCATTTCGTTCAAAGGGAATGACGCTCGACAAAACTAAACAAATTCTCCAATCTATCCAATTGTCCATACAACAAAAAGACGAAGACATGGTTTGGGCAGACAGTTGCTGCTTACAATTAGTAACGAAGCAAGGACAGATGTACACGTTCCAAACTGAAAATCCTCTGGTGAAGAAAGATTGGATAACGGAGCTTAGACTAGCGCAGCTAGCTCTGGATCCAAATAACTCACCGTCTTGGGAAGTACCCGAACAAGAACAAAGGCCGTCGACGAAAATGCCTCTCTTCGTTAGCTCGCAACAAGTGTATCACTCGCAACATCAGACAGAGGTGCGACACAATATGATACCATACAGGTTATTATCTATTGTATTGTTACTGGAATTTATAAAAATCTGTGTTTCTCAGGTACGTTGCGGTTGCTACTGTACAACCCAAAATCCACGACCAACGAGACGCCGTGGAAGGAGTCAAAGTTACCTGTGGATATGCACAGGTGACGGTGTATCCAGCCACATAACGGTATACGGCCAATCGACAACAGCATCGACTACTTCCCTGAAACAAGTCACAGCATTCGATCTGGTAGAGACCAGAGTGGCCGCCATAGAATTCGTGAAAGGTGTCACGTCGGATCCGCTCACGTTGGCAAGCGATCTGATGTGGATGGGCACGGACTCGCGCAAGATCATCATATACGCCGCCTCGGAGCCCGAGAAACAAGAGGAACTCGGAAATTATTCTGTCTCGGGCCCGGTGATACAGATCAAGTATCACTGCGACAACGTTTTCGTCGCTCTTGGAATCGGCCTGCTTCTTCTCTTCAGAAGACAGGTGGACGGCACTTGGAACCTTAAAGATCCGTTCACAATATCTCTAGGCAGCGAACCTGTGTCCTGTTTAATGCCGATCAACGCGTCCGTCTACGCCGCATGCGGGAAAAAAGTTTGGGTACTTAACGCCGTCAGCGGAGACATCACGAAAAGCTTCAGTGCGCAGCACGAGCACGTTGGCAGCGTGAAACTGATGGCCCACTCCGGTGTTGGATTGTGGGTCGCTCTAAAGAATTCCAGTACCGTCTGTTTATACCATACAGAGACGTTCAAACATCTGCAAGATATCAACATAGCGTCGAACGTGCTTAGGGTGACCAGAACGAACAACGCCACGAATTCGTGCGGCGATAATTTAAATAACAATCAGACCACGGTTACGGTAACAGCGTTGCTGGCGTGCAAGGGTCTCCTTTGGGTCGGTACGAACGTAGGCATAAGTTTGACCATTCCTTTGCCACGATTGGAGGGTGTACCAATTATCAGTGGACGCGTGAACATTTCGTACCATGCACACTTCGGCCCGATCACGTTCCTTCTCGCCATCCAGAATCCGAAGAACACGATAAACTGTGCAACCGACGAGATGAACGACGAGGAAACCGTACAGTTGAGGTCTAAAGAATCGGACAATAATAGAAGCAGAGATCGAGCTAGCTTGGACTCCTCTATGTCCAACAGCATTGTAAAATTGAAACAACAATTGGCTGGCAGCCCGGTGATGTTGAGACGAAAACGTAGCAAGGAGTACGAGTACAGGGGTTCGAAAACGCTTCCAAGAGGACTCGGTTCTGGCGGAGGATTCCTATCTAGCTCTATGTCCGGATCGCACAGCTCCGGCGAGAATTGCGACGTTTATGGCCTCTATGGCGAGCTGATGTACGTGAAGGACTACGAGAACGAGAATAGTTCTGGCATAGATCTGATTTACGAGCCACTGAGGAGAAGCGATCCAGAACTGGCAGCGATACCAAATAAAGTTAGCACGTTAGATCGCAGACTGAAGATGAAGATCACCAGACCAAGGTCGCTGGATTTGTCGAATTGGTCGGTCGATTCTCACGCCAGTTCTTTGTACACCTCGTCCGGCTCGGAGGAGAATCTCTCGTTGAAAACTGGCAAATTGTCGCGGAACAGTAGTACAGCTAGTCGAAACGGTCCCTACGAGACTGCCACTCCCAATACTAGTATAGGACAGTCGGTAACGGAAACGATACCGACGCCCAATAATTTGAAATCGGGTGGTAAAAAGATTAACAAGACTGTGCAGCAGATAGAGCAGCCGAAACGAACGGTTCTAACGTTGATGGGCGGTAGGGGATATATTAACTGGAGACAATTGAACGCGCAACTTGTTCCCGATAAAGGCTCGAAATCCGGTTACACCATCAAAGATCCGAATAGCAACGATGCTCATATCGTGCTATGGGAAATGAAATTATGATACTCAGTTACGCTAGGCCCGTGGTTGCGCATGCTATGTCAGATACGGATAGAAATGCTTTCAATTGCGGCCGGTCAGCGATCTCTGTAGTATCGGTTGAATAGGACCAAAAAAGGAAAAAAAAGGTAAAAAGGAAACAAAAAACTATACAATATATATAGTCGAACTGAAATTTGTTTATTATTGTGTAGTAAGGTAACTCGATGAGAATTCGTGGATTAATTTAGCGCGATTTTTAAGTTTAGTCTCACTCAGCCGAGCGTTTGATGGAATTGTTTTTTGGAATTGCGTTTAAAATGAACGCTTGCCAATTTTGTTAATCGTTCTTATTATTCTGCAATGCAAAGAAGATCTAGTTTTTCGTGTAGCTCTCTAAAATGAAACAAAACGGAAGTTTCGTATTTTATTGTACACACACACCCACACACACAATATACATACATGCATCCCAACAATACACGCTTCAAATCTTGTAGCGCGGTAAACATCTTATATTTTTTGTTGTTGTAGGTTGAGTTTGCCCGTGTACACTCGTATTCATTGTTGGATGTTCCAAATATATCCTCGCTTTTTACGGAAAGGGAAGATGGGAGGGGGAATTTAATTGAGCAAGATTAAAAAGAAATGCATGGATATCTCTGTAAACCATAAACGATAAGAAATATTTCTATACGAGTGGACGCGTTATCGGAAGAAAATCAATCTTCGAACATTGTATTTTAATAAACATTTGTTATTCCTCTAGTTACATAGACAAGCAGATTTAAAGCAGTGGTATTCTTATAATAAAACAAGAATAAAATCATAAATTATGAAAGCTAAGAAATTCAAGATTGTTCATGACATATTCTCATCTCAGACTTTCAATATGATCGAACAAACGGAGCACGACATGCGAATACCACTGATTTGATGTTTCCGAGTTTTCATTGCTCGTTGATAATAAGTCATGTGATGTACACATGAATTTGTAAGATATACGAACATATAAAGAAACAAAATAATTGATTATCTTACGCTTTATACGCAGGACGTTTCGCGTCGTGGGGAAAGACAATGGAATTTTTATCTGCTTCTCGCGTCTTCGTTTCGAATCTTGTTAATGCAAGTTTATAGAGACACCCCATGTTGTGAACGGGGCAGAAGTAAAGTGCACAGAGCAGCGCCTGTGATTTATTCTTTTGATGCGTTAATTGCGCCTAACTGTAAATGATGAATCTATTAACAATGTCGAATGTGATTTTTTTAATTTTTTTTTTTTTCTTGCATCAATACAATAGAAAGTTACGAAAAAAGTTCGAACATTTATATACAAGTTCGCCGGACACAGGTTTAGTTCTGCAATGGATGAAATGATCATTGATACGATAAGAAGTTTATTTTCCATGCTTTAGCAAAAAAAAAAGAAAAAAAGAAAAGAAAAATATATGTCACGTTGCTGTTGTACTTTTACCTGGATGATGATGCAGATCATCCGGTGTATTTGATAGCATTTCTCGAGGGTGCGTAAGATATTTTATATCTTTTATAAACGTTAGCACGTTGAACACTTTTGATATATATTTTACTGCCAAACGCGATAGAGATATATCTCGAAGATCAAGGAAGATTGGTCGAGGGAAAGCTTTCTTGCATAAGATCTAACGATCGATCGCAAGCTTCGTCTGCCCTCTATTTGTGATAGATCGACCGTGGGGGGGTAAAAGGGTTAGAAGAGGAAAGAAAATTTATATCAGTTACCCAGTGAGAGAAGTATATGGTAGTTTTCTCGCAAATGTGCTGTTAAGTTTTTTTCGCTATCGGCATGGACAAACGAGTCTGCGTGTACATATATATTTTCCGAGGAAATTAATTTTTATATCGAAAATGAATCTTGGATAGATTTATATTTTGTACACTACTTTTTCCTTTTTTTTTTTTGTTTAGGTTTATATAAATATATACATATTATGTAATCATATTTTGTATTTATACGAGTGATACATAACGCGAAATTTATTCAGCAATTTATACATACTTCGTTACACAGGTACACGCACACATTATACACATACATGCGCGAACACGTATTTATTATCACTTAAAAGTCGTAGCGTTGTATCATTGTTATATACGAGTCTAAAGGAACAAAAAAAGATTTTTTTTTTTGTTACGTTAGCGTTCGGAAAGGCTATTTCGACTTAGTAATTCTCACTATTTGTAATGCTATATTGCTGAATATTATTATGATTATTTAAAAAATGAGCAGAGAAAATCTTTACCCCCTCCTCTACCTACTTCTCACAAGTACTTGCTAAAGCTGTTATAATCATATTTCCATTATCGACCGTTCATCAATAATTTAGTTTACATTGCTAATTGTGTAATATAGGCTCGCAAAATAATTACGCGTATTTAATTTTCAGGTATATATAGTTTATTCTTTGTACAATATTACGATATGTTTACACTGTAGTATGGCGCATAAATAATTTGTTTTGTCATATAATTCTACAGATATCGCTTTGAATATAATCCCGATACGGAGAAAACAAATTTACACTTTTCGTTTCTGTTTTTTTTCTGACGGTTAACACCTTCGATGATACCTACTACGATATGCATGGATAAGTACGATATGTGTACTATACAATATGAATTGCGATTAAGTATTATTACGTTCCACTACCTTGTTGGTTTAATTTCACGTGAATTCGTTACGCACAATGAATCTTCTACGGTATAGTCTTATTCGTGTAAATAATTTGTTAAAAGGTTTCTTCTAGCATCTCAAAATACAATGTAATATTATAATGTACAAATGATAAAGTAATCACTTTATTAAAACACAGTTCTCTGGAAACAAAAGTTTCTCTATCGTGCTTCCTTATCATTAAGTTAACTTCGCGAAGAAAGCACAGAATAGAAAGAATCGAATAGACGTTCAAAACTATTTTTTTTCAAATATTCATTAAACTGTACACGACAGAGAACCTGTTTTTTTTTAAGACAGTATATATATGTAACAAACCACTAATGGTTTCTTTTTTTACTCTGGTATGGTGCTCTATTAATTCTACATTATATCTATAATCATTTAATTACAATCATTTCGTCTGTTTGCTTACACATACATAATGTCGTGATAGTAGAGCAGAAAATCAACTGTTTATCTACAATGCAATTCTAATACAAGAATACAAGCTTATAACCAGTATTTAATACATAAATATAGATCTGTTTAGTTTCTTTCTTTGAATTCCTAAAATTAAATACCTCCATGATTGAACGTACTAATTTCGTTAGTCAACGAGTTGAATTTTTGTTTGAGAATTTTCCATTACAATTGCTATTCTGTTCTCTGTTAAAGTACTAAAATACTAAAAAGTAGAAACAGCAGAAGAAATGTGCACAAACATGTTCGGTTTGTGATCATTCGAAATATTTCTGTTGCTTTGTGCATACACGTTATTGTATATCAGAAACCTCTTAATTAACATACCGCAATTTGCTCGATTCAATATTCAACATATCTCGATACTTAATTGTACACTTAGCCCTACACAGTACTTCTTGTCTCATTAAAAGTATATCAAAATCGAAAGGCGCAAATCGACAGTGTCTGGTAAAGAATCAAACGTACTGCAAACTCCTTAGCATTAAAATACGAATTCTTTTCATCGTAGAAACAATGATTGACTCGCCGCGTTATGCAAAGTGCATACACGGGTTCCCTTGTCCATTGTAAACTTTCCATTAGAGTATCGCATTAACAGCATTGTGTATCGTTCTATTACATGTATTTATAAATTATCTATATATACATATACGTACACGTATGTAATGCAGATAACATAATAGATAATACCTGCCCGAGCTGCCTCTATTCCATCGCACACATAAATATTTTGGTGCTGTGTTCAACATAAAATGTATTCAACTTTTCGGGGGAAGTGAAACTTCTCCTTACAGACGATGGGTAGTAAATGATAAACGTTCATTTGATTCAAGGTAGAACATAAAGGAAAAATACGGTTACCAATTATAAGAGTCACTATGAAATACATAATACTGCTAGAAATGGTATTTTCGTTCGGCTCAATGAGCTTTCAATATTACATACTTTCCCCTCTTTTTTTCTTCTGTCGATATAATATTGAATATATCATTGCAAACCTCGTAACGCGTACATATTTGAGCTCTCACATTGCATACATGTCTTGATAAGTGTGGATAATTTTGTACGATTACCTTCAGTACGAAGACGTATACTAATTTTGTTCTCTCTCTCTCTCCCTCTTTGAAGCAAAGGTAAAGCATATTGGAAATACCGAAAATGTATTTATAATAACAAATCTATGGCAAGAATTTACACCAGCCTTCTAAATTCAATTATTGTTCTCGTTTATATCAATTTCGCACTGTTATTTAATAGAATCGTGAAAGAAATGTTTTACACGGGTAAATATTTAAACATATTTTGTTTCGTAACGTAAGGCAAACAGTAGAAGCAATTTTCATTTCTTTTTGTGCACTCTTTGCGGTAGAAAATATTCACAATTTCAAGAATTGTACTCGAAAGAAAATGAAAATTACTGGAGGTAGCACTTGCATGATTTAGAGTATAATGGAAAACACTTACTCGTTTCTCGATCAAAGGAAGACTTTAAGAGAATGTGTATGAAGATTGCGAGCATGATACAATATAAAAAATTGATAATAAATTTTGTTCTTACGTTGTGGCTGTATCATGGCAAATGCACATACACAAAAATGGATCGTTTCATGGAAATGATAAGAAAAATTGATTTATCTCGAAACATCTTAAGATTAATAGAATACTTAAAAACATAGAAGAATCGATAGTGTGCCCAAGCATACGATTTGTTTGATAAGTGCTGCTTTTTCGGCACTGAAGATCGGTTTAATCATAAATTTTTGCAATTTTGTTCATATGCTTCATGTGCGTGTATATAATCGCAAGATGCATCGCTTGTAAAATTTTTGGCCAAGACATTCTTGCATAGCATATGGAAACATAAGTAACATTATACCAAAAAAAAAGAAATTGGTAAACGCCACAATAATTAAAGCAAATATCACTTTCGATTATAGCAAAGAAAATATAAGTGCAAGCAAAAAATAAATTACTAGCATCTAATATATGTACATATAATATGCATACATACATACAATGTATAGAAAATAAACGTAATAAATAATAACTAAATCAAAGCTGCAATTTTTACACGAAAATAGAAATAATCAATGATTCATTATTAGACTAAAGAGCGGCAGTGTCTTGTTCTATAATCATTATTAATTATTCATATATTGTTGAACTTTTTGTTGAAAGTTTCACAAATCAATGCCAATATCGAATTTCATTTAAGTACTCGAATACTGTTTACTATTTTGAAACGGGCGAAGTACATTGTCTTTAAAGTTAGCCGAACATGACAATAAACTATCGATGCAGGCACTGTAAAAGTTATATGTATATATATTAGCAAATTAGAAAAGATTATGTGAAAAATGTTATACACTGTCTTCCCTGAAATTAGACAGCATTAATAAATGCAACTTTGCTATGAACGTTTCTTTTTGCACATAAGAAACGCAGTATCAATGTTACCACCGTAATGGTACAACAAATTAATTCATGCATTTAAAAGAATATAACGTAAACGTGCTACGTTAGAAAATATTTGTCGATATATGATACACATAAAAACACAATACTAAACTAAACAAGAGCAATGGTCCCGAAATCGTCACTATGAGAAATTGAAAATTGGTAAACCCATGAAGAACGTGGATTAATCAAATACAGTCAACTCGCGTAATTTTCTTTTCGTTCAAAATGTCCGACGACGGATCGACAAGATGTTTCGTACATCCTATATCAAATTGTTAGCAAGAGTTGTCCAATACATGCTGCTTGTGTAGCAAGTTGATTATACATATATAAAAAACCATTCACTCTTATACATGTGTACGTTTCTTTTCCATGAATGTATCAAATGGTGAGGACAGAAAAGGAAGAAATTAATCACCTAGAGAACAACGTCGGGCAGGGAGCAATGCCACTAGGCTAATTGCGTCCCACTTCGTCCACCATGATGTCCCATACCGATCATTGAACCGCCACCGCCGATATCGTCGCGCACAATTTTTCTTTCCTTGTAATAAATTTCCTCGCTTTCTTTGTCGCACAATAGCAACACCGCTCCACCGAACAAAAATATAGCTGCACCCCAGCCAACTCCGTACGCCCAACCGAACTCCCACATTGGTCGATTTCCTGTAATATTATGCATGTAGTATTAAACACGATAATTACGATACTTAAAAGCGAACATAATAGAATTTCTTAAATGTCTAAACATTTGTAGGAGGTCTTACCAAGATTAAGTTCCGCAGCGAAGCACACTGGATATATCACTAAAGCTATCAAGAGGGATACCACTGAAATATAAATATGCACGTGATTAATACTCAACAATATGCTTACATTAACGCGTATAATTTCATTGGAGAAAATCTGTCTTACATGCGAATCCCATGCAGAACACTGCGAATCTATAGTATTTATGCTTATCACGATTATCTTGTGACCTCAAACCGAGACCAGTGAGAATCGTGGCGGCAATATCTGTTATTAAACACACAACGCATAAAGCTGCGGCTGCTTTTATGTAGGCTGGAAAATGAAGAAACCAAATGAAATAACAATCTCCTCGCCACATCAAAAGTCTCGTAGAAAGGGAGTTACAATTCCAATAACGTACCAACATCTCTGGCATGATAACATCCTACCGAATCTGGTACGTTAAACGGCAAAGGTGTGGGCGCAGATTCTTCGATGCAGTGCGCAAATAAACCTTGCCTCCATCCTAATGCCATTAACCAGTCGGTGGATGCCAAGCCCATGATCATCAGCAATATTACTATTATCCCGCATATGAATGCTATCACCTGTAAATTATATGTAACAGTCACATTTATACCATATCGGAAAGTTAATGAAATTATTCATCAAATTTCGCGCATGTATCTTAAAAAAATGATTATTAATAGCATAAAAGCATCGACATTTACGCGAAACAAAATTGCTACAAGCGTTTGATCGTCATTGCCATTGGGGGTTCATGAAAATAGAAAGAAAAATGGAAAGAAAACATCGGTCGAGTATACCTGTGCTATCTCAGTATCGCCTATGTGATCCTCCGCGACTGTATACATGATCATCGCAGACCAACCGTGCACTTTCAAGATTAGTCCAAATGGACAATACTAAATCTGATTAAAAACCGTCGCGAGTTATTCACGCGCTCCTCGCTCCCTTCGAAAGATACCATTTACGGAACATCGTACACTCTTCCGCGGATCACCCTTAATAAACGACGAGGTAGCATTTAGAAATTATAGAGAGATACGAGGACCGCGTAAACGGCGAACACCTCCAGGGTAAACACGGCTTTCCGTCTTCCGTATTCTACCCCTCGATTTACGGGATAATTTTTAATCCCGTCCGTGATCCCGCTCGCCACGCGTGTTACATTTCCTTCGCGTAAATATCACAGTGTCGATTCGATTTGGCGAAAAACCTCGAAAAGAGTTATTCGACTGGCGAGGTCAAACGGAGACGGTCTCTATCCGAAGTTGGGGGAGTAATTGGGTTCCAGGGAAGCTGCGCCCATTAAAGGTCGTGGCGCAATGCGCGTACGTGGTAGAGGGTGCTTTTTAGTGCAGACGAAACTTGGGACGATCCAAGATCCAATTTATAGATATTTCTCGTTAACGCGAGATAGCAGGAAGAAATGTGCATTCGGTGATCAAACGTCGATGATCTAGTTTTGTCTCTGTTGGGATGTTTTTTTTTTCGGATGATAGGAAAAAATATATGCGTCGCGGATGCGGGCATTCAATGTTGCTATGTTAGATGCGGTTTTATTGATCTAGTTTTTAATCGAATTTAATTTACGATGTTTTAATCGTTTGGTTATTTGCAGTGGCAATTATGGGGTTGTCAACGGTGTGTTGGGATTAAAAGATGTGGATGTTAGATCATGCTTCTCTTCTTGTAAATATGTAATGAATATAATGTGACGCTTTAAGAATATTATTCTGAAGACCCTTTGCAGTAACTTGTTGAGAACTTAATATTTTGTAGGATGTTAGTAAATTAAATGTAAAAAGAAATAAAAAGGGGATTGCCAAAGAAGCTTACCTTTAACGGCCTAGTAATTGTGATTGTTTCAATGGTGGTTGCTTGTGCCATTTTTTCTTTAGCTGCAACGAAAACAAAACGAATACGTAAGAAAACAAAAATGAATGATTCGTGGAAAAGGAAGTACTCGGTTAATATAAACTTAACGAAAGTAAGAGCTTTTGGGAAGAGAAATAAACGATACGAACCACTAATAAAAACTACAAGAAATATGTTAATTCTCGCAATGAAATGGAAGGCGATTCATAGCTGGCTTTGTTAATTAAGTTTATTTTAATTTCCCTTCGAGTAATACATATTACATAAGCGTTAAAGTTGCTTTGCAAACGTTGTTATCGTATGTTGCAGTTCCTGTATTAGTCATTATATTAGTCATTATCGCTTTTATAGGCTTAAACATAGTTAATGAATTCGGTTTTCCACTGTCTCGAAGAATGATACTTCAATCCCCATAAACTTTTCTAATATCCAAGTAGACAGTATAGATCAAATAAATTAAAGTACTGTACGAAATTTCGAAAAACAAACTTTACGATGTGTATCGTAAAAATAATGATCGATTGTACAAAATATAACCAACGTCTCGAAATAATATTTTTAAATGCTCCCGTATAATGCTTAATCTGTTTTGTCTATCATCTGCACGATAACTCGTAGCAAAACATATTTCACTTTAACAAAAATATTACACTTACTATAGTCGTTTCACTCTACAAGCTTATCAACCTTTGCAAACACGGATCAAGCATTCAATGAACGGACGTGATCCTCCAGTCTGATGTGAAAAATTGTGTACAAATATAGGAGCAATTTAGGGGCGATAACCCTAATTCGATATTATGGGTTATGTCACTGGAAATGTCAACAACAGGTTTCGATGATACGCTCACTATAGATTTGCGTACTTCTAATACACAAATAAAGAGAACAGAGGATCGTTTCAATGAGTAATCACTCGAAATGCTCGTCAGGGAGGAACATTCTTATTGGCTCTCTCGTTCTGTCTGGATTCCTAACCTCGACAGTGATTGGCATTTCTCACATTTTCCCGACAGGACGAATAGAACTCCCTGTTTCCCGCATTCTTGAAGAAGCTATGTCCAATAGGAAAAAAACGTTCTGAAAGTTACCATTCGAGTAATAATAGTTTTATTCTGTAACTAGTGACACACGACGTTGCTCGACTGTAAATACACGCGTGACATAAGACGTAAGGCAATGAGTAGTAATTTTGATTTCTTCTTTTAATTTGAATAGATTCGTATGAAAATCTTGGATCTAAAGTACGAAGTAATTATAGAAAAAAAGAAAGTACACAAATAAATAGAATTCATGAAGTTACAGGTACTATGCACACACTTCTTATTTCGTATGTCAACAAAATGTAGCATCGTGTATGTTTATGTTAATGAATGAATGAAAACGCATAAAATTTTATATGTATGAGAAGTGTAGCGATTACATGGTATGCATTGCTTTCTTATATTAAAATATTTACATGATAATTCATTTTTATAATATATGCAATGATAAGTATACTTTAAATATAATAGAAAGTTTTCTTATGGATTTCGTGAGGTTGCTTGGGAATATACCGTTAACAGTTCAATGGGAAAAAACTTTTAGATCATTGACAACACAAATATGGTTCAAATATGCAACATGTACATGTATGTATGTGCAGCTCTCTAAATATGACGATGACGTCACTAAATGACGTCAGCGCCAGCACTTTAAGTTACCATACAAAATATATGTACTTGTACAATTATTAAATACATTTAGGATTTACATATTAAGCGGCCTTTTCAATATTCATGCATTTAGGTTGCAAATTTACGGAAAATACATCGAATTTTGAAACTATGAATATTCCTTTTTATCTATAATATAGCATATCTATTTTGCGGTATGAATTAATCTGTATGTGTTATAATATTTACAGATAACGTAATTTCTCTCAATTTTAATACCAGTGACATTACCGAAGTAAATTTTGTTTAGTTCAAAAAGGAGAGAATATTACAAAATGAATCAAAAAAAGAGTTTTAATCATTGTCGTACAATTAATTAAAATATTGTTTTCATACTATAATTATGGAAATATATTCTTTTAGAATTAGTAGTTCAAAAAAATATAGATCGATTAGTTTAAGCGGAAAATATTTGAAACCTGAAACTAATTAAAAAATGATTTACATTTGCATGTTTCGTAAACAACTAATGAAATTGCATGCGCACTTGAAACGCGGTATTTCTTTCAAGCTCTAAGTAATCTCAATATTTTGTTACGCGTCAAAAGTACTTGTGTATATCTGCATCGGCAAGGGAATGTTATTTTAATAATCAGACAACGATGTGTTGTAAACAGATCGTCCGATACGCGTATAAATTACAACATACAGGAATGTAAATAACCAATGATTAAACTTTAAACATTTACGTTTTACCGAAACATTTATTCCCCAAATAAAACATATCGAATCGTGTAATGTTGAAAAGTACATCAATGAAATGAATTCCTGCCAATTGTAATTTCTACAAGACAAATCAAATGAATTTCTAAAGAAAACGCGGTTTACATCGAATGCATAGAAGAGCATCGGTTCCATCGTTATCCGATGCACGATAAACCATCGAGAGGGTGGAGGGAACCGTCCGCCATTTTGATCGTGACGCGCAGCGCGGAGGTCGTGGGCTCCACCAGTGACGAAGCCACTGGAGTTTTGACGTGGCTGCTACGTACCTGCCCGTTTGCCCACTCCGATTGCAGCAAAGTTGGTGACGAGAAATACGTAACTGGTAAGTACCCAGCTGGAGAATAATAACAACCGGGCATGGACCACTGCGCTTACGGTGTATCTAAAATATTGCCGAAACTACTAGCATTTGATTTCATAATCCCGGTACAATCAATTTTACGTCTGCTATGGAATATGCCGTAAAATATGGCGCCTTGAGGAAGATGTACGAATTTCTCGAAAAGGGCAATGGGGGTTACGTGACGATTCTGACATCTCTTTGCATCGATAACCGACAAATCGTGGTACAGTTCGGTTCAATTCTAGTCACGTTTTATCGTGTTACTTTTATGACTTTCTGGCCCTTCGATGACACACGAAAGCATCTTAAGTGTTTATTGTTCTCGTATTATTTTTAGATCTGCTTATGTAAATGACGCAGTACACCGCCGATCGCAGTCTGGCGGGAAATTCAAAACATTTCCACTTTACTGTAATAGTTACGAATTCGTGTTCACTACATTATAACGTTCACAAATATCCAATGTGGGATTATTTCGACGATGTTTACGTTTCATTTGGAAATCAATTCGTGATATTTCAAGTATGCATATATATTGGAATCGTTTATTTCGAAATTATATCGCATTTTCGTTTGTTATTCTTTCACTTTCGAAACCACTCGAAACTTTTAGTAAACAACTGTGCGAATAAGATGCATAGCAAGTTTGTTTAGTACACTAACCAGTACAAGTAATTGGACGCCAGCAAAAGTCATTGCAGCCAATCAAACACTGCTGCATATTCGAATCATAATTAAATAAACGCAGGTATGAAAGCATTTTTCATTTCTGCAGGGTTTGTGGTTCCCAGGCTATGGAAAGTATGGTTGAGGAAAATGGATCAGCCGTTGACCCATTGTCTGGAGGTTCTCAAAGCTGTGACGCGGCACCAGCAATAGCTACATCGGTACAATCTCTCAATAGAACACAGCAGCAAACTCAACATCTGGTAGCGTCTACCAGCATTGTGCAACTGACACTACCTACGTCAGGGGCAACACAGGTATACAGGAGAATCTCCTGTGTATCTATGTCTGATCGTTTATGTATCCGGTTTATCTCAAAGCATGTGTACATCATTTATTTACGTTTCAATTCGAGTTACCAGTTAAACGAATCCGGCGCTGCGCGTACGTTCAATCTTGCATAATGCTGGTTTCAATTTACGAAACTAAAGATTTGGAATGTAGTATCATTGTGTTATTGAATAGCATTTAGTCGTCCCTCCGCACAATAGTACAATGAATTTATGTTTCTATGCATTCTATCCTTCCGATAAACATTGTTATATATTCATTTCACAATGACTTGCATATGCATGATGGTATTAGCCAATTGTCATTGTTGCTTTCTCCTTTCTCAATTTGCGCGGAAACAAATTACTAATTCGCATACTCATTTATGGTACTGTTTTCTACTTCTCTTTTCTAAATAAGTGCCACCACTGTTTACAATAAGCGAATGTTTGTTTATTTAGGTACAGTCCGTTATACAACCCAATCAACAATCGGTAATTCAAACCGCAACAAATATACAACCTGTAGCTATATCAAAAGGAAACGTGATTCTTGTCAGTAAACCTAATTCTGTTATACAAACAGCCCAAGCAAGTCTGCAAACACTTCAGGTAAGTTTCTTCTACCCCTTCAATACGTTAACCTTTTGATTACGGGTTATTGTTTACTTTGAACCGTTCTTTTTTTTGTATACTAATTGCTGTGCATTATTGTAACAGGTGGTTGAAACTGGTAGCGATGATAGCTTCTCGGATTCGGAAGAGTCCCCTGAACAAAGGGGACGAATCCTTACCAGACGACCGTCTTATACGAAAATTCTTAATGAGTTGGGTGGTGGTGAAATTACAGGTACGATTTTTGGTGTATTTAGTATTTAAAATGTTCTACGATTTTACGCAGCTAGAATAGTAAAGGTAATGTTGAGATGGAAAAGATTACGTTAATTGAGAAAAATTTATTACTCATTCGATTACAAATTATTCTACCCGTTTGCGAAAGTTTACAGATGCTGATTCGTTTGTCTATGCATACGAAATTGTTGTATTTGTTGATTCTAAATATTACACGTTTGTGCAAATATATGAACTCTTTGGAAGCGATAATATGGTGCATGTCAGTTCATACAACTATTTTTACACGCAGCTTATTTTAAGCGCAGTGCTCGGACAACTATAATTATCGTCTGTGTAACGTTATCTCTCATTAACTGTAATTTAATAACGTCCATTTTATCGTTAATTTTTGATTAAGCAAATAATTGAATGCGCGTTGCGTCCCTAAAATTGTAAGGGGTGTGAGTGTGACATCGTTTTATGCTTTTTTAATACATTAGTATGCGAAGAAAAAAGGAAATGCCATACCAAGCTTAGAACTTAAGATGAATTATGATAAAAGTTCAGTTACTAGTTAGAAAGCCTGATAAAATACAAACAATTCTCTCCTCTAACCGTTATTGGTTTACGTACAAAACGACGGAAAATAATTATTCGTTTCATGCAATCATTTAAGTTCTGTGCATCCGATAGCAACAAACTAAATATAGTAAGAAACGCTTGAGCTTAATATTCTTTAATACGTCTGTACAATTATTTTGATCGCAAAGATTAGGATGAACAGTTTTTCCGTCTGTAGTCCTGTTTCTTTTGTTTCTGTTCAAAGATTGTTTATACTGAAATGATTCATTATAACAAGATTTATTTGCTTTATTTGTACAGTCTATGAATGCGCACGTTCGCTGTCGAACTTTCATTTTCGTTTCGTTCTACTATTTCCTTTTTGTATGAGCCGACTGCACGGTATTGAGGTATATAAACAGTAGCCAGAAAGGAAATAGCATATAAATAATTAATTTCGTTCTTTTATTCTGTTCGCCGCCTGTACAAAATATTGTTTCGCTTTCTGGATGCAAATGTTTAAACACCGATTAATTCTACAATCAGGAAAGTTATTCAAGAAGGAACATTAACATTCGATTATTAGTTTTGGATTTCTTCTCGGGGACATTGTAGCAATTGCTCCAACCACGTCCATGTAGATTGAATAAATAAACACCGACAACAACTCTATTGTAATAGGGGGTTGTATTAATTCGGTGTTACAGACGGTCGATTGCCCCCTCTAGAATCATCTTCTGAGTGTGATTCTAACGTGGACAGTGAAGTGTCTTCCCACTCGCTTCATTATCAGACAGGTTGGTTATTTTTTTCTTCTACGTATCTTTCCTGGCTGTCCTTCATTTGATTCTGTATCGCATCCCAGCATTTGTTCTTTGATTTCCATAAGAAAACTGTTAGAGGAGTACATTAGAACTGTTGATATATGTATATATAAAGCACTGTAAATTTAATTTCTTTCATCCCTGTACGCATATCTGATATGTGATAATTTGTATCATCATGTTCGCTTGGTGTGGCATCCTTGCTTATGGGGTTTTCAATTCTGTTCACAAACAGATTTACGCACATGTACCGAAGAATGTAATGGTTGTTAAATAGAATTATTTAGACTTGAGTTGACTCACTCAATGCACTATCACTGTATGTGCAGCGAAAAAATTATACTCATTTATGTTGCACTTCGTTTATATTAATAACGTATTGTTCGAAATCTATAGTTATACCGTAATCGGAATTAATATATATATATATTTTTTTCAGTAATTCCCGCTGGTACAATACAAATCGCAACCCAAGGCGAAGGAGTTCCTGGACTTCACACGCTAACTATGAGTAATGCAGCAACTGCAGGTGGTGCTATAGTACAGTATGCACAGGGCCAAGATACACAGTTTTTCGTCCCAGGTGCGCGTTTTTTCATAATTTTTTTTAATACTGTAACTCTTATCGTTCAATATTCCGTTAACTTTATTCCAATTTTTTTTTCTCAAACGCACAACTATGATTTTCCTTTTGTTTTTTCTTTTCCTTTTTTAATTGCATAATAATAATCATTATTATAATATAAATTACGTACCCCGTCGATAAATTGTGAGTAAAAAGATTAAAAATTTGGGGAATACAGTCTCTGGCAATGTTCCAGCTTACACAGGACATGGTGTTGTAGTAGAGGATGCGGCTAGGAAAAGAGAATTGAGGTTGCTTAAAAATAGGTAAATTTATAATATGATCAAAATACCTAAATTCTTAATTAAATTAGTCATATATTTATCTTATATTATACAAAATATTCTTTGGAACTTATAACAAAAACAACAAAGAAAACCCCCCAAAAATAGAGGAAAAAAACAAAACATTTTCGTAATTTACAGACAAGCAGCCCGCGAGTGTAGGAGGAAAAAGAAGGAATATATTAAATGTTTAGAAAATCGTGTTGCTATACTGGAGAACAGAAATCAGACGTTAATAGAAGAATTAAAATCGTTAAAACAGCTATGCGAACCGAAAACTGACTGAGGTTGGTGTTTAATGTTGAAAAGATTGTATGAAAACTATTAACCCGCTAAAAAAACTTGTACATGTCTTCTTTGTGTACATTATCCTAAACGTTGTTAGGTAAGCAATGGTGATGTACATGCATTCTTATAAATAAGTGTTTCTGTAACATACTGTATTTAAAAATGCGAGAATACGAAGGCTTGTGAAACTTGCTATATTACTGAAGCGAGCAGCCAAAGGTATATGAGATACAAAGGCAGCAAACTTATAGGCAATATTCAGGAAGTCAATCTATATTTTGGATAAAACTTGACACTTACATGAATTCGGGTTTTAATAACGTTTCGCATATTCAAAATATGCGTCGATAATGAATTACGATAATGTCAGTGTTTTGAAGAATTATTCATTTACGTTACAGTGACTATGTGATGTTGAACAGTATCCATCCTTTACTGTTTTACTTGTGCATGAACAATTGTATTCGTGTAGTTTCTATATACTTTAGGAAACTTTCTATTAGCAAAAATTCAGGAGAATTAAAAACGAAACAAAAAAAGAGAATAAGAAGAAAAGAAAGGCACGAGAGTCGTTTGTCTAAGTAGTCAATTTATAATGAATAATTGGTCGTTAACATACATTCGTACACGCACACACACACATTCACACATACTTCAGAGTAACGCCTTATACACAATATTTGCTAATGTAATTTAGAAATTAGTCACAGCTACAGGTTTCAATCACATAGTTTCTGAGAGGGGAAAAAAGAAAAGAAATACGGAGTATAGTTGTTTAGTCTACAGTGTTTATATAATTTCTTTTTTCGATTACATTATTTTATACTTTGAAGAAAGCAGATGAACAAAAGGGTGGGATTAAAGGATGATTGTAAATAGATACATAGATAGAACGAAATTCTGTTGATTTGATCATTGCTGCTGTAACATGTACGTGTATAAAGTGTCGTCTCATTATAATTTTTTTTCTTTTTACTTTAAATACGAATTTCAGGAATATAATATTACGATGAGAAATATAATTTATACTGTGTAGAGAAATGTGCGAGAGGAAGCAATAGCTCTTAATGCTCTCATCTGATTTTACTTTCTATTTTAAGATGCCTCAAGTGCGAGAAGCTAATAAAAAAAAAAGAAACAGAGTTGTAAAATATAAATGTAATATATATATATACATATATATACACATATATATATCTATATATATATCTATATCTGGAGTGCCTTGAAGAATTCTGTATACATACAGTATACAAATAAAAAACGAGCGAGCGCGCTCGTAGTATATACGCATACCACACATAACGTATGTATGAAGTTGCGTTTTAGGTAAATATGGGTACATACGATATTTTTAAACTATATATTATGTTATAGTTTTATGTCCTGCGTATAAAGAATCGTACAGTTATGTTGTTAATTGAATTTTTATCCTGATACATTTTCATACTTTCTAAAATTAAATAAGATCCGTGAAACCGCTAGTGTAAATCACACATTAGTGTATACTGTTAATTGCACGCAGACACAACTGATTCTATTTCATGTCGAAATGAGAAAAAGAAAAGAACAACCTGCTCGAAACTAATAGCATACATATTACAATAACTCCGACTTCGGAGAAGAATTTATTTTTTAACGTCTGACACATATATTTACTACTACAAAAAGGATTATTCTCCGATGCATTTTTCTCGTCAAAGCAGCGTTCTGTAACCTAAGCATGAGAACCATTCGATGTATAATTTTGATTGTTATGTATTTAAAAAAAAAACATGGAATATATATATAATTTCGAGTATATAAAAAACCAGTTTGATCATCCGATGATTTAACATAAATTGTTTAATACGTTCAGTTGGCAATTATTAAAAATCTAAGAAGTGTGGATTTTTGACTTTCTTTTTTTTTAATAATAACATAAGGTTTTACTACTTTACATACGAATAAATTTTTGTTTATTTGTTTAAGTATAATATATATGTAAATATATTTTTTTCCAATATATATGAAACGTTTTTAATTGAATGATCAGGCTGGACATATGCTTTGTACAGATATGATATGTGATTTCTCAACTTATTCTTCTTCAAATTTGTTTACTTTGACAATAGGAAACAAAGAAACAATGTTACATTTCGATTGTACGATCTTACATGCTTAACATGTAAATTTGTAGTTCGACAAATTTGATTGTACCGAAAAGTAGATCATTTCCGAATCTCTATAAACTGAAAGTACAATAATGTACTTATAGTGACGTGTTATAAAACGGAAAACGATTCACTATAAGTTCCATTTCACTTATAGATTGAACATTTATTTCGACGAATCAATAGTCTGCACATTTTCGTCTGTGTTTGAATGTTAAATAATATGTATGATATATGTATATCTTGATTGCTGCACCGATAAAATGAAATATTGTATATAGATAATATATGTATTTTTACATATCATTTGTCTTTAAAAAAATATAGTTCATAAACCTCTTCACGATAGTGTTATTTCTACGAAGATGTAGAAGATAAATAATGGAATAGATCGACAGAATTTGCACAGTATTTGGAAAGGATATTTAAATATACTAAATATACTTTTTTTTAATTATTTTATTTACACGTATGTACAATTATTTCCTCTCTGATAATACAAATTAGATAGTGTAATTGCAGCAGAATATCGTCTCACCTAAAACACAAACAGTATTAGAAAATATGTGTTCTCAAAGTATTTGTATTTTTTATTTAGATTTCGGACACTCAGTTGGTAGTGCATGTAAAAAATAATCAGCGACTCATATGTAGTGGTTAAAATATCATCATTTTATACTTAAAATAATTCATAATACTTAAAAATAAAAAACGAACATAATACTAACCAGAAACATAATACTTCTACAATCCGTGGCAATTTATACTTTCATTGCAAATTCTGTAACAAATAAACAAAATTACCTTCGAGTTTAATTAACAATTCGAGTAATCATTTATACAAAATAAACGGTTCAGTTGGTAGTGCATGTAAAAAGTAATCATGGCATCATGTAAGTGGTAAAATATATCATCACATGTTCTCGTTATTTACGACGTAGAAATATAGAAAGTAAATTAATAGAAATACATACTATATTATGTTTTCCCGATATTCTGTACGTTAATCTGTGTAAACCTTCCAAATACGAATCGCCATGCGTGGGAATTTCTGAAATAAGTAATATGACTCGTTAATATCTTAAATTACAATTACAATAAACTAACATAAATCTTCCAAAAAATATTTATATCGTTCTATTGCGAACAGTCTAAATTAATTAACAATGATATTATTATGTAGCAGTTAAAATCCATTATTGTCGATGTCTTTTGATCATGAAACGTTAAAACACGATAGGTTCACCGAACAAAATCAACAGAAAACGTGTACATATACCATTTTATACTTACGATAATCAAACTATCGCAGCAATTCAGTTCACATTATAAAATCAGTTCGAAACATTACAATGTTTCTGTTAATTGCTTAGATTCAAGTAATTTCTTCCATTTTTAATAAATAATTTTGGTAACGAATATCTAACAGCTCCATGAAAGACCAACCACAGTTCAAACTGATCTGTGCGCCGTCGATGTACAGAACGTGGAACGTGGTTTCATTTTTGTCTTAGGGCACATTTTTATGTATACGATAATCGAAGTGACGAATTCCTTTAAAATTGGATTTCCTACAATAACAGAATTTTTATCAAGACAGTGAATGAATGAAGTAAACGTAATATTCTCCAGGTGTATACAAAATTATACTTTTCAATTCACCAATTTCGTCCGATTTCCCAAGTCCTTTTATACGTACCTATCTATCTCCTAGTGGCGGAGAAATATCGATAGCCAGCACTAGCGATAGTTTCCGATAGTTCGACCATCGACCATCGATAGTTATCGATAGTGATGGAATGTGATATATATAGTAGCTCCCTCCTGAAAGCGGGCAAATACAATTCAATCCTGAACAAAGGATATAAAATTCTTGAAATTGCAAGGGATTTCGTACGCAAGATCACACAGAAAGCCAGTCTTTAATCACAAAATACTATCGCTATCGTCAATTACAGAACAAATACCTATCATGAAATTACCAAACATTCTTAAATTCGCGGCATTACGAATATCGACCCACATTTTCGATAACTATCGATAGTTTTCGATAGTAGCAACCATCGATAATATCGATAGTGCCATCGATATTTCTCCACCACTAGTGGGGAGGCGATCGTCACTTTATTGCTAACGAAGCAGCTTCGTCAATGTCGACAAAGCACCAGCTCCTCTCAGACCCCGTTACCGTATTACGAGGGTTAATGACGAAATACTATCGCTGTCGTCAGCTATAGAACAAATGCCTATCATCAAACTACAGCTAACACTATTTTAAATTCGCGGCATTGCGAATATCACCACACGTTTTCGATAACTATCGATAGTAAGAATGTACTATCGATAGTTTTCGATAGCAGTAACCATCGATATTTCTCCACCACTACCATCTCCTATGCATTCAATCCCAGCAGTCACAAGTGTCAGTTTGCAAGTGCGAATTGAGTGCTGTTCACGGAGGACATGGAGGTAATTGAACGATGTAGCAACACGAACTCGACAGAGTTTTAGCCCTATTGACTGTCATCGATCGACACGAGCGTGACCGTGACAAGGAATAACGATACTATTTATTCAAAGATTGTAAAATTACGCGTGACGACGACATTAAGCAATGTTACTGTTATTACATCGTGTCACGGTTATCGGATCGTAAACCGCTTAATATTCCACATTCGTCTGTCGTGAAATCCGATAAAAATTGAACGAACGTGCCCAACGATGCACGTTCAACGTGTTATCCGTAGGATTCGTTTGTGAATAAAATAAGCATTATACAGGAGATTGGTGGTAATGATTGTCAAAGTGGTGGACGGTTTATTTTGGACAGCGAAATTTCTCATCACAAAGATCCTGATTTATTGACACAGGCGAGAGAGAAATAAAGATGACGGAAAGTTTAATACACGAATGGCTGGCAGAGTGCGCAGACCTCTCTGTCTCACCGTCGGAACTCCATACGTTTGCCACTACCATGTCGGAAGATAATGAAATAATCAGAGCGCTCTACGTACTCTTGGAGGAACGTAGCAAGTACAGTCAGGTAATATGTCTCCGTGAACGATCTTTGTATCTCGATAAAAACATATTGATTCTTGGAACAATTATCGTTGTACTGTACATATACTTTAGATTCAATTAAATCAGCCCTTCAACTGTTCAGCTTGTATCAAACTGTTGTACCTTTGAGATTTCTTGGGAGCTTTGTATTACATAGAACTGTTTTCGAACATAAAAAGTATTGAATTTTTATAGGTATAAAGTTTTGTTCTACATTATTTAATCAAATTGTAAATGATAAGCAATTGTGCATCGTGTGTTTCAGTTATTCCGATGATAATATAATTATTTCCCATTTGTTACAGTTGGTGGACACAGTATGCGATCAATTATATAATTTTTATCGTTCCCGAGAAACAGAACTGCAGAGATATACTCTGCAGTTCTTGCCGACGTTAGTTTACATTTATTTGAATTCTGCAGCTCATGGAGATGTTAAGGTAAGAATGGGTGTACTTGACAGATAAAAATAACAGAGGAAACTTAAATGTGTATCTGATAAGTCATGATATGTAATTCATGTGAATATCAGTGTTACGTAACGCAGTAGAGATATATCATTTAGGTATAAATTGTATGGTACAATAGTCGTATCAGTTTCCTCTGTATAGGATAATTGCACCGAAATTAAATATACACAGTCAATGATTCTTCGATCAGAAAATTTTATGACAGAGAGTAACACACAAATGATATTCTATATGTTATATATAATTGTAAACATGTTTACTGTAATGTAAAACTCTCCAATGTTAATTTCTAACTAGTTTATTCATTTATTTGTCCCGTTAACATATCGATTACACAATCAGAACACTATTGGATAAATTATAATTGCTGTTTCCTAGCGCTCGATATAAATTATGCGCATACATTTATTTAAACCTTAGACTTTGTATCCGGTAGATTAATTAGCATCTTTCTTTTTTTACAGAACTGTCGATCTGTTGAGACATTATTGATCGGCCTGTATAATCTAGAAATTGTAGACAAATCCGGACAGCAGAAAGCAATTTCTTTTAGGCTACCATCGCTTGCGATGCTTTCAATATTTCACGAGGTACGTATATTTGATTGTACATTAATACAAACGTATCTTACAAATAGAATACGATATAACATAAATTATGCTTGCTCTTTTCAACAGCCTGCAGGTCTGGCACCCGCTTCTTTAACAGAAAGTGCAGTGCGTAGATTTGAAGAATGCAATACGAAGCTTGTTAGTTGGGGTCCGTTGCAGCAAGTCGAAACTCTCAATGCTCAGAACAGATTAAAAGTTATGACTGCCCTTCTGTTCATCTACAATCAACAACTCGGTTACATAAGCAAATACGCTTTGGAGCAACTTTGCAAAGTGGCCACTAAGTATGATGAAATAATTAATCGTGTTGTTATATTCGATATGAAAGAATAACAATTACGTATATAATTAATTGCAGACTTGTCACTCAAGGATTTATGAAACCAGGCCATCATCAACGATCCTCGTACGGAAGCGAGTCTAGTTTTGTTCCAAGGCTTCTACCACGTATACCTGTCGCCGGTCAATTTCTCCTCGAGTTCCTGCACGCTGTATACTTTGCTATGTTAGTATTTATTACGTTCTCTCCAGTTCATTTGGAGCGATAGCATTAATTGGATTTCAATAATTGAATTAAAACTGAACGTATATTGGCAGGTATAATGACTGTTGGTATTTAGGAACACAGGCAGTGGAAGATATTCATAATCGGGCATGTTACGAAACATACACAGATGTTATGCTAGTCACAAATGCTATACGCAATTCCGCTAGTTCCGGACCATCAAGTACGATACACGATATATGAAGTAATTGGTAATATGAAGCAGTGCAATTAAATGTAATTATAATTAATCGCTACAGGTCAACCTAGTGATGGCATTAGCGTTGCGTTATCGCCAGCAACAGCGACAGTGACCGTGTCTAAATCGATGATTACAAACGCCTCGTTTCGAACCAAAAAGTTACCAGGTATATTTCTTACGATAAAACTTATATCTCTTACTTTGGAAATAGAACAGAAGGATAGTCTGAAATATTGACACCCTAAAATGTATCGTTAATGTTCGTTTTCTTTTTAGTAGCTTTGCACAGTACGGAAATTGTCTCCCTTTGTTTTTGAAATTAGACTATATACATCATATGTATATCCAGCATGTTAAAGAGTTTTGTATAGCTATTGCCAATTAGTATCGCACCGAAATATAATAAAAATATAGTTAAAGGATCTAACTTCAGAAAATTGGTGAATCTCCGATTTAAAAAGACAAAGTAAATATGCGGCATAGTAATATATTCTAAATAAAAAAAAATTGCATGAATAGAATGTTCGTACATAAATACATTCTATATACATATATATATATAAAAGAAGCGACAATTTATAACAATTGTAGAGCTGCTTCTGTAAATATATCGTAGTTTATATGCCTAAATTAGCATAGAATAATCTTCGTAACTAGCGTCGCGAAATTAGTTCTTCCAAAATTTATACGCGTGAGAAAAAATTTGCTTTCTAGTACAATATAAAAGCTTCCTTTGCACGAAGTATGAAAAGAAATATACGAAACGCAATATTTGAACCGTAACGAAACGCATTTTATAAATTACTGGATTAAGCAAATGTGCATTGCTTGCTAACATGTGTCGTTAGACGATCTGGATGAGAAGTTATTTGAGGATGAAGCGAACGCTACTGAACTCGAAACGCAACAGCAACCGTCAGTATCCAACACAACGAAGAGGTTCCCTTGGAATTGGAAGCACACAATTCCGACCTCAAGTGAGGAAGATACAAGAATAAGGAAGGCCAGTTCTTCCTCATTGGAAACGTCTAGACGTGGAAGCGCGTGTAGTAATAAAGGCTCACCGATAAGATCCTCTCCGAAAAGGCACAGAGAGCATTCGAAGAGGAATGTAACCGAGAAAGGCGAAGATCATAATTTAAAAGCGAATCCTAGACAGAAGAAGGATCAGAAAGAAAACGCTGATTTAATGCACGGCGATAATAAAGCCAGCTCTGGTTCGCATTTGTATAGCGTGTTGGAAGAACACTTTCTAGGGGAAGTGGTCCACGAATCGATGGAAAGTGTATATTCAGACGGAAATAAATCAATCGGTATTCATACAACAGCTACCCTATCAACAAACACATGGTACTAATGATTTAGTTTCAGCACTTTTGGATCACTAAAATTTTCATCAAAATCTCTTCAGCAAACACGCTGCAAACATTAGTTGTTACACTCTCGTAACATTAACTATTTTAATCAGTAGCAATTTGTGCATTTATCAATGGATTGCGTTTTCAGAGGAACCTCCATTCTTACGAGAAAAATATCACAAGCCTAGCATATTACGTATATTCAAGTGCACATGATGGGAAAGCTGCATGCAAGTTTTTGGCACGATTATTTCCATTTGAAGATATCAAATCTCTTGTGAACCAGGTTTATCGCCCAATACCTCTAAAACTCTTTTGTCCTATTAGTCTACCATTCATTTTCAATCTTGTACAAAAGTACAACTCACAATATTACCTTGCAATATCTAAATTAGGAATCATAGATATTAGTTATTCTTAGACCACAACACCGCATGAAACGTTTCTTATTACACGTTACATGTTATAAACAAGGTTTAAGATCATACATTTCTCTTAAATCGAGCAGCTTAACGACATCGAATTTATCTTATTATTTTTATATTTGCTTTTATCACACAACATGCTTAAATTATAATATTTTTATTCTCACAGTGTTTGGATATATATATAAATCTTTTGTATACTCGATTATTGTAATACATTAAAAACGTGTTGCTATATTTTCCGTTTGTTCAGATGATATACCGATTCAAGAAACGAAGGATGATTCTGGAGGCGAAGGTAAGATTAATCTTGTGTCCATCACAGAAGAAGAAGCAATAGAGCCGAACAGAATTGGTTCGATGAGGCAATCGAAGGACCAAAAGACTGTGTTGAAAATCACGAATTTTCCAGTACTTGGAAAGAAGCCACGCGAAAAGGATGGCAAGGTAACTAAGAATGCTCACGTTAGTGCGTCTGAGAAAGAGAAGAAACTTGGATCTCAAACGACTTCAAAGGAGAGTATTAAAGGTAGTTCCTCAATGTTAAATAGCGAATCAACTGAAATCGATGGAAACATTAGCGGGTGTTTAATCAGGAAAAAGAATAGCAACATAGAGAATAATTCAGTTACTGTAGATAATAATATTTCATTGATCGACGACGAACGTCATGTGTTAGGCGGGGACATAGATAATACCAATATGGAAACTTCTATCACATTAAGAACGCATAATGAAACAGAATCGTTAACTTCGTCTATTCAGGTCAGTTCTGTTTAAATTACTTATGCATAGATTTATAAAAGGGAAATAATGAACGGTAGTATCGGGCTACTTTGAGAATCTATGTGTAACAATTTCTTGACGAACTTCGATTTAATTGTATTGTATGTATCATTATCTATCGTAACGAGTCTATGACAAAATGATTTCTGTATATTACCGAGTTCCAAAATTACAAGATCCTATTCAGTGTGTTTTATTATGATTTACCAAAAAGGTAGTTTCGTATAAAGCTCGCTCGTAAAAGTGGTCCATTACTATACTGATCTCTATACTTAGTTAAAGGAAAAAAGAAACTAAGAAAACAAGTAACGGGGAAGGGAACAATAAGCTAACAATGTATATTTTTCCTGAATGAAGGTATGTCTCTGCGTATTAATAGATTCTGTTAATCATCCGTATTAACGCGTCTTTTTGTTCCATCACGTATACATACATGTATATGCCTTTCTTTCATCGAATTGCTTGGAGTTTATTTGTAGAATTTGAACTTGGTAAAAAATGTATGGAAAGGAACAAAAGTTAAGGACTGATTCAATATTTTAATTAATTCGAAATAGAATTCAAGAAAAACGTACTTATACATATTGTATACATATAGTTTCCTCAAATTGTGTTTAATATCGAATTGAATAATACTGTTTTTCATGTATGTGTTGTTTAGTTATGCTCGCATGTATTTTTTACGAACTGTGTACTAAATAAGGAGTAAGGTCACTTTATCGGGGCTAATAGTTTGATTTTGTATCCCGTGGCAAAAATTAATTAGAAATGTTTCACAGTTTCATATAAAATATATATGCATATAATTTATTGCGGTTTCAAATATCGGGCAGTTTACGAAAAATAATGCGGTACGACTGACTTGACCTTTGAGACAGCAAAATAATAAAACTTAAAAAATCTCGTGATTTTACTAATTATAATGATATTTTCTATAACATCTTTAAGCCGCCTACTTGTATACTAGAATTGTCAGCAAATTATGCTCAGATCGAAATGTTTTTCTATAAATTTCTAAATGGAAGAATGTTTTTAACTGAAGCCGCATCTATTCAATAACAGTTTCAAAATAATTTATATGACGGCTTCTCCATAATCTTAACATTAACCGACCGAGAAAGTCTTTCTATTTGTAAGTTTGTATTCCTGATTACAATACGTAATTGGCATTCAACATTTTATTTCATTCCTGATGAAATATCATAGCTCATTCCATAGCTTTGCATTATTTACAGTTCAAAGATATGCAGAACAAAATATGCGAAAATAAATCTTCGTGTGAATCCTACAGTATTCCCGATTATACATATGCACTGTGATAGAAAATATTAAACAAAAGAATATCTTTCATTAAACGTTATTTAATAATTGTATGTTTCGTTAAATTCGACAGAAAGTAACTTATATGAAAATAGAGACATATTGAAATTTGAAAAGACATTCGAGAAGAAGCTTGGAATTGGTATTTAATTGAAAAGACTGTACATTACATTGCATTATTACTTATAGTCTAAAAACAAAAAATATACAGCTATGATTTTTTAACCAATCAGGGTGTTCAAGAGGTATTTATATGCCTGTTAAATCAAATAAAATAAAAAGGAACAAAAAAACAAAAGAAAGGAGAAGAAATATGTAATACACTCACGTAAGAAAGCAATCATTTAACTGTTGTAACACATCAAAAGCTTTTAAACAATCGTATATTCAGCCTATTGAACAAAAGAGAAGGCTGATTTGTATTATACTCCTTAAGGAAAATGTAACTTTGCAGAGTATGATTATTTATTTTGGTGGAAGTAAAGTGTCAATTTTTACCTTATCTCCGCTAGAACAATTATAAACTTGCACTAATGTGTCGTGTTATCAGTACAACATACCGGCCGTTAGTAAATTGAATTGTGAAGAAATTTATCTGATTCATAGATCTAAATTAATCACATTTTATCAGGTCGTTCGAATTGTTCCCTCTTCCTATTTATTACTAATATGGCTACGAGTATTGTACATTTTTTTATAACGCAAATATTTTTATTTCCTTTGTATTATTGTACAAAAAAAATACTGTGCAAGATACGCGTTTGTATATATTTTTTTTAACATTAAAAGTAATCAGCTACGAGATCCTTTATAAGATTTAGAAGAAAAAGAACAAAGGGTGAACGGTGAAAACATTTTTTAATGTCTATACATAGTAGTATATTGTCTCACACAAAAGTAAATTTGAAAAAAAAAGAGTTTTCTATATCCCGCGAAAAGTTTCAAATAATGATATTAAAAAATATAACAGCAGAATTCCAGATTTGATCATTAATTCGTTTAGAAAATGCCAGAATTTAGTTTTCTGTGTCACTGCCATGTAGTGTAATTTAATTAAGTAAATTGTATTAACGATTTAAGTTTAAAAAGAGGAAACTTTGGTTGAATATATACTGTATTACATTTAAAATCGTACGCCTACCAGTGCATGTCGAATCTGTACGTGTTTGAACGAACGAGAGATATGTAATACGAATTGTAAGTATTAATGAATTGCACAGCGAGAACATTTACATAGTACTATAAAAATAATCAGTTGAAGATTTGTTAAATTTATCGATATACTTGTACAAACGACAAAGAGGAAGGAGAATTGGTAAATATATAAGAATTGTAACATTTCGTGTAAATTTTAGGGCCGTTCATTGTTCATACAAAGGACAGCCTTTTTCTGTATATTTTACGAATTCTCTCTTGCGCACATAGGTCTGCCGATATAAGTAGAGACTCCTTGCATACAAAAAGAAAAATGTGTACATAGTGTATACCACCGTTTCATGGCAAATGTTAATGTACTCATAGAATGTGAAACAATAATCACGGTACCCCATGTATGTTTGTGCAAATTATATGGAATTATGGCAATTCATGTATATGCTGATATAAATATTGTACATTCACTTCAGTTCACGACTATATACTGTTAGAGCTTGTTATATTGTTAAAGCTGTCAATATGTAAATAATATACGAACTTATGGCACAAGAGACCATGGTTGATTTAATTTTCATTGCATACTTAATATAAAAAATCAAAGATCAACATTGGCGTATTCTATCGAAGCAAAATTAACGCGAAATGCACAAAACATATACTAACTTCTCTTAACGATGTAAGTTCGTGATTAACGTTGACAAAAATTGGATATGCGATATTTGTTGTTACATATTAGTAAATGAAAATTTAGTCATTCGTAACTGTGCACTTTACTGAATACGATGCATTCCAAATAAATACAACAGTTCGAAACTCTTCTGTTGGAAAATGTTTTTCAAATTCGTAATTGTTAATTGTCTCACAGAAAAATTGTATTAATAAACATTGTTTCATTGAAAGTCGAATAATAATTTTGGCAACGCATGCAATAAACATGTTAAAGTAAGCCGACGAGAAAGCTGAAGTACTTATATTATTTCATATATCGAAAGATCTATCGTTATACTTTGTGTAATTATTAATATATATATTTCGCACTTATTAAATAATGCAATAAAATTAATGTTTAAATAAATACAGTTAATTGCAATGCATAATATATTATCTGGAACTACTGTTAATGTGTATGTCATTAAACGAAAAAAAGGGGCGAAATAACGAAATAATACGCAGCTATGTGTTTTTAACTATTTTATTTCCCTGTTTATGCTCTATTTGCTTATAATTCCTGCAGATTACAAATGTTTCTTTAACTGTTTTACAAAGTATATACAAAATTACGAAACTCTATATCAGTTCGAAAATGAAGAGAGATGACACGCTGTTTATATACATATCTTTTGGTCACTGTTGGTTGATAAGATTTTCCGCAACTTGTTCCTATTAAACAAGAAAATATTAGTCTTATATTTGCTTAATTAGTTTTCACACAATTATCGATATTATTCGAACGAAGCTTACGGTCATAATTTCCTTATCATACATATATTGGCAATTTCTAATGAACGCTGCAGTTTCTTCTTCCAATTTCTTTATCTTGCTCTGCATTTTCTTTAAGTTTAAACTATCTTCAGTCCGTTGAATTTGTACTCCCTCCAGCTTTTCTTTCAGTAACATTTTCTTACTATAATTAAGAATGACGTTAATTCTTAGTTGAAGGAAGGAGCGTTTCGTTTAGCATAGTACAGTACCTTAATAATTGGGCATTCATATCACGTAAAGGAGACAAACGTTCTTTATATCGTACATGAACATCATTTATTTCAATAACTTTGTGTTTGTCCTTTTGACTTTGTAGTCCCCCCTCCAATTTTACAATATCTGCTTTGAGCATATCAACCCGCTGACTAACGCTTTCCTTTTGTTCGCTTACTTTTCTAAAAGCGAAAGAAAACCAAAGAAATAATATTTAAAGGTTTGAGGAAGGTTTATCAAAAGTCACTGCTATAAATACCTCAATTGATTGCGCACATCCCGAACTACAGTGCACTCATGCAATTGCTTTTGCACAAAGGCCAAAAATTCTGTCTTTTGTTCGATTAAATGTGTTTTGTCTTGGAATGTCTCCTCCATATCTTCGCGTTCCTGGATCTTGTAACTCTGCTGTTTCTCTAGTTCGCTTAAACGCGCTAGATATTCCTCGGGAGATTCTACGATCTCCGACTGCAGTTCCGCTATTATTTTACTTAGCTGTAATCGTACACTGTGATTACTGTTTAATCTACTGTGAACAACAAATGATTGTAGTTAAATTCTTAAGCGTTTTTCCACCTTCAACGTCTCTGATCTGTAAGTTCCGCAATGTTCCACTACTTTCTGCTTCCCCTCTTCAACTTCCATCATTCTTGCCACTAATTCTACGTACTGCTTATTGTTCTGTTCAAGTTTGGCCTGCACCTTTTCAATCTCGGCAACGCACTACGATAAAAACAGAAATAAAAGAGGTAATAATATATATAAACATTAATACACAGAAATTGTATACGCCAAATGAAACTATACTTTTTCCTTCACAGACAATTGCTTCGCTGCGTGCAAAGCCCTGTCGTTTATCATGCCTAATATTCTATTTCCATGTTCTATCGTGTCGTGCAACACTTTTGCCCTATTGTGAATTTCGAAGATCTTGCCTTCTATATCCGATTCTTTGTTGGTAGCGTACAATACAAAATTTGCCAGAAACTTTGCTTGCTTGCGCACTTTCTTCGAACCTGGCATGAAGATAGTTATATTATAGCGATAGATATATACGAAGTACAATACTAAACTTACTATCAACATTGTACATTGCGCAATGGATTACAATATACCTGGAATAGTGATATCCGTGAGGCATAGACCTTTGCAAAATATTCTGTCGCAAATCTGGACCATCGCAATGTGTAAATTGATTAGTCCAACTATATCGGAGTCCTCCCAGTACAACATTACATCTTGCTGTTCGATTGTTGGCTGCAAGAGGGGTAGTTTTTTTCTTATATTCAAATAATTAACAACAATTCAAAGCTAAGAATATCGTAATAAATGCTTACTTTATCCAGCACGCTAGCGTCGATTTGAAACCTTCTTAAGAATGCATCCATTAGGTTGATAACGAAATCCTTACTCGGATTCTTCAGATCGTTTATACTCGACGGAAGATAAGCTTCGATTAAAATGTTGTGGATTGTCTCTATATCTACGTCCATTGTTTGTTTCGACAATATTAGCTTCCTATTGTCAATGTAAAATTACTTTTGTTTAACGCGGCTTTCCGTGTGACAGTTCGTTTGAACGAGTTCGAATTGTCGCGCATGTGCGTATACCGAACGATGGAATTCTTATGCCAAGTTTCTAATGTAAACGTTTGGAGTGGTTTCCAAATTACGAACACACATTTAATAAATGTATTTAATAAAATATATATATGGATATATACTTTACAAAACTCTGTTTATAAATTGTACGACGAGAAAAAAGGCGAAACAAAAATCAAGATTAATATGTTTCCATTCTATCTCCATGGTTTAAGTTCCATTACGATGAAACAATTATGATAATTTTATCCTAATCTCGTAACAAGTTTATCAGTATCCCTTCGAAAAGTAAATTAATACAGATACAAAATTAATTACGAGTAGAGGATGTGATCTTCTTTCTGTTGTAAACAACATTATACAATTGGTAACAATGATCGAGTCGTAAGCACGGAAGAGCCTCTACATATGATAGGCTACGTCACCAATAAGTTTGTACAAAACTTTTCTGTTGCATATTTTTTTATTTCCACACCCGATTTTCGAAACACGATCGTTTTGATGCTTTGCATTTCCTTAAATCGCGCGACTTAGGAAGTTTCCTGGTCGAAAATGGGATCGTCTCATAGCATCGAAATACCAGGAGGCGGTACAGAAGGTTATCATGTATTGAGGGTAAGGAAACTTTTGACAGTACGCGGTATAATGTACAATTGTAGCGTTCAGATTTCTCTGTTTAAGAATATGCGTTTAATCTCTGTTCAGTACAAGCAATTACTATTCTAATGTAACCGTGCGATAAAAAGAAAACGTAGTAAATGATTTCGTTGCACATCGGGCTGCAATTTAATCTTTATTATCGTGTCAATTAAAGTACGACTTTGTATCTACGTTCAACGTTTCGCAAATTAACCTCGTGAAATTTATGAATTTTCCAATCGAAACATAGGTGCAAGATGGTTCCCCTGGACAATTGGCTGGACTTGAAGCGTTCTTTGATTTTATAGTCGCTATTGGGAACACTCGATTGGTACGTTGATTATTATTGACATTTTTAATTCGTAATTTATTGCGTACCAATTGTTGCACGCATTTCGACTGTTTTCTACGTAACCTTCACAACATGTACATTTGTAGGATCAAGACAACGACACGCTAAAGGAACTCCTAAAAAATGGTGTAGATAAAAAGTTAACAATTACTGTGTACAGTAGTAAAACACAATCCGTAAGGCAAACTGTCATAGTACCTAGTTTAACATGGGGCGGTCAGGGTCTGCTGGGTGTCAGTGTAAGGTTTTGTTCCTTTGAAGGATGCAACGAAAATGTTTGGCATGTTCTTGTAAGTATATTGAAGAATACCGTCTAACTAAGGTTTATTCTCGTCGCTGTATTTATTACTCGACGATTCAGGACTCCTTTTCGAATGAAATTTATGTCGGTGTTCAATCAAAGGGAAGGACCGCAGACATATATTGAAGCTTCTTTTCGTTCTGCGTTTTAGGAAGTGCATCCTTCTTCCCCTGCTGAGTTAGCAGGATTGCGTCCATTCACGGATTATATTATCAGTGCCGATTCGGTTTTACACGAGTCTGAGGATTTATTTACTTTAATAGAGGCGCACGAGTCCAGAGCTCTAAAGTTGTATGTATATAACACAGAAGATGATTCGTGTAGGGAAGTTACAATTACACCGAACCATACTTGGGGTGGAGAAGGAAGGTATATCTTTAATTTATATATTATTGTAATTTCTCTTTTATGAGAGTATTTTCTCAACATCGTTCGTTCTGCATTTGCAGCTTGGGTTGCGGAATTGGATATGGGTACCTACATAGAATACCCATTAGGACCATTCAAGAACACAAGCCCACCAATTCGTACGCAGTACGTACTAATTTACTTATATTATTTATTGCAATTTTTTCCTTTCGGCTTAGGATGGCTTCCATATTTGTACATTTTCTTACATCTACCTTAAACCTAATTTCTGAAATTCTACCCTCTCCCATTCTTATTGCCCTCCTTCTTTGGTTTCGTTCATCTCTTCCGCCTCCTTCCTCTCTCCCTTTCAATCTTCTTCATTCCTTCTATCCCCTCACCTGTTTCGCTTAGCAGTTCCTCCAGTCTCATTTTTCCTCTCGTTGCTTCGCAACTTTACTAATTTACTTATATATAACACTATATGAAAGTGCTTTGTTTAATACATTTTTTGTTTCATTTTTTTTAGAGCAACATTAAATCAACTATTCCAAGTCCAATAACCACAGCAAGTATCCCTCCTAATGCAGGCGGAAGTAATGTCGTTACGAACATACCGCCAGGTTTCTCTATTCCTCCAAATTATATATCATCTCAAGAATGCGCCACGAAATCTACACTGGAAACTACTACGATGATGCAAACTACGTATACGCCAAGTACACAAACGTATACCACTGCTCAGTTAAATCCTGCCACAATCGGGGGATCTACTACAACTAATTCTGTACCGTACGTTGCAGTCAATCAAAGTATTACTACGAATACGGTTGGTGGTAAGTAATTCTCATTAATTCTATGGAATATTCAAATGAATAAGTACAGCGATATTGCTGCTAATAATGAGAAGGTGAAATTACAGAAAGTAATATAAGAATAACATGAAAATTTTATTCAGGTAACGAACATCCTGCGCATCATCATACCGTAACACCGAATATACCTGGTATGCCAACCACTCCGCCATTACCGACTTTTATTACTAACGTGACCGCTTCGAATGATACGACTCACGCCGTTGAAACGCCGAAAGATTTTGCGACTGCACAAAGTACGGCGATATCACCACCTGTACAGTTTAATGTGCCTCAGTCTCGTGTCGTGACGATACCGATATCGTTGCCAGGCATGCCGTCTATCACTGTCAGTACGAGTCTACCACAGAACACACCTTTCTATTCGCCTGCCCTCGAGCATAATGAATTAACTGGTATTAACACAGTCTCCGCGTCCACGGTACCGTCGACAACGCAGTAATAATTTCATGTCATTCCCAATGAAAATATCTGTTTTATAATGAAACACATTATTGAAGAATAAAAGTAAAATAAAAGCGCAACGTATAACATTACAGGCGTATTGGTATCCATTGTATTTTATGCGTTTACACATTATTACTCGTTTGGGCGTTGTTTAACAGATGTTCGGATATCCGAAGAGATAAATTATGTAATTCTGTACATAGATGAGAAGAATGATGAAAAAACTGCTTGAACTAGTAACAATTGCATACGTTTAGAGAGAGAAAAATTAAGTATATACGTAGTAATCGTTCTGCTTGTGCTAGTATTATTTCTCTCGTACGCGTAATTGTAATTATAATTTTCTCCTTCGATCGTTATAATTTAACGAACCTGCATATTAAAACATACATATATACATATATGTATATACGTGTAACCTTTATATTATATAATTCATCGTTATTGTACAAGATGACGAATTTTACTTTGTTATCGAATAATCAAATAAAATGTATACTTACTATTGAAGCCATTGATATTCAATACAGAACTCAGTATCTATATTAATTGAAAGAAGTTATTTCTTCAACGTTATTCATAGAGAAGAATGTGCAATAATTGCTCAGTCCATGTTAGACTATAAATAATGTACTTCATAATCCGCGTAAGATTTGTTTATACAGACATACAAAAGAAATTGTACAAGTAAGATCTTGTTACTGTCGCAGAGAATCATTTATTACATATTGTACATATTTATATTATTCGAAATACTATGATACAAACATCCGTCGGACCATAATATTTTATTTGATCTAAAAATGCTAGTTGTTTCCTTACGATAATTGTATTTTCAGTACTGTTTAAATAATTATTTCGGTGAAGCCTAATTCCTCGTCAGTTGGAAGACTGAATTTAGAGGGATCTACTAAGTTCCGATCAATTAATGGTAACCCATTCTCTTCTCTGTAACGAAGTCGCAGGTATGCCTCTCGCTTGGCCCAATCTCTTAACAAGGGATCTGGTGCGTAACCAAGTATCAATCCTCCGCATACCAAGCAGATAGAGACAAGAACGAATGTTGTCTGATGCATGAAATGTCGATCGGTCTTTTTGTCCTCATAGTCAAATCCATAACTGACCCATGTCGGTTTCACTTTATACGTATCCTTCTTCTCACTTTTCGTGACCGATGAATTGCTCTGTTGTGCCCCGCCGCATATTTTCAGATCTTTCGGCTGAGCAAGGCTCACTCTGTTCTTAATTCCTTGAGATCGAACGAATCGTAGTAACATGGACATAATTTTTTTTTTCTTATAAATTTCGTTGGTTATGTTAAATATATACAGAGGATACTACTTCGTTATGTACTCGTTAATTTGATATCTCAGCGGTGAATCGCCGACACCAAAATTAGATACTCTCGTTACATGTATACGTATAGATGACGACAAGGCATATAGGTTAGGAATTGCGACGGTGTATAATCCGTTTCACTAGAAAAACCCAGCGAACCTAACCAAAAAATTGATGCTGCTAAGTACGAGCAAGCGCAGTTGCTTCTGCCATTGGCTGGCAAATGTGGATTTTTCTAAAAACCGGATCAGATTGTTCCCGTAATATTTCTAATCTATCCTTGATCCAATTCGATGATGATTTTCACGTATATTATTTTAGTTAGAGCATAAAATTGTCGAATTTATGAAATAGAAGAACGGTATTAAAAATTAGGAATCAAAATGTGTAATTTATTGGAATACAAAGTTTTACAAAAATATGAATATGTATTTCATTTAAATTAACATATTATAATTATAATTTTTTACTTACAATTACAAATCATACATTCGTTATTCATTCTTTTTATCAAATTTAAATATTCAGCATTTTGCTTTCTTACGTATTGCTTATGTATTAGTATCGTTTGAAATTGATTTTAATTGATCTTACAATTTATTTACTGTGCGCTATATTCTCTGGTGCGTCTTTATCCTCTGCACAGATTGTAGATTGATATATCTCTTTCCACAAGAGATTACTTAAATCATTTGTGCTTAGATGCGGATAACAGAAATGATGAATATATTTATTTTTATCCGTCACATCTAATATCACCATTAAGGATATATTCAGTCTTTTAGAATAGTAAAAACAATTAGGTCATCTTCGTATATCACCCATAAATTAAAAGGATACAACCGGTAACATTTTCTTTAAGCTTTTCGTAATCCCATCGAATTCTAGTTAACTTCTTATACAATTCGAATTTTTTTCTAAAACAGCGACATATAATGTAATGTCTACGGTGCAATACAATAATAATTCAAACGATTTACATACCTTCCTTGATCCAATAATTCTTGATCCTGTAAATTTCGTTTACACGATCTAAGTTTATTCCTTTGTGATTCTAACGACTGATTCTCCTTCAAGAATTGAATATTCTCCGCTTCTAACTCTGCCTACAAATATATGAAATTTGAACGAAAATTAGATTAATTTCGAAAAAGAGAAGTGGACAACTAATGTAATTACTGTATAGTCCGTCTCTTTAGACAAATCATGATTCTTGTACTCCAATGCCTGTTTTTCTGATTGAAGATTGTTCTTCAAGGAGGTTATTTTCGATGTTAATTCGTCGATCTTCAAATCATCTATTGAAAAAGAAACCCATATGTTCATTCACAAATAGAAAATAAAATTGATATAGTAATTGAATTATTCACCACCGTGACGTTGATTCTGTTCGTTTTTAGCATGATTGATTAATTTCATTCGACTTTGCAATAGATCTATAACTTGCACATCTGCAATTTTCATATGTTTCTTCTTTAATTCTATTATATCATCCATATTTATGCATGCACTTAATTATCCTTAAGATTTTTGTTAAAAAACACAATTTGTAAAGATACTGCCGCGGTGTCAGTTAGATTCATTCGTAAAATTCAAATTTCGTTATGCATAGCTACCAATAGTCAAAGTAAACTAACCAAGGAGATATAAGAATAGACCAATCCTGGAATGTATTCTTCTGGGCCAACTTCATGGGGCTCTGAGGTACGCCATCTATAAAGAAGTACTTGAAACTACTCGTGCCCCTACCTTACTGCATGAAGTGAAGATAAGGCAGTGGCACGAGTAGTTTCAAGCACATCTGTACAGATGGCAATCCTAATGCTCATTTTCGAGTGTAGATAAGGCAGAGTCACGTGTAGATAAGGTAGGGGCATGCAACATTATAAATTTGTCCCCCCCGGTCCCATTTTTAATTCCGTCCTTCGCCGAATATCTATTCCACTTTTGAGGGATTCCAGATCTTACCTATGTTATTAATTGATTACTCCTTCCTGCTTCCCATTTATTTACGTACTCTAATAGCGTTACTGTTCCTAATAGATGTAAACCTTTCATTACATCTTTTGCTCGTTTTACTTTCTGTTCTGCTCCTGCTGTTGTATTTCATACTATCTTGCTCTCCTTCACTTTCTTTACTTCTGCTCTCATCAAAGTCACTCTTGCTAGACCTTTTCCATTCTTTTTTAAATAATCCTATCTTTCTCGAATGCTTGTAGTTTGGCCCGCCCTGGCCCACTAAATATCCTTTAACAATCATTCTCTCTTCATTTACATAGATATATCTATGTATAATATATTAGTATACTAATATATTTTTTGTGTGTGCAGGTTTCGCTAGCAAAGAGTAAGGAGCATCGACCGGCAGTTCCCATCGTTCATAAAAGCAAGAAAGAAGAAAGAATAACTATTGCCACATATATGTGGCAATAACTAAAGTATACTTTAGTTATAGTAAATTGGTTTTTAAAAATAGTTTGTAACTATTAGCGCCTAAGATTAATTTAGAACAATTGTGTAACTAACTTTTATGTATATCTATTACATATTTTATTTTATATTCAGTTTATTCGGTAGATCTTGTATAAACTTTAGTATTACTGCTACTAAAAGTCCCAGTCAGCCTTTTGTCGACAGATTGCCAGCAGCATGGCGACAAATAGTGGCAGGCCTGCCACTTAGTAAGCCTGCCTATCGTAACAGGCTTGGCTGTTAGGGGTTCTACTGAATATCCTAAATATAAAATGAAAGATATAATAAATACTTTACATATGCACAAGTTAGCATATATTGCATGTAAATTTTAGTATAAGTTTTATCTGTAAGATGTATTGCAAATTAACTTCATAGAATAGTTTATAAGTATTAGATTATTTATGTTTATAGTATTTTTTATATTACATAAATGTTAGTTTAGAATTGATACATGATTTAGTTGTACGATATATTGTAAATGGGTATAAAAGAATAGTTCATAAGTATCTACTTGTAAATTAGAATTAAAACATTTTTGTAACTTAAGTTACAATTGTATCTCCATTGATTAGTTTAAATAAATGTTCAATGAAAAGAATACCACTGCTCTTTTTATTTTCACACCTCAACAATCCTTGAAAGAACCTAAATCCAATTCCTTACACAAGAAGTACCGTGGACGAACTTTAAATGCAAAGTCCTAAAGCGAGAAACTTGTCAAAATAGCCATACACGTTATTAAAGGCAGCAGGTGAAAGTCTTCATTTCTTGCAAAATATGTTGGCAGAAATTAGAATTGATAAGGTTCGAATACCTCCTCGCACATCATATTCTCCTGATACAAATCCACGATTTTCAGCAGAAATTTTTCACAGAAACTCGGAAATTTCAGCGCTCTGAAATTCCTGGAACGTGACGTCATTTCCAAGAATTGCTGCGATGAAAGACCTCCTCGCATATCATATTCTCCTGATACAAATCCACGATTTTCAGCGAGATATTTTTGGGAGAAACTCGGAAATTTCAGCGCTCGGAAATTCCTGGAACGTGACGTCATTTCCAAGAATTGCTGCGATGAAAGACCTCCTCGCATATCATATTCTCCTAATACAAATCCACGATTTTTGGCACTTAAATTTCTGCTGAAAATCGTGGATTTGTATCAGGAGAATATGATATGCGAGGAGGTCTTTCATCGCAGCAATTCTTGGAAATGACGTCACGTTCCAGGAATTTCCGAGCGCTGAAATTAATGAGTTTCTGTCAAAAATATCTGCTGAAAATCATGGATTTGTATTAGGAGAATATGATATGCGAGGAGGTCTTTCATCGCAGCAATTCTTGGAAATGATGTCACGTTCCAGGAATTTCCGAGAACTTAAAATTTAAAGAGCTTCCATCAAGACGTATTAGTTCCTTAACCATTACCGCTAAAGTTAATAATGTTCAGGGCAATTTTTACAAGTTCTCCGTTCGTGAACTTTGCATTTAAAGTTCCTGCACGGTAGAACTTGTTTAAGGAATCGGAATTAGGTCCTTCCAAGGATGGTTAAGGTGTGAAAATAAAAAGAGCAGTAGAATTCCTTTCATAGAAGATTTATTTATATTAATCAACGAAGATACAAGTTACAAAAATACAAAAATGTTGTAATTCAAATTTACAAGCTAATACTTATAAAATATTTATAATAAGTCTTCACAGCTACATTCATTATCGTCTTGTATTAATAACAATGGAAACAATGATTTCACCTTTGCTAAAAGCATAGTAAAAACTGCCAAAATGCTTGTTGATACTTGAAAAACATCATTTATGTACTTTTCAATGTCTACGTGCGCTTTGAAACTGTTACTCAAATTATACAATAATGTACCATGAAACAAATCAGCAACTTTAGGTTGCTGATAGGGCTGTTCTAAAAGAGCATTCAAGTCCATAGCATGTTTCAAACAATGCTGAAATTCTGCAAACATATGAACTACAGTTTTATTAAATTTCTCGTGATCTGAATACAATTCATCATCCATTTCAAAATGCGAAGTAAAGAATGGTGCTGCTAGTACGCAATCGTCACAGTTAATCATTCGATAAGCTTCAATGATCGTATTACCTATACATGGTGGTCTATAATCATCTGCTTTTCTTTTCTGCATTATAGTAAATATTTTTCTTCTGTATCTGGCTTCCAAATGACGAGTTTCTCTGTATTTTCCAACTTTGGAATCTATTATGTTAAATAATAAACAAACAAGCAATGAATATAAACAACATTTGTACGATGTCGATGGATGTTGTTGTTGTATCCAATACTTAATGCACGCAATGTACAACATCCATTCCGGTGGGAGCTCATGTATACAATCTGTACTCAAAACACCTAAGGTGTTGTTTAAAATTTTCCTTCGTGCATTCATTTGAATTTTTCTAATATCTAACAAGGATGGAATTTTGAAAGAGAAAATTGAGTCTGCAGCTTCCAATTCATTGCACACAAGTTTCGTGTTTTGACCTCTGGTAATGTATTTTACATTACGTACCGTATCATTTATGCCTTGCTTTAGCAATTCAACTGCAACGCTCAAAATTTTTAAACTTGGCATCACACTCGATGGATAACAACAATCATCTATTTGTGTGGGGATAATATATAAGCCCCGAACAATTAAATCCATAAAGTATGGAGGATATATGGCCATGGCATATTCATTTACAAACCATGCAGGCAAATTCCTAGGAGTGAGAGAGAGAAAACATGCAGACGTGTAAACTGTATTTATTACTTCTTCTACTTCTTCTTCTTCTTCTGTATCACTCTTCTCTTCGCAAGTTTCTTCAATGTATGTTAATGTATGAATATTTCCATTGAATTTATAAGCTACATTGACATTACATGTAACATCACTCACTGGAATACCTAATGGAACAAGCATCTCGGTCGATGTTTTTCTATAACTATTTATATTGCTTTCAATTATATTTAATATTGTTTGCCTTATTGGTTTGTCCGATCTACTGAGAATTGCAAAGACTGCTTCATCCAAGGTGTGCCTGCTCAACCAGATAAATATTGCTTCTATGCGATATTCTTGATGATGGAATTTTGTCTTGGATGCACCCCTCAGCTTTAAGTGACGAAAGAAGTTCTTAAACATTTTGATTTTGACATAGTCGTTGCCTAATAACATTGCCGCTAATGGCACCATTGTTTCTCGCAGTCCTTTGAAGGAATTCAGCAAACATTCAATTCGATAAATTTGGCAGCACATTACGTAGCCTGTAGATCCTGCCGAATTCTTGACTACATAATTGTCCATTGTATATAACGGTATATAAGGCGTTCCATATATATAAAAGTCTGAATCTTGGCTTAACACAGGACAATTTAAACTCCGTGCCACTGCAGCTATATGATTGTCAGCTTCAAATAAACATTGCACGTGCCGTATATTCTTTTCCCTCATGACATCTTTAAAGACTTCACGTCTGAATAAAGGAAAAAAGTGCGTACGTTTTTGTGCGAGGGGACTATAATGTGCCGCTTTCTGCATATTTTGTTTCGTCCTGCCAAGGCAGGTTTCTAATTTTCTGGTTTCACCACCTCCATCGAGCAGAACCAATGGTATCACATTGCACTTTAACAAATTGTCAAAGAAGTTTGAAACACTTTCTGCATAAGCATCGTAGTCACCACCAAATGCACAATTGACCTTTGGACAAGTATTGTATATAGTACAACCAATACTATTGCCATCAATTACCAAATATGTATCATGTAATTCATAATATTTGTAATAATGATGTCGACGATTGTTAATAAAGGTTGTTAAGCCATTGATACCCATGACGAAGATACTTGGTTTCTCCTTTGTTCACTTGCAGAAAATTGAACGCATTAGTGATTAGAGATTCCAAACTACTTTTCCACTTGAGAAAAGTCTTGATACAGTGAAATTTCAGCTTTAACAGTTCACGAGATTGTTTTGACGAGTTCGTACTGAGATGCTCAGTACTCAACATCCGTGTTCCGGTAATTTCTCGAAGTGTGCCCGGGGAATCCTGGCGCGAGAGCGATCGCGCTTTGTTCCCGCCACTGGGGGGGATCCCCTCGGGTTCTGAGTAGCAGTACCAAACTGATACGTTTTGTAGGGGACACCTAGGGACATTGTCTGTCCCTAGGGATCTTCCCCAGACACGAGAGCTACTGGCGACGTAGGACGGTACCACGGTGACGCGGTGCATTCAGTTGTTTCGTAGCTTCGTAGTTTCGTATAATTTGCAATATATCTTACAGATAAAACTTATACTAAGAACTTACAATATATGCTAACGCTTATTTTCAATTACAACAATTGTGTAACTTGTGCATATGTAAATTATTTATTATATCTTTCATTTTATATCAACTTCTGGAGGCGCTAGACTAATGATCAGGTACTTAAAATGATGGTAAAGAATGCTGCTACAGACCCATAAACGATTTACAAGTGCTCCATGCGCTGTTTATTTTTTATAAACAATTTAAATATTCGTTTGATTATTGCGCAGTAACTATACCCGTGGGTGTTTCTAAAATAGGTACAGATCGTTCCCCGAAGCGAAAGCTTCAATTTGAGATGGCGTTGATTAAAATCGGCCCAGCAGAAACAGAGATAATTGAGTTTGTTTAAAGAAATTATAAACAAATGGGATTACTGCCACTCCCCGATGAGCTACGTCCATGACCAGAAGACATAAATTAAAGCTTGAAGTATAAGCCACCATCCCCAATAGGTGCGATCATCATTCCATATGAAGTTCATTTGTTATAAACAATTACACAATTAATATTGTTGTTACGGCCAACTGCATATAGTTAAAGCAACGGGGTATTTTTATCGTGTAGCTTATTCGTTTCCCTATCATTTGATATCCCATTTATTAAAAAACAACCACCAGGAGCGGAGATAACAATTTTTAAATATTTTGTCGGTAACGATATGTCGATAACCGGACACGTGGCGCCATCTCGCGTTGGCAGCCTTTTTCACAGTTTTGCGCACCGCCCAAATCGAATTCATGGATTACATCGTTAATTTAAACACGTGCGTTTTTCTCGGCTTCTAGTGCGTATTTTTTAACCGGACTTGTCTTAAATTAAAGCTACGAACCACAGCTATCTCCCCCAACAGTTTCAACAATATGGCATTTGTTGTCTGAAAGTTATTAATAATTACAGGATCGGAAAAAATGCACTCCGGGTGCACTGCAATAATCACTGCTCTTAGTGGTTGCTTTTTAATCTACGGTATGTTAAATGAAAGGGAAAAGAATAAGCTACACAGAAAATACATCAGGTTGCTGTAACTTCATCCCCTTACCCGTCATAACTGTTTAAACATTATATTTGTTTATAGAAGATTGAACCGCGCCGGGAATACATTTAGCACCGATTAAAAATTGTAGCCTGGGAAATATATGAATTTTATTCTCGTTGGAATACGTAATAATGTTCCGTAACAATAAAATTTTCTGTTACAATGGAAGTACATTTTAAACATCGGTAATTTGTGTATAAAATCTTAATTATAATGGCACATTAATATACAACGTAATAAGAATATAATTTTATATCATAATGAACAATATTTTATAATGAGAACAGTACGCAGATAAAATGTGGATGTACATGCACACGTGTCTTATGGAATAAGTTAATTCATAATTGAAATCTAGATGTTCAATGTACTACATTTTTCAAAACGAAATAAGTGAATAAACGTTTAACGAATTTCTTCGTTGTCATTTTTACACATTTACATAAATTCTCATTCGAATATTATAAATTTGGAAGTTTCGAGAAAGACATAAATTTTATTAATTTACGATATGATAAATACTGAGAGTTAACGAAATAGAACTATATATTTATCACATTACAGTTTGATATGAGCAAACACTACGTGTTTGCAGAACATTGAGCACTTTATGAATGTAATCTCAATATAACGTACTATGTAATAGTATATTTATTATGGAGCATATTAATAATAAAAGATTATCCTCCTGGTATATGTAATATACGGTGTTCTTGTATATTATCAATCGTTTATATAAAATAACAAGAACATGCCATTTAATACTTAAAAGTATGTGAAAACTTTATAAGCAGCCATCGACATCAAATTATAATAATTAATGGTAGTAACAACTTTTGCATCTTTCTTTTAATTGACACCCGTCAATTAGCTTCCAAAACGGTACTCATTCTTTTCTTTTCGGTGCCATGTCATTTAAAATTGAAACTGGAAAAGAATCAGCAATAAATCGAATGAAATTCCCAAGGCCATAACATTCGTACATGTTGCAGTACATGAAGCGTATAAAAATGTATTGCATGCCAAGATAAAAGTATGTTAAAATTAGACCACGAAAACATGTCAGCCCTCAACTAATAACCATATTTCTTGACTAGATTCCTCGAGCCGACATTGCCCTTAAAATTTCATTACGATACACTATTTCTACATATAAATTATTATTGTACAATATTATGGCCTGCATAAGAAATACGTTTCATATAATATTAAATATTTAGCGTTTCGTCCCTACTCTTTAATTTTAATTCTTTCCTTCGTATTCGCTAAATGCATTAGTCAAAGGAAAAGATTTATTATACGGAAGAAATGTTTACCGAATGAATTTGATGTCGCTTCTCTCAAGTCAGACACACGTTTAACGTACTATTTAATTACGATACACATACATATGTGTATATGTATTTATGAGATCAACAATCGCCATTGAGCAAATTCACATTCATCGATATTTTCTGGGAGATCAAAATGTTTGAAGTTCTCACGCGTTCTCTGCTGGTTCGAGCGTTATTCGATTCAGATGCTGAACCATTACTATTATTATGACTGTTACTATTACTATTATCTTCATTTGCGTTAGACGAGGATGGATTACTCGCCTCGACCGAAACCATATTTAGATTATTGTCTGTTTGCTCTACTTCATATCCAACTGAGCTTCCGTTTCCAACTTGAATCACAAGTTGTCTGGAAAATACAATTACGCGGATGTTATACATTTGTAAGGAAAAGAACATAAGACATATTAAACGTCCACTTACTCTGGAGCCCAATTGTTGGTCTCGTCATCAGCTGGAAACTCGATTGTCGATTGCACTTGCTCCACCGTATCTGCAGTGGCATTGTTTATATCATTGTCATAATTTGGATTCGGTTGAACCCAACTTGGAGGCGAATAACCGGCGGCCCGAACAAGATTGTTCTTATCCTTCAAATTTTTATTATTATTAAACGGGACAAGGGACGTTGCTGCTTCGTCGTTGATGAAAGGGCCTGTAAAATGTATAATTTAAGCAAAACGAATGTTAATGATGCGATACATACATAATTCTATACAATTTATTACCGCGCTCATGAACACCTCGCAGTTAATTCAGCGTTCAAGTAGGTAGGTATACTGTAACGAAATATGCAATTGTGTTTTTCGTATATGTATATATAAATGCAACAAAAAAAAGGAAAAAAAATTGATCGTCGTTAATCACGGTTAGTAACATCAAACACATACAAGGAAATGGTTAACCAGTGAACAATTAGAAGGTACAAAAGCTATAAAACTACTGTGCTCGTGTATCATTCGATTTACAAGTTGCCGTGAGTTCATCAAATTTTTTCTTTTCGTTAAGCTTTCTAATCTACCCACTTATAATTGCGAACAATCGTTGTCATTTTCTGCCACTTCAGAAGGTGTGTTTTTAGAAGTGCTACGCGAAATATTTAACGATAGTGCATGTACTTTAATACTAATTAACAGCAGTGCAAACAATGAATGCTACTCACTATTCTCCGAAGGTGGTGCGGTGGGTGCCACCGGGCAAATCGAATTTCTGCTCTGCTGTCTCGACGATCCTGCAATATATTTTTTAATTATACAACGCCATCTTAGTCGCCCCACGAACGACGCATCTTTCTCAATACAAATTTAACACAAATTACTCACGTCTTTTGAAATATATGGCGAGCATTGAGCCAAACAGGGTAATTAATAGTAAGAGCAATGTTGGGATTGCTATATAAAGAATCATATTGTAGTTCAGTCTGCCAGCTTCTGCGCGGGAACAAAGTAAAATCGTGTTAAGCAATTGCAGAAGATAATAAGACGAAATTGAATTTTCATCGACCTGATCTTACCTGGAATTTCACGCTGAATGTTCGTCTTTCTGCACAGCAGTGCCACGTCCCCAGTGCTCAATTTCTCCGCGGTGTATCTGTGAATATACGTAAAAAAAGAAGAAGATGGTACTGTTTAATAATAATATAATCTTTATATTTTACTTTGCTGTTATGAAGAAATAACTGTAATTACCCTGAAAGGCAAGGGCCGCATTGCGAAGGGTGTCGTGCCCTTACTTCACGATTTTCTTCCCTATTATATCGGCTACACTGTGTGTAATCGACACACGTTCTCGATACGTGGTAACAGTATTGTCCCTCAGGACAATCGCTGTCGCCATAACAAAATCCTTCCTCTATCATAGCCTGTAAAATAATTAATCGAATGAAATGCGCGAAACCACAGTCGATGGCTGAAATGCTCGAAAGTTTTGTATTCCTAAACATCAATCGACAACTTATTCGAATGTTTAGCATTTTTTAATAAACGTAACAATTTTCTCTGGGTAAACTCTTCAGATTTCTTAGGAAATCGATTGCTGTTTCGATTAAAATCTTTGCACGGCGATAGTCTCATATAATTGTGTAATGTTTTACTGAACGTATTTAATTTGAATAAGTTGCATTAATAGTTTAGAGCGCAAACTATTCACAGAATAGAAATTTATACACGAAGATATGTTATATTTCGATGTAATAATTGAATTATATATGTTTTAAACAATGGCGCACGGATATTCGTCGGTTTATTAACAATTAACTGGTGCTGTCTTAATTATTGAACTGTTTGGCAGTATCAGTGGTCGTAAAGTTAAAACAAGAGCAGGTTTATCTTCAATTTTTGTGATTTCATTGAAATTGGCACGGCGTGGAACGCGCGGCACTTCCGGTTTGCGGATCAAGGGCCCTAAAACGTGTCTAGCAACCTACATATAAATTTGAAACTCGTTTCGAAAGATTCAAGAAACAAATTGAAAGAAACCATTCACATAAAGAATAGACCTCGATGATCTTTAATGTTCCAAGAAGATTTCGATTATATTAATTTCACGACTAGCGAAACATAATTTTGTAAATATTGTACCGAAACATCAGTTCACGCGTAATTAAGTATACCTTGGCAAACATTATGTACTACTCTTGTATTAAATTAAATACTAACAAGTCTTACTACCAGTCGAAGAATATTGTCAATTTTTATATCATCATTACAAATCTATATTAAAAGTTTTATCTTCGTACGAAAGAAAAAACCGCCACGAACTTTAAGAAGGAACAAATTCTCGTTTCTGTAATACAAATGAAATTCGCCAATTCACTAATATTCGCGTTTCTTTGTGCAAAGCAAGGGAGCGTGATTCTGCAATATTCTACCTTTCTACCGGCCCCCATTTTGTTTCGGCTAAGCGGCTGCCATTTGAAAATACGCAATACTTTCCGTGGTACATGAAATGGAGGGTATTCGCAGTTCACTTATAATCGTCCGCAGTAATTGTTGTTTCAATTATAAACAGTATAAATTCACGGGTAACGATCACATATTATTAACACTTTCATACATTCACAATTGTTCCTTGTATATTACTTCATAAGTACTTTTGCAATTTTGGATATGATATTCTTTAACTTGCTTTAGCGAAACTGTCAAAGGCAAATTTTTACCTAACTCTGTGTAAACATCTCAAATGAAACTGCAGCAAAGGATTAATATAGATTGAAATTATTCGGCGACTTAAAAAATATCAATAGAAATATGAAACGTTGCCCTTCTATACAGACGTAACAGATAAGAATTTGTTATGACAAGTGTTCGATAACCTTACCAAAATTTCTTTCTTAATATGCATATAATCCTTTTAATTGTCAATTAAATTTCATCGCAGCGGATAGAAGTTTTCGTAACATTATCGCGATAAATGTGCGTTAATCGGTATGCAATATTTTAATGGAACGAAAACAGTAAAATAAGAAAATCGTCACTTACACAGGAAAAGGGATGCGGTGCAAATTTTCGAAACAATTGATCCAGATTTAAGGAACGATAATTCAAGGAATCTCCCGTCGAGGATACAAGCGCTTTATCTATCGTACGATATCGTTCGATTTGACCGGAGAAAAACAAAAATGCGTCGCGTGAGCTCGCTACTATTATTGGACAAATGAGAAAAAGGCAGAACAATTGTTTAAGCGATAACAATCGTCGGGGCGTATTGAAAAAGTTCGATATTATAATTGTCCCGTTATTGCTTTGCAATATTTTCTTTCCACGATAGCTGTAGAGATTCCCGCACGAAAAAGAAAAAAAAGCGGTGACCGCGTGACTCATCACCCAACGTGGTACCGAGAATTATGGAACACATATTCCGGTTCTATTAACAAGACCAACATACAATTTAACTGGACCATTGCGCGTTATAAATATTTCACACACATCTCTTTCATTTTTCTCTCGAAGATTTTTCAAAGTGTGATCGAAATTCAATAAGATGAAATAATGAACACCGTATGAGTAACACTTGCGGTGACCTCAATGATCCGCAATAAAAGTACGACTGTTTACAAAGGGCCAAGAGGATCGAGAAAATCAAACGAAACTAATTGAATTTCGCCCATCCCGAAAAAATGAATCAAATGAATTTTGAAAAAGCATGATGAAATCCATGTAAGCCATTACCAGTTTACTTTAAACTGTAAAGCTCGGCCCCCCAAAAAAGGATCAACCAACCGAACGTTTAACAAGATTAAGGAAACATTTCTTTTTTTTATCGATATTTCTGCACATACGCGTATCATAACTGTAAACGTCGCGATTGTTTGCAGAGGGCTCCCGTAAATACATATAACGTACACGCGCCCTTACTGATATATTCTTGATTAAGTAGAACAACACCAATTTAACACCGTAGATCTACCCACAGCAATGAAGACCAATCGACAATATTTAATCCGTGGTGAATTTAAATTTGATAAAACTTTGTATCTCAAACATCGCCGAATTATATTGTTCGCTCCGTCTAAGGCGCGACAAAGAGACTTGACAGATAAATAATAGAGAGATCCAATGTGTCCTATTGGAATACGTAAGTAGATTAGTGTAATAAAATCTTCACTCACCATTGGAAGATACGATATGGTTGTAAAACGGTCGCAAATATGTACTTCTCCCGTGATTATAATCGCACACTCGTAATATTTGTCCGAAGACTATTGACAGGCTCATTCGAATGCCCGGTCCCACGCGTGAAAGCACTTGCACAGTTCAGAATCCACCTGTAGTCTAACCCTGTTGCTAATCGCCGCAGTAGCATATACTGAACATGTTCGAACCTGCTAAAGGCTTGGAAGGTGGTGGGAGGTGGCGGCAGTGGTGTAGGTGTATTATGGGGGCCCTCCCTTCGCCACAAAGAACCGCGCGCCCATTTTGTGCGTAGTACATTGGATTTTTCAAGAAATTCGTGCGATTTATTTTGAATGTAGCGAATATAGTTACATTGGGGAAGGCTGCTACCAGCATCTTGACCTTGATACATGTTACCAAGGAAACTCTCCTTGATTTTAGCCGTCGATCATCATTCTTTAAAAAGTCTTTGACGAAAACCGTTCAGTACTATACACTGTGATTTTTGCATTGAACGTGTAATTTTTTCATTTAGTTAACAGCATTTTCAAACGTTCTTCGATGAAGCCGCGGTTTGTCCCCGTGCATGGCGCATATTGTTACGGGCAAAACGTGTGTATAGTAATTCGTAGTTGTTGGGGAATGCAAAAGATAGTACATTATATGTAACTAAATTGGCAATGGACTTTTTATTGAAATCCATTGCTAAATGAAATCTACGCGCCTTCGTTGGACGATTTAGTATTATTATTTCGTAATGGGGAGTCTTTTCCTGATGTACGCAGCTTGAAATTTTTCTGGGATAAAAGGTATTCGCGATGATATATCGTAATGCGTTTATTTGGTTCGTCAAATTGCTTTGTTAATCTTTTAAGTCGTATTTTAAAAAGGTAGGAATATTTATATCACAAAAATGTGTATGGATATGCATATTATAACCCTGCTATATAAATTCCGAGTACATTCTTCCATTCTTTGTATGAGTTAGCCACTTGAGCAACTCGATACCAATCTGATAATACTTAGATCTTGAAGATAACGTACATTGGACAGTTCTGCACATCTGTCAAACTCATATTTTACGAATTATTGAGATTGTTATCGCTAACATTTTCTTGAATGGCATCGGTACATGATGAAATGGTAGGCATCTCTCTTACATTTGTTGGCATATTCCGAATTTGTGTTGCTATACCTGATATTACATCGCTGCGTTTTGTTTGCTCACTAAAATATAATTATAAACGTATTTATACATTTACGTACTTAGCAGAATATATTGCGAAATATATTGTTTATATTAAATTAAAAAAAGAAAAATGACTATTGAAATTCGTTTAGTAAGATATTCAGTATTTTACTTACCTCTGACTCAAATTATCTTCGTAGTTCGGATTTACTTGGACATTATACGGTGCAGCATATGGCACAGCATATGAATTCACGTTCATATTTACTGTATAGAATGATGCATCGAATATACGTTATTAGAATGTTTCAAAAAATATTTTCAGGAATAGGTTTTAAATATAACGAGGCATCATTATTATATTCAATATAAAATCCATAGAAAATAAACGTACAATTGCAGCGTAAAATACTAATAAAAAGTAATCAAATTTACGATTGCCACATGTACTACAAAAATCGTACGATTGTGGAAGATAATATTCGAATGAACGGAATTTGATCGGACGATAAAGAATATGATCTACAGAATTCACAGGAAAACGATCAATCGCTACGCCATTATTAATTTATCAATATAAAAGAGAAAGAGAAACAAGTGGACAATAAGTTGTTCCTTTTTTTTATTTAAATGTCAGAGTTTGTTTCTGAAACGCAATGCAGAGTAACTTTATTCATACGCGCCCCTGAATGTATGCAAAAGATATACACGGCTGCCACAAAACGTGTGCAATACTTTATCACAGCGGAAAAGATCTTATCCGTTACTTCGAATTTCCTGCTTTTACATTAATAGCATAACGTTAACAAATTTACTTTATTTACAAGCAATTAATAATAAAATAAATTCATTTATAATTTTAAATATAATTTACTTACAATGTGACATGATACCAGTCTTTGGAATATATATTACTTTTGTAACTTCGGAACTAAGTACTTTAATATACTGAGTCACACGGAACAAAATTGTACAATTTGTACAGATAATCGGAGGTGCGAATAAAGAAAACTGGCGTATACTGATTGCGTGCGGTACTCTCATAGCCGACGTTTCGTTTTCGTTTAGGAGGTGGGGGTAGGTGGTGTCAGTACCGTACATATTCCAATATTGAGCATAGGTCCCCTTACTTTTCACAAATTATGTCGTATTGTTCGAACAATTTGTTTCAAATTAGAGTAAACTTGAGATCATGTCTTTTATATTAATGATAAGTATAAGCCATAATAAAACTATAGTCTGATATTTTGAAGCCTGAAATTATATTTAAAATGTTGATTAAAAACTATCAACCAGTAAAGCAATATTTACATAGATATTAATATATCTTTTTAATTAAGGGTGAAATTACGTTCACGATCCTTTTGCGAATGCATTTACAACCTGTTATGGGTGGAATATTTAAAAACGATGTATGTATAATGAAGTAAAAAACATAATGTATATTTCTTGTTTTAGTATATATGTACATACACTGATAAAATGGAAACAACCTTATTTCTATTAATTTACGATCAAATAATAAGCCGTAATGTAATACTTGAAGTATTAAACACAAAATTCCAAACGTTTCTAGAATATCATCATACAATCAGTTTTAAATTACAGCTACCAAGTGTGTTCATCTTTTCATAGTTCATATTTTTCCTTTATTCCTGGTGTCTAAATATTGCTGATTTAAATTATACTATCGTTTTATACTGTACTGTTATGAAATCCTTCAATACCATGTTTTTATATTATTCAACTCAACTCTTTTAATTCATAAACGAATCATTCCCTTTCTCAGATACATATATATATATATAAGAACTAAATCATAAATTTGTTTCAAAGCAAAGTATGCATAGCGATAGCCAATAACAAGCAGTTTCGCTTCTATGTACGATTTCAAATTATCTCATTACTCATCATGTAACTTTCTTTCAAACACGTGAGTTTTCCTTAACCAAAAGAAACCAATCAACATGTATCATACAGAAGGCTACCATTTTTTCATGTTTTCCCTTCGCGGTATCCAAATATATGAATCAGTTCCATCATTGATCCAGGTACTACTTCATTCTTCCAATTATGCTCTCTGTTAGCTTATATTCATCATTGGCAAATTAACAAACATTCACATCACTTCCATACTATTGTGCGTACTTTCTGTGAAACCCAGCGTAGATGTCGGAGCGTCTTGCGACGTTTCTTCTAAAGATTGCGCGTCCATGCCATCTGGCACATTATTCGTCGCTGAACTTGTTCCATCATCCCAATTTATTTTGAATCTAGTAACACGCGGTTTATCACCCAGAATATTTCGTTGCACTTTGTCGAACTGAGGTTGCGGCGGCGGATTTTCCCTAAGCTCTGCGTCTGTGTATTCGTTATTTATGAAATAGCCGACTCGTACGAATTCGTGTCCCCTATATGAGCAAGTTAGCAGAACAACGGTAACACCTAATGCATCGTTCACTGGAATTCTACTAACGTCTGGTGGATCAGCCTAAAATAATAAATATTAATTGTACTTTTAAACAGCACTATTACATATACCTTAAAGAGAATTATTATCGCGAATAGAATAACTATTACCTGAAATACAAACATGTGCCTTCCTTCAGGAATTGGACCAACATAAATTGTGTCTAAAACTTGGTCGAACTCTTCGGATTCGGCACTGCCGACGTAGATCATTTTCCATTCTAAATCTGTAATACCATTGTTATTATTATATAGCCGTATGTTGTTTACATCGAACGAATAATTTGGTACGAATATTTTTTCCACGCGAACTATATCGAAGCTAACACATTAATATCCGTAATAACAGAGTTGTCGAAGAGAAAAAGAAGCTACACTTTCGTCCTTGGGAACCGTACCAATAAATTGTTGAAATTAACCTAGCATAAGTGATGCAAATATTCGAATGTATTCAGATGGGAGAAAGTCGACAATAATTCGAGTGTAGTGTTTATTTCTAAATGTAGCATGAAGATTGCGAGATATTTACCTTCTTTCAATTCCTCGATACACTCGAAAGTAACTTCGAATTGGAACGGATTCAGGAACGGCGAAGGATTGTCGAGTACAGCTACATTTGCTAGCTGAACTTTAGCCATCGTCGATTTTGTTCAATGATCGAATTTGACTAAAAACGGACGAATATATTGGTATGCACAACAATGAAGAACCGTATATCTATCGATAGTTTTCACGCAGAATTTGTAAATCAATCAGGTGGAAAACGAATGATCGCGAATCAAAGGATAAACAATTTCATCGTTAACGCAGAGCAGCTTGCTTTGGCGGCAAACGAAACCGTGGGACGTTTCCGGTGTTTCGAGAACTACCAAAATTTCACGCGGTACTGTAGCGTGCGTCAACGTGAATTTAAAAATTCGCTCCCCTTAATTCGGCGCGTATTTTAACGGACGCGTGTGAAATTCACCGCGTGATTTTCTTGCGAAGTGGAAAGTTGCTTTAATGTACCTTGCTGTAACTGTCCTCGCAAATTTCAAACTGTTCGTTGCACAGTTTCGAGCCTCCTACTTTAGAGTACTGGCATAATGTTATTTCAAATTTTTGGGGGTACCGCGACTTTCGTATGATAAACTTAAATTTTATGAAACGTAGAATACGGCGTAAAGAAATGTAGGTATGAATAGAATATTCGCTCATTTTAAGTTAAATAAGCCTATTTGAAAGATATATTATAGAACGGCGGGACCTTAAGGGTGATCTTCAACATAGGCAGATGTAATGGAGTAGTTGTATTTTTAGAGAACCGTATGCGTTATTAAGAATTAATATTCAATGAAATTTGATATATAACATAAAAAATGATTAGTTATATTAAATATATTTAATATTTCCCACTCTATTCGTACCTCTCGCTTTCATATGTTCATTTGAGATAGCAGCCGCATCATCGATAAATCGATAGATCGCTTTTCCGAATCGTCAATCGATTTATTCCATTAAGTCGAAACTGATGAGCGGTAATTTTTAAATTTACTCACGATTATGAATTTCAAATAACTCTTAATATTAACTAATGGATCTGCTCAAATATTACAGCAAAATTATTCATAAAGAATTTTACAATAAATGCTTTAATAATTTTTAATATTAAGTGATTATTTGGCTTATAGCTTCAGCTATGAATTTTCCATATTTTTATACAAATTTACAATACATTTTCATACCAAATTAGTGTCATTCACGTGCCAATCTTTATTCGAATAGTATTATTTGGCTAATACGTAGTAACAATTAGTAACTACTACACATACATATTTTATTGATCGCACGCGCAAATGTTATATGTAACTCAAAAGCTGACGCGTAAATCCTAACCTCTAACCTTACCACACATTCGCGTGGTAGTATCTATTGTAAACATACGAAACAAACGAGGAGTGTAGTACCAAGATGTATCACTAAGTAATTTGAAAGTTTAAGTAATTACAAGGTTGTATTCAAAAGAGAAGAGGCGAATATTTGATGTATAATATCGAATATTAAACATTCACGACGATAAATTTGCGTCTTTTGGTTCAAACGAGTTATCGTAAGAAACATTAATTATATCATATAGCGTACATCAATAGTGATAACACGAAATACAAATAGACACTGTTTCGATAATATTTGGAAAAAAATTGAAAATAACCTAAATCTCTCCACATAGGACGAAAATGAGCGATCAAAAGCGTAAGAAAAACTATTTCCACAATAGTGGAAGTTATCAAAAAAAACGTAAACAACTGAATTTAGAAGCAGGTATGACTGGTTTCTTGTGTACGTGCAATTTTCGTGAGAAAGATTGCGTACGCGATGCGTACAAATTACTTAACGAATTTGCCGACGATATTTATGGACAAGATACCACAAAGGTACATTGGAATTCAGTAATGATATGAGCATGTACAGAGGTGTAAGGACAACGCATTGTTTTTAATTCAAGGTGGTTGACGCGGGTAGTACCGAAAAGAATGATTCTGTTAACGAACCAGAACAGAGCGACGACGACGACGACGACGACGACGACATATCAGCCGCTTTAAATAAGGAAGTCAGCGAATTAAAAGCTGAATATGCAAAGCCAATAACAGCCAGACGATTTCAGGTAAATATTCAAAACATGTATATGTATTCTTCTCAAAGGATTAGTCTTATATAACGTTCCTACTAGGTGGTTGATACCGGAGTGAAAAATGTAGTCTTCATAAGAAGCACTTTAACTAATCCTTTGGAATTAGTTACTAAGATTGTCACAAAACTAGACGAGACAAAGCAACAGCGTACAAGATTTTTATTAAGGCTGCTACCAATTGAGGTTGTGTGCAAAGCATACATGAACGATATAAAATTGAAAGCAGACGTAATATTTGAAAAGTACTTTGCGCAGGAACCAAAAACGTTCAGCATTGTATTTAAGTATGTATTTCTCAGTACTATAATTGATTTGGTTTCACGATCGGTTGGAAACGTTTAATATAATAATATACATCGATTGAACGTAATTACAGTCGTCACAGCAACAATAATATACAGAGAGATGAAATTATTGAAGATCTAGCCGAAATTATCAGCAAGAAGAATCCTGGAAATAAGGCAGACTTGAAAAATCCGGAGCTGGCAGTAATAGTTGAAGTTATACGCGGTGTTTGTCTTTTGTCTGTCGCGCCCAATTATTACAAATTCAAGAAATACAATTTATTGGAGATATGCAATGTAAAGGGCTCGGCAAGCAATACGAAAGAGAAAGAAAAAAGTAGTCCCGTGGAACATAATAAAGAAGAAAGTCTTAACGAAGAAGATGCAAACAATGATAAAGATTTAATATGTTTGTAAAAATCTGTGTAATATAAAAGTTGCATTAATAAACGTTCCTTTCTATCACAATAGCCTTCAATGTGTTATTATTTCGTGTAATTTTAGTCGATGCTATTCGAAACGAAAAATGTGGGGGACGTAAAATTGAATTTTTAAATAATTTCGCGGAAAGTTGTGAAATACTAAGTATTGGATTAAATTTTGCAAGGTCCTATGGTGTAATGGTTAGCATTCTGGACTCTGAATCCAGCGATCCGAGTTCAAATCTCGGTGGGACCTGTTCTCTTTTTTTTGGTTTCGCTACTAATTATTCACAAATCTCCTTTTATACTAAACAATTATCTGCCTACTGAATTTTTGTTTTTTTATATATTAAAAGAGTATCATTGCTTTTGAGTTAATTATACTAAATATTACTAATATCTTCGATTAAAGACGCAAAAATATTGAAACATATATTAACATAACAATATTTGTAATTTAATGCTGTTTAAAATGGTCAATTTCGCAGCTTTGTTTGAATCGCTTTAACTACATTAATCATTAGAAAAAAAGGATATACAATTGCAGATTTGCACAGTGTTCCTTTCAAAAGAACACAGTTAAGATCGCGTTTCCAATAAGCGAATGTTAACCCTAGTTTGCTCTCAAAGAAGTTACCTTTACGAAATAATATGAGTGTTTGACATCGCTATTTTTGAATTACGGTTTGAATTAACCTTAAACGAAATATTAATTACATTCGCTAGAAATATAAAAAGACCAATATGTCAGCGCAAATAAATGTCCAAGCTGGATTCCAACCGGTAAATGCCAATTCGAACTATTATTCATTGATATTTTACTATATTTCCAATTGTAAAATTAACCTATATCGCAACACAGGATTCCGATGTTTATATTACGTACGAGGATCAACAGAAAATTAATAAATTCGCCAGGCAAAATGCTAAAATGGACGACTTAAAGGAAGAATTGAAGATCAAACAGGTATAAATGAAATTATCGTTAACCGTTCAATCGTATTTAGATGTAACCTTATTTGGACATGTTACGTTTCACGCGTTGTAATGCTTTCTGCAGAATGAATTAAAGAACTTGGAAGACGCATGCGATGAAATAGTTCTTTTAGACGATGATGCAAAGATACCACATTATGTCGGCGAAGTATTTATTTACGAGGATATGGAGAAGACTCAGGTACAGAAATCGACGATAAAACCAATATGTATTCTCAAACGTAACTTTTTCGCACCTTTTACTTTACAGAACAATTCTCTCGACGCTGGACTCAAAAGCAGTGTCACTGCGTAACCCTCTGGCTTTCAATCGGACAGTTTCAAATAATGTGTCGATGAAGTGGATGTATTTAAGGTGTTTGCAGGCGTTGCTTTTGAGTCCGTTGTGGAGAGAATCGCTCTGTGCAAAATAGTAAAATATATACTCTTATGTTCTAAATTGTGAATAGAATTCATTTATCTGAATTGTTTCGCATTTTTTAGATTTATTTAGACGAGATAAAAGAGATGAAGAGAATGGAAATCTCGAATTTGGAAAGTAAATGTACCGCTTTGAAGAATATAATAAGCGAATTAAAGATCCAATTGTATGCAAAGTTTGGTAGCCGTATAAATTTGGAAGCGGAGGAGGATTGATCTAGTCAAATGTGCATAACAATTTTTTTACAATATCCAACGAAATTTTACGCTATTACCGCCCTCGTGTTTCCAAATGCTAATCTGTTATGTTGTATTATTTACAATGCAATGAGATAAACTGCTTGAGATTTTTCTCATCTCAGATTTATGAAAATCATAAGTACCACGTGTTAATTGTTACTGTGTGATAAGCTTGTAATAAAATAATTACACAATTTTTCACATAACATTTGAGATACTTCTTTTACCCCCGAATCATTGATTTTTCATTCTGTATCAAATTATTTGCGATATGCAGAATAGAATGCAAAGAAATTTTAACTGGAAAATATATGCTGAAGGCATTAACTATGCTTGTATAAAGATTGCCATTTTAAAAGTACACATGTATGTCTAATTAAAGATTGTACTTTAACTTCGACACCTTAGCAGCTGCACCTTTAAATTTGGATTGCTGCCAAATTGTTCTCATTATGAAGTAGTAATGCAGCACGACAAAAAAAGACCCCACTATCGAAGATCTATATTTATTAAGTTCATGTAAACTTTCCGTTATTTTCATTGTTTTGTTGTTAGCACAATGTTTCAATTGTGTTACAAACATTTTCTGCAAAATATATTTCAAACTATCGTAGTATTACTAGGAAAATTAGCAAAAGATAATAATAATTAGGAATGTTTAATATATACAGAAATATCGTAGTATATTTGTTTGCTTAAAATATTGGCGTATTCAAATGTTTTGTTTGATTCGAACTATAGAGAAAAAAAATTACGTTACATATAAAATATTAAAACCTAAATATGTACATCATTTTCGATGCCTTAAATAGTCTATAATCTTACCTACTTTAAAGAATAGAATTTAAAACCTGCTTTCTCAGTCATACAGTTTCTGCTTCCCTCTATCATCTTACTCGAGGTAATTTTAGTTTCACCTCACAGTTTTACTTCAACCAGTACATAGGCAACTAGAGTCCATTTAGTTCCTCCTTATCTGCTTGCAAGTATCTGAACAATTGCGTTTCTTTCCCCTTTTCTTCTTACCTAAAAAAACATTTATGTCTGTATTAGAAATACAGTCAATCAACTGAATCGACTTATTCCACCACAAAAACAAAAAACAGAAAACGATTAAATGTAAAATATATTTTTCACTGGATACCTTTTCAAGCAGAGCAATTTACAAGTGAAATGGATATAGCAAAGGAATTGGTATTGAACTTGAAGAAGAAAAATAAATCGCATGTGGGATATGGATTACAAAACGAATGTGAAACACTTGTTGGTCATATATTGCAAAATATGATGAAGTCTAAGTTACCGGAATTAATTCCTGAAGTAAAAAACGAAGACGACTCTATTCGATACAGAGAGGAAGGTAAGACCAAATATATTTTTCAAATACCCAAAATTAAATCACAACATTTAGTGAAGTTATTACAACTTGATCGTGGTCCTAGGGAATCAACACTTTGTAATGGGCGATGATAATGAAGCTATAAAGTGTTATACAATGAGTTTAGCATATGCAAATGATAACGAACTAATGGCATATGCCCATGCTAACCGATCCGCTGCGCTGTACAGAAAGAAAATGTTCAAAGAGTGCTTGATAGATATCGATGCTGCTTTGAGCCTTGGATATCCAGATGAAAAGAAGAAGAAACTCAAAGAGAGAGGTGCTAAAGCGATTGAAGAAATCAAGAATAAGCTACAGCTTAAAAAAGACGATTACATTGATACAGAAGCATTCACGGACTTGTGTTTATTGGAGGAAACAAATGATACCCCACTCATTGCAAAGTATAGAAACGGAAATATGAAACTGTCAGAAAACCTGAACGAAAATTCCGCTATTAGCGAGAGGGAGGATTCGGTTAATGATTGCAACGAAGTACTTACAAATAAAGACGATGAAAGACAGCCCAGATACTTGGCAAAGGAGGGTCCTTTGAAGTTAGCTCATGGCTCTAGCAAAGAAGTTCCTGCTGTTAGCAATGGAATCAGCATTTCATTCTCCGAACAGTATGGTCGGCATTTAGTAGCTACAAAAGAATTTAAACCAGGAGATATTGTTACAATCGAGGATCCGTACGCATACGTTATTTATATGCAGATGTAAGCAATTAATTAGCAATTAGTTTCAGCATACATAATCGTTATCGTCGTATACATAATCGTTAATATTCTAAGCACAGGTACTATACACATTGTCACCACTGTTTGTCACGAAGTTACAATTTAATTCCTTGCCCGCACTGTCCAGTGTCCCAGTACTGTTCGGAAAAATGTAGAAAAGCGGCCTGGGATATGGCGCATAAAATAGAATGTCCAATTATGGCTATTGTCGAAAACTTGCTCAATGTTGATAAAGATAAGTTACGAATGCTCACCAAAATTATTCGATTTCTAATTGTAGTTACAGCAAAGGGCAAAAATATTGATGGGCTGCGAAGAGACATGAGAGTAGCTGAATCTAATCCAGGTAGAGGAGAGTGGCATACATATTTTGTTTCTAAAACAAGAAATAGAAGAAAACATTTAAGTTATTCTCGAGCAATATAAGAAATAATACGAAACTGTGTAGCAGCAACAAGTATTAAAGTATAACTTACTACTTCCTTCTTTGTAGACAATAGAACTGCAGGATTTACAGACGAGGGAGTACTGGATAGTGGCAGTGCTCAATCCGCATTGAGCCTTGCGACTAACATGACAACCAGACCGCTCATTGGAATCAGTGCCTTTGCCTGCATTTCGGCCCTCGCTGCTATCCTCTTAGCAACGCAGACTAATTTGTTCTGCAAGAAATACGAAGTGGACCAGTTAAAAGATATCAGCAATTATCCAGACATTACATTCTGCGGCAGCATTATGTTTCGTGCCTGTGTTATAATGTCTTCAAATTGTTTCTCAGTAATTTATTCAATAGATGATACATGACATCAATTACAATATACAGACACACAATTACTAAGCTTAATAGAAAGAATAATGTATAGAGACGATTGTGAAGGAGCTTAATATTACATTAAACGTATAATATTTTCAGATGCAGCAAGAGCCAGGAATTAAAAATGGTTCAGGTTTATACGTGGCGCACAGTTTGTACAATCATTCTTGTGCACCGAATACGTTCCGTCATTTCGAGGGTCTAACAATGATTACCCGTGCCCTAGAACCAATATATCCTGGGGATCAAATATTCACTGGTTACGGTGCTGCGTATGCATATATGGGAAAATCTGAAAGGAGAGAAAAGATAATGCAGGACTATTTCTTTGAGTGCGATTGCATCGCATGTAAATACGATTGGCCGTTGTACAATGTAATTCTGCAGAGCCACGTTGGTTCTATATGCAACAATAAGGAGCTCGTGGAGAGATTAAAACCTTATAAGCAAAGGTTGGTGAAAAATATGTACGACATTGATGCTGTAAAATCGGTTCTCGGTATATTGTACAAGGAAGTATGCCAACCATGTGAAGAGATCGTTCATGCCGAGCAATACCTGAAGAGTTATTATTTAGGTAAATTTAAGTAAATACGCAGTGAATTCGCTTGATATTATATGCCTATAACTTTTGCTTACCTCAGCTTCTTAGCGTTATGCTTACCTAATCTTTGAAAAATCATTTTTTGCCTGAGTATCACACTTTGTACACTGATTCGTTTCTTGCTTACTAATATAACTAGGCTGCTTATAAGTCCATAGCTTATATAATGCTTTGTCTAAACGGTGCATTAATTGTTCGACTGCAAGGGTACGTAGCAAAGAGAAATTAATGCTTTTTAACGTTTATATTTGAACTTCAATCTCATAGAACATACTATTACCTTCTTGTTTTTAGATCCGTAAGAGAGGCATCGATGTTATACCATATTACTAATGAAAGACAGCGAGTTATTCCAAAAAAAAAAACATTTTATTGAAGTTACACATGATATTTAGCCACTTCCTAATGAAAAAAAAAGAAAAAAAAAAGTGCATAGCTTCTTTTACACAATACATTATGTGTAGATCCTCAAATTGCAACTGAACTACATGAAATAATGAAAATTTGAGAAATGTGCAATGCAGGTAACGAATTCGGTGAATTAATGTAGTAAAAAGAAACGAAATATTTGCACCCTGATACGTGTAGCATTTCGAATGTAATACAAAAATTTCTATTGGATATATATATATATTTTTATATATATATATACAGATTGTATTTTTACATTAGATAAATTATACGAGGCTTGTTAACTCGCTGAAATATTTCTCTTATCGATCTCGATTGAATTTACAATTAAATGTTGCGTTGCAATCATTTTAGCGGATTGCTTTAAAAGGGAGTAAAGTCGATCATAATAATTCATTAAAATTACATTGCAATACATTCTATGTATCAAGCCAAGAATAATGTGTAATTGCGATTGAACAGTGGAATTATTTAATTAAACCAATATGTTACATACGGGAATACTCTTTATCACAACAAACTACTTAAGTTTCGATAAAGTATAGCATACCATTACAGTTTAAACCTATTTAATATCCAAAGTGTATGCACACCCTACATGAGTTCTATATTAATAGAAGAGAAATTGTAAAAGAAATATAGATCACGCAATGAAATTCGCTATGTTCTTATAACGTTCCGTTTCTCCACCGTTTTACAATTTGAATTAAGTTAAAAATACGTTCCCCTAGGAATGAAAGGATTTCAACGTATAATCAAGGATCAGCATTGTCTATCCTTGTGAAACATACAGATGAGATTAATAGAACTTATAAATCGTTATAAATTCTGTGCGCAAAAAACTGTCTGCCTGAACATCTTCTATCAAAGGATAAGCTGACTATTTTATCAGAGCCGATATCAAAATTATTTACTAAATTTTATTCTTCCAATATCCTGGTCTAAGTAAGTCTAATCAAGACTCTCCGGTTGTGTATGAACATTGGAAAGGAAAAGTGACGATGATCCAAGTCTCCGGTTGTTTATTCTACGATAAATAGAATTGAAATGTATTAAAATCGGCCGATATTCGAAAAAGCAGCGAACAGAGGAGTCGTAGTTGTAGCCGGTTGCTGATCGCCGATGTTTTTGAGCAAATTGCCTTGCAACAGACTGTCAAGTGCCTTTTGAACTGTCGGATCGTTTAGCAGAGGTGACGGTGAAACTCCCGTAGTAGTTGTTGTTGTTGTGGATGCTGTTGTTGCAGTTGATGCTGCTGGCATAACATGATGTACTCATGAAGTTTAGCAGTTGTAATACCAGCAATAATTATATTCGAAGTTCGTTCGCTTTGATCACTATATTATATGATGAATGGCACAGTAAAAACACTACACGCACGGGGAACGAGATCGAAAATCCAAAGCGTACGAAGTTCGTTCGTGATTTTTTGTTCACTCAAAAACTCAATGTTTAATGTAAGAAATTTTTACCGGCAATTATTTGTCTAAAAAAACTTCTTAGACAAAAATTACGTTCTGTTTTGCATTCGTTCGTTAAAAATTGAATTACTTTTAAACGTGCTCGCTAGAAACTCCTATACGTGATTTTCGGCTTGTAATTCTCTTTAGATATGTTCGTGAAAGATACACAAACAAAATCCAGAAAGGTATATACAACATTAGATAGGTGATCCAAAATCCGTAATAGGTAACACCTATGGATGCCTTTCTAAAAGAGCAAAATTATGCGAAACGTTTGTCTCCATTTCACGTTAAAAAACGCGATATCGTTTCTATTTTTGATACTGCTCTCCTGCTTTTGCGTAACTAACGTAACGATTGCAGTATTCTTAGAATAAACGAAAATGCGTATTATATAATATACACCGTGAATAATTATTACCATCGATGCATTTAAAAGCAACAAATTTTAACAATTCCTTATTCAAGGAATATATTTGTGATTTAATTATAAAAAAAATCAGGGCATTCAAGATTTTTTAGTGACTCGTACTAAACATAAAAAGCTATTATAGTACTGTAAAATCCTATAAGCCCTAATTTATGAGTAACTGTTGTAATAATAATAATAATAATAGTAAAAGAGAATTTTACGCTAATTCGTTGAATATGTAATAAGATGTCCACACTTATCGAACTTATATAATAGGACAGTGTATAAAATTTACCTGCTCCCCAAGTAGCTGGTGGTACAGGTGTTGGTGCTGAGGCTGGTGCTGGTACTGGACTAGGCGCAGGTGCGGATGTACTTGTCTTGTTACTGTTCAAAATATTCAATATTCTGGATTGCAACTCCGCTTGCTTCGGATCGTTGACCGTTATCGTCGTCGTCGTTGGCAAATCTTTTACATCCCCTAACTCGACCTGCACTTGTTCTTCGCGTTTTATTTCAAGATATTTTATCACGCGATCGTATTGTAACACCGTGAGCTGGTGATTATCAGCTAACATGTTCAAGAGTACTTGAATGGCATCAGGATGCCGTTCGTTAGCAAATGGTGTATTTAATGGAACTGATCGTCCACCGGCTTTGTAGTTGGCAAAATCACGCGATATTAAGCTGATAGCGTCGTCAACAAGCATATTTCTATGTTCTGCGCAGAAAACAATAAAGTCACACCGATAGCATACGATCATGAAACTTGAATGGTATTGTTAAGGACGTACCTTGTGGTAAACCGTGAAGGATATTTAATGTGAGGGAATGATGCTCTTGATTGACGGGCGTAACTACAACTGCGTACAAGCATCCACGACTCGCAATGTTCCCTAAAACTCGACTTAGAAGAACATCTTCGTTTGGAAATAACAGATCAACTGTTAGTCCAATCTTTTTTAATTTCATTTCGATGCTCTCTGCGTACTCCCTGCTTTCAAAGAAACTAATTACGAAAATATTCAATGATCGTGTTACGATAAAACCCATTATATTTATGCTTACGTTAATGCTTTGTTAACGACAATGATTTCGCAGTCGTTCTTCTCTGTTGGCGCAGTCGAATAATCGCTTGATGTATTTGTGTTGCTGTTGATCAAACGCAAAAAGTCCTATTGTTAATAACGATCAGTGTTGAAAAGAGTTTTCGGTTTAACCGTTGGTTTATAACTTACTTAAAACTCATGCTCATGTCCCTGGTGCCGGAATTTTTGAAATCTTCGTAACGATTGTTGCTTTCATTGAAAGAATCTCTGGCAAAGTTATTGACCCTTGATCTATCTCCTTGTTTGTGGTCCCAGTCTCTACCACCTTTGTCATCTAAACGATTGCCCCTATTAATAGGACTGCGATCCCTAAAATTATTTCCACCCGAATTATCTCTATTCTTGTTTCGATTCTTTCCGCCTCTGGTACCCCTTGGTCTGCTCCCACCGCCGCTGTTCATGCCTCCACCTCCGCCGCTACTTTGATTCTGATTATTCGCATTGCGGTTTTGATTCGCACCGGGCCTGTTTTGATTACCAGCCGGCCCAAATTGATTTCCACCTCTGTTTTGATTAAATTGTTCGCCGCTGCCCCTATTCTGATTAATTGGTGTAAAATTGTTTCCCTTATTCGGCATCATATTATTAAACTGATCGTTTCCGTTATTCTGATTTTGATTGGCAAACTGATCGTTCAAGTTATCTCTACTCTGATTTGCATCCGTGAATTGATCGCCTCCAGCGCTTCGCGTTTGCACGCTGTTCCCTTTCTGGGTATCGTTTAATTGCGGTTCGCAACGAAAACTTTGATTCGAGTTAAAACTGGAATTGCCTCCGTAACTTTGATTACCACTATTGAATGAATCATTTCCAGGGTTGAAATGATTGGCGCTGGTATTGAATTGATTATTGGACCCCGTTGTTTGTTTCCCAGGACCACCGCCACTCGATTGACTGTCCTTTTTCGCCGGTCTGACATCTAAACGATACGAAGCAACAATTTATCGCGTGCCGTTAACAAGGAACAAATTCGATGAAATGAGTTACATCGGCTTGACCTCGGAAAGACACAGGTGGCACTGTGGCCAGTGGTATTCGAAAGTGTATCCGTTACATCAACAAAATAAAAAAACCTGGAGGGAAAGTAAAAGAATTATAGGACGATTGGAATATACCTATTCGTCTGCCCTTAAACATCGCGCCGTCCTCATTTTGTATAGCCTTCTGGGCGGACTGATCGTCCTCAAATTGAACGAAGCCGAAGCCTCGATTTATTAAAGAACCGATGACAATTCCATACTTCGAGAAATGCTCCTCCAATTCGTGTTTCGTCGTGTCATCGGTTTGTAAATGACCCACGAATATACGGCTGCTCACGGTCGCGGGGTCCTTTAACAGTCTCACGCTCATTCTACAGCGGTTTCAATTGTTCAGAAAATGAAATACTTGCCGAACAACAACTTTGATCTCATTCCAATAATAAAGACAGTTCGAGGTTATGAGCGTACGCTGACGTTTAACACTTAATGTATTTCATTTAGATATATTTTAATCAACGAGATGATAACAGTAATATATAAGGATCAACAGTTTACATTCAGCTTCTATTTTGTTTCCAACTGTTACATGCTACAAAACACTGAACGAAATAACGTCGGTTTGAATACAGGATCTTTCGAACAACAATTGAAAGTTGAGTGGACCGTGTACGACAGCGATGTTCGCACGGAGAATTTACTAAATCAAGTGCATTCAATTTTCCTAGTTTCCAGCAGGGCTGCCAACTTAGATTATTGCAAATCCGTGGAGAAGAGCATAATGCATATTCCAATATTTACAACAATATTTCCGAGGAGGATTTTTTTGCGGCTCGAAAGTCAAGGCTCAAAATTTTGCGAAAAGTATTTTATTTCACAATCAATCTGTGCACACCTGCGAAAACCGCATGTTCGTAAGGCTGCAGAGTGCACTGTGCACAGAGATTCGCGCTTTGAAAACCAGCCTTGGGATTATATAAAGAGAGACAACCCTTCATTGACAAATTCCTTGTTTTACTACTAAAAAAAAAAGAAAAAAAAATCGCGTAGTACGTTAGTTATTTAATGCATTCCTAGTAAATCAGAGTTGCACGCTCGTTTACAAACCGATGGAATATCGTTTCGTTTTACGAAGCGAGGGAAGAAAAACGAGCATTAAAATCATCGTTTGAACTGTCCACGGACTGGAAACAGTGGAGAAGGATATATATTTTCCAGCGCCATCTTGCCTCGTAACTTCTAATTCGTCAGTGCCTGTGAATGGACTTGTCATAAGTGTTTTATGTTATTTTGTTCCTTGTTTCGGTTGAAATTTGTGCGTTAAATTTCCAGTACACGTTACGGTGAGTAGAATGTTATTCGCGTTTGATCGCCCGATCATGTTTACAGAAACGCGACGTCGTTGACACGTAACTACGAATTGGTATAGTCCCGTAGTTACGAGACACATTACAAGTTAATTCCGTTTCGATGGAACAACAATAATAATCAACGATCTTATAAGCTTGATGAAACTCTTTCTTTCATTCATTTCCTCCGTATCGTTCGTATGTTTACTCATGTACGAGGATAGATTTGAAAATAAAATCTTGTATATCACGAAGTCACGCCCGAACATGAGAAAGTATAGACAGTTTCGAAATTGACATATCCACGTATTTTCAGGGACTAGCATTATACCTGAACCGATATATCTTTACCTATTCTATTAATTACAATTAAAAAACAATTTCGTACAGTTGTACGTGTCCCGGGACACTGTTCTTAAGAAACTTATGGAGGAAAAGTCGTCATTTGATATGCGTGTACTATTGTCACTTCACACACGTACATATGCATGTGTATCATCGTGGGTCGACGTCTCTCTGTCTTCGATTTAAAAACTTTCAAACAATGCAAGGAAGTACTACATAAAAATGGTATATGCAGTTTTAAAAAGAAAAAGACATAAAACAATGATATGTCGCGTTGAATATATAAAATGAATGTTTAATTTCGAACACAATCGTCGCTTCGACGTTAATCTTTTTTTTGGATACTTACGATGCTTTCATTATTTTTATGCTACGTAATCGTGATGCAAAATTTTTTTTCATGTATGTACCGAAAACTGTAAAGAGAAAAGAAAACGAAATCTCTAAAAGGAAAAATAAGTACGAAATCAATAGCTTCACGGTCATTATTGCATATAATACCATTGAAACGTCTTAAAGAAACCATATAATGATAATCCTGATCGTGCTGGATGCATAAATAATTCTTTCAATGTATACTACACGGTGATAAACAATTGTCGGTGTGTGCATGGTAAACAAAATTCAATTCCGTTCAATGTGAGCGGATGAAATTTTTGTGAATGTCGTATACATATATATCATTTCCTTTATACGAAGGTAGACCGTACACGAGTAGTGATAAGATAAGACAGAAATATAATGGCATTAAGTGATAGATAATAAGAGATTCTTTCTCGCTTTTTCAGTTTAATAACAAGGCTTTTTTGAAGGAAAATTTGAATCCTGCATCCCATCGACGTAAGTAATTTCTTTCATCTAATTCTTTGCATGCCGCCTTATTGTTTTTTCTGACAATAACAGTAGTTTGGTTTGAATTCTTTTCTCCTTTCCGTATAAAAACTTACTCCTTTGATTTCTATTTCAATTCCTTTTATTAAATTACTGCTTGCAAAAGGTTGTAGTACTAAAAGAAAAGACAAAGAAATAAGTAGTAGCTTTAATAATCAAATTATTGAGTACTTCTAGATTTTCGAAATATTTTCGAATTTATATTAATATGTAATCAGTATTGCGTAGTTGACGAATCAGGAGTAATATTGCACAAAAACTGCAACTTTCATTTCTTGGTAGAGCGACTTATTAAAAAAACGGCATGGCTTATTAAGTCGATGAAGCCCGTATCAGTTTTTGGGATACGAAAAGTGCCATGAGAATATTAAGGATTTTAGTTAATTTACCGATTAATCTGTTCGTAAGGTTTTAATGTCGAGTCTCATTTTCTTTGCAAACATTTGCTTTCCGTAAAATAACATTCGTAAATGTATAATTATTGGACTTCTGGGGAAATAACATTTTTCTTTGGAAAATTCGCTTCTAATCTGACCCTCTAAGTGCGCGTTGCGTGTCTGTTTTAACAACTTACAAAGTGTAAATGCTACTATCATCATAGAGTCAATATTAACTGTGTAACACGTTGGTTAGACGTTCCGTACATAGTAGTATCGAGAAGTTACTCACAGCTAAAAAGGAACTAAGAACATTGGGTATTGCGTATTGGTGATCATGAGTTGTGCCTATTTAGCTTACAAGCATTTTACGTATACGCTACTTTTTATGTGCAGCACAAAATTGGTAGCATTATGACTGTTAGTAATTATTGTGTATTTAATTGCTACGCGTGTATTTAATTTAGATTCGGACGCTTCTAATATTTGTGGCGTTAGGGGAATAAAGAATGCAGTATTCTGTGCAATATTTATTTGCATAATTAATAAGGTCGATAAAGTTACGTTGAAGGTGCATTCAATTTGTTAATTGTATTACCATTTATATATACGTCGAATAAGAATTCATTCATCATTGACAGGTAATTGTAACGAATATTTATTATTTATTTATCGAACTATCTAATAGTCTAGGATTTTATTCTGATTCGAAAAGTCTTTGGGAGATTTTCTATATTTGTGGACAAGAAGTAGCTTCTCATCAACAACACCAGCCATATCTCATATGCCAACAATGGCTATGCAGAAGGTAAATTTTATTAACTGGCCACAGTTAACAAAATAACAAATGTTATTACTTTACTAATAAATTACATCGTTAGAAAATTGTTTAAAAAGCGAATAATGTAGATAAATGTCTTTCGTAAATTGCATTAATAAATAATATACAGGGTGTTGTTAAAAGGAAAATCGTACGCCTTGTGAACGTAGAGAAATAAATATTCTAAAAAGATTCTCCTATAGAAAGCAATACTTTGCTCGCGTTACGGGGAGGGCCTTTGCAATGTGTTTTCTGCGATTCATAATTAATAATTGGTTTCGTCGTAATAGTATAGCATCCTGTATATGCGAAATATAAAAAATGATAGTGTTTAGTAATCAGATATTTGCACACATTTGAGATCATTCATGTTATATTTTTTGCAAAATTATGTTGCAAAGTTCTGCACATTATGCAAGTCAGTATTGCATCAATGATTATTTTCGAACAGGTTTTTAACGTTTCCTTTTTTTGTTATAGAGAGTTTTTAAATGTTTCTTATCAACGGAGTTTGTCAGGTTGCGGTAAAAAAAACTAAAAAAACTTTCGAAATAATGCAAGTCACATTTCTTACGTGAATGTATACACGAATATATACTAGAAAGAAGAAAAAAAAGTATACCGATTCGTTCGAAACATTTTTAGCTTGGGTATAATTTTTATAGGCACATCTCAGAACAAATTGATCTGCTTCGGAGCTTGAAATATTATGAGAAATAGTTTGTTCCGTTTGCATTCTTTTATTGTATTTTGTTCGATGATATAATTTGCTAATTACTGTACGAAATAACGCCAAATCTAGATAGAAAGAAACTGATTAAACGAGGATTTCTTTTATTATATTGTTGTACTCTTTTTTTTATGTTTATCATACTTTTACTTTAGCTACTTTCATCCATTTTACTTACTAACCATATAGAAAGTAGTAATAACACATATTGAGTTGGTAAAAGTAGAGTAGCATAAAAATTGTACAGCAAACTTCCTGCTTTCTCACAAATGCATATTTAGTCGCATGGCTTTTGCACGAAATGTATTGCCCATATTTATTACCAGTCAGTGTTTGAAACATATTTGCCGTTTTTTCTCCGTTTTTTTTTTCTTAACAAATATAACAAAATTTATTAGCATGTATCAGTTTCGATTGATACAAATCTGAATGTGCACGGCGATGATAAGTATGGGCTTTTAAAGGAAGCATGAATACTACTACCTGCTTGTAATAGACGGTCGTAATCTTGTAGATGAGACGGCAAGGTCAAGACGTGATGCAGGTGAATTTGGCGGGCCTTAGGCGAGATATTGTTAATCTTGCCCACAACTATAGCAATGCTCAGGTAACTAAATACTGTCTTCTCTTTTCTGTTCTTTATTCGTATGGTTGCACTATAGTATTTAGGCCCACTGTGGTCACTGTTACCGCAAACGTCTTGTCCGCAAAATATGGATTAAAAACGGCAGGTTTTCTCTAGCAGTGATCAACCGGGTTGAACATCTGTTCAACGAGCCTAAACACTATACTTCTACCGTTCGTATTTTCTATACGCAGCATAACATGTAAAAATAAATTGAAAAATTGATTATCCACGTAGAAAGCAGTACGTAAAGCCACCAGCAACGATCCATGGGGTCCAAGCAGTACACTTATGGCAGAGATTGCCGATTTAACGTATAATGTTGTGGCATTTACTGAGATTATGCAGATGCTATGGAAAAGGTTAAACGATCACGGTAAAAATTGGCGTCACGTGTACAAAGCTTTAGTTCTTCTAGAATATCTCATTAAAACAGGCACGGAAAAAGTTGCGCAGCAATGTAAAGAAAACATTTTCGCCATCCAGACATTGAAAGGTATACGATCGTATGTTTCGTTGTATCTAGATTTCCGATACAAACGTCTACATTATTTGCTGACAAGCGTTTCCACGATTTTTATACAGATTTCCAGCATGTGGAAGGGTCGAAGGATCAGGGTGTGAACGTAAGGGAAAAAGCGAAGCAACTAGTGGCCTTATTAAAAGACGATGAAAGATTACGAAACGAAAGAGCTAGAGCACTAAAAGCGAAAGAAAGATTTGCACAATCAGTTAGTGGGTTTGGTAGCGATGGGTTAGATACCATGTCACCCGTGAGCAACGATGTGAGTATAGACCAACAGTCCGGGATTAAAGTGAACGAAAGTAAAAACTCTTGTTTGCACAGTTCCAGGAATGGGAACCGTGTCGTTTGGGATCCGAACCTACCACTAGACGTAAGAATAAATGCTTGACTGAATGACTTTCGTCGTGGATCGAACGTCGAAAGGTCTTTCCATCGATTAAAATATCTAATTTTCATTCGTCCTGTCTTTCAGCGGAATTGGAAGCTGCAAGACCGCAAACGGTAGGGGAAGAAGAATTACAATTGCAGCTAGCTTTAGCAATGTCGAGAGAAGAAGCAGAGCAAGAAGAACAGAGAAGGCGCAGCGACGATGTCAGATTGCAGTTAGCCCTTAGCCAAAGCCAGCAAGATTTTAAGTTAGTACGAATGATTTGACGTCTCAATCGTTGCGATTATCGTATTTTCTATTACAATTTTTGCCTAAAGAAATGGATAACTTTCAGAACACCGGAAACCGAGAAACAAAGTCACATGCTGGACTTGCTGGACGTGAACTTGGAGGAGGCATGCGGATACAATGTAAAAACCGACCCCTGGGGTGTACCAATCACGCCGCCTCCACCGAGACCTCAGGTATGTAATATTTCACACAAATTAAAGATATACATATACATACGTGATTTGCTTATTGCATGACCACACATGGCATTGCATGTTACACTACAGTCTTTGGATTTATCTCAGTGTTATGTTTATCAGGTACGTTTCGCTATAACACAATAAACGTTATAATTATATTCCATCGCACGATCGTTCTATAAAATATATTGGACGAAACAAAAATTCCATTTTCGATATTTACGATTGCATTGTACAGCCACAGAATGATCCGTGGACTGCTCCTACAACAAGCGCAACATCGCCTGGATTAGATCCGTGGGCTCCTGTTCCAGCGCAACGACCAAGTAAGATTAGCTAAGGAAAACAAATAAGCAAATATTTGTCGAGTATTCCACGCGTTACCTTTAATGCAATTATTATGCATTCGTAATTCCATCGCAGCTGCTTCAGTTGATCCGTGGCGAGCACCCCCGTCGTCACCTGTAACAGTAACAACTTCACCTAGCGCGGATCCTTGGTCACCAATACCAGCTGCTGCTGCTGCTGCTGCTACTGCTGAAGGCGATACCTACAAGAAACAGGTAAATATATGTTTCTTTTTTTTCGATTCATCATACTGTGTTTACCAAGTTGATCATTCACCGTAAATCAGTTTGCCTTTCCCAGCACAATTGCATCTTTTTTAAAAACAATTCCTTTCTTCATTTACAATATTTAACTTCTTCGCGATTCAAGAGACAAACTTTACAATTTGAAAACTAGAAGACATAAATCAACGGCAGGAATGTATCGTATCGGTTGCACCAAAAAGTACTACGACTTTGTTTAAATGATTTCCAAGGAATAGGATTGGTGTCAACCATTTATGATTTGACTGATTAACGTGTTACTCTAGTATCTACAATGAAGTAATCTGACTACACTTACCTTATTTAGGCTAGCCGAGAGGGTATCACATCCGTGTCCCCATCCTTTAACAATCCTACGTTAACACAGAATATCGGTTTCACGGCACAATCGCCGCAGAACATAGGCTTTAATTTACCTGCAACTACGGGAGCTACCTTCAACGCAACCACGAACGGTTTAAACGGTACTGGGCCTAGTCTTAATAATTTCTCTATGGGAAATCCGAACAGTTCTGCAACCAGTCCGCTGAACGATTTAGATGAATTTGATATAATTACTAATCGAAATAAACCGGGATCTAGTCTGCCCACTGCGAATAATGGTACGTGTTGAATAACTTCGTTCCTATTATCCATTACTGGTTACGGCTAGTATTTTAGTTCCTTTCCTCGAATTTTCTAATTGTAGGAAGTACGCTATCACCGGATCCATTTGATTTGGGAATCATAGGGGACAATCTTCCCACGAGTACGGGAGCTGTTAAGAAAACACCACAATCGTTCCTTGGAGAGAATTCTGCTCTTGTTAATCTTGATAATCTTGTCAGTACTTCGACGATCAAGTCAGCAACGCCTACGCCTGCAGGTAACGATCTATCTGAAGCACAATCATTGAAAAATTAATAAAATACATATATCATCGGTTGATAAAAGGATGAAAATGATTATATCGTGCGATAATTGACTCAAAATTATTTCGTTTTCAATGAAACAAGATGATACGTTATTTTGATGTGTAATGTACGTTTTATCTGCGAAATAGCATTTCATTGGGAGTAAATTCGTGAGTATTTACAATGTGATCAATGATACTGCATGGATGCATGGTTCTTCGAGCAATTATAGCGTTCGATTAAGGCGCTGAAATTGTATTTTGTGTGGATTTTTTCTTGTGCAGTGAAAACAGATAAAAAGAGGAAGAAAAAAAGCGATGGTATATTTAAAGAGTTTGATGATGATAATTGTACATTGTGAGAGTAATGTAAAATTTTGGTTATTGTTTTCGACCACAGTTTTCGCAGCTCTAGTTTTAACACGTTCAAGATGAATAATTGTGGAAAATTTTACAGCAAACGTCTCGTACACGGCAAATCCATTTGCGGCGGCAACACCACCACCACCCCGTCCTACGATCAATCAGATTCGACAAGATCCATGGACGGCGAACACAACTACGGCGAATCCGTTCCTCTCGTAGCTTCTTGGTGATCGTTGTTGAAGATGCCAGTCGAAGAAGAGAAAAATCAAGAGCACTGTGGTCTAACAAAGAAAAACAAAAAAGAAGTATTGAATATTTTTTAGCGGTAACCCTGTACGGTATAAGTTTCTTGCTTCGTCGCGAGGGTAACATTTATTTCATGATAACAATTCTCCGATAAATGAATGGCATACGTATGGTCGAAGTGAAATATTTATTACGAACATTTTAAACATTTCCTGATAATTGGAAACGGTTTTAAATCGATCAGAGTTATTTTTCTGGTCACAATGAACAGTGATAATAAGACGCTTAAGGGAAACGACAGTAACATAATATCCGTTTAGATCCAGTCGGATCGCCGATGAAAAGTCTCCACGAAGGCACGATCAATATCGAACATTTATTTCTGTGTAATGATCGAGAAATGAAAAAAAAAATCAGTGGAACAATTAATTTATTCCTAATTATCTTATGGCTGCACGGAAATAATTTCTCGTGTCCGTTATCGTACGATTGTTTATAGTTTATTGCGTACGAATAATTAATAAAAAAAACAAAACTATCTCTACGAAAAAGGTAACGCATGATGAATAGAGAGAAAAATCCCGATGGTACAGAATCATGGTTTAAATTTCGGATGCTTAAACGCTCCCAAGGTATACATCAATTTTATAAGGACTTTTTCCATCTGTAGGATATTTTTTAAAGTGCTACACGAATTGGGTAATAGGAGAAATCATTGAATAAGATTAATATCTAATTAGGCTGTAGATTATAATATACCATCTCGGTATCGAAATCATTTTCCTTTGGTTTCAAATATTTTTGTAATACACATTCTTATTACTCTACAGCCAACGAGATCGCGAGACTGTAATTGGTGATTTGCAAAAAAGAAAAGAAAATGAAAAAAAAAAGAAAAAAAAAGGTATATTATATCGAACAGGGTTCTTCAATTTATGTTATACGCTTAATGTGATTGTGCATTGATTGTGGTTCGCAAATGTTAAAAAAAAAAGGAAAAAAAACTATTCGTGTCATAGCATGCCTTTTTATGACTAATACTCATCTTGCAGAGAGAAATGTGTACGCTAGTAATTGCAATACGTTGTTTGCTAATTGTTTATCGTGTTTCATAACACCACGGATTACTTGCAGATGAGACAGTCTTGCAGCATCGCAGCTGCGAATATATCATCTTTTAATCTTGTTAAAGTACACACACTCACACTCACATATACACACAGAGGGGGAGACATGTACAACAAAGTTCAATTTAGTTTTCAAATGTCATGCATTGTGGTTTCTGGCGACTATCGAAGATATTGAATAAACAATAGGCTTTATGCACAGCAGAGAACCAAACACAGGCGTAGCTAATATGCATTTTCCTACTAATAAAAGAAGAAAAATAAATTGGTGCGTTCTAATATCTCACAGGAGCTTTACCATCAACGTGTGATAGTTATGTTGGTTTCGATGCGTGTTACAGGAATTTCAGAAAGAACTTCCCTAACGCGGTGTCTTTGTTCGCTCGACGTGTCTGATTTAACGAGCCAACATAATCTGATAACGATGGATAATGTAAAAAAAGAAAGAAAGGTGCATTAGCTTTCTTTGTACGGAAAAAAGAAAATGAAAAACGATTTGCAATTGTACCTTGATTTATATAAAGAAAAGAAATTTGTAAATATGTTACAGCATATCGTTCCCCAATTGTCAAGTCTTTCTTTTCTTCTTCTATACTTGGTCAGCGTGTAGAATATTCTAATAAAAAACCTGAAAGTGTCTTTCTATGATAACATCTTGCTAGTTGTTCCCTAGTATTCGGGGAAATTGTTGCTGAGTTTATTTGTTTTATATATTACGAATAATTTTTCACACTTTTAAGACTATCATTCACGACGACTACTACACGAAAGGAGAGCGCGTGCATTATTCACTTTTGTTTATAACGGCGGTAGTCGGGCGGGTGCACCACGAATACGTATTTATTAGTCATTTTTTAACGTGCTACTTTACTGATAGTCTTGAAGAAAATTAACTCAGCATATCCTTTTCATGAATACCAATGCATTTTACAATTTTATACGGGGAAACGTTATTTCGTACGTTCGACGATTGGCAAAGGGGAACTTTATTTGTCTGCTTATCCTAAGTGAACTAAAAAACAAATAAATCATACACGAGTTGCATGATGAAGAATTTTATTAAGTGAAAACTATTGCTTGAATAATTCCATTGTATTATTCTTCGTTAAATTAAATAATCTCCGTTTCTTTATGCATTTTCAACATACTTGCCTATATGATTGAAACTGTATATTTAATCCGTATTAAACCCGGATGTTCGCGAAATAATGAAGTTGAAATTAACATATGTAAATTTAATACATTGATACGATAAATTTTATGTCGCATATTAATTAAAATGTTGGCATTGCATTGACTTGTACGTTCGTCGCTTTTATATAGGAAAACACATTGTAGATAGTGTTTTATCTGGTGCAACACCATACTATTATTCCATGTTATCGTATTCTTTTCCTTCAAATTATTAAACAATTATGATATGTCTTTTATTTTATTTTTTTTGTTGCTTTGTATAGCATTGACAAAAATATTTATATGCTTCTAGCTTCATGCACGGAGCTTCATTTTTACGCGAACGATGGAACATGTTTAGTTTTTAGACTTGGTGTAAGTGCAGAGAAAATTTAAAGAACATTTACGAACTAAATTATATATTTTAGTAGATTATATTATTATTATTATTAATATTATTATTATAAAAATAAATGTAAAAACTTTTTAATTTTTCTGATTAAATATTTAATTTAAGATTCCCTTGTATGTCTTTTCGTCCGCGATGAATTACAGTTAACGATGTATAAAAAGGAAGTGATCTTAAGATTCTTTGTAAATTCGAACATTTTCGTAATATCGGAAGAATTTTTTAACAGTAATAATACAGAGCCTTTCGATAAAAAGTTATTTGTCCGGTTTTATGCACGGACAAAAGGTGACAGCGTAATGAAATTATTTACACACGGTAGATTCATTTATTGTAGAAAAGAGCGAGGAATATTATCTCATTGCACTTTATTCTTCGGTTGAGGAGCTAATAGTAACAGGGGGAAGAAAATATGATCGAACCTGATTGTGCAATTGCGATATTTCAGGGTCTTCTCTTTCTAAACTCCTGATTAACTGCGCAAATTGAACGGCGCCTGCAAAGAAAAGTGTAATAAATCATGCACAACCAAAATATCTTTCTTCGTCCTGAGATACACATCCGTTGCAAGGTATACCTTCCCTTCCCTCCGGAAATCCGTAGTTCTTAATAACGTTCATCTGTATCTGCACGAAAAGTGGAAACACAAACTGCATCATTTTCAACATTTCGTTTCCAGAATTCTCCTTAGCCTCCGCAAGCTTTTGAATATTTTCTGGCGAATTCAATGCCGTTAAAACGTCACTTAAAACAGCTGCAAAAAAGACGATTCGTTTATGGATGATCTTAAGAAAAGAAAAAAAGATTACGTAGAAGTACTGTACTATAAATTTATAAGTACCTTTCACAACCTCCGGGGTAAAAACAGGTACCGCAGTCATTTTCAAAGCAGCTACGTACAATGTGAAATATACGAAGCAACGAACATAAAATAAATCTAATTGGTACGTAAGAAATAATTTACACGAGAAGATAGGTTAGAAATATCAGATGCTTGTCTCGCAAATATTTCGAAGCCCTATAAAACTATATCATTTCGTAACAAAACGACCGCATATCTATCCTTTTCTTTACACTAACCTTCTTCTCATTCTGAAAAGCCTGGCTTTATATATCAATTTTTCTACGCTGCTACGCTTGAAACATGTCAAAATATGTAAACAATATATTCGCTTCAATGCTGTATCTTAAGATGGCGTTCATGGCAAGTCGAACACTGTTTTCGGTTCGGTGTAATTAACTTTATGACAGCGGTAGAGAAATACAAAGTTTGGAGTCGTACGAAATAGTGTTCGAGTTGTTCAAATTTTCCTGATAAGTTCGACGTTCGTGAAATCATCCTGTAAAAACGACGTAACAGTGAATACTTTCCACAAATCATTACCCCATTCGACACACGAAACTACTGAATGCGAGGTTGTTGAACATTTCTTTCGAACGTAACCTACATTCCGTAATAATTTTAACGATAAACAAGTGAAATTGTGTTCGTCCCATTTCAGAAACTTCTCTGTTATATTTTCTTCCTTCTTCCTTATACTAGAGTATTAATAGAAGAATTTAATATATCGTTGCAGAAACGCTCGTCGACCGTACAATATTTCGAAACAGCACTACGTAATGTGTTCCGATCACGATCAGGCGTTTCTACAGGTTTTGCAAGAGGAGAAGAACATTACGAACTTTTTGGACGCATTTTTCGGATTCTTGTACAGATGGTAAATAAACGTTGTATCGCTGAAACACATTCCTAACATTTTCATAATTGACACGCTTTATAGATAGAGACAATTTATATGATTCGATTGTAGCACAGATTTTTATGTTGAATCGGGACCAGATCAGAAATTGGGCTTTCCACCTGGTACGATAGAGAAATTTGTTGTGCACAGTTTTAAAAAATGGAAGAATATCTCGAAATTTCCTAGCGGCACAGATCCTCCGCTGAATCAGGACATTGTACAAGATAACGATGAGGACCAGGACGAAACAATGACTGTAGAAGAGGAATCACCTATTCCACAAGTCGATCACGAAGTAGAAGTTGAGACGTACAAAGAAAATGCAATGACTAATCACCTTGGCGAAGTAATCGAGAGAGATCGGTCGTCGGATAGTTACAACGGAGCGATAAGGGACAATTACACTTGGTCGCAAACTATCGGCGATATAGATATGCTAGTGAAGCTGCCTAGTTGTATAAAAACATCGAAAGATTTAAGAGTTCATTTAGATACTAAGGAAATAAAAGTAGAAGCGAGAACGTCGCGGGTAGAACAGAATCAAGAGATAGAAGAGTGTAGATATTTCGTGTGGACCACGATTTTTAGAGGCGAACTGTGCTCTAAAATTCGTAAAGACGAATCGATATGGAGTATAGTACCTGGACAGCATATTAGTGTAAGTTCAAATTCTGATTCGATGGTGTATGGAATATTTACGCTTGCTTTATTTCACTGTAATATTTGATGTAATTGCAGATACATCTCGAGAAAGCTACAGAGAGATGGTGGGAAGCATTGGTCGTCGGTGAACCGAAGATAGATTTGACCAAGATCGATTGCTCGAGAAATTTGGATGATATGGGATCAGAAGAGCAAATGAAAGTTCAAGAATTGATGTGGAACCAGCAACAAAAACTTCTTGGTAAACCGACCTCTGAACAAATCGTAAGCCCACGACCAAAATTGTTCAAATTCAAATGAAAGTTGCAGCTGGAAAAGTATTAACATGATTCTTTTCAATTGCAGAAAATGGAGAGGGTACTGAGGAAAGCATGGGACGCGAAGGGATCTCCCTTCGAAGGCACGCCATACGACCCTTCGATAGTGAACTTTAACTGATATTAACTAACATCGTACTGCGTGTCTCGTAATTTTATTAAATGTTATAAATTACTAAATAAAAATTGTACATTAAGCTATGAAATTATGTAAATATACGATCGTTTCTTATTTAACCCCTGTACGCTATTCATAAATGTATTGTAATTAAACAATTCTGGACGAAAATGACCAAATACTTTATATTTAGAAAAAACGAGCACAAAACAAACGACTGTCTATTTGAAGATATCTTCTGAATAATTTAAAATTCTTATCAAATTTCCTATACCATAATGCTAATTATAAGATAATTTATTCTTTTCTCTCTCATGTATATTAATTCGAATAGCAAACAGAAAAGAATATCCTTCTCTCGATTTTAATTAAATTTCCATATAAATACTAACATCTGTTGTATAATACATATCTCTATTTATATGTTTCAAAATATTCAGAATAATATAAACACGTTTTATAAAGTGTACGATATATTTCGCAACAAATACTGCACTGTCACATAAGTTTCAAAGTTTCTGCTTCAAATAAGTATAATTAATTTATTAACTTTTGCCACCACAAATTAATTTCTCAGCAAGGATCAAAATTCCATTACCCGTCAGAAAGTCCTTGATACCTGCACCTGTTCCCCGTGTACCTGATTTTCAAGAAATTCTCAGGTGCCACCGACGCCTCGCGCGTTCCCCGAAAATTTCCAACGAGTGTACAAAAAATTCACGGCATACCAACAATTATTTTTGCCAAGAAAAAAAAAAACGAACCCTGCACCCCACAGAATCAAAGTCGTCGTTCGAAACGATAAGAGACTCGCGGAGGTACTTGGAATGCAAGGAATTCCTCGCTTTTCCCTGCCGTTTGGCATCGACTTTATCTGAACGTGGTGGGATTGTTTGGTAAAGGAACAAGGAAGGAGCGCTCCATGAAAGCAGACAGATAGCTACAGCGAAACTGTTCTCATTTTCTGGAATTCCATCGACTTTCGTGCGCGTATAAAATGATTGTACATCACCATTCTTATTACTAACCCATATTCCCGTCGATCTTCCCTTTAAAATAAATAGTACGACCCATGCGCGATTCTTATTCGTCTTCTTCTTCTTCGAAAGAAGAAAACGAACATCAACCATCAACGGGCATCAAAAGTTCTTCGAAGCATCAACGAAAATAAATTCATCGCCGTTGAAACCTCGTCGAGTAACTAAAGAAATGCCTACGCACGCCAGGCATTGAAGTCTCCCTCAGAATCTCGAAAGAGAACCACGTTTCGACTCGAGTCTTTACGCAAGGGGCTCAGAAATCGTATTTAAAAAAACCCACGGCTGGCCCGCGATAATAGAGAGACAGATTTCCAAGGATCCGCCCACGGTTGGTACCATTCCATTATTCCCGATAAAACGACGGAAGGACAGGTACACGTACGTGCACCTTGTGTCCCAAGGCTTACAACGGAGGCGGAACGCAAGAGCGTGGAAGCGTTGAGCACCGCTGAAGGTAAAACACAGGTAATATACCTGCCTGCGGCTACGTCCATCCCCACCCTGGGTCCGGTTCTCTCTCCTTGGGTCGGCTCTAAGCTTTTCTCCGAGGTGAGTCGAGCCGTTAGTGTCGTAGGAGAGAATGGTGGTAATGTGTATCGCGGAGTATCGTGCAACCTGAAGGACGTCGTCATCGTCGATCAACGAGAATTCACACACTTGGAACCTGCTGTTCCAGTGGCGAAATTATCATCGTCGAACAATAATAGCCGTTAATATCATTGCCGAGATCATTGTTCGTTACAAGACCGCCGTCGAATCGAATTGGGCGAATTAAAAATCGCCGCGATACATCGGTATCGTTACACCACGGAGGAATTTTCGTCGATCGGACGGAATAACGAAGGAACGATTTCGTGACCTGTTTCGCGGCTGGTTTTCAACGCGGATGCTCGATAATCTCGTGTACAAACGACTGTTCCTAAATATCGTGGCAGGCAGCGGTGGTGCTGTGTAACGTGAACGTAACAAGAGACGAGAGTGGAGTCTAGGAGGAAGGATCGACGGGAAAAATAGAGGAGAAAAAGGAGGAGATACGAAGATGCCCTGTTCCGCGGTGACGCTGTCCCTCGCGACCATAACCGGTATCATTGCCACTGGCCTCCTGGCAATCGCCTTTTCCATGGACAACTGGCTCTACACCGAGGTCAAACGTGCCCAAATTCAGGTACACAGATGGACACTCTGCTGCTCCTTTTTTTATTATCGATTTTCAGTGCACGTTCGGCGCGGGATTAGACAGCTTCGATTTTTGCCTTCTGCCTTTTCGTTTCTCTTTTTCGTTCGGGCAGGGAATTCAGGATGCCACGTTGTTGCTCGTTGGAGATGTTACAGGTTTCAACGGATAACCCCGTTATCTATGGGATACTATCAGGCCGTCTGAGAAGTCTTTGCAGTCTTCTGTGCTTCCGACGAACGAATAAGTTTCTTTCTTCGTGTAATTTTTCGAGCTGTGCTAATATTTAGTCCTTGCCCAGGTCGAAAAGTTTAATAGGTTTCGTGATAGAGAAGCAAGCTTTTTTCCTGCGTATCGTTGACTACACACAGTGGTTATCTAATATGGAATATTAAATACGAACGTTGGGAATTTTTAATAAGATGCGCGTAAAGCATGAACAAATGAAATATCATAGACTTGGAGCGGGAGAAATTGAATAAAAAATTCGATTCTAATAATAATATTCCACCGTGAGATAATTATTCCATCTAATTGATAGCTAAAAATAAAACCTCCTCTGCAAATAACTATCAACGATCCAGAACGAAAACGAAAATAATTCGTAAACAATAATCACCGAGCAGATAATTAATCAAATTGCCACAAAACCACACATATTCATTACTTCCCCCATTCTCACGCGAGCCACGAGGGAACCCACGAAACATTTCAACCAGTTAAATCAAATCAGCCGCCAAACTGCATTCGAATACGGATAAAAATCGCCTGGCCAGAGGCTAACAGCACGACAGATGCTAAGGACGAATCTGTACCGGCATAAAAACGAAAGGTGAAACGAAGAAGAAGCGACTCGATTTCCTCCTTCGTGGAAATGGTTCCGTTGTTCTCTGGAGCCAGACCGGAAGTAGAATCTCCATGGCTTCCGTCGTCCTTGTCGCAGGTGAACGTTCGGGTCGAAGGTCAAGTTCATTTCTCGAGAGGGCGTCGAGAATCCGCTCGTAGCGGAAGAAATTCTCACGTAACTTACCGGAGATATTCCACGAGGAGGCAGTCGTTGCATTTACCGCGAACGATACCGCTTTTCCGCGATGGTTCGCGTGACCCAGGGAAAATCCACGTATCGTTACCTTTTCCCGGTGGCCAAGTGATTTCGAAGCGAAAGGTGCCTGAAAAAATGGCACGAAGGCGAAGAGGCATTTTCCCCGAAACGTTCCCCGCCGTTTGGATCAGGAACGATTCGTCTTGCACGGTTCTTAATCTTTCCGCGGTGTGTTCGCGACGATCTAAGAGCCGCGGTATTTTAGCTGACTGGATCGAACGTTTATAGAAAACGCGTGGAAGTTGTAATGATAGTGCTTCTCGTTTCGACGTTTCACGCTTATGCTGCAAGCGAGACGAGTAACGCAAGTTTCGTTTCCCTCTTCACTGGCGGGGAATATTTTTCTCTATCCAAGTACAGTTTGCGGCAATTCTGTCCGCGTCGATATCTCTGCAGCAAATGAACATTATTTTCGTTCGCCATTCGATTTTTGTAACGCAGCACGCTCGTTGCGTCCGTTGTTCGCTTCGAATTAATCCCCGGTCGATGAGTGCTGTCGTAAATTGCGCCACGAATTCTCGCACACGATTTTGGACGACCGTCGTGTTCCAGTGCGGAGCAAAGTGTGCTCGAAACGATCGACATTCCGAGCCGCGCCCATTCTCAGCGCGTCGCGTCCACCGGACAAGTTTTGCGTTTAGCCGTGCCGTGGAGCACAAGCTTCGACGCAATCGTATGCACCCACCTGTATATGGGAATCGACGGGGATCGTAGACCAGCGTGAATTTTTTTCTCCGCTTAAATGTACCGCGGTTTCGTTGGCGGTGCAGCTTTTCCTTGGACGCTTTATTTGGCGTAGAGTTGAATGGAAAAACAGTCGTGTCGCTACCACGCGGAACTTTCCTGCCGATTCAACCACGAACGAGAGTCGTTACGATGAAAGTTCAATTATGGATGAAATTTTTCTGCGCGGAGGATTAACCCTTTCGATGTGCAAGGCCTGTATATATATATTTATTATATTATTATTATATATGGCAGCCTACCAAATGATAATAACAATAATAATAGATAACACGATTAAACAGGTGCACTTTTCTAACGCTTTCTTCCCTTACGATTTTCGTGCCTTTAAACACTGGTACTACAGACTGAACGAAGTGTTTCGTTTGGTTAAAAAGAATTATTGTGTCGAGAGAGGAACTCCCGGGACGGTTTTCTTTTTATCGGATTAATTTAATAACAGACTTTCCCTTGGAAATACTGGTCCACCGAGTGAACAACGAAATCGAGTCAAGCGCAGATATTGACATCAAACGAAACGATTTACTGGACCATGAAAAGAAGATACTCATGGTCGGGCATCAACCGACACAAATATCACCGTGATTTAGCACAAGACAGCGTATTCATCTTCCAGCGACGTTCAAACATGTAAAAACTAGTCGCGATCGATCATCGTGACGCGAAGAAATAGTGCATTTATTTATAATTCTACTGCTATTCAATTCGAACATCGTGGTCTATTTGCCCCTGTATTACAGTTGTAGTTAGAATATAAAGAATTTCCAAACAAATCGCTAAACGAAGGGTTGAATGAACCCTTGTGTAGGCAACCCGCTACCCATTTCTGTATTTCCTTTAAAAATGATTATTTTTCTATGTTCCTGACAAAATATCGCAAAACAACTCCGGATCTCCATTCTCCGGGCATCTTTACGTCAATTCACGTTTCGCGAACAAATTTTGTGCAAAATATTTCAAGCAACCAAGCTTCAAACTTGTTGACCATTTTGGTTGCCCACAAAGGGGATTACTAGGTAACTCGTCTTCCCCAATTAACGGATAAATAATACGAAAAAAAGTCTACTTATTTGTATTTTCCCTTCTATCTATATTCATACTATATATATGAACATACTTTATGCAGGATCCATAGATCGTTCGATCGTCCCCGATACAGTGTCGGCATCACGTACCGAGCTCTGTTATTTTCGCAATCCCTCAGATCGCGTTTACCTTGGCGATCGAAACCAGTGAACACGCATTAGAATAAAAATGTCGGTTCGTTCTCTCCTCGTCTTTATTCGCCAGACGATCCGTACGTACTGTTACGCTACTTGCACCATCTCCCTCCGACGTGTAAATAATTAAGGCTTTCCGATTTGTCCGCGTTGCACTCGGCACAGGGAACATTTCCATTGGAATCATTCCACCGTTTTGCGTCGCGAGATACCCCTTTTCTTTTCAACTTATTTGGCGTTAGGAATCTCGTCGACCCTTGTACCCATTTACCTTTCGTCTTTTGCGGACGATCTTTCATTGGAGACAATCTGGCGTGGTCTGTTTAAGGTGATGCTGTTTGCAAGTACGTACGTACAGTTTGTCTTGAAAGTTTTTGGAATTATTTCTTTGTTTAACCCCTTCGTTCCGATTGTGCAGAACGGTACAGTCTTTTATTTTTATTAATATTGAAGAGCTATGCGTATAAACACTTTCAGATACCGAAGTACTCTGTTCAATTGCCTAAGATATTATTATAAAGATGTTGCATTCTGTAGAGTGCGTTGTTAATTTCTTCTTAATATTTTTTGTTGAAAAGCACAAATTGTCAATTGTGTTGTCATCGCAAGTAAAGTGATTTTCACAAATTGCCACATCAAATTGTATCACGTCTGTTAGTGTCTTGTAAATTTGCACTTTTTTTGCACCGTGCAAGCGAGGCGATTTTTAGAGTGTCATTCTTTCCTGGTACATTGGATCGTGCTCCACCAGGGTAAACGAGATAAACTTGTTTCATAAACGTTTCGACTGTTTTTTTTCGTCAATTGTAACCGGAAATCATATGGAAGCAGCACGTGGTGTGCTTAAAATTGGAGAAGGATCATTTATAAAATCGGGCAAGGTCGCCCAAGTACGTGACTTTGATCGTGTGCTGCAATCAAACTTAACCCTTTACACGCCCAAGCATCGTTCGAGTCACATACTGGACATTAGTGTTTGGTAAATCTTATTTCGTTTTGTTAAGCAACTTGGTCCAAGTATTTTGCAGCTCTGCCATTCTGTTGCAATCGATTTAATTCGTCGTATCTCATGCATAAATTGTAAATTAACTCTTGCACGATAATTATGAACGTACACGAGATAGATCAATTAAAATCTTCGACTTAATCTTCTCAATAAGATCTCACTAAACGGTTCAAAGACCATTTATTTCCCCCCCTTGATTATTAGAGGTTGCATGGCGCGTTAAAAATACAAAACAGAATATTTTCTCTTTTTCGATTACGGTGCAAAGGGTAGACTTGGCAACTGTACACTTGCTGTCTCGATCGCACGCACAGTAAGAAGAAAAAGGATACACGGAGCAGAATGATTTGCAAATAATAGAGTAACTTAATTCGTGGAAAATACGAACACAGGATGTGCCAAGTGTAATAACTTTACGCGGTACGTATCGCGAAGGAAGTGACGCGCCGTAACCGTACGAAACAAAAGAATAGGCAGAGTATTCGCACGTCTGCGTTTCAGAGCCTTGAATCCTGAGAAAATAAACCTTGCCTTTCGATGGTCCAGTGCTCGCTGACATTCATGTGCCAGTCATGCTCCAGAGCATCGAATAATATATTATGTATGGAGCTTCCGAGACGAAGAGGAGATCGTAGCGTGACTGGACCGCTAGTGTAACTTGAACTTAATCGATCACCGTGGTCTCAAATTCTTGCCATACTGGCTTATAGATTGCGCGTGTCTGCGTACCTCTTTTCTACATTTTTTTTTATTGTGCACATCTTACTACCCGTTCGACGTTTTTCTCGACGAAAGAGTAGATTGAATTGTAACGCGAATTTAATCGATCTACCATAGTTTTCAGTCGTCTTTATACTGACCGGGTTTCTTACTTTGTGGATCTTCCTATATTTTCAATGATTTTTCTGAAGGAATTTTCGAATCGTGACAGATTCAATGCTTCCCTAATTTCTTCTTACTACTCAACAATTACGGTGTTATTAGCCCATACACGAAACAGGAATTATCGCGACACGTGTCGATTGCTTGGTAGACAAGAAGCTCGTTGTGACACGGATTTTTATTGTTGCGAAACGATCTGTCCTCGGGACGAGCAGATCGGGGTCGTTTGTGTCCTGTATGATGTGCATTTCAATTGTCTGGCGAAAATCGACAACGGAATTTATTAATGCGGGCATTCTGATCGTTGGTGGTCAATGATTCGGTTGTAAGTTATTGAAACTTATCAGCAATGTTCGATATATTAGATTCGGAAACATTATTTGTAGCTTGCAACTTTTTAGGATTTTTCAGAGTTTTAGATATTTTAGGATTTTTTTCTGATTCGTAAGATTTATAGAATTTTTCGATTGCTCAGACTCTTAGATATCTTAGATAAAAAAAATTATAATATAGTAAAATGTTTATGGTCTCAAGGTGCATACTTAGAAATTTCCGATTATAACATTTTTGGATCTTTCAGAACTCTCCCGATTATTAGGCTTGCTCGAATTCTTCGAATTTCAATAACCGTCAAAGAACAAATGAAATGTCAGAGTTCGGCAGCCGCACCTGTTCACTTGCATTTTTTTTAACACAATAGCAGCTCAGCATTCAGCAGATAGCCATTACGTTACGTGGATACCAGAGCTATTGCAGAAACGAACGGAATGTCGTTTTCAACAATAAACCTTTACCCGGCTGCGACGCACTTTCGTTGTTGCGCAAATTGTCTGTCCCTGCTGACTATTCAAACACGATACAGCTTATTAACCGGTAGTCGTAACCGTTATTTATAACATATATATACTTTGTTTTTTCATAGACTGGTCGCACAAGAATCCGGCTTGTGGGCCAATATTCGTGAAGTCAATGAATCATTGTTCGATGGTGGAACACTGCGCTTCCGGTCTGCAGACATTCTAATGTGAGAACGCAGGCGATGTTACATTATCATCGAGCTTCATTGGGTAATCGAAAATCGCGAACAACGACGAAACTTCCCTAGTAACTTGCTGAATTCACGTTTCGCGGCAAAACGTACATACAAACGTCGAACCGACCTTATTCCCTTTTTATATTACTGCTTTATTATTTTTATAGTATCTTTCTATTATTATCCTTGCGTTGCAAAACGCTTCCAGGCTTTTCCTTATGTAAATATACGCTACTCCAAATACATAGGTAAATCCTACTTTGCTCAAAATATTATACCTTACTCGAAATTAGTATATCTGACAAATAAAAATTAATTGCACCCTCATTTCCCCAGAAATAACTAAATAAATATTTTCGCTATTATATTATTACTTTTCTCGTATCGTTCAAACTCCAAAAAATCTCATTGGATTATATTAACTTCTCTATACACCTGCTCCGTATAAATTCCCTTATTTCTTTAATTTCGAGAAGCTCAATTAATCGAAACATTGAACTCGAATGCTTGTATAATATTATTATTAAGGACGTCGAGCACTAGAAATCGCTACGGCATTAGGAAATATTCCGGCCGGTGAACTGCACAATAAGGGTATCTCTTTCGTAAATTGAACGACGAAGTAAACGTTCGTTGCATCCGGGGGCAATAATAATCGTGCGCGTACAGGTGAATCGAGAAATAGGCTAACGACAGGTGGACTCTCCAGGGTTGCACAGGTTGATTGCGATTCGAATAATTCGTAGTGGCCGCGCGTGTGCATCGCGTTAGCGTCGATAGTATTGCAATCGCGGGATGTACATAAGTGTGGTACCATTAAAGAAATTCTGACATAACCGGAAGATCGATTCGGGGCACGAAACACAAAGGAACGTGTAATAAAAATGATACACGTCCTTGCACTCGACTGCATACGACACACTGTATTATAATACAATACGAGGCCGATTTTTTCATCTGATTACATGAATATTTATTGTGCGCACGATATTGATAGTAAATATTGTTAAATTTGTAGTATGCGCCATCCAAAGTGTCTACAAAGTTGCAAACTCTAGTTTTCCATTTCATTGTTCTCTTTTCTTATTTGAATAAAAACCCTTTTTTAGGAAGTCAGTAATACATTCTCGTGTCGAAGAGTAATAATTAATTGTGCATATTAATTGTAAGCGAAGGAATGAGATATCCTGTTAACTTGTGTTTTTTCATCAATATCGATTAATATTATTACTATTTCAGTGTTCTAAAATTTGTCACCTTACTGTAACAATACCGACCATACATATTGAGCACAAGGGAGGTTTTGTACACCTGACAGATCATTGCTGATAACTTGATAACGAGCGTTCTAATTGATAGCAGAAAAAGCAGGTAGCGTCGGGGCTGAATGATGTTAGATTACGGAGAAATGAAGCTTTTCCTGGAAAGACTGAAAATTGCCCGTGTTTCCGGTCACGTGATTCTCCAACGACCATAGCAGGTGATTACACGCGGGGAATGCTAGAAACAGCTGAGAAATTACACCCCCTGCCTGTTAGGTGCATGGAATTATCCTCCCTAGAATAACGGAATCCCCCGTTCTCGTAGAATGGAATTGCTTGTTGGAATTTCAGGGAAATAATTGTACGGGACGAATGATAAAGATATAAACTGCCTAGCAATTACGGTAGAGCCTCGATTAACCGTATCGTAATTATACACGTTTTCGATTATCCGAGGTGTCTAATTTGTTAACAATATATTCGCAGCACAATCTTCACGCTCTAAAATTGGTTGAAAAAAATGTCGCATCGTTTCGAATCAAGCTGTTCAATATGTAACAAAATATTTCGCGTCATTTTCTTACCTCTTTGTACTATGGAGACAAAGGTTGTGTTAAAAATAAGGGGAACCGTAGTTCATTCTCATCCAACGTCTTATATTCTCGAGATAGTTATTCTAGATAAAGGGCGAAATCTCGTTTAGATGATTAATGGACGAGGAAGATGTCGATTGAGTTGAGAAGTTGTGCAACTGCGGCGGGTTGGATTTATTCACGGTGGAAAATCGATGGCTGGTTCACTGCGTAACAGTGTTGAAAAATCGGAATGAAAGTTGCCGCGTTTATAAAACCGAAATGTTATTTAGGAACGAGTTTCCACGGCGAACGGTTACAGCGATATATCTTTTTCTTCGAACAAATCCGTGAACGATAAGAGGTATTTAATCAATTCGTACGAACGCAACGGGAACGTTGAACTCCTTAGGTAATCCTTCTTTTTTTTGGTTTCAATTAAATACCCGACTGTTACATAAGAAGAAGCAAGAGAACAGTACCATACAGAATATTCTCCCTCGATCCGCTTTTCCCTTTTACATGGAGAAATACTAAATCTGGCCAGGGTATTCTTCTGGTATTTTTCACAAAATGCCTTTGACATAGAAAGCACGGTACACATTTGTGTCAAGAAGATTTCTACATACTAATAGTCCTCGTTAACGCAACCTGCATAAAAACAACACTGTGCCGAGTTAATCATACACTCCGTTCTACTCTTTTCGCTTTTTTTTCTTCAATCCTTTGCCTCGCAGTAACGAGCGGCTACAGATAGTATAACTGGTGGTAACTATTGGCATTATAGTAAACTGGTATGAATTATATGCAGCCCGGATAGAGCCAGCGAGACTTTGAATATTTTCTCCTGTCGCTAGAGAGACGCGTTGCTTACGATTTATGCGGAGATAGTATCTGGCAACGATTTTTAGCAGAAAATCTCCACCGACTATTACCGTCCCACGCACTGACGTGCAAGGGTTACACGTTTTCGCCCACGCGGGCAAATTCCTTGTCATCCGCAAGGTTGCTGTAACGTTGCTGTAACGTTGCTGTAACGTTGCTGTAACGTTGCTGTAACGTTGCTGAAAGTCGTGCATCTGCACGCGATTATGCCCCTGCGATTATGCAACCAGCGATGCGCTTGACACGCTCCATTTTTCTGGTTGCCTCCCGCCAGGGATGCCGAATTGGCGGCCCGCTGGCCTACGGTACCCCCGACGAAAAACAGTAATAGAAGCAATCTAGAAATATGCATCTTCGATGTACATAATGCGCAGCACTGTATACATCTAATTTTACTTTCCTCTGCGTTTGAAATATATGCAACAGTATTTTTTATCACAATGATCTGAATGCGTTTAGAATATGTACATATATTTCATTCAATACAGAGGACGTAGATTCTCTCATAGCCTGATCGTTACGAATCATTCTAAGCGGGACGGTGAGTTTTCATAGTCAATTATATTAGTAATTCCCTCTCCTGCGCGAACCATTTCCATTGTCACGGGACAACGTCGACCGGCGCGGCCATGAATTCCAAATAAAAGTAAAACCTAGGCTAATTAACGCACTTTCATCGCGATATTCAGTTTCTCCACTAAAAAAGGGAAAAAAGAAAAAAAAAGAAGACAGTTAATTAGCGCGGGATAGTTGGTTAGTTTTCACAGCGGTTCTGGACGGTTGGTAATCGTGACAATTGGCTCATGGCGAATGCTCTTCTTCGACGCGATTCCCATTGAGAAGCGTGAACACGGGGCCCCGTGCGTTTTCCTTTCTATGTCAAAGAAATCGCCGAGGCTCAACGATGTTCCCGCGCCTCGGGCGGACGACGGTGGCGAAACAACGATGTGAAAGCAGATTGGAACGACCTGGACAGGCCTCGATGGGCTCTCTGGCTCTTTCTTTTCTTTTTCTCGCACGTGACAAACGATTAAGACCCGTACACCCGTTATACGTGCCGTTGATTCACGTGTATCCTGCACGCGCGACGATCCTCCTTCTCTTTCTCCGTTTATTCGGTTCGAGCTGCCGTCTGCGTCTCACCTGTTAATTCTGGCGGGGCGCCGGTGCATCATTGCGGTCGTTAGAAGCTCCTTTCGACAATGGAAATGTTTCGCGGGCAAGAGCACCGCGCGTATGGAAAAAGTAACCGTGGCCCGGAGAAGGCGATTTACTGGAACGGCCGAGTTATTACCTGACGATAAACAACGATTTTTTTGTATGGGAAATGGTACGGGTGTGGAAATTTCGTGTCGAGTTTACGTTGCAGTTTTAACGCAATCAGTTTAGCGGGGAGCATAAAAGTGGGCGGGAAAAGAAAGGAAGTCGTATGATTCATCATTTGCACCAGCAAGTTGTACTGCTTTAGAGTTCAGTTTCAATGAAATGATAAATATGCGGCAGCTTCTAAATGGAATTGTGAGATCGATGGGACTTGAAAAAATAAAGAAAAAAAGTGGTAAATCGAATGAAATAGAGCGACCGACACTCGTCATGCCCGTTTTGCATTCTCGAGGAGAGGAATGTCGAAGGAGGCATGGGTGTTCTTCAAGGTTAAGAGGATCTCGCAACTCGCGACTATTCAAAGCCTGATCATTGCTTTGCAGTCGAGGGACAACGTGGGAAGAGGAATTTCACAAGTTTCCTCCTGAATCGCGGCTTTCTCGTAGCTCCATTGAAAACGCTTACTAAGGTCGATATACATACTCTCTGATTTGTCGTTATAGTCTGTGCAGAACACGAACGCCGGTCGCTATTATCGGTAAGAACTATCGTCAGAATTACACTCGCAAGAAAGTAAGTAGTTCATGTTCCAGTGGTCTAATAGGGAAGAAGTTCCTTCCTGCGTTTACGGTTGTCTAAAAAATTCTCAGCTTTAATGCATTGATGGTTGAAACATGGATTATGACGGAATTCAAAAAAAGTACACGACATTAGAACGCAATGCTTTTTAGTTTTATTCGTTTGTATTTGTTGCTGGACGACGCTAATCATTAATTGTCCCTTGTTCACGACTATCTTGCGCTCTATCTAAGAGCCCGGGTGCGACGCTTGAGATATTATTTCCTGATTATGCGAAAGCATGCCTCCCTCGTTTGTATTATAACGAAATATCCCACGGAAAAAATTAACGCGCCTTTGCATAGACTTGGTACACCGGTACGTTTGACGAGCACGAGAAAGGAAACGATCTTGATAGCCGCGAAACGGTGAAAACACTTTGCCAGTATTTTGTTGGAAAAGGGTATCAGTCGAGATACGCATGGGAATGAACCGCGTTCTTATGGATCGCGTGTATGGACCTTAAACGGGTACTTCAATGAAAACATTCGTGTCTATTTTCACGCGATTCGTTAGAGTTTCCCGCGCGACCCTGCGTGCTTTATTACACTTTCTACGAGACGCGGTATCAGAAAATCGCCGGTGCACTTTCTACAAAACGGCCCGGCTAGAAACGTACTGGAAATTGTTAAGTGGCCTCTGTGGATCTTCTTATAAGGAAGACGAATTTGTATTTTTTGTAAATACTTGATGCGCATAAATGTACGAACTACTGGGATGTTCAATATGGAAGTTAAAAGGATGTGCTTAAAATATGTGGCACGCTGTGTTAACCACGAGTGCTAGTTATTCACGGTAGATTTAAGTAACGTCGTTGTCCCGGTTCCGCCATATCAGGAATATTCCAAATAGTTAACACGTTGCTCAGTGACTAACAGCGAAGCCCGTTGCGTAGCTATTTCTTCCAAAACCACGAGTAGAACAAAAGGAAACGAGTTAATTCCCTTGAATATATTTTTAAATAATAAGATAAATTCAGCCGAGAAATGTTAATGGAAGAAAATGACGAAAACGAGCATTCGTATGTAAAAACATTTGGTAAGAAAGGAAAATTGGAAACCAGTTTCCACTGTCGAGGAAAGGCTGTGTAAAAAAAAATTCTTGTACATACTTGGCCGTCGTTACAGAAGAACGGTTCTGCCATATACCTGGCTGTCATAAGATCTAAAATTACATTTAATTTCGAGGGCGGTATGCGTGGCGCATCCTCGATCGCAAGAAAGTCCGGAACTGGAAACGACGCGGTTGAGTAAACGCGTTCTCCAATCCTCCTTCTAGAATCACGCGCGGGTTCCTTTCTTCAGGAAGTGCTGATACACGTTTACCTATAGAACTGCAAATTTGTAACACGCCTGCGATTTCCATTCCGTGCAATCGCAATATTTCGTTGCGATTCTGAGGTAAATAAGCGGTTCGTGCTTGCGTCGTTTTTCTGATGGCAATTTCTGTCATGTAACAATAGGTACGGAATTAAAATTTGGAGAAATTCCGGTTTTCAATTCTTCGAGCAACTTAACTGTATCTCGTATTGAAGTAGAAAGCTCGTTATGCTAATTGGACTCCGCAGTTGTTTCTTTCCCATTTTCCATCAGTTTGTCCAAGTTTAGTCGCCCAGTTCTGCCATATTTACATTTACCCTTGGAGTAGATTGCGATTCATTTTAATCGACAAATTAATCGGCAAGTGATATATCGATTACCATCTACAGATTCCCGTCAAGTGTGAAACTGTGATTTCGCGGTATCAGCTGGGAATGTTTCGTGAACAAGTTCCTTGAAATTTATTCCGATAGACTTTTACCAGCGTCATTGAATGATACTTTGAACGTGAACTGGATCGTTCTCTGAATTTATAGGGAAGTCATGGTTCTTCTCGCTTTCTTACTTTCTAACGGCAATAATGTTTCCACGGACCTAATCTGCATTTGAAAACCAACGACCGTTTTATTTCGTTCTATCGGACAATGTTTCCTCGTTGTGGCGCTATCGTCTTCATCGATCGTACGACCATTCCGTCGACAATGCTCGCGTACGATTCGATTGTTCGATGCGATTAATTATCATAATAGAATTGTGTAGCGCATAAGTGCAATGAAAAAGGGCTGGCTGGAAAGCGTGAATCATTCGGACAAATTGTTTTGTTGCAGCAATATGCAGCGAAGCATACCGAACAGAGCCACTTGGTGGAGCAGATGAACACGAAGTACTATTACTACACGAGGACGCAGGGTCTCTTCAGGATATGCTATCCCAAAGAAAGACCGCCGACTGGTAAGCACAGATACGAATTCATTTTTTATCAAATAGTGTTACAATAATTCGAATGAACCGGCGATGTTTTAAATTGACCGTCGGCCTTATTTATTACCCAAGTATTGTTGTGAAGTACATTTCTATTTCATTAACTGATGGGTTATAATCTAGTAAACCTAACAAATATATCGTTTGAAATACGTGACAGGAAATTTCAATGACATTGATTTAATTAATATTCAAGTAATAATAGAGGCTTGTGTTGGCAAAAGCGTCACTCGGAATAAAAGTGATCGTGTAACTCCAGTCGAATGTGTACGTATAAGTCATTCGTTAACAATGATTATCATTGAATTCGGTAATCTAAACGCTACTTGCGCTAGTTGCTGTGTACAAAAAAGCAATATCTAAAAACCAGAAACGGAAAGGTTCTAATTAGACGATGCTCGAAAGACTTGAGTAGCGATTAGCCGCCGTCGACACCTGTCGGTGTAAGAGAAAGCTTCAGTTTCGAATTTCCCTTCCAGAAATTAATTGCTGTTTAGTATGTAACGACTGACAAGTTAATGTCAGTTACTATGATTTTGTAGCATAACGTAGAGATACAGTGAACGCTGTCCAAGTCGAATTGTCGGCGAGGAGAATTTTCTGGGCAAGCGGTATATGTACATGATTTCTAAAGTGATAGCTGAATATTCCTAACGAATTGCTTGTTGCTGCGAGAGATGACGCCCTTTCAGCAAACTTTCTACGTTACGATACTGTATGTACCTACGTAATGTCGCGGGTTATTCGGCCCTACGTAATAGGTTAAGAGTTTATAATCGCAGGTTCGATTGCACGTAGTTAGAGGAGAAAGGAAGCGGCCCTCGTGAAATTACAGGTGTACGTGATGGTCCAGAGACGTCTTTCCAGTTTCGATGAGTCTGCTCGGTCAATATTGACCTGGGCAACTTTCTGCCGCGCGTAGAACGCGTTCCAAAGAAGCACGGTCGAAGCTAGAATAGTTTCCTTTGGTGTACATTGCACACCGTACAACAAAATCTTTCGCGTCGGAGAATGAAAAATAGGATTAACCATGTTATCTTTTTACGAATCGAATAAGTTTTTGTGTTGGAGATCGATCCGTTGGCTGTCCGATGTTTTTATCGTAGGTCGAGTTGAATGAAATGAATTGTTTAATTCACGAAGGGACACGGCTGGGTTGGATTGCTCCCTGTACGTATTCTTTTAAAACGAAACCGACTCTTCTCCGCGACTGTCGATAATTTAGTTCGATTAGTGGACCGTCACGATTGCAATTGCATTTCCAATGTTTATGGATATCTTCGATCTCTCGTATCTCGATTTCGTTTTTCGCGATAAGTTGTGCGTCGCTAGTTTAGAAACTTTAGTTCCTGATCGAGATAAAGAATTTTTTTTCTTAAGACTCTTAGAAGGCTTCTGCGTCAACGTTTACAAAAAGGCGAGTTTGAGTCCGCTTAAAATCGCTCACCGTGCGAAACGAGTAGAAAGAAATGAAATTACGCCCGGAGAACTGCTTCACAGCGATTCAACAACCGCGAACGCGTCGAGATGCGATTAAAATCTGTCTTGAGGGATAGGTGGTTAATTTCACGTGATAATATCTGTTGCATTGCAACGCCTTTTCTTCCGTTCAACTTTCTACGGTAATGATGCGTGGCAGAGTCGACGCGTTACCTGTTTTCAGCGAGCCGACTTTTCAGGAAGCTTGCAACGCAACGAAAACGAATCGCTGGCAAACTTTATTTCGAGAATTCCATTTATGACCTTAATATAGAAGAAGGGGAAAAAATTCATTCAATCGTTGCAACATTGCCGTCAATTATTCATCGCCCAATAAAAACCTCGAGACATTGACAATAGCGTTATGCCGACCACGTAAGGTGCACGGCCGAATCAAAGAGCCACGCCTTTACACCTGTGATCGACCTGAGCTTCACTATTATTATGTATTCATGTCTGGCATAGACAGGCGGAGTAAATCATGTGGGTGACATATAATCTTGGATTCCTATTCTGCCCTGTGCCTCGTTTCCTCCTGGAATAACTTTTTATTTAGAAACGAATTCAAAAAATTATCAAGAGATGGAACTTTTTGATGGATGACGTACCGTTGAGAATTCTTGTTCTGCTCTGAATATATCATTGCATTGAGGAATAATTTTTCATTTCAAAAATGAAGAGAAAAGGAATTTTTTATGTACGATAGATAATAGATTGTTACCCTAATCTAACCCTTGTTTGGTGGAAAAATAATTTTTCACTGACTCTTAAATAATTATTTCGGCAGACTAGAGAAATTCAATTTCTAGTAATAATAGTAACTAGTTTAAGTCAACCATTGCTTGGCAACAAAAAAATATTAGTCTTTTCATGACATCCATAATCTTATCGGCGAATCAGATTTTTAATCTTCCAAGCAAGAAGTGCGGCAGAGAATTATAAACGTTTACTGTTCGTTAGCTTCGCCCATTAACGCAAGGTACATTATACACGTTCACTCATGCTTCTGGCCGGTTTAAATCGAAATATTCCACGGGCTCATTATTCGGAAAGGTTCGCATTTTCTCACGACGAGAGACGTATACGTACAGGTATGCTCAAAACTTCACCGCTCTGCAACGGCGATTCCAGTTTGCCCGGAAGTCTCGAGTTTCACGACGAACCTGTATCCTACTCAGGAAGAACACATTTTTATAGCGGGGAGTCGAAGGATTTTCGGTAGACCTCCTTCCATTCAACGTGTTACTATTATCGTTCTTTTACGTTATACGTATAGTCGTTTCAGTTTCGCTGGTTCAGGGTGAATCGGGCTCTGTTATAACCGCATAACGCCGGAGAATAGAAATTCTCGGGCAATGAGAACAACGGTGGATGTTGTTCCCGTGGTTCGAGCGGGAAACAATCGAAACGATCGATAAATTATGTGTCCGTACTAACTCGATACCGTTCTTCGACCGTGAGTACCTTATTGGTCTCAATGTTCCGTTTACTTCCGGCGCTCCGTTTCCGGCTTCGCATTTCATTCACACAACGTATATTTATACGTATACGTGATCGATATACGTACTTACGCTTTAATGAAAATATAATAACAGAGGAAAAAGTATTCGCAGATATAGCTTCCTATAAAAACGTACGAAAGGTTCAGGAGATATCATATTGTTTAAATCTCGTAAAAGATCAATGGTAACACGAAATCCCTACGTTTGTATACATATAAGTATACAGTACTTACTGCATGCGCGGTATTATGCTTGATGCAATCATCAAATATTCATCGATATTCTCACCTTCGGGCAGAAGTCGTCCTACAAAACGGAGGTCAGGTGTATTCGCGGCTACTATCGTTAATGCAGGCGTGAAAAATTTGAAGTAACCAGTCAACGACCGCTTTCAAGCCATATTTGTTTCCTCTATTCGATATTTTCCGTGCTTCCTGCTGCGACGTCTCGTCGAATCGACGAACCAATTATAAAATGGAGGTGGAGTGGTTCCTCTTCCTGAGTAGCGAGGTGCTGTATTAACGCGGGTATATACAGTTAGCTACGAGTCAATGATCTTGGCATGGCGCCTCGTTTGGTCGAAACTAGATTCGAAGAAGGCCGTGGAAAAGCCGGTTACCGACTGAATTTCAAATATTTCAAACGGCATCTTTCACACCCCGCTCGAAACTTATACACGGACGCTAGAATTATATCCAACCGTTATTTCTACGCAAACTAACACTTTTTCGAGCCTCTCTCCTTTCACTACGTTATCGAAATTATAGAAAACTCTGTCTGAACGATATCGATCATTCCAAATCACTGCAAAGTTTTGGACGATTGGATTAAAGGTACTTATTCTACGCACTATGATGTCGATAACATGAGAACGTCCGTGTATCGCTGTTATTGATAGGTGCGTCCTGGCATATGATTAATTAAATTGTTATAGTAGTTGTGCAATTAAGCATACACAGAAATTAAATTCTCATTAACAGTTTCCGACCAATCGTGGCTTGCCTTAAGTCTTTCTAGAAACCGACATAGGAAACCGTGAAAGTATCGCGACACTGATGCGACTTTTGCCTTTTCACCAGATGAGATGGCCTCTGGAAAGTAGCATTTCGTAGATTCAGAATGGCCAAAGAGTACCGTTGCCCATGAACGACAAGGTGGTTGCTGGTTAGAGGTATACGAAGCCAGCCGGCTTTGCAGCCGGCGATAGCGTGTTGCATTCTGGGTCGCGTGCTTTCGTTACTATGGCTGTATCTTAAAAAAGCATGGCCACATTTTTAAACAGGAATTCTTTCCATCGACTGCAACTATCGTGTTGCAAAATTATTTTAGCTATCTAATACGGCCTTGTTCCTTGCTATCGTAATTTTGAATTTATTTCAGTCCGCTAATGAGCTCTTGGACACATTGAATGACTCGTCGCTCGAATGCAATTCTGATTCATTGCTTTATAGTAACGGGTGACGCTCGTGTTACCGATTATGCATATTGAAAAGTTGAAAAACACTAGCGTGACTCAGAGTGCAGGATAAACATTGGAAGATAGATAAATGCCAGTTCGATTCGTGATAATTATATAGATAAATACGATAAATCAATTTTTCATTACAACACTAAGTATAGTTAGTTTTCCTTTAATAGCAAATGCAATTACTTTTATAGTACGACTATAATAATTAGATACGTACAGGAAGGGGTTAATTATATACAAATGTGAACTAATTGTAAGCATAAGTCGAAGTTTGAGAGAAACTTTAAATTAATTGCGATTTAAATAGTAGCAGCATTCGGAACCAGTTTATTTTGCAACCAAGCATTGGACACGTGCGTAATTAGAACGTCTCCGTGGCCAATTTCCATGTCTATCCAATTAATCGTCAAACAACCGTGAAATTTCCTTAAACAGTCTCAATCGATTTACACAATTCTCGTGAATTTCGCAATTTGATGTTTGTGTGCGAATATCTATGTATATACGTCTACAACTGATTAACTTGATTTCCCTTTCACGAATAATTGTTGCAGTTCAAACGTATCTAAGTCCTGTGGAGACGCATTGTATGAACGTCAATTACTTCATCCCCGATGAGGAGAACATAACGAGAGGCTTCTCTGACGACGCAATGACTCGACTTCGTACGTATTAATGAAATACTAATAAAACAAAGATTTATGTAAAAAAAAATCAGAATAATGTCATCATCAACACCGTCGTAAATTCGATGTTCATCGTTTTACTTTGTTACTTTCCAGACATGGGCAGGTCTGTGATAGCTCTGCTTATAGTTGGATTCGTTGCAATCTTTACTGCGTTTTGGACAGGTGTGGTCGGATGCTGGAAGAGGTCACCAGGGAATATCACGGCAACTGCAATCTTGATGTTGCTAGCATGTTAGTATGCCTCGTAAATTCGTGTGAGAATTGATTGAAAATTTGAAACAATATTCCATGTTTAATACTCTTATGTGTTACGTATAACCCCTCGGCTTTGGTACCTTACAGTTAAAAGCTAAGGGGTGTGTCGTATCTATCATATTATGTTGAAACTTCTACCCGACGAGAGTCAAAATTTAAATGTTCTTTATAATTGTTCAAAAATATCGTCATCGGCTCCATTCTTTCCGAGAAAGAACGAGAAAGAAATGGAATATGGCGATTTAAAAATGACAATCATTTGATCTCGTTTAATTTGTCATAGCGAAATGTTTGAGATGTTTGGTATTTAAAAATGGACTTTTTGGCAACGTAGGCTTATTAAGCGCTAGTGCAATGGGTCTCTGGCATGGAGTGGAGTATTACGAGAAAGAGAAAATCGTGGGTGAAGAGTACTACCAACAATGGAGCAACGTAAGTTACACCTGTATTAATACCTGAAGAATAGCTGTACGTAATTCGACACCGGATAACAATGACTGAACACACGTATATAATATTTCGCTTCGTTTATTTGTTGACATTTACAGATGTTCTCAGCGTATAGTACTATCGGATGCCTCTCAAATAATCACCTGTGAAAATTAGTTACGTCATGGTTCAGGCATTTCCGGCATCGGTATCGTGTCAATTAATGCGTGCATCAAGATGCGATGGACCCTCGCAACAGAGGCAGTCTTGTGCAATTTAGAAAGTTAACTTACTGCTTTCGATACCAGTATCGACAATAATTGAAAAATATTTCAATATAAATCAAATCATCCGAACGATCTCGATGCAACGCAGACAAACATAATCTCTAGCATAGGATTTATTAATTAAGCTCGCCATATTTTTTCAGCAAAATTGTGTTATAAAAGTAAGATGAATCAATGTTTATTTTTTTTCTTCAATAATATATAAATAATTTTCCAAGGAAATCCCAGAACACCCAACATAAAACAATACTCCTGCGACCATCTGCATACGATTTCTGCGATGCAACCAGGTGCAAAAACAATACCGTCGCCCCTGCTAATTAAATATTAGTCAAAATTTGGCATATATTATTAAAAAATCCACCAAATACAAATTGATTCATCTTGCTTTCCAATAAAAAGTTCCTTCACAGCTGCATGAAACTTTCCTAAGCATCGACACGAAACGACACCAAGAGGGTCACAGGACCGTTCCCCGGAGGCAGAGTCATCGGGGGCCAGAGTGAAGCACACCACAAACGGGAAATTTAATTTACAGACACATTTGCCCGTAGGTTTTAAGGGACAACGCGGTGCAATGGTACGGCTGGTCATTTTACCTTGCCTGGCTGGGTGTTGCCACGTGTTTAGGCACGATGACTCTATTCCTGATCGCGGCTTCCTGCCTACGGCGGGAGCATGCACGCGAGCAAACACAGAACGTTCAATACATCATGCCAGGTGACACAAATACATTGAAACGGCTGTACTAACTTCCCTCGTGTTTTTTTTTCTTTTTTCATTGGAACGCGGCTCTAGGTCCTGAAGGACAACTCACTAATCTCGTACGACTGGTCGTACGTGGTCGCTTGGGTCGGCGTCGGTTGGTCGTTGGTCAGCGCGATCTTGTTTAGCGCCGCGGCGATTTGCTTGAGGGGCGAGAGAATGCGCGAGGAGGCGATGAACATGCAATACCTCATGCCTGGTACATATTTAACACCTTTTGCTTTTGCAGCGAACACGAGAAACGCGCGCAGACTCCTTGGACTATCATTACTATCGAGGGAACATCGGTTTTTTAACATACGCTATCATACTTTTGGAGGGAAGATTATACATTTTCAATTTTCTTCATCACCGTGCCTTTTGGGATATTTCGTGGAAATTTTACTAATTTTTCAATCGCATTAAATTCACTCGTGCAACTGAAAGGGTTGAATAGCAAGAGTAGAATACAGAATAGCGGTTATTGTGTTGATAGAAAAGAAACAAGAAAAAGGGTAAACACATTCTTTCCACTGACTCGCATAATTATTTTTTATAGATGATAATTGTTTGAATCTTGCTATAGTACGAAGAAATAGTAAAACCAAATTGTGCGTTTATAGATAGCAAAGAAGAAGTGAACAGGAAATATTTTCCAACTAAACGTGACCGTGCAGCGTCGATAATAGATGTTCCACTTGAAATATTTGCGATTATGGCAAAGGAGTCTGCGCGTGACCCGTGTTCCACTAACTTTGATCCGCGATTACTGGTATGACCCCGAAAATTCTTTGGTCTGAAAGTAATTGCGGCCGTTCTACTAACTCGAATCGTTCTCGACGGATGCAAGGAGAATGGAAAACATAAATGAATATAAAACAAAGTTGTTGATATAGAAGCAACGAATCGGGCATTACGCGAAGTAGAAATCGCCGGGCTGTGATGTAAGGGAATTATAGCATGCGTTTGAATGCAGGAATAAATAAAACAGTAACTTTGCCATGTTAGATTAATTAACACGTAACTAAACATGTAATAGAAATTCACGTTCTACGTGAAAACGTACGGTTTCACACCACTGCTCAAAAGTTTGGATACACTTATTATAATAAGAAAAGCGTTCTTCAGTTGTTTTTTTATTTAGTTTTCCTCTTGCTGCGAAGTTAAAATTTTATTCTTCGTCTTGTTTCGTAGGCGTACGAACTTTGTTTGGTAGGAGTATCGAAATTTTTGAACAGGTGTTTCAATGCTTTTTTTTTAATTTAAATATACTCAATTTTATGGCGACTGGGTTACTAGTTGACAGTGGAATGTATATCTTATATTTGAAAAATGTTAATGCTACCGTGCGGTATCAGAATCATCAGAGAGCATAACGAAGTTAATTGGAATGAAACGTGAAAATTAGAAATGCATTCGGCTTGGAAACTTTCGAATACCTTTGAACAACCAATTTTCCAATGCTTCTATGTCGACAAAATTGGCCATACGTTTTCAACGGTGAATTTTCTTCTAAATTGAAACAATTCCCTCGCAAATAAGAACAAATAAAAATAAATAACGTTGTGAAAGTTGAGTAATTATAAATTTAACGAACGTGTGCCGAAACTAATAGATAATCCTTCGAGGAAAAAAGCAAACAAAAATTACTGACAAACTGACGAATGAACAAGAATGATTAAACCCGCTTATTTAACATTTGTACGAATCGTACGAATAATAATATATTGCACATATGATTACTGATTGGACCTTTGGTATGAATTACGTTAGTTAAAACAACAAAGAAATCATATCAAATCGATTGGCGAGGATTAAAGGCGTCGTGGGAAAAAGACTGCTCGATATTCGTCTTCGTGAAACTCTTACTCGTTCCTCTCACGCTCTGTTTCCATCCTGGATTAAAGTAATTTTGTCACGCTCTGATCCTGAGCATAACTTTCTAGATAGAAACGATATCTGTCGATCATCGATATAAATGATATACCTTGCATTTCATTCTCGAGAACGCTTTAAAGTTTTGTTTTCACTATAAAATCCCCCAAAAAAAGACAGGAAAAGATAATTCGATCGTTGGTAAAGTAGCTGTATATTGTATTACACGAAAGTGCAATTTTCACGATATACCAAGAAGAGGGACTGAATTCGAAAACCGAAGTGAAAATCATTTTTGTACTTCTGCCGTTTCACGATCTCCGCGTCCAGTCGATTGAACGATAATAATATTCACGCAGCAGGAAGTAATTATCGGGTCGGTTCGAGTGTACGTGTTCGAATTCCGGGTATATAATCGTGAGGAGACTTCAAAGCGAGCAGGAATTAGCCTCGTCCTTTTTACAGCTCCGTGACAAGCGAAAGCAAATGGAACTGAATTTTATTCGACGCGAATGCGAACACCCGTTGAAACGTTTCGCTTATCGGTTTAGAGATAGTAATTTACTCGAAAGTGGTTCTTAGCTCTGTGGAATACGTATATGGGGTGTCTTACTTAGTGTATTGTATCTATAAGAACACCTGTGTATTATTATTTAATATCGAACGCTCGTGGACAAATTTTAATACCTAACTCTGTTGGAATTATTTATAAGAAAAATAACAATAAGACACCCTATAACTACACACTTGATATAAACGTAATAAATATATATTCTTTTTTAAATTATATAACAAATCGTCGGAAAAATGCTGTCAGATTATGAGTGTTTAATTTCAAGTGAGAGAGAAACTACTTATGTATAAGCAACAGCCGCTCCGGAGAGAATTAACAGTTAAAGTTTCCTGAAATGATAATTGTAATTCTCTCGTATTCAATGCGTAGAAATAGTAATAACCCGCAGCTAAGAACCACCATCTCTGTGACAACTGGGTTAACATATATTTTTTCCCTGTTTCTAGTGTATCCTCAAAAGCAACAATACGCTTATGCGGGATACCCAGCACCGGCGGCATATCCAGGACCTTATTATCATGGATCGCAATACGGACCGTATAATTATTGAAGCGCCCACGCGTCTACTTTATCCACGGAGAAAAAGAGTCTCGAGCGCGGGACCGCGATACGTGCTCGAAATGAAGAAATCATAATCTGGCAAGCGGCGTTTCCCAAAGGGAACGATACAAAATAAATTAACACGAACGAGACGAAAAAAAGAAAATAAAATAAGAAACAAAGAGGCCCCTCGAGAGGCCGATCGTAAATTCCAAACCGAACCTGCACGACGAGAGAAAGAAGAACAGAAAAGATAGAACGATCTTGGGCTCCGTTCTAGACATAATTTATCATTTGTTTCAAACGCTACGTCGCGGACGCTCTCTGGTGCATAACCACGGGTCCCAAGATCCTTGATCTCTGTTTCCCTTTCGGCAGTTGTCGGTTCTCGAACAGGATTCAGTTTGACTCGCGAGAGAGAGGGAGAGAGAGACAGTTGCTCAAAAAAATTCGCGTATTACATACTTTTAGAACTGAGGTGATCCTTTTATATACATATACATATATAAATATACGTTTCTTTCGAAGTTAACATTTTCTACCGCATTACCTACCCATCGTACATGCTGAACGTGCTAGAAGGATAATAATAGTAATGGTATAATAATTCCAATGATAATGTATTTCTTTGTGAATTTCTTTCGCTCGGTTAGTCGTTCATTTTCAATGTGCCTTACCTTCGAGTAACTTATTTGTATTGTAAATTGACAGTGTTCTATTACTAAGCGTTTTATTACCAGCTGCGCATACGGGTCAGAGTTGACTCGCACCATCGGTGAACTGTTAATATTATTTACATTGGGACTAGAAATGTTTTAATTGCAGAAAGAATACTTGACGGTAAGGGAAAATCGATATCCTGGCAAGAGCTAATAAATTCTAAGGGAAACTACGGAAAATAAATATCGCGGTGAAATATTCGTTTATTTATGTTTCAATCGAGTAGAAATTTCGATCGATCATTTTTAATGAGAATAAAATTTCGGCGAACATGGTGCAAACGGAACATCCGTTAGGTAGATCGATGTATGTAAATGGCAGAAAGCTTAAAATAAGTGCATCGTATCATTCGCATATGTTTCATTTCATTATAACGATTCGAGTCGTCGATTAGACTTTCTAACGTATGGATATTCTTCATGTCTTTTTTTTTTTGTTTTTAATGAGTAACGTTGACTTGTAAGATTTTTTTATTGCGGTACTTTTTACTTAAGATATTAAGAAGTAAAGAAATATTTTCATTACTTTATACGTACTTCAATCAGCAATGAAATTGAATTGGATATTACTATTTCGATCATATCGTTGATGCGTTCGTCTACATTCGTATAAATATACAATGTTCTGATATACTGTGAAAGTTAGGCAAATTAACTAGGAATTCGTTAGTGTAAGTATAATTGTTCACGTGAAATCGGAACTGTTTACTGTTTCCGGAAACGAATACTATAATGAAAAAAAATCCTAACCCCTTATGTATTATAAAAGGTGCAACGTATCATTAAATGTTGTTTAATATATTTGGCGCGTTATAGATGTGCGAATTATCCATTTTTGCTTACCCATCGAACTCCAGCTCATCTTTCTTTCCTTTTCATTTCCTTTTTCATTGAACACGAGACCCTATCCACAAAACTTCAACCGATTGGTGCACTATGTACGTATACAACTTCTCGATTCGAATATTTCAAAAACTCACACTTTGTGACTACCAGAAATGTCTTCTTTATTACGTAACGATTAAGACGAATAAAACGCACGAAACAAAGGACCACAAATTAAACATCCAACATTTAATTTCCTATTTATATCCGACGCGTAACCGCAAGAATTTAAACGTTGCGAAAAGATACAAGTCGCGGTTACAGATTCTTTGACTAACCAATAAGGATACAGATTTCTATGAGTCACGTGAGCATGATTTCAAAATGGAGAATGGGATTTGACAACTACAATGGCCGCCTCGTGACATCCACAGTTCTGTCCGTTTCCCTTGGTGTATAATGATCAACTTTGTTTTACTAGCATTTCTACTTTTTGTCAGTCCGTTTATAACGGACGCAGATATTCTCACGCAAACACATTTTCGAAATGAAAAGGTACGTAATCCGTGCAAGCGCGATACATTTGACGTTTGTTTAATTTTTTGTATCGATCACTTTCACCGTCACTTCTTTACATAAATGTCATTTTCTGTAATTACATCTCATTGACCATCGTTAACGTACATCGGTTACAGTCATGAAATAATTCCAGTACTATCATACGCCGCTTACACTGTCGCGGAAACAGATAGCGACATTGTCAAATCTCTCGGATGTCGATCATATGGAACAAGTTTTGGATAACATATGTATCGTGAGGATCGTTGGTACACCACAGCACACGGACGTAAAAAATGTAAGAAATAATACGAATGGTATGATTTTACATAGGTACAATATATCGCATTAACCCTTCGCTCTCGAAGGCCTCTTTTTGTGGTACAATTGGTAACTCGAGATAGACGAACAATAATGCAATGCTTAACGATAAGAGAAACTATGCTTTTCCTTGTAGTACATTAAGAAGTCTATGAAGGAGCTTAATTGGACTTTGGAGTCCGATAGCTTTGAAGATCACACGCCTACCCATGGCACTTTAGTGTTCGAGAACATAATTGCAAAATTAAATCCCAATGCGAAAAGATATTTGGCGTTGGCCTGCCATTATGATTCGAAATATACTAGGGAAAGGAATTTCATTGGTGCCACTGACAGCGCAGTACCGTGCGCCCAAATGATCAACTTGGCAAAAGTTATGAAGGATCGTTTGAATTCTATAAACGATGTAAGTCGTATATTATTCAGAATTTTTGTAGCGAGTATGTTACGACAATATATTTCGTACTTTCAGAATGATCTTAGCTTAATGCTAATATTCTTTGACGGCGAAGAAGCATTTAGAGAATGGGGTCCGAAAGATTCTATTTATGGTGCAAGGCATTTAGCAAAAATTTGGCACAATAATTTTACTACTTACGAATGGGGGGAAAACATTTCTGAATTGGACAAGCTTGTATGTAATTTAATCGCATATAATAATAAAAGGACACATTATATTTCAGTATACAACGATTCTTCTTTATATCGCAGGACATGCTAGTTCTTCTAGACTTAATAGGTGCACCAGATCCGATGTTTTACAATTACTTCAGTAATACAGAGAAATGGTATTCTCTGTTAATGACCGCGGAAAATAAACTGGCGGGTTTGAAAAAGTTTGAGTCATACTCCTATGGACAACCTGCACAAAAATATTTCCAACCGTACTCTATGGAAGCCCATATAGAAGATGATCACATTCCATTTTTACGTCGAGGTAAATACTACGATTTCGGCGAGTGTATAAATTTTATAGATCGACATTGTATGTTACAGATACCCCGGTTTTGCACCTGATACCGTATCCATTTCCAAAGGTGTGGCATAAAGCGACCGATAATCGTGATAACGTCGACTTGAAAACGACAGAAAATATTAATAAAATCCTACGCATTTTTGTCGCCTCCTACTTACATATTGATATTTAACTGGTATCCGGGAAACGTTTATATTGTTACTAAAGATTTTATTTTTATCAGGACAATATAAATATGTATCAAGGCGAAGTGGTAAGCTAGAGATATATGAATAGCAGTATTTTTTGATCAACTTTGAGCAACAGTGAATTCGTAAAATTGTTTTATAGTTCATGTATAGAGGATTCAATAGTCCAGTGTTTTTACATACGTTTTTGTACTATACGAGATTTTTTAGATAAATTACTTTTTATCGAATCAAAGTAATTTTTACTGTACTTAATAGGCCTATTTACATATAAATGTATGTACATATTAACGAATGAGAAATAATATATATATATATATATATCACGAAATTGAGGGAGATATATTGATTGTCTATTATAAATATAATACGTTCGATTCGTAATGAGTGAATTAATTGCAATAATAGTGAAAGTACTGTATAAAGATCGCATTAATTTATTTATTATTAAGATATTTTTCAATAAGTATATGTAAATGAAACCAACGGGGTAGGATGTAGTACTAAGGAAATCGTTTCAATGCGTGACTTCCCGATACATGCTCGGAATAAGAATTTAAATGGAAACTGAAACGAAATTTTATGAGTACAGCTGGCGCAAGAATATCGTTCCCCATTACTACAAATGCATAAGGGAACAAATTCATTATGGCAAATATATCCCTAAATTAACATGCACAAATAATTAAAAAAAGCGCTGCTGAAAGCCTCAATCCGTTTAGGCCTACGTATATAGGTTATATTTCTCTAGGGACATATTTTCAATACTGGACTTGCTCCTTGTACAGGCACTATTTTACTGCTATTCTCCCGCCGGTTGTACATAATAGCATCTTCGATTGACGCTCCAATATTATAGCACTTATACCATACGAAATTATTAACATATATTTTCCTCAAATTATACTCGATAAGTAACCAACTATTTCAATTATTCCAGCAACGATCATAATTATTCGAAAATAGAGCGCACTGCAAAAGTATCATTTCCATGAGCGCAATAATCGAACGAATCAAGTGACAGTGGTTATTCGATCGCAGAGTTTGGCAGACCTGACCGAGGTCATTGTTCGTGCGGGCGCGCCCGATCAAGCTTTACCACCGAAACCAGACGAGCAGAGACGACTTCAGCCGAGCGCGGTCGAAGCTAACCGAAACATGTGATTGGTGGAAAGCCGACGCGACGGCGAAAGACACGAGAGACGCGAGCGACAGACGTGGAATGACTTCACGCCTCTGTCGGTGTATTTCAATGGTTTTACGTGTTCGTACGTATCGGAAGTTAGACAACAGTCTCGTCCGCAGTGCGTTCCTTCGTTGTGAACTGTTTTCCCGTAAGACTCGAAGGAATTTCGCGGAACGTAGCTAGAAAAACGGATAGCGGCTGACACATCGGTCAGGCAGACTGGATTCAGTGAGTGAACGTAAGAGTAAGACGGAGCGTGTGCGGGAAAGGGAAGAAGAAGGAAGGAGGAGGATACGGCGTGAAAGACAGGGACTGACGTGTTGCAGCAGGCGTATCGGACGTGTGCTGCCGTACACACTGACAAAATACGTATTGCGGTACGCGCGCGAGTTTTACCGTTCATTCAAGAATGTTTTAATTACGGGTGGTCCTCGCGGTCTTACGTAGCCCTTCGGCCGACGACAGTGTGATACGTCGTGGCGTTACAACTGAGGATTAACCGTTTTTAACGGACGTGTCCCACCGTTCGTGGAAAGATACAACACCGACACAGAGAAGAGAGAGATGTTGAAGTTTATCAGAGGGAAGGGCCAACAACCTACGGCCGAGCGACAGAAACTGCAAAAGGATCTTTTCGCCTTTCGTAAGGTGAGTTTCGATTAAAGGTTCGCCCACACCCGAGCCGGCGAAACGCGACCGACAGTCTTTCCACTACTCACGTCCGCATTTACTTTGTATATATGTATTTTATTTGTGTTTTTTTTCTTCTACTTTTATATTATTAAACGTCGATTAGGCCTTCTCCCGTAAGAGAATACACATGTTATTACCTTAGTGGGTTTACTGAAACCAGGATAATAATCGCGACAAATGTTTTACAATGGAAAATGTAAAGCTGAGGAAAGGCTGGTTTGTACAGTTTATTTTTTATATGAAGCTGAGAAAAGTGAGAGCGAACATAGGGACAAAACTCGTTTTCATTTACATTTAAAGGATACGGTTTCTGCGGATACACAGTCGCGTTGCTTCTTTTATTCTTATAAATTTCAGGCGTATGAAAGCTGCGTTCAACGCTTCTCACTTGTTTTTTCGTTTTTTTTTCTGTTGCAACGATGTAGCCTTTATGTACGTTTTGGCGGACTAAAAAATGAAATACGCGAAACTGTTCGAGCCGTGGATATAATTTCGATAAACGTTTTCAAAGGGGCTCATTTTATCGGAGCACTTATCGACTATTAAGACAGACTGATTCTGTTCTCGGTCTCCATTATTATTTACACGTTCGTTATTATTTTTTTTGTTTTTTAAGTCAACACTATTGCAATTGAAAGTGTGTTACCACGTAAGATTGTAATCTGTTGCTTCGTGATATCACGATGTTGACACGCGATGCGTATTACAGAACACCGCTTCCTTTTACGTGTACGATTCTCGATCGCTACAGAGATAAATCTCATGCCGAAAACTTGGGGAAAAAAGGTATAACACAAAGATGGTGAACATCGGATCCCAAGGAGATCCAGAAATACATATATTGCGGTATAATTCTTATATGCATAATAGAAGAATGAATTTCTGACAAAGAGGAATGGAATGAATTCCATTTTCATTTAACATCGATTTATCGCGCGCCCGCGTTTAACCGAGCAATAAAATATCCCGCGGTGATTGTCGTTTATAGGTTATTGGCGGTTACGCGCAACCGGTAACCAACGTAGCACCAATGCCTTTTATATCATAAATATCCTAGAACAGCTATTAAAAAAGATTCAAAGAATCCGACGAGATCACAAATATTCTAAACGATCTAAGATATTCGAAAGAACGCATCGTTCCCATTCAACAATTCTCCACCGAGTTTTCATATACGCCCAATACAAAAAATCATCGTATTCGAATAGAAAAAAAACGGTATCGCTGTCTAGTGAATTGAAAGAAGCGTAGACGTAGGTAGCAGCATCCCAGTTCTGCAATTGTTGCTGACTTCATGGTGGAGTCATGTATTAAGATTCTAAACTTGCGACCGTTCGAGAATACGATACACAGCGTTTGTTAAGAATGAACCGCGGGGAATCAACAGGTCGATACCCGAACGTAATCGATATCGAAAGTCTAGAAGATGACGGGTGCCCGAGAGACGGTGCACAGTCAGGATTATTGTGCGGTCATGTGGTGTGGTGCGTTTCTTTAGCGGTTCTGTCTCGGCTGGCCTGTCATCGTCGCCGTGCATCGGGTGCACTGTCGCGAAACCTTATCGTGGTATAATTCTCCGTCTGCTGGATTCGAAGTTTGACGACACGAATCGCGAAAACAGCCTCGTGCAAATCAGGTCGTGCCGGTTCTGATCGATCAACGACGGAATGACGAATTTTTTCGCGACGTCTGGTGGTAAATGCTGCGGATAGAACCGTTGCATTTCTCTCCTTTTTCGCTTCGTTGCTGTTTGTATAGTACGGGAACTGTATATTATATGCACGTGTATATCTGGACAGCAGAGCCAGGGACATTAAGCCACCATTTTCAAAGTTTACCTAGGTGTAAACGCCTTGTAACAAGATGTGGATTTAATATCATTTTCACGCTGTTATATTAAAAGCACAGAACCTAGAACGAAAAAGTTTTTCTAAAACATTTGGAGGGCGGGAAGAATTTGATACGGGGAACGCGTACAATTATTTTGTAAACAGTGGGCTTAATGCAATGGTACACGTGCATGGATCTGGTAGACAATAGAAACGTTCCGCTTGGTGCGATCGTACATGCGTTTATGTACATGCATGCACGTTGCTTTCATTCGGTTTAGAAAATGAAATAGGAAATGTAGGTTAATCTGCAGGTTAAGCAATTAGAAACAGAAGTACATAGCGCGGTCTGGGCGGGTAAGATGTACGAGTTGAAAAAAGAGAAAAAAGTAGAAAGCCCTCGGTGCGGCGTTTGAGGGCGCCTGTTGCCTTAATTGATCGGTCGCGTTTACGCAAACGCGGTGTTCGCTGTGGAGTTTGGAGTAATCAAAAATCGAATGACATTCAATTTAGGTTACGTCATTGATCACGGTTCTATTTCTATCACGAAGAGGTGTGGAATACCTATTTGAAAAAATAAAGAACACCTTGGAAATTTTTGTTCATCTAAAACCGTTCTAAGGAATCGCGTAATTTCCTTGCCATATATTTTACTCAATTCTTTTAATGTTAAAATCTGAAGTCTGTTCTGTTAATCTCGTTGCGAATTATTTGGTAAATCCATGCCGTCTTTGCCATTCTATCGATAATCGTATGTGCTCACCTAGAAAGGAAAAGAGATACGGAGTAAAGATATTATCGGTTTTCTGTGCAAACCAAACACGATAAGATGCCCAGCCCTTTTTACGTTCGCTTTAATACAAGCGAGAATATACCGTTAGACGTTACCTATGTAGTTACACCTACACGTCCTGCCACATACGGATTATTTTTATAAATTTCATAGAAATGAATTATACTCGATAAATGTTAAACTTTCATAGTATCGACAACAAATAATCGTTGCACTCAAATAAGAGACACAGAAAATTGTGTAGTGCATTGAACATACTAGGCAAGTAATGCAGTACCAACATCAAATATTTATGTGGTAGAAATGTCACAGCGGGTTATCGATCGGCCAACAATTTTTAATGCTTCCAGAAATAAAATTAGATCACCGTGTCGAATCGGCTGTTTGTTTCATTGAAAAGGCGTATATATCTAATTATAGGTATATAATCTTATCATAACCGGTAATAAAAAAAGTACTAGAGGAACTATACACCACTTAAAGCTGTATTGTCGATCGATCTATTCATTTTGTACCAGTTGATATGGTTGGCACGGGTATGCATATAAATTTCGCAGTCATTTTATTTTTCTATTATAAATTATGCAGGTATAGAAGTACGATTTGGCCGATGTTCGGCTTCGATCGAGGTTAGGCAGATTAAGATTAAGCGAAAATTCATGCTAAACCAGGTTAATACGTTCCGTCTGGTACAACAAGGACGATAAAGATTTCGATCGATGTATGTATCGATCTTGCATTCAACTTGTTAAGTTCCACTGGAGAATCTTTTGCTGTGCTCTTGTGCAGGCTCGTGCTTGCATAGATATAATATGTATGTATGAATTCGTACTTTAATTCCGGCGAACGGGACCCCCTCGAAACTCGGAAGTGGTGACACCCTTTCTCATGGAAATTACTATGGGCCAAGGTCCCGCCACCTCCCTTCCATACCGACGAACACCTGTTCTTCCAAACGCATGGTATGAAAGCGCGGCAAATCGATATTATGGCCAGCCCTAAATCTTTTTGGGGTTTGTTTCGTAGCCGTATACCTAGCCGGACCTAAGATACATATTCTGCCTCAGGTAATAAACGTCACTGTGCTCGTCGATCCTTTAACAACTTATCAAGCGTCTTCGAACGTTACAACATTTTGACGTAGACAATTTATTGCACGCGTACTTCAATAGGCGTATATTTTTACAGGGAACTAGGAGGTTACTTAAAAATACTATTTACTCACGTGACGTAATTCTTCTACGAGATAAACGTCTTACTATACATATGTATCTAGGGAAAGAAACGACCATATCTATTGTAGTAAGGTACTGTTTCAACCGTAACTGCGAGGCACAAGCAGCCGAATCGAATCGGTTTTACAGTTACAGAACAAAAGCACGGTCGATTCCCTGATTTGAAGGTTTCACTGCTATGTTAATCCGAGAATTGATGTATTAACCCTGGAACGGCAACCTGGGGTTTTTGGCGACCCAACGATCTTTGCCTACAGGCGTGAAATTCCATTTCCATTTCAAGATAACTACGAAATTGTCGTTTTCTTTCTTTCAACATTAATGGCATTGTCCAGTTATCATTTCTTAAGACGTGCAAGGAAGAACGAAAGGGTGCCGTTTTCACATTAATCATCAACTAAATGTGTAGTATTAAGATAGGAGATAGTATTCTTAAGATAGGGGTTCCATTTTTATCTATAAATGCGAATTACTCGTAAACTACCCGCTGTATGAAATAATAGCTTAAAGAGAAACTGAATGGTTTCCATGGGGGCATAATTTGGCGTAATTATTTTTTCTGCAGATGGACGCGTAGAGATCATATGAAGGTCGCATGACTTTTTTTAAAAGGAATGATATAATTTTTAATACGCCAATCGGAGCAGCTATTTACTCTCTGTAAAAAAGTATGGAGGTTTTCATGTCGAAGAACCATTAGTTTAGAAGATATTTTATTAGGGGGTGCGAAGGTAACCATAGGACTGTGCATATTTTACTTAGAAGTGCAAAAGCGGCTAAACTACCTGGGTTTATGGTGACGGTCGCCCCATCGAAGGTATTGGTCACCAGATGCACCGTTCGCCCAAGAAGCCTAAACTGCAACGTTTGAGACGTTCACGTTTGACAAGCACTACACCTATTTGCACCTACATATTATGAATTGACAGTGGAAAAATGTATTTCACGTAATCTCTACGTGTTCATTTACAGAAAAAGTAGTTGCAACCACGTTATGCCTCCCTCGAAACCATTCAATTTTTTTCGGTACCATTTTTTTATACAGCGTGTGTTTTACGACTGGTTCGCATTTATAGATATCCTTCAGAAAGAAGGAAAAATTACTCGAATCCGATTCGATAAGATTCTCTTATCGAAAATAAGAAAAACGCTCGAGAGATTAATTTCAAGTGGCCTAGCCCAGTGTAACAAGATATATATGTACATTGTTGCGACGAGTATTCGTGAAATGCTTTAATTGGCAGTAGTAAATTAGATTCCTTATAATCTACGAAGGGGAGCGACGAGTAAGCATACGCGTGTACCATCGATCGATGGAATCGTTCGATAGAAACCCTCGATTAACGGGAATGAAGAAATCTGACTCATTCGATGAGTAACCCGGTGCGTCTTTCGCCAAAATTGATGCCGTGACGCGCAGCAGAAGTTACGTGGAGAAAGTCGGAAACGGCTGTCGCGCATAATTACCGTTAATTGCATTCAGAACGAGTCGCGGAAAGTGAGAACGCGATCGTTAACCTATGTACGGTTGTTTCGCTTAATTAAATTCGTTTGTACTATATTCGATAGCCACGCCATAATGTTTCGTTCGTTTCTTATTTCTATTTTTAACCGTTTAGCCTGGTGGATAGTACTGGATAGAGTGGTGACGTCATTTGTGTCATTTTATATTTTTATTGATTGAAAATACTGAAATATAAATAGCTGACATTTTTTTTAGCTTATTTTTAGAGTCTAAATTCTTTAGGAAATTCCCTAGTGTGTGTAGATATAGTAATTGTTACATGCACATATTCCCTTTCAATTTGTTTTTGCCTCTCCTTTCGGAGCCATCGCCTTTGAACACAATGCGGTTGCATCGACTTTAGGAATAATAAAGGTGGCGTGTGCAAGGGAGTAGTCGAGTAGATAGAAAGGAGACGTAATTCTAGAAGGTTAATGGCACCTGGTAAAACCTAGTCCTTGAGATGTTACTAAGTACATGTGACTTAAGCAAAAGGCAAATAGTGAAGATTGAGTATTAAACTGATATTTTATTTAATTTTTATTAATTGGAGCAGCAATATTTCTTGGCTAATTTCTTTCTGCATTTTTGGAGTTCATTAAATTTGTATCGTGTTTATGTAAATGTATTGAAGTGAAGAACTGGCAATTTTATTTTGATAAATAGATTAAAGCATATCTGCTTCATTATTGCAATAATGGAAATATGAGTCATTAATTACGTGCTCAGATAATTGGAGAGAAAGTAAACAATATAAATAGCATTAAGTGCTGTCCATCCATTATCAAATGTGTAACGATAAATTCCCATACTAATAGCGAATGCAATTCTACTGAAATACGAAACCTCGTTAACTCTACGGTTATGAAAAATGTATTTAAATTGTTTACTGGAAACAAGTGGTGTATAGATAAACTTTTTCCATAATAAGATTATCTATGGGATATAGTTTAATTAATCAAATACTAAATACCCGAGTATTTGTACACAAATTTTTATCATATTTATGAAAATTGTTATAATTTTCGTATTGATCAGTTTCAATTTTAACGTGTAATCCTCTTAGCTGTGGCAGGATGTGGCTTTACCTAAAAACCATTATCACCCAGTGTCCTCAAAGGACACTTGCATTTTAATGAGTTTTACAGAAAGAAAGAAAAATGTAGGTGTTAATAGGTTAAGTACACCGTAGCAAAAGAGTTAAACAGCAATTTCTGCGTAAAGAAACGTCCGTAACCTACTCAACGTATCGAAACTTAACCCGATGACGCCCCACCGTCGACTACGCTAATAATTATAATTACTGAGACTAATAACAATCGTTTCCTGTTCTTTACAGACGGTGCAGCATGGCTTCCCGAACAAACCCACAGCCCTCGCATGGGATCCCAGTTTGCGGTTGATGATCATTGGCACGGCATCCGGCGCCATCAAGGTGTATCCTTTTTACTTTCGTAGCTGCTTCTGCTTACTCTCAACCATCTCACCTTCTCTCTCGTATTTTTTTTTCTTTCTTTCGGTATTTATAATCTGGCCCCAAGGTAGTGCTGTCTACGGGTGGGACCCTTCAAACGACTATTCTCAAACAAGGATTGTTACAACGAGATAGTCGTCTTACGATTAGTCTCCTGATATTTGAAACAAAAAATTTAAGTCATAAGAAAGTGGAGGTTTCCCATTTGGCTCGCCAGTAGGATTTAGGGAGCACTGGTTTAATGGCGTTAGTTGATGGTCGATGACGTTTCGCGTTTCCCGGTAAAATCGTCGAAAGTTTTCGAGAACTGCAGAGAAACGAGAGATTGGGGAGAATGGTTAGTATATAAGCACGTTTCTATTACCTTCTTACCTAGTTTCTACCGGGTCGATTATCGATCCACCGTGCTGCAAGGATTGTAATCAGGACGCCAGGTTTTATATCTCTACGTTAAAATGCACGAAACATGAATTGAATGTGTAGCAGGATCTTTTCTTTTTTTTTTCTTGATATTCGTACCTGGTTCGATTCCCAAATGTACAAACGTCGACTGAACGATCAAGCATCAGAAATTATATGCTAATTACGAATTCATAAAAGGCGTACTTCCTAGTGCCCGACTACGTAGACTTCGACGACTCCGGCTGCATACCGTTTACTTTATTCGATAGCGGATGGTCGAACGTCTACGTAATCAAAGGATGATCATTATCATTTCGTAAGACGAATGCTAAACGTATTCGCCGTGTCTCGAAGAAAAATTCTATTTGCGTTTGATATTGCAAAAGATTAGACCCCCTCGATCTGCCTATAAAACATTCTCGGATCTCTCTATCTTCGTTTCGACTCGATGCTCTTTAGGATTTCTGTAACACCGGTCGTCTAATCGATTGCGTAATAAGAATGACGCGGTTTCAAGTGAAACTGTGCTGCACTATGTGTGTCGAGGATCACGATAGAATTCGACGACGGTGCAGAAAGTTTCAACGTATATACTTTTATATACAAATTCCACGAAACATGCATAATCGTTTCTGTCGGCGTGTTGAGGTCGGCCATTTTTGTTACAACAGCCGCGGTTTGTTTTACGGGTGAAAACAGAGGCATCCTGATGTTTGGAGTAGAGATATCTGGTTTCTTTTGTTTTCCTTGACTAGTGCTGATGATAATAGATTTGGCAGGCCAGGCGTGGAGTTTTATGGACAGCACACAATTGACAGTGGGGAAAATGCTGTTACGAAGATTGTCGCCTTACCCAATGAGGTAAGCGCCATTTTTTTTTATTACTGTTGCATTAACTTGATTTGTATATTGTATATTGCTTATGATTTACAACCCTGTGAGTGGAACGCATTATTGTATAATATATATTGAACGTTATGGAGTGCTTTGCGAGTGGAAAATATGCATGGTGTTAGCTATAAGTACATATTTAGCGTTAAGAATGAAAATGTCATTATTAAATATTCAGCACTGTACATGAAATGGAACAGGAGAATTGAGAAATGACTTATTGAAGGATTTCAGCATAACTGAGACTCGTCCGGTCCGAAAACGGTGCAATAAGGTAGAATTTGAGAATGGAGTGTCAGCTGCTTTGTCACTCCAGTTCAAATTTCTTAACGATTGCACTAATAGCTCCCATAAATAAGTGGTATTACTAACGAGAGATTCCATGCAAGCTTTCCCATTTTCTTTTCTTTTCTTTTCAAACGGTACAAATTGCTCCGTTTTGGATTTTAAAAAAGGGGGGACGACTCAGGGAATTAAATTTACTTCGGTACCGTGTGACGACAATAGTATCTTATACGTACATTGTAATCAGAGGGGCACACGAGGTGTGAAGTTATGGTTGTTTTAAAAGTCACACGCGTTGCACTGGTAACGCGACACCGTGTTCGGTTTGTACAGCCGTCGTTGCTGAATTGCATAACTGTGTGCGACACGCTTTTGCACGCGTGCACGAATAAATAATACACATACACCATTGTGCTTCGTTCCGTACAGTGTCTGGAAGATGCACGATGATTTGTCTCTGTTCCCTGTTTTAAACGAGGCTGTCGCGGATAGGGAATTTTCATTACGAAATTGCTGGGTGATTTAATCGATGATCGAATCAGAGAAGAATTACAGGAAAGCCAACAATTGATCGTAATTTTCCCAGTACATATTTAATGTGTACAAAAACGCCGGCATATAACATACAGTACTCGCTAGAAAAATTAAGATTGCTTCAGGGATTTGGGGGAAAAAATGCACAAATAAAATTATTCTATAATTTTGAAAATTTTTGTCCAATTAATTAACCCTTTAAGAGGAACACAAAAACGTAACATTCTAACGGCATAATACCAGTTATAAGCGACTAAATATTCTGGCGGCGAGCAGAGAACAACGACAATGAATGCGTCGTGTACACACAACTACAGTGTACTCTGCAGATAATTAATTACCGGTGCACAAAGAAAAAAAAAAGGAGCACGACGAGTAACAGGGGAAAAGTGGTGTATAATTACGAGGGGAAACAACGCGGAATTACTTCATCGTCTGCCCGTGGACATGAATGACGATGAATCTCTTCACGTTCATTTACCCTTGCCCCGGTGCATTCCGTTTTAATAAGTCTCTTTCGTCGTGCCGTAAACCACGTTAAAAAAAAAAAAAAAGTAAAATCATCGCGTGTACGTACGTATGTACGTATTTACATAGGGTACACGCAAAGAACACGCAGAATAGGCGTGGCACGTCGATTCTTCCAACGAATCGACTAGTACCGACGTACTTATACGCGTTTGTTCATTATGAGCCGTGAAATTTTGTTATCGCGATCATTTTTCAAGCGAATCCTGAAACCGATAAGATAGCGTCACCTACGATTATGATCTCAGCGTGACTGTATCGAATCCCGAGCTCTTTTTATTCTCCCCCGTAATGTTATTATATCGAACGGGTCGTATATACGGGCAGCAGACGATTTATAATTACACATTATCGGACAATGCATTCCATGAAATGAAAAGTTCATGAAACACGGACGAAAGAGATAGGAAGACGGAGGGTGAACGATTTACAATTGAGTGTAAAATACGAGACAATTGGAATGCTCCGGTTTTGTTTTTTTCATTATTATTGTTATGATGTTATCGAGCGGGCTTTAATTATTTACCCACGCACGTTAATGACACACCGGGAATGGGATGTTCGCGCTGATGAAAAAAAAAGAAATACGTGGTACGCGTTTGTACGCTGGTTTCGCGTGAAAGTAAGGAAACACTGGGCAAAAGAGTGTCTTAACCTTGTGTTTTCCACGAGTTTTCACCGTGTTTATTGCTACGAATCGTGGCGGACAAAAAATACACGATGTATCGTGGGAAACGATGAAATTGTGAAAACCTTCCTCCGTACAATACTTACTATTTGGCTTATTCTTATCGTGCTGCAGTACCGTTACGAAACCCCGGCTTTTCATTGCTGTACCGGGAACATGAGGAAAATGAATTTGAAAAATACATTGTGAAACTATTCGCTTTCGTTTCGCCATTCATTCAGGTGAAATAAATGAATTGGACTGATGGTAACATGGGCTGAAAGGAGTACCAGTTAAACTAATTTATTGTTTGTTGCAGTTTGCACGTTCCCTGTTTCGAAATTGTTATTTTTATTTCCGCAAATTCATCCTACTGTAGTATAACATTTTTAATAATATAACTTGAAAAACTAATAAATTTATAGTCTAGAAATTGATCTGTCCATTATTCGACTTTATCGGTTTAATTTGTTCTATTGCAATTCATTTGCAGGCATGAGCGCCCAATTAATGTACAATTTAATTTTTCTTGACTTTGGGAAACAGTGATTAATATTAATAATGAATATGATGTTTTAATCGTTAAGTTTTTATATTATTAATAATATTACTTAATTTAGTGAATGCGTGTTAATTTATATACTTTATAGTAATTGAAGTTAATATATTAATATTATTTCGTAGCAAGAATTTGCCTACTTACGAATTAATTAACGAAATAGCTTGGTTTCCAATAAACGTAACAGGGTCGGGTGGTTTCTCTCTGCGACGACAACTCTCTTCACCTGTGGGAGATCAACGAGAGTTCGGTCGTGGAGACCAAGTCGCTTTCGTTGGAGGGTAACCTGAAGAAAATTTCGGCGATGTGCCTGGAGTCCAGTGGCGAACACCTGCTACTTGGTACCGAGGGCGGGAATATTTACCTTTTAAACCTGAAAACCTTCGTCATACCCGACAATACCATTTACCAGGAAGTCGTCATGCAGAAGTAAGTATTTTTTGCATCGTGAATCAATAATTATTATATCCAATGCGATAATAATGGAATTTTTTCATCGTCAGCTATTCACATATAAATTCATTTGACGTAATAAGCTTCGTGAAATGATAATTTTAATGATACCCAGTAGAATCAGAACATACATCGAATAAGAACTACGAGTTTCAAACGTGTAATGATATAAATATATTACATTATATCTGAATTAATATTTCTTTAATTGCATGTAATTGAATAATCAAACGTTCGAATTTTGATCAGGAGGTTGTAGTTGTCGCTGAAATTATTGGATTTGCGTGTTCGTGATTTAATACTACGTTTTCACAGTGTGCCAGAGGATTACAAGAAGAATCCAGGAGCAGTCGAGGCGATAGCGGAACAACCAGGTCATCCAGACAATATTCTAATAGGTTACAATCGCGGTTTAATGGTACTGTGGAACAAAGCGACTCCTGGAGCTCAACAGGTGAGCCATCGTATTGTTGTCCAGTCTCTCTTTACACGCAGGTCTATGTATACAAGACTATATGTATAGTGTGGCAGATGTAATGGCACGCTTACAGAACAATTCAGACACACTTGCTTATTACATTTATGGGGGAACGCTTAATCCATTGGTGTATGAGGTAGTCCTTGACTCGGAGGTTCGATTAATTCATTGCAAATTTTGTTTTCCATGCAATAACATTAACCGTGCTTGCAAATACTTCGTTAAAAGAATTTAAGAAAGAAACGAATAAAACAAGGAACAAACGTTCATTTTCAAAAGAAACATTATTTTCATATTGGTAGCCTAATGTAATACACTTAACATTGTTATTATTAACGCTTCTATTTATCGCTCGAGAGAAATGCAATACTGAAAAACTGAAAAAACAAAAATAGATAAATACGTACACGTGATGTAGTATTTTAAAACGAGCGACACTTTAGATCGTTTCTACGACGACGCAAGAGATATTGGAATTGATATGTAACGCCGCACCGATGGGTTAAGCATGTAACTGTGAGATGGTACCGCTCGTTCTGATTGTTGTTTGTGTCTTTGGTGGTTTTGGCGAACGTGTACGTGCAGCTGATGGGTTTGTTTTCGCGTGCGCAGACATTCGTCTCCACGCAACAGCTGGAGTCTGTCCACTGGGTTTCTGAGACCCGTTTCGTTTCCTCGCATAACGATGGATCCTATGCATTTTGGAGCCCGGGCAGTGATAACATGTTGGAATCGACCACCCTTTATGGACCATTCCCCTGTAAAGCTGTGACGAAAATTCTTGTCTATCCGACAGTGGAGTGAGTAAAAAGAAAAAGAAACATTTCAAAACCGATACGCAACGCTTGTTTCCCATTCGTAATGAGTTTGTTAAGGTAATGGATCTTCGTTGGATATTTGATTCTTATTTCATTTCATTATTTGCAGACAAGGGGAGCTCGTTTTATTTTCTGGCGGGATGCAGCGTGCCACTTACGGTGACCGGCACACTATTACTGTTATGGCGAAAGAGAAGCACGTTGTGTTCGATTTCACGTCGAAGGTGATTGATTTCTTTACCGTGTTCCCGAAGCAAGAGGACGGAAAGGACGCCCCCGACAGTCCAGAGGCTTTGATTGTACTGGCCGAAGAAGAAGTCGTAGCTATAGATTTGACTAATCCTGATTGGAAGATGATGGCGTTGCCTTATTTGGTGTCACTCCATGCGAGCGCGGTAAATGTTTTTCAGATTCGTAATACCTGATCTTACATGCGTTATACTCGTCTATTCAATCATTTGGAAGATGTAATTACGTTTGCTGTATAAGACAGCTGTAAATGGTTTATACTTTTTGCTTCACAATTTAATTCGACTCTGTTTAACCAAGAAGTACTGCACAGAAATCCATGATGTCTCAAATACGTAATTTTAAGGCAAAGAGTTAAATGTACGCAGAAGCGAAGCAAGAAGTATCTACTTCTTAAAAAACTCATTATTTCGAAGATTTCACGATACACGAACGAAACCTGCCATAGACTAATACATTGGTCCTGTTTTCAGGTCACCTGTTCGCAACACGTGCCGCACGTGCCAGACGAATTATGGGACAGCATAGTCGGAGCTGGAAAAGCGCAAACAGAGCATCTATATTCGGACAAACCGTGGCCTATAGACGGCGGAACTATTCTGTGTCAGAAATCAGGAAGCGACAAGCCAAAAGGCAGGGAATTGTTATTGACTGGCCACGAGGACGGCACCGTGAGATTCTGGAACGCGTCAGACATCGCTCTGACACCTCTGTACAAATACAACTCCTCCATTTTATTCACCGGCGAACACCTGGACGTTCTGGAGCAGCCGCCAGAGGACGACGAGGACGAGTGGCCACCGTTTCGAAAGGTTGGAACCTTTGACCCGTACTCGGACGATCCTAGACTAGCGGTGAAGAAGGTCTTGCTTTGCCCCCTGTCGTCGACGTTGGTGGTAGCTGGCACCGCTGGCCACGTAATCGCGGCGACCACGTCGTCCGAAGCGAGCAACAAAGAGATCAAAGCCATCACGATGAACGTCGTGAACGATCGTGACGGATTCGTTTGGAAAGGTCACGATTACCTGCCGGCGAGAACAACCATCATATCGTTCGCGGTCGGCTTCCAACCGCAAAGTCTTCTTCAATTATATCCACCAGCTGCGGTTACCGCACTGGCTATACACAGTGAATGGGGATTACTCGCTGCTGGCACGGCTCATGGTTTAGCGGTGTTCGATTATACGAGAGCAAAGGCTGTGAACGTGAAGTGCACGCTTAATCCAAATGGTATTTGCAATTAATTTTGACGAGAGACTTCATTGGTTGAAACAGGATCAATTATTCGCGAATTAATTGTGTCTCGTAGATCTTTCTGGAGCAGGCGATACCCCTATTTCTAGAAGAAAATCGTTCAAGAAATCATTGAGGGAGTCCTTTAGGAGATTGAGGAAAGGAAGATCGCAACGTCGAACGAACGCCGGCAGTCCAACGAGAAACACAGCACCCGAGAAGAAAAAGGAAACGTGGGGATCTTTTTAATAAACTTTTCTTATGCATATAATTCTTGCGTGCCAATCAAATCTGAGCCGTCTTGTGCATCGAGGATATATCACAAATTAATCATCATTAAAGGCCCAGTGTTGCTTCCTCGCCGAGTGCTGATCTCTCGCCTGTGGACTTGAAGCCGGTGGAGAGGCAAGTAGAAGCAAGGCCTGTGGACGATGCATTAGGATCAATGGTTCGGTGTTTATATTTTGCTAGGAGTTACATTATAAGCAGTAAGTGTAAACGATTAATTTATTGTTCGGCATTCGACACGTCGAGAACGAATGTTTCAATCGTTTCACTTTTACTTTCAGTGCAAAACACAACGCCCACCCTTTGGGCGGGTACCAATAATGGTACAGTGTATGTCTTCACATTAGCAATACCCGCGGGCGTCAGAAGAGCAGAGGAAGATGTTAATTGTACATTAGGGAAAGAGATTCAATTAAAACACAGAGCACCCGTTATTGCAATTACAATTCTGGACGGATCCAGCGTACCATTGCCAGAACCATTCGAAGCAGAGAAAGGCGTCAGTCCTGGCCCCGACATGGCGTCACCCCATAGAGTTGTGATCGCTAGCGAAGAACAATTTAAAATCTTCAACCTTCCGTCTTTGAAACCATATTGTAAATACAAACTTACCGCGCACGAGGGTTCACGCGTGAGGAAAACTGGTTTCGCGAAGTTCACGTGCCCGATGGAACCAGCGGGGACTCACGAAGAGACATGTTTATTGTGTCTGACGAATCTTGGAGATTGTTTAGTGCTCAGTATTCCCGAATTGAGAAGGCAGCTTAACGCTGCCGCGATTAAGCGGGAAGATATTAAGTACGTTTTATTTTATTCAACAACAAATATTAGTCGTTTTGATAATATGTACATGTATAAGTTTGAATACCTTTGCATAGCGAATATTTAAAATTAGAATTATCGTGAGTAATCTTGATTTATTCTCAATAAGAAGGAGAAGGGTAATTTTACTAAACTGACTGTCAATGTTCTAGCTAGTGTGTCGGTTTAGATTTATTGCTTAAACCATGACTAATTTTGTTTGCCCTCTATTTGCAGTGGAATTTCCTCGTTAACGTTCACGAAAGCTGGCGAAGCGTTGTATCTGCATTCGAGCTCGGAGCTCCAACGAATTTCCTTGGCGGCTAGCAAAGTGACAAAGGCGAATTGCGCGTTGAACTTACCACCGAATGCCAGATTGTATCCGGAGACCACTAACGACGAAAGCCAAGAGAAAGGTGTAGTGGAGGGTGCAGCTGAAACGGAAGGAGAGACGACGCAAGGGAGTCAATCGGCTACGGTACAAAGGATGATTACAGAGAATGGTGTGGTGGGTTCGAGTGAGTATATCGAATCGCATTCGCTGTGATTCTTTTAAATTCGACCCGAAAATAATATATACATTGAATAATCGTAACAAAAAGAGAGAGAAAAGTGGTTCAAACGGGCTATTACTAAATATGTGTAATCGCTTGCCATACCTTGTGTAACCTGTGTACATATCTCAATGTTGCTTTGCTAAAATTACGTTGTGATTTACCAAACAAAAGCTAGTCGCTCAATTGTACTTTACGCTAATTAACATCATCAAGAGAGGGCCGCCCTCTAACCCTTTAGTACCGATTCTTGAACACATGCATTTTAGCCGATGGCGAAGAATCCCCGAAAGAATCATCTTTGCAACCAGCAGCAAGCACCACTGACGTAAACGGGGAAGACGACCGCCAAGACTTAAGTTCGATTGGGGACATTACTATCGATAGTGTGAAGGACCATTTACTGTAAGTGAAGGTGTTCGTATGTCGTGCCTAGGCTTTTTATGGTTTTATTTTACATGCTTAATTGCCGCACTTGTTTATGATTAATTATTCATTATCTTTTTTATTTAATCAAAAATAATGGAAAAATCGTTTGATTCCAATGGAAAGATAGCTTTGCGATTCGTTCATTTTTCTGCTGTGCTAATCAGTGTGTCTTGTGTACTCGCCATTCTTTTTGGCAGTAACAGTTCACTTTTCAGAAACGCAACGTCTTCCGAAGAACTCCACAGTCGTCTTGCAGGGCTGAAAATGGAGGTGACCTCGAGGACATCTGAAATCTCCACGCAGAATCAGTCGTTGGTTGTAAAGACCACGACGATTGTTTCGCAAACGACAAATAACACTACCGCCAACGGGGAGGTTGAAACAAGTCAGACAAACGAAACACAGCAAATGAACAGTGAGTTAAATGATCATTGCCGATTCAAAACCACCGTGAATTACGGATTGAAAGAAGTAAACCAAATACATGTTTTATACATATTACTATTTCTTTGGATTTTCGACAAGATATGCATAATTGTGTGTTTTATACGAATATTTTTTTAGGTCTCCGAAACATGCAAATATTCGAAGATTTGTAAATAACACGATACCCCTGATAATTATATCATCACCCCAATACAAATTCATCTATTGCTTATAATATCTTGTGTCCGTCTATTTCGTTTGCTTTGTAATTATATCGTTCTTCGATTACCCTCATATTATTTCGTAAATCTTTTCGTTATCGTTTCGTTCTTTTTTGTGCTTGTTTGTTGTTGCGCAGGCACTACAGTAGAGAGAGAGCTGCGCAGCGGTACAGAGACTACAACGACACACGCTACCATCACTCTACCCCCGAACGTCGAGGTCAGCAAACGGCACTGAATGCATTGAGATTATTGGTGTCGGACCTTACCTCGATATTAAGCCTCTAATTAATGCTTAGCATATTGTCCGCCACTAACCAAACGATTAACACGATTCACGTGGTTCGGTTTCCTTAGCAAATTCCGTGCGGGGTCACGACAAAAAGCAAAAAATACTATCGCAGAAGTTTTGTTATATCGTGCATCGACGCGTCGGGTGTTCAATAGTTTTTTCTCGGTACATGTATCGACCCTGCACGGGTCTTGTTGATAATTGACGAATAATTGGTTAATCGATATTCAGACTACGGATAAATTTTGCACGACACATAAGCTATTGATCTCGTTGATACACTAACAGCTCTATTTTCCTTTTTGCTTAGAGTTTTAAGGCTTTGTTTAACTGGATCTTTTGGTAGTAATTGCAGAATTTCGTTGCGAGCGAAAGGATGATCCTGGTGTTTAACGCGATTCGTTCTGGATATTGCAGATTAGCGCTGCTGAGTTGGCGAATTTGGAGGTGACGACGACCACGGTGACCACGGAAAAGTCGAAAGCTCCATTGGCCAGGCCTGAAGAAGTCGGTTCTTAGGATTATTCCAAATTGCCCCGTGTTTTAACTCGATTGATTTCACACGCTCCTGAACAGAGGGCCACGAAAATAATTAGTTATTTTTTTTTTTTACTTAATGGACTCACGTGTACACAGCGGCGATAGGTAGAATTTATATATCGTAGATTTTTTTAAAAATCTAGATTTGTACGCGGCATTAGCGTTAGCCATAAACGATAAGCGAATGCGAACTTCGAGTATTGTAGCGACGAAACCGTTCGAGATACAACAACAACTGCCAAGATTTGTCGACATATTTTTATGTTTTAACTTAAACATTTTCGACTGCATTTTCTTTTTCACTTAACGATCAATTTTGTATTAAGCAAAATTTCGACGGTTTAGTGCGACTAGGCCTAGGTAATTTTTTTAATAAAATGCATTTCATTTACCAGATAAGCGGTGTGAACAACAGAAATCTTAAAACTAATGAAACACTTCGTTGTTGTTTTATTCGTATAATGGATTTGTTAAATGCGTCGTTTCAATTAAACAAAATTTTAAAGCAAGTCTCTACTCGTAAAAACATTCGAGCAACAAATGAGAGGAAATTATTTGTTCTCCTCTTTTTTTTTAATCATCCGATTTTATAAAGTAATTTAAAGGAAAAGAAAAGAAATGATAGCTTGTAGAGAAGAGCAAGGTACATACATCACAGATCGTGAATATGGCAGCCATATTGTAACGTAACGGGTATGTTGCGCTACATAATATTTCTAAATAATAAAATTAATAAAGAGGCGACTTAAAACATTTATATAGTATTTCGAATATCACACGGGCGTGTTCGTGACAGAATATAAATAAAGAAGGGAAAAAAGGAAGAATATGTTACATCGATGCGCCTAACAAAATACAAAAAATAGCTACTTAAGTAGAGTTACGTTATAAGGAGAAAAAAAGTTACAGAGATTAAGCGAAGGAAACTTAAAAGCAACTAATAATGGCCATGACGTAGAGGTGGCGGAGAGCCGTTAAGAATATATTTTTTATCGACGTTTGTTAATCGTTAAGTTTCCTTTTTCTTGCTATGCTAGAAACGACTATGGTACAATGAAAATTAATTTCTATTGAGCAGCATCGAAAAAAGCCGTTGTATTGAACTCGTTTGTTATTATATATGAGAAAAAGGTGCAGAATTGTGTTTTAGCATTGCACGTATGTCCGATCTTTTTAGGTAAAGAAGCTACTTGTTGATTATTACTATTTTTTTTTTCCGTTTTTTTTTTCTTCTTTGGTGGAGGACAATTGCTACATATTAATTATTACGCGGTTAAGTCGCAAAATTCCACGTATGTACCGTTAATTAACATTATGTAGTGAATTACTACGTAGCTTGTGTATTGTGAGAATACGAATTGCGTATTTTAAAGCACCGCGCTTTTGGATCTCAGTAAAAAGTTCGGGACGAAGACAAAAAATTGCCTCCGTGTCCGGGGGTAATTTCTTATTCAGATTCATCTTTTTATAATTAACGATTTTTTAGAAAAACGAGTAAAAATATAGGATACTTTTTATCGATAACGACAGACTGACGCATGAAAAAAGCATATTTATCTTTCTGCTGCATTTAACCGACGTCGTTCACGCGAATACGAACAAAGTTTTTCATTCTTCATCGTTGGAACAGATTCCCAATTTACTATTCATTGTTGCGACTAATGTCAGGCATTTGCAGGTAGATTTTAATCTTTCTCTATTTTTCTAATCTCTAATAGTCCCCTTTACTTCTGTTAATTTCTCTCAAACCTTGTACTACACGACTACTGAATTGTATATTTCTTATTCGCGGTTGTCACAAATAAATGTTATACAAGGTGATCGAAAAATTTGATCCTTAATAACTTTCATCTAATTCCCGATATGCATACCGATTCTTTCTTGTTTCGACGAATACTAGATCAAAGATATTTGTATTTTAATTAGCACCCGCTTGAATTGAATTATTAAAATTCCAACAAAATATCGTAGGAGAGTTGGTATGTGCGCTGTGTTGCGGGAGCACCCTGTACCGTTAATTTCATCGCAATTGTAAATTACATTAACAAAGGTGGAGTCGACGCGCTATGTAAGATACGACAAATGTATGAAAACAATCGTGCTTCTGCTATTGTAAAATTATTGGTTTTTTTTACCTTGATAAAATATTACACATTGTACACGATGGATTGTTGAAACATTGCTCCCAAATTTTTCCTATTTCTTTTTATATAAAAAGAAACGGTAACAATATCTCTACGTTTACAATATGTACAAATTACTTATAATTATCAAAGGATATACTTTCCTGCAATTAAATGTTTTGGCCTGTATTTCGTTAGGAAGAAAATATTTCTATACATTAATCATTTCAGCCAGGAGCAAAGGTACATAAACAGACTTTCAATCTGTTACAATACGCTATTGCGTTTCATTTTCAAAGATCATTTCTACAACGAAAACACAATATTGCGTATCGATTAATCGCCAGGCGAACCGGAAGCAGTATCGACCATGATTCAACTGGTGTTCGCCAGATGACGCAAAAGTTTTCCAGGCGTGTCGAAATACGTTCGCGCTTGCGTCCGTATGGTTTCATCGTGTTCGTCGTCGTCGTCGTGGTCGTGTGGTGGTGGTGTCTGTTTGCGATACATCACCGTTCAACAGTAGAATAGAACTTGTATACAATATAACCCATCATCGTGCACAGAAAGTGAGCGAAAAGTGATAGCAGTGCCATGATAAATCTACAGAATAAAACGACCAATTCATTTCCCGAGAGTTTGTAAACGGTGCGTACGCGTTAAAGGGCGACGGCATAGTGCATCGTGATTGGTGTATCCTTAGACGGCCATAATTGTGCGCCATTCGGTCTACTGTGCAGATCCGCGCAGCGAAAGGGCAGATGCCCTTACGCGGTACGTGCTCCCATTGGTGGGTACGCGTTGATCTATCCGGATCGACATACTTCCCAAGATCCGATAGTATTTGCCGCGCTGTTTTACCAAACACCCTAATACGTTCACGTGATATAACAATAAGAACGAGAAACGATCAGCTGGCCCCTGTGGTAGACAGGGTAAGATCGTTTAACGTACAGCACGTTAGTAGTAGTTGTTCGTCGTGTGATCTTTGTCTAATAGTAGCAGCAACAGTAGCAGCCGCAGCGCCGTCAACAACACGGCGACAACGAGAACGACGACAGCAGCGCCATCAGCGCGACCGCCATCGTAGCGAGAAGAAACAGTATTCCTTTGAGGAGAGAAAGAAGAAATGCCCGTAGGTTCGCGATCGGTGACGCGACCAAAGATGGAGGCCCCGTCCAGTTTCTAACACGGCAGCCAGGTCTCGATTTTAAAAGCGCACCAACGGAGCCCGACGTGTGCTCCTCGAGTCCGCTGCCCATAGTCGCCTTTTGCCCCCTTGTGCTACTTTTCTTTCCGTGAGCCCCGCGAGGCTGGAGGATGGAGCTGCGCGTTGGAAATAAGTACCGGCTCGGACGGAAAATCGGGAGCGGCTCATTCGGCGACATTTATCTAGGTAAACGACGCATACCATTCGTACTAATTTTTGTCCTTTTACTTTTAAGTCCAACCTCTCCCCGTCTATCGTCCTTTTTAACTGCCCACCACCCACCTATCCGTGCACAACAGTTACATATTTCCCGTGAACGACACGCATGAACGCGCCAACTCTCTCCCTCTGTGCATGTACATGGAGGGGTTTTTTTTTTTATTATTATTGCTCTCCTCGCGAATGCGTGACTGGAGCTGTGGTCTTCTTTTCTTTTTTGTCCGCAGGTACCAATATCTCCACCGGCGAGGAAGTCGCCATCAAGCTAGAATGTATAAAAACGCGGCATCCGCAGTTACACATAGAATCGAAGTTCTACAGGATGATGCAAGGTGGTGGTAAGTAAATTTTCAAATATTTCATTTAGTTTCCGCGATTGCTGTCGAGTTATTGTATATCGAGAAGATTACGAGTGCGGTAACACCGTCACCCGAGAACTGTCAGAATTTTGTGTTTGTTGGACAGCTGGTTGGTCTGGCCAGTGAACCTTCTCTCTCCTTCCCTCTCTCTTTCTATCTCACTCTCCCCCTATTTCTCCCCTCTCCTTTCCTCGTGTTGCTCCTTTCTTTCCTTCCCGTGTTCACTGTTCTTTGTGACAATAAGGAACTTTACCGTTTCAGCGTTTAAATATTTATATCCGAACTTTACGAGCCGTGTAATTCTGATATGACGGAAATGTACACAAATAGAATGTCGTTGCCCCGTATTTCTTTTTTCAACCAGTGATAATAATAATTTCCAATTGTCTTTGCTTTTTTTTACGTTTTAATTTACGTTTTTACTTTTTAAACGTATTAAGAAGATTTATTTCGATCTTCGTATTATCCGCACTCTGCGACAGGTGAATTTTTCTTCCTCTGTTCAATTAGATATTAATGTATTGAAGATTACTGCGCTGCTTTTGTTACGAATGGGGTTGGCATTAATATATTTCAATCTAATTTAGGCGTCTCTTGTGAAATTGTTGAAAAATACTTGTTGCAATATTCCAGTTGGTATACCAACAATAAAATGGTGTGGCTCGGAAGGTGACTACAATGTGATGGTAATGGAGCTGCTCGGCCCGTCGCTGGAGGACCTATTTAATTTCTGTTCAAGAACATTTTCTTTGAAAACAGTCCTGCTTCTCGCCGATCAGTTGGTAAATAATTGTTTACTTTGTTTCGTACCAAACGCGGTATCTGTTTTGTTTCCTACATCCACGAACATTTCTTTTACAATACTTGCATCGAAACAGTTTTATCCGTTCATCCTTTCATGGGAAATAAGTGATTGTACGAGTAACAATATATCGCTCGGTCAAACAAATCTTTGGTTTTCTTCATTTTCCTGATATCGACAACAATTACAATGCATATGATGGGTAATGTTCAAAGTTCACGGAGCGATTGTGCGCCAGGCATTTGTCATTCTGTTTTCTGCCACTGAAATAAATTACAATGCAAGCTAGACTCTTATCAGCCGTGAACCGTGCCGGCAGATTGTAAACTTTTCTGATCCCAATGAGAACGGCGTTTTCAGGGGAACCAGAGGCCACGCGTTAAAACTTCTCTAGTAATGCAAAATGGTTTCAGCGAGGTACAATTTTTTTACACACGCAGAACTAAAGTAGTTTCTTTTCTTCCCTTGCGAATGTTCAATATTTATTGGTCTGGAAATGTTAATAAATCGGAGGCTCGTTCGTTTTCGTTCGATGTTGTATCACATTTCTTCATCCTATTGTACACGCACCCCACGATTCGAGCAGCGAGAAATCATAAAATATATTTTTCTGTTGCAACCCCGACAGATAAGTAGAACGGATTATATTCATAGTCGGAATTTTATCCACCGGGACATCAAGCCGGATAATTTTCTGATGGGCTTGGGGAAGAAAGGAAATCTCGTATATATTATAGATTTCGGGCTGGCTAAGAAGTACCGTGATGGCCGTACTCACAAGCACATACCGTATCGAGAAAACAAGAATCTAACAGGAACGGCCAGGTTTGTTCATCGATACATATCTGATTTTCCACCCTTATTTTATTCAACGTATTAATAAGAAACACTTCTTCGACCCTTTAACAGATACGCGAGTATTAATACACACTTGGGAATTGAGCAATCACGGCGAGACGACCTAGAATCCTTAGGATACGTTCTTATGTACTTCAACAGGGGTAGCTTGCCCTGGCAAGGTTTAAAAGCGGCGACTAAAAGACAAAAGTACGAGCGTATCTCTGAAAAGAAAATGTCCACGCCAGTTGAAGAGTTGTGCAAGGGTTATCCTGGTAAATCTTCCCCCAGACTAATCGTCACGTTATTGCATTTCACGTATACTTAACACGCGTTTCGTTCAGAATCCATGCAAATCGTGTTTGATTTTCAAACAGCCCGATTCAGCGAAAGTATCTTGTCTATTGTAGTAGAGTTTGCGTCATACCTAAGGTATTGTCGAGGACTACGATTCGAGGAGAGGCCCGACTACTCGTACCTACGGCAACTCTTCCGGACGATGTTCCACGGACAAGGATTCACCTACGACTACGTCTTCGATTGGAATATGTTGAAATTCGGTAACGTCAGGCAACAGACATTATCCTCGACCCAACAAACAGCGATGTTGTCGCAACACACGAATCTGGCGCTGCCATCCGGGACCAATAACGATCAGGAACATCGATCTAGGTTGGTGTTCGGCTGAACGAAACTGAAATCGGACGTGAAAATGGTAGCAATCGTATCTTCGCCGTGTACCGTCCTTTCATGCGTATAAATAGCACGGTTATTTCATTGCTCGGTGCGTACTATTCTTAGCGGCTGGGTCAATGAATCGGGAAATAGCTGTGTTTAACGACATGGACAACCAAATATAAGCAAACTCTCTTCTTAAACGCGCACCTTTTGTTTTTGCCCTTTCTACTTCGTTCTATTTCGTTTTCTCGCAAAGAAACTGTGAAACTGTACACGCACTGAGCTGTCGTTAATTATTCGTTGGTATGCAAATAAGTGCGCTGTCGGACACTAATAGTTTGTGTATGGAAATTATTTTTAACCCGCGCGTACCGCGAGAATATTTGAAATTTGATTTAAATTGCAACCGGATGTCTATCTATAGATTGTTTTTTTATCCGACTCGAACAAACGTCAAGGAAATACTGTATAAGCTGGCACATAGGTTTCACTACGTGAAAATTTAAAAACAGAAAGAATTCACACGAAATTTATCATGAGATACGTTAAACCATATTGTTCCGGATACGAGAATAAGATTTCTATAGGTCCACTAGTAATTCGAATAATCCAAGCATATCGTATTTCCGGTGAAAAAAATGAGAATAACTGTAGCCATGTTGTACTTTAATCCGGTCGTCCATCTTTCTACATTTACTACGTACAATTGCAAGGTATTTTTAATAACATTTACAGAATCACGAAAACATTGGAATATTCGGATCGATTACCTATCTACCTCTCGCCCACTTTACAACAACAATTATTTACGAATACCTGTGCGAATCACTATATCTATGTATTAAACAAATTTCATTCCGCAGACCCTACACACGGCAGTGTTTGGCGAACATATCAGTCGGAACGGTCGGCCCGACCGTCGGCGGGACTACCACGAATCTGAGAAGCATGCGGCAGAAACGCGAGGCGATAGATCCACTTCGCGATCAGGACAATCAGGACAAGAGCGATCTTCAAGGTAAAGCAGAGTTCTACCCACAGTTATGTTTTAGCCAACACCAGGCTATAACCGAGCGAGCAAAGCAACTTGTAGCCGGGCACTCGTGTGCCAACGATACGTCGTCACGCGCGAATCCCTGTCAATTCAGTACGTTTAAATCGTCGCCAGTTAAAGCAACGCCGGACGTCGCGTCCCTGGACATTGCAGGCCTTAATATAGGACCCACGACTCGCGCAGAATTGAATTGCGCCACGTCCCGCGATTACACCGGGGCCAGGTTGCCCGACAGCAATAGCCCCGACGCGTCCTTTCGTCAGCCGGACAAGCAGACGTATTTTTTTCAATCGTATAAACAGGACGAGGATATAGACTGCGAGATAATGATGTTCGAGCGTTCGACGGTCGACGAGAGAAAGATCGCCGACCACGGGGACGGTGTCGTTGCATCTGGTGGCTCGTTGAATTGTTTCGGCGGCCCGGAGAAAGAGAAAGCCGGCGTCGATCGCGAGGACAGAAAGCAAAAGGCGTCCGCCCACTGCGGACGATATTATGCGTCCGGTCGGAACGCTCGTCGTGATCTGGGGACCGTCGAGTTCTTGGAGAAGGAGGGCGAGATCTTTAAGATAAGTAGCAGCGAGCTGCTGCAGGAGGCGTCCTCCAAGAAGAAGCGAAACGTGTCGTTCAATAACAAAGAGAAGGCCCACAGAAGCATGGAGTCGTTGGAGAGGAGCATAGATCTGTCGGCGATGGACACGAAGAGTCAGGATTTATTTTTCACCGAACGATCCACGCCGTTTCTTCACAGCAAACAGATAAGCCTCGATTCCTCGCAGAAGTCGAAGAGGTCCATGGACTCGTCCGCGAACAAGCCGCAGAAACGGCCGAATTTCTTTCAGCGCGTACGAAGAAGCTGGCATTTTTTACTCATGAAGCGCAGACTCAAGCGACGAAACAAATACGAACGGCCGCGGAGCGGCCGTGAGAAATGCGAGTATTTTCTGTGGAATTTATCGGCGGATCCGCAGCCCCAGACCGATGCAAACGCGTTCCCCAAATCGGACGATAACGACAAAAAGGATGAATCGCCAACGGCGGATAAGAACGATAAAAGCGATCGAAACGATGAAAAACATGGCAACGATCAGAAAGTCGAAGACGACGACAAAGAACGGAAAGAGCAGGGAGACGAGACAGGGCAGAAAAATATCACGATTGTAGTAACAGATGGCGACGTTGATAAAACAGACGTTGATCATAAATCGTTGGACAAAGGTACCAGTGATGAGCAGCCACCGGATGTGAACGATACAGAGAAACTTCCCTCGATACCTAGAAACGATTGGGTAGATAACGTAACGAATTTGGACGCTTTGAGCCACGCCAGGCAATCGAACGAACCCGTCAGCTATGGTATATTGCACGGCACCCTTGATATTCTAAAGGGTATCCTCTTCGATATTTTTCTCTGCGTCTGCATTTAAGCCTTGCGGTCTATATTTATGAAACACTCGCAGCGACGCACCGTGAAATTCTCGTTGCTATTAATTATCGATTTTTCGTATGTTGTTATGCCAAGGTTCTTTTCTTTGTATCGCGTTACGCGTGTTTGGTGTCCGTGTCACGGTGCAACCCTTTCCGTGCGGCGGTTGCCCATAGGCGACGTTCACGGCCTAGTCGACGAACAACTATTTGCACGTTCGTGAGTTGCGCCACGCTTGGAATTGCACGCGCGATTGGGCGAAACTTTTGCTGTGATTTAAGGGGGTCCTACGACGAGTCCCGCACGGGGAGTGTTTCAGTCGACTATCGTACCGTGCAGATTGGCCACGATTTAATTTCACTTGAGAATTGTGACACGAGATATCACAATGCGCGAGATTATTATTGCATCAATGCTACACTTCCATTGTTTAGAATTAGGCTGAACTAGATGTACACGTCTTTTCCCGCGCACTGAAAGCATCGAGATTATGATACAAGTACAATAGCTAAGTACGCTCAACGGGTTGTGTCTTAGAACCAGTTCCGGGGTATCCTGTTTCTAACACGCCTCTTAGAACTTTCCACTGGATACACGTACAGAGTATTTCACTATTTTCGTTTCGTTTACTCATTACGAACGTCGCGACGTTCATGGGAATTAAAGGGGACAGCTTGTTCTATTCTGTATCTTCTATGGGTCAGTTTTCTTGATCTCTGAAATTATTTTTAAGATTTATATATACATACTTTGAGTATACTTGCTGAATCATTGCCATTTTTCAATCTCCATATAACTTTTATATTTTTTTATATTTTTACTACATCGTCTGCCGGCCGCGACATATTCCACGGTCGTTTCATGTGTATTTTTTAATGAATTCATTTTTCTCCAGTCATACGATTTTTATATACTTTTTTTAAATCCGAGAATTTTCTGTGGTACTGTCTTGCACACTCTGACTGAACTAATCCTTTCAATCTCGTGTCTCTTTTATTTGCTATTTATTGTCTCTTTCGTCTGTAAATTAATAACGCCGGGTTAAGGGACTGTGTAGAGAAATTCACCGGGACGTTATCGTATCCCAAGAGGTTACGAAAGGGTTAAAAACATATTGCCACCCCCGAACGGAAGTCTCTTTATTTTTTCACTTACAAAATAAGAAAAGAAATGTACCAAGAAAACAATAGCCACGCGAAATAATCCATTGCATGGCATAACAGCGTACTCGCTCACTTTGGGTCGAGCTTTCTCTGTTATCATAATCGTTGTTCACGGAGGAAACATATATACATATATTTTCATATTAATCGTGTTACGTAATATTTACCAAATACTACTCGCGAAACGTAACGGCTGCGTCTTTTTATATAGCGAGCAGACGTCGCGGCAGAAAACGATATCCATTATCGAAATGCGTGACAAACGGTGTCACGATTCGTTTCCTATCGATACACACGTTGGCGAGTCGAACCCGAATTTGTCCATTGGTCCCATTGTACGAACGATTCGTCATAAATGCAGACCCTCGACAAGTGTTTCGATTCGAAACGCAGATAATGATCGTTTTTCATGGCAAATAAATGAAATTATTCGATTATTTAAACACTGCGTTTGGAATGGTGACACGCAATCGAAGGTCCAGGGAAACATCCCAAAAGGGGACCGGATTTCCGTCTTATCGAAAAACGCTTTCGTCCGGTAAATGAAATTGCAGATTAATCGTGCGTATCAATTAATATTCGTTGTTCAGGAAAGTTTTGATGAGTGCACAGGAGTCGTTTTTGTAATCGAATCGATTATCATAGGAGCCTCGTAGTTCTTGTTATTACGTTTCTAAGGTGGTGGCAAAGTTTCGGGACTTCGTTTTCATATATAGAGGCAGGGAAACGTTGGAGAGGTGATTTAGAAAGGTGTAATTGGAGGGTGGGTGAAATAATGAGACTGTCGGACATGAACTGTGAGGCTCAGTGGTTTTTCTCGTATCGTAATTAAGAGATAGCTTTATCAGATATTGATACAGCTCGTTTATTTAATCGTTCATGGTTTCTCGATCGTTTCGTCGCGATAATGATCGAGCATTGTAATCATCCCCCTTCTTTCTTGTTCTTCGATAGAAAAGAAGAAAAGAAAGGAAACCAAACATAGGAGAGGGAGTAATGGTTTCTTGCACGAAAAACAATAGGCACGTTCTTTCTTCGTCTCGTTCATTATTTCATTAGTTCATTTTCTTGCTTCTCGTTCTCTGAATTTTTCTTCTGATTTTCTTTTCTTCGACTCTCGCGCGATGGAGGAAGTTTCAATCGTTTCGCACGAGAGTGTTAACACTTTCGCTTAAAAAATGAAAACGTCCTCGACGCGATGATTGAAACAGCACCGATTTTATCAACATCGAAAGGCTATTCGCATGAACATTTAGACACTCTGATTAATTATCCAAAGCACCATTTATAGACATAATTGCAATGACGATTACTGTAGAGAATATTTTTCCATAAATCTTTAGCGAACAGAATATCTGAGAACGCGTATATATGTATATACGTCCTCCGTAGCGAAAGGGTTAAACGCGAAACAAATTAAATTTCTATTATCATTTCCCGAGAGGTTCTTGCAATTATCCTACGATTTTTCACCCGCCAGTACGATCTTGTCGAATTTTTATATCGACCATTTTCTGCAACAAAGTCTACGGAATGGTATTAATTAGTTACTTAATTAATATTTTTATCTCTGCATTTAAGTCCTCTCATGCATCCTCTGTTCACAGACTTCGTATCACCGATCGACCAATCGTGTCCTCGATTTCGAATCGACGAAAGGATGCACCTCGAGAGCCAAAAAGGTTACCAAAGTTTAGATAGAGATATTAAGTCATAGTTTTTCTAATTTTGTCTTCTTTTTTTTCTATTGCATTAATTATAATCTCGAGGGCTCCTTTCATTCGACAGGTTCTCGATTGACGATGACTTCTTCTTGAACGCTGAATCCTGAGTGTCGTTATTTATCTTTCTTTCCTCGATCACGTCATAAATCTTGGTTTTCTCGCCCTGCACTGTTCGTTTTCTCATCATCCTTTCTCTCCCATGTTACTGTCTTCATCCAAAGGGAAAACCCGTCTTCGTTATTGCGCACCTGTTTGTAATCGTTCTGTTTCCTTTTAATCAATAGTGACGTTGATAATAATGATAATGATAATAATAATGATAATAATGATAATGATGATGATGAAGAGAAAGTAGCAAATAAATGTTTTTCCATTCAAGGACTGGTCTGTTTATTTATTTCACCACACGAACATTGTCGATTATCCTTGTCTAAATTTTTCTTCTCACTTGGCCTGAATGGAAAAACCAATATCGTACATTTCCCTCGTGTATATATCTTTTTTTTTTTATCGATATGCAAAAGATCGCGGATCTGTTTCACTTTCTTTTTTTTTTCTTTTCGATTCTATCGCATCATCTGTCCTAACGGAGGCGCCATCGCAATAATTGTATTTCGTTCGTTCGTAATCTCTCGAGAATTATTTTTTTCCATCTCAATTGCCAAGCGTGAAAAACTCGTGCGATCGGTGCTTTTGCTAATGCAGAATAAAAATATTATCGCAGATTATTTTATTTTGAAAGTGATTTTACAGTTTCGCAACTGGCAATCTTCAATTGCATGATTACAAAAGTGTCAAAATAATATCATCTTTCTATTAATCAATTAACGAACGGTCAGATAATTGAGCAAAAAAAATCCAGTATTCAACCTGGTCGAGCATGCAATTGATCAATTATTATAAAATGTCAAACGGCACGAGTTTTTTTTTTGGACACAACGCAATATTATATCAATCGGCGGTTGTTTTTGTTTTTCTTAGAGCGTTTATTCCAAGCGTCGTTTAACGATCATACGTTTCGTTGAAGTAATATCACAATTGACTAGAACATCGTGTTCCAATTAGCGCATTGAGTGTCGATCGTTCTTCGATAGTACAGCATTGACTAGACACGAATGGAAAGGAGACGCCTCATTGTTTCCGTTCTGAATTCGATATCCGGCCAAGTGATCGATATTGTCCATGGAAAGGGTTAAAGAATAGTGTAGAGTAGAATAGAGAAATGAATTCCTCTCTTCCCACCAAGTGGTATATCGTTTTGTAATTTGTACGCATAGCAAGATTCGTACATGGTGGGCACAGCAAGTGTACAGTAAGGGTACAATCTATGTACCCGTGTAAAAAAAACCATTGAGAGTATTGAGTTGGTCGAAATTTCAAGCAAGACGCAATAGAAATTCTTGTTTTAATGTAGAGAATTTTATCAAATAATGCATAGACAATAAGATTAAAAAAAATGCACAGCTGTTTAATTCCATCCTATAAGAATTACATATGCTTCCTTTTAAAATCACAGAAATTCGGTATTTCTTTTTTACCACTCTAAGAGATGTAAAGACCCACGTGTAAAACGAATGTGGAAGTAGCTCAGGTGAACTGAAATAGATATAGATTGAAAAAATTTCGTTTTACATTTTGGTGTTTACACTGGGTGTTAAAAATCAATGTTACCAAAGAGACAGAAGGAAGTCCAAACAGACGACAACACTGACTATGGTGAATACTTACGAAATACAACGAAGAAAAAAATAAGATAGAACGAAAGGAAATAATGGTACTACAAATTCTTGCCTCTGCCACTTGCCATCGTGTTTCTAACTCAGTATTTGATGCGTCTAATAAATTTCGTTTCTTTATCAAAGCATGCACTACAACAGTATACAAAACCGTATAGAAAATAGAATTTAAAACAGAATAGAACACAGCAGTGTGCAAAGTAAAATATGGACATTTAATTAGGAGACACGATATTAAAAAAAAGATATAAAATAAAGGATTAAGAATAAAAAATACAGGCATCCAGAATAAACGTTCTAAGTCCCCATTACTTTTGTTTTCAGCATCCGGTGCCGGTGGCCAGGAACGAAGGGTCAGCATGAGGTTGCACCGTAGGGATGCAGCCGCAGGGGAGATGCAACCGAAGACCAAGTGAGTTGCAATATCACGACAAAACGTCAACGCAGAATGCACCTAAGTATAACTCGCTCTGCTAGCATTTAGGGAGTGGTCTTTAACTGTCCTAGTCTCTCGTAACCGGTCCTATGTAATTGTACCGTGTACGAGCAAGACCTTTACGTTCTCTAATGTCTCGTTCACGGAGCTTTGTTTTATTTCTTTTTATACGATTAACACGTTCGTTACAATTGTGAATTGTGCATTGGATACAAATTTCCATCACAGACCGTCCTTTCTCTCTTCTTGTCTTTTTTTGTACCTTTGTATTTTTTCACAATTTCTTGCGGATCGCTGGAACAGACTTTAAGTACTTAGTCGTCTGACTATAATTCGATATTTTTTTATTTCGTTTATTGCGACGTACAGTGACTCAATGGCTCTCTCGTTTATTCTTAAACACGAATAATGATAATTTTGTATGTGTGGAAAAAAGGGACGTTACCTTTCCTATGCTTTTTTTTATAGAAGAGGGTGAGTTTTCTTCAAACTCGTATTAAGTCGACGAATTTTTAATTAAATATAATCATTGTTGTTAAATGGAGAAGGAATTGTGTTTACAGGAAAAAGAAAAGGAACTACGTTTTTATTGTTCCAATTATATCACGCGAACTTACCGTCCAGGGTTAACTAGTAACACTATTGTATTTAGTTTCTTGTGAACAATTTTTGTGAGTCACCGTGTGCGTTCATCTCGTCGATAGAAGAATTCTTTTATCCTATGTACAATATGTCGATTGCAACGAACGTGTTCATATTTGGTTCTCCACGAGGTCTATTTTGTATCGAATGTTTAACCTTTCGCACTTTTCCAGTGTGTGTTCTTTTTCTTTTCATTACTATTATTATTATTTTTCTTTTTCTTTGCTCGTTTCTGGTTTTTTGTGGAAATAATTTTGGCAAGTCTCCTCGTGTATCGCTCGTTTGCAGCATTGAACTGGTAGACTCTCGTTAGCCCGATTGCAAACGAAGGATACTATAATAATAATAATAATAATGGATAATAAATAATAAATATGGGTCTGGTGTGAGTGGTTGAACGTTCAGGTTGGTTACCACTGGAACGACGAATAGACAGTCATTTTTTGTCACGTGAAGTGTCTCAGGTGATTTCTGTACGATAGGCCATTATCAACCCGTTTTTCGTATTTTTTACGCGATACAGAGTACAAAGTATATATCGTCTTTTTCACTCGTAAAAACAGTAAATATACAAAATATTACTATTGCATAAAAGAAGTGGGCTGATAATTGATGGCATATAATTAAATTTAAGTCTGCGGTAAATACATGCCAAGGGAAATTCTCTTCTTTGGTCAGGGGAATAGAAAAATCGTTTCCTTAGATGATAAAATAAAATAGAACAAAAAAGATGTATATATATACTAAGAAAATATTTCTCCATTCTTTCACACTCACTATTCACTATTCTTAACCGTTCTATTATATTCAGGTCGACACGCGAAGATCCTGGTCTTACATTGCTACAGACTTTTCATTAGAAATTTTTCAATTTTAAACTTCGGAACGCGGACAAAGAAATTGAATGTTGCCTGACCAGATTTAATTATTAATCTAAAGGGGTAAACTTCATGATTATCGTTAACCTTTAAACAATGATAGTAAGGTACCCATTCAAATTACGCGATGCACATACACACAATAAAACGCGTACAGAACACCAATTATTATTACCATTGCTCACGTGACAAAAGAAACAAAAATTCCTCACCAGTGTCTCGGTTCATCGTCAGATCTGAAACAATTGTCCCTGTTCTGTATTGTCTGGTCTTTTTCTGTACACGTGTATAAAATTCATCGAGCTGCTTACACTTGGTGCTGCGATTAGTGATTGCATGAAGCATTGCGCACAAGTACGGGTGGAAAGGAAGGGGGAAAAAAGAGAAGGAAAAGAAAGAATCGCGTTTGCAAGTGAAGTATGTCAATATGATCTCTTTTTTTTTAACTCTTTGATCTCTTGATCTTTCGATCGACGCTGTTGCAACTTTCTTCCATCGAGTCATGGTTCCTCGTCTTCTGGCCTGCGCGTGTTTCTTTTCTTTTCTTCTTCGAAGGATTTGTACGACATCTCGACACTCATGTACAGGATTTACATCGCGTACGAATCGTCTGCAATTGTTGTCTCTTCTTATTTCTATTCTTATGTCCGCGTACGCGTCACGTTTCTTTGTTTCTAGTTTTAACAGTGATTTAATAATAATTTTCACATCGTCGAATATTCGTTTCGCGACGAAACGAGGAAAGGAAGGAAACGCTTTTTAACCCTTTGCCTTACGATAACGCGGGGCACTCGTGTTCGCGAGGGTATACAGTACCGGAGGAAAATATAGCAACTTTATGTAATAAATGTAATAACGATTGTAATACTTCTCTGCACAGTAATTTCTTTGGCGTTTCATATATTAAGTAACGAAGAATGTGGATTTAATTGGGCGTCATTTTCTCCTTTGCAAAAGTGTGGAAAAATTGTTAACAAAATCTTGATTGAAAAATTTAATTAAGTCTATGCTTCGTCTATGCCAAGCAATTGTTATAAAGTATTAACTTTCTTTTCGTAGTTACGTGTAAATAGTATCGCAATAAGTTGCATAGAATAAAAGTTGTTATAGTTATGTGTTATAGAATGTTCGGACGGTTTATATCATTGCAAAGAGGAAAACAACGTTCAAGAGTATTCACATAATTCATTCGTTGATACATAAATAATTTTGCTCGGTATTGAAAGTTGAAAAGAAGAATTAAACTATCGTGAATTGTTGAAACTGTGCGACTGTTCAATGAAAGAATTCAATTAAATCGTTAGGCAAAGGGTTGAGATGGAGTTCGTCGACGTACGAAATACGAGAATATTGTAAAAATTCAACTGCGTACAATTATATACATATATATGTGGGAAGAGTATAAATTTCTAAGCACAAACTCGTGTTAAACTTATTGAGTTACACGACTCGTGTTCTTTCTGTTTTATTTTATTTTATTCTATTAATTTCTGTCTACGTAACTTTCGTTCCGAATTGTGATTCGTTAGAGTGATTCCTTTGCTTGTGGATTATAGAGGTCGATGATGGATGTCAGTGTTTAGTTGCATTGAGCTCTAATTTGTCAGGCTACTATCTTTTGGTTTCTTATTTTTTTTTGTTTATATGGTAGATTGGTGTCTTGATACCGTGGCATGGTTCTCCCTCGATTGACGTAGATCCAGGGAGAAATGAATTGGGAGTGGAGGGGGAGTGCACACTTTTGTCATTTGGAAAGAATATTAATTGTTATTAATTAATACATGAATCTATACAGATTTGCAAATGATCAAATGTACATATTTATACTGAAAAATATTGTGCACGGTATATAATAGAAGTATATATTATCTTCTCTCGTGCTTTTGGTATTTCGTGCATTTAAAATATTTGTATTATCATTATTATTATTATCTGTTTTAATCATCACAGTCTGTTCTTGCTTCTGAATCTTACACGACAAAACTTTATCTTAAAATTCGAAAGGGTGGACGCGGATTTCAATAAAGTCACAAGTCGTAAAATATGAAAGTAGAATTATTTGTTTTGCAAAAAAAATTTGTCTGGTATTCGAACATTATCCTAGGTAAATGGAAAAGAAATTTCGTGTATAAGAATTTATCATTCCAACTATCACTTCGACTCTGTGCAATAATAATAATAGTAATAATAATTTAGAAACGAGCAAAAGACTTATTTAATTAAAAAAAGGATAAAAATTCTTTCCAAGTGCAACGTTGCTGAGATTATATGTGCCTGCTGTATCTGGTGCACTGGGATTCTGGTTCTTTCCTTACGTCACATTTCGAAACACATATCTCTTTCTCTCTCTGTATATTATTTTGTATTTTTTTGTAAGGAACAAAAGCGCGACAAAGGAGGCACGTAAAATATTAGCTTCTGTCCTCTACTCACGTGGCCCCACCTGGTATCTTTTATATAATTTCACCTTCACTTGCTTTCCATCACGTGTTCGCAACGTGAACTTGCGATATTATGCACCACGTGAACGGTGTGCAGTGAAAACTAATCGATCTGAAAATTCCTTGAAATCATACAGCAGTCTCAGTGGACGCTTACCTTCAAATCTTAAGAATAATAATTCCATCTCTGTATAACACCACCTTTTCAATTCTTCTCCCTGATTTCTTTTTTTAAATTTCCTGTGATAATTCTACAAGAAAGGAAACGTTCAACAGTATATGACAAAACTTTTATTTGGAATTCGAGGAATTCTAGTTCCACGAACGATTTAAATATCCTATCATTTCCTGACTAAATTTGTTGCGAGTCACTGTATTATCTCAAGGTATAAATTCTGGAATGGAATAACGTGTGGGTCGTTCACGTCGATCGATATGCCCAGTGTCGTCGATCGTAGGGAGCATAGAATGCTCGAAATCGTGTATCGCTAGATTACTTTCGTGTTTGACTTTCTAAAGACATGCAAATAGTACCTGTCGAGAATGGGAGCGTAACGAGAAAAAGATAGGAAACCTGAGATTGTTGAACGAACGATTATAAAATTATTAATTTAACATTTTAATATTTCCTCTGGTTAATATATTTATCGCTCGACGCTGATAGTGAATAATTATTTGAGCTAATTGAATTAATAAGTAATTATTTCGTCTTTGCATATCGTATTTTCGTGACACTCATTTAATGCTGCTAATAATAGTTAATAATTACCCAACAGGACTGAAGTAATAATTACGTTTGCCAATTAAATACAGTGATTTCTTTCGTATACGATTGCAGCTGTTAATTGAATTATTATTCGTTCACGACAGTGCTGGAGCAATCGACTTGTTGAATCAATTCGGTTAATAAATGCGTGGAGCTTTAATTGATTCTCTTCGCACTCTGCTCAGTGGTTGAAGTAGTAACAATAATATCGATCCTCGTGCCTCCTCGTAACAATAACGTTTTTAAACATGTTCAAGAATTAAAGTCATATGAACAATTGCCACAATTGCTTTCGTCAGAATAATTAATTACAGTAAAATCAACGAAAATAATTCATGTAATAATCAAAACATGAAATATATGAATTGCATCGCTCCACTACTTGATATAATTTTTAAAAACGAATTGCTGTGTCACTGGTATTTTCTCTAGCCAATGTTATCAGTGAACTGCTGTTCATTGATCAAGGCGAATCGTTGAAAGTGGAGAGTTAATAAAGATTAGCCATGATTACAAGTAAGCATCCATATTGTCAATACACTCACTGTGTTTCTAATACTGAGACTTAATCAATGATGCTGTAATAATTTGTTACACTTCTATCTCGACAAAAATGCAAAAAAAGAAATCGATTGCACATGGCATACCGACGTCACTATGGGCATTCGCATGCACTTTGCTTTCCTTACTATTTTCTTTTTCATTTTTATTATTTTTTCCTTGTTTTCCATCTTCTCTCTCTCTCCCGCTCTGAATATTTTCTCGCGAGTTGACGGTACACGATACTTATAATTACAGAAGAAAGTATTAATTTAGAGAAACACAAAAGAGAAAGAAAATATTCGCAAGTAAAATATATATAAAAAAAAAGTAAAGAACAAAATTGAAAATTCGGCTACGCAATACACTGGAATTCCGCTTTATGTTCTTTCGTTGACTTTTTTTGCAGGTAACCGAAAGCTAAGACACTAATTCTAAATCGCAAAAGTAGGCAAAGAGGGGGCGAAAGTAATCTCCTGTGCCACGGTAGCGGACACCGACGAAAAACTATAAAACAAACAAAAAATACTGAACGATCGTGGATTCTAAAACGGACGAAAAATCGTAATAACAATAATAATAATAATAATAATACGAAAGCGTGTTCGCCTTGCGATCCTTCACAACTCTGACCTCTCCCAGGCCCAAGTCGCGAGTCGAAAAAAAAGAGTAAAAATAAAAATGAAAGATCTCTTGCTCTGGATCCTCCTACGTCTCACACACTGCACACAGACACCGCTGCGTTCTCCATTCTCCTCGTCCTCTTCGACCAGACGAAAAAAAAGAAGAAACAGGATAAGGGAAAATAAACATTTTTTATAACAATTGACTCGCATCGTGCGTTCGATTCGACATCGAAATTAACCCCCCCAAAAAAGCAATAAAAATAATGAATCGTCACGTTGAGAAGACACGAAAGACGAAACGAAGAACCGTACTAACGATTTCTCTATAGAAATAAATAATAGAAAGATAAGAAAGACGAATAAATGAACGACGCGGCAACTAAACGAATCAAACAATTGTACATAGAAGATACGTGTATTATAATGTTGAATACCAGCTGACGTCATAGGCGGATGATAAAAATATGAAACAGACACAGAGTAACCTCGTCGAGTACCCAAAAAAGGAAAATAAGAGAAAAATTCCCGAAGAAGGAGCAGAGCCGGAGAATAAAATGAGGCACGTGAGGACGAAGCTGCGAAGACGCAGACGAAATTGGGCCGAATATTATGAATAAATAAAAAGGAAAGGAGAGGCAGAGAAAAATTATTTTAAACAAGCACAGACACAAACGGATGGACGTGTGAAAACAGGTAGCGCGATAATTATATAAACATATTCGTACTGTATTTTATTTCAAAGAAACGTCAGTACAATGATATATATATATATATATAGAATTACCATACAAACTGCACGATCTATCGATGTTGTCAATCAGGCTGGGCAAAAACGTTCAAAACGCAGTTCAATCATGGACTTCTTCTCCACTCATCACCGCCATTTCTTTTTTTCTTTTTGTTATCTTTCACTTTCATTTCCGCAACATCGTCCTCGTGAACAATAATCATTAAATAATTGTCGACGGTATAATACCTTTGGAAGAAGAAGCAATATCGGAACGTAACCGCGTGTCGATCTCGATCATTCCTCGGGATAATCCTCGTCGATACGTAAATCGCTGCGACGAATCCACGCGAGAACACCCGAATTCTTCTCCAAGGACACGCTAATGGATTATTATTCACGATCGACGGGCGATCTACACTTATCGTAACCGATTAAGAGTAACGAAGGATCGATGGGCGCAACGCTGAAGAACCGGAAACTGGCGGTGCTACGTGTCCGGGACTAACAGGATCCATAGAACGAGTCTTTGCCAAAGGAACGACAACGCGTGATCCAACGGGGTAGACCGGAATTTGAATGCAAATCTAGATGTCTACGTCGATCGTTTAATGTTTATTGTACCGCGACTGTGAACGAAACTGCGCAAACCAAGTTTATCATGAACGTGACTGTCTCTACGTGCAATCGTGGATATGATCGTCGAACAGTGTTACGAACTGGAAGCAAAACGATCCTTGCACTGATACGAGAACAACCCCTGCCACGAAGGGTCGATGCTGCTTTTCCTGTTATTTTTGTACTTTTTTTTCTTTTTTTTTTATTAATAAAAGGACGACATTCAAGGAGGCAGCGTGTACCGAATATCGGACACGCTCTGTACTAGGCGATGTTTCACGATGTTTAGGATGGGTGGCGAGTGTATAGTACGCGATCTCCATTATGGTTTTCATTGTTTTACGTTTTTTTCTTTTGTCGCAGTGATTCCTCATCATTTCCATTTCGTAGGATCCTTTTCCTTTTTGGACTCTTGTGTGACGATGCTTTGTTCATCGATTGGTTCTCACAGGGGATTCCCAAATTAGCAGTGCTTGTCGTAAAGACTTGCATCCTTTTTTTATCTAAAGCTTCTGCTAATCCATCTGAACGATTCTTTCCCCGTGATCGCAAAAGAAAAAGGAAACGAATTAAATCCACAGAAACCAAATCGTTCGTCGTTGCTGTTATAAAACGCGCATTTAGATTTACCGCCCTTAATCCTATAACCACCACCACCAACAACTCTCCCTCCCTATACATTCCACAATTGAAAATACAATTTGTACGTAGACAAAATCGGCATCAAAGGCTGGACGATGGATCACGGACGACGAAATTAACGAACACGCGGAATCGCGAACCCCAAATCGACAGAGGCGCGAAAATCAAGTCGAACCGATCGCACGATCCGATCTCCGTCGAAGCAAACTTGAAGAAAAGCACACGGAGTCAGGACCCGTTGCGATAAGCGTTCCACGAAGAATCGTAGGCGACCCCCCGGATTTCGTGTTGAAAAAATTACAGCTTCCACAATATATGTTTGTGTATGTGTGTGCGTGTGTGCGTGTACTATTGCACGCAGTGTGCGACTAGCGAAATTCAGGAATAATCGTGGACCGTGAAGGTAAAAGACTAGGAAAAAGACAAAAAAATTGTTTAATAAGAAAATAAAGAAATCGGTTGCATTGGGTAAAGAGGATAATTTGTGGGAAAAAAATAGAAGGGGGGGGGTTGACGATTCTATGAAACTAATTATCGATTCAGCGTACTGTACAATTCTCGTGTCCGTGTCGTTTCTATTTTTTTTATATTTTTTGTCCTTTTTTTATTGTTATTACTATCGTACTTTTTCTTACCACGAGTGGCAATGAAATCGCGCGTACATCGAGGATGAATTTTTCTTTCATTCGCCATTGTTCGTACCTCTCCTCGCCTTGCTACCACCTCTTGCGGATTTTCTTTTTCCCTATCATGGTTTCGTTTATTTTGCACTACGATTCCATTAATATTTTTCAATAATTGTCAAACGGGGGTGGATTAAATTCGATGAATCGTTGAACGGATATCGGAACTCATCTCTGACGATCATCGTCTGTCTCCAGTGTGTGCGGTTCTGGTACGCGGCGGTGTGTGTATTTGCGTTTTCGACACGCGTGTACGTGTGCGCACTTGCGAGAATCGTGTGACCAAAGGGTTGACGCGGACAGAGGAGAGGGAGGAGGATTATCGTGGAGCACGAGAGTGTTATTTTTATTGAAATTTTTCTTCTTTTTTCCGCTTTCGTTCTCCGAAATCGCGGTTCAGAGAAGGTGGCTCTCTGTTTCTGTCGTCACGCGAGGGGTTTCAGGGGTTTTATTTTTGTGCACACGCCGAGATGGTAAAGAATTTCATCGGTCGTAATTAAGGGTGGACGCGGCGGTGAAAGAACGCGCGACGAAGGAAGAATATATAGGAAAAGGGAGGAAGCGGTTAGATCGAGGATCGTGAACGTTGTTACATCGAGAAATTCGATTGTTTATTGGAGTTTATATTTAGCGTAATTATATTGCGTTGTCTCGCGAAATTTTGTTGAACTTGTAGCAAAATTAGAGTAAAAGGGATGGCACAGAGAAGTCCAGAGAAGAAACGTGAGGAAGTAGAACTTGTTTTTTATTTTTAGTTTTTTATACTATTGTTCTCGTGTGGGAAAGGATTTTTCCTCCCAAGCGAAAACGAGGGATTGAAGGATTGATTTCATTCGAATTTTTCTTTCGATGCATGGAATATGTATGTATTATTTTTCTTGTTTGCTCATTTTCAAATATTTTCGCGTCTCCGTTTTGGAAAAAGGAAGTTCCAATAAGTATGGAAGCATTTTCTTTATATGAAATATAAATGTACAAATGTCGAATACAATAGTTTCCACGAAATTTTCTGTATTACGTGTTCCTTGCCATTCATCAATTTTTGTTCCGAAGTCGATAAAATTAATATATATATTTATCAAATTCGAATGAAATCGATCGATCGATAGACGTCGACGAAGCGTCACGACGATCGCACATGATCGAGGTACAAGTCGCGGGCAAACGTACTTTGAGTGCACTAAATCGACCATGTATCGATTCGCGAGACGATTTTCTATATATGTACATATAGATACTTGCAATTTACTATGATCTACCTATCCCACCAGGGGAAACGAATTATAAATTACGATGAGGCGTGTTTGTGTACGATGAACGAGCATTGTTCCCCTGTGCGTTTCGCGAGACGAAACGAAAGATCTTCTTTCACACAGCGATGCCTGTATCTCACGAGTACCTTTCTGTATTTTTGCCTGAAGGCGTATCGTATACCCACGTCCGATATATGCATCGTGTATACGTATCGCCGTGTGAAAGAGATAGAGGCGTTTGCATTTAAAAGCAAATCAGGAATGAAAGCGCTGTGAGCTTTTTCGCTTGCCTTCTTCTATCCTCTTCATCTTATTCCGTTTCACCATTTCGCCTCTACATTACTACAATCACTCATCCGACTTTCATTGTTTCTGTTGTGAGACAAAGAAAGGGGAAGAAAGGGGAAGACAAAAGTACCCAGGACGAGAGTGTGTCGCAGGAAGAGAAAAATGTTTTTGAAAGGGAACGATGCGCTTGTATGTGTGATTTGTTCGCGTGGCGCGAGAGGGAGGTAGATATCAAAATATTCGTGGGCTTTCGTTGCACTCTGCTAGACAAAAAAAGAAAAGAGAAATAAGAATAAAAACAAACAACTCTTGCCATCTTTGAGACTCGGCCTTTGTTTGCATTCACGTTTTCTTTCTTTGTAGGTTGATGAAAAGCACGAGCGGCTAACTGATCGACTAAACGTCTCTAGGCTACCCACGGATTTTTATCGTCGAGTTTAATCCGTTGGCAGGTGTTTGAGGGGGCAAACGCCTTAGTCGGAACGGCGATCGTAAAACGAGTTCAGAGAGTGTCGTTTGAATTGCGTTTTCTAAGGACCCTATGCATTCTCTCCTTGGAATCGATTCTCGTTGTACAAGCCGAATATACACCGACGCTTTCGCCACATGTTCTTTCATAGTTTCTCCTATCATAGCGCGTGCCTGTGTGTGCGTGCATGAACGCGACTGTGTATGTATGTGTTCGTTGTGTATGCACGATCTTCGAGGATGGCAAGAGCGCAGGGATGCATCAAATAATGAACGAAATGAACGAAATGAACGAAATGAAAATCAAAGAAGTACAGCGAGTCCAGAGCTAAATGAAAAACCTGGTGGGGGATTCCTCACCCCTCCAAACAAACTGCAAAGCTCGACCACTCGTCGAATCGAGCAGGACAGTGCCATGATAATTTGAAATGGGTGCACAGTATATGATATACTGCTGACCAATGTGCAAATTGTTTAAAACAGTGTCAGTGTCGGTAGCACGGCTCGCGGCTCGCTTGAAGAAAACCTAGCACGATATCATTCGGAATAAACGTATCTAGCAATGGATGGCACAATAATTACGATAAATTCGGCACAGGTTTCCTTGGACACGGCGCTTGCGGCCCTGCCGATCGGCGGCATCAATCGGCCGCTCTCCCTCCACTTTTTTCATTTAGCTCTGGACTCACTATAACGGTGGTCACTATAGCGCTGATCGACTTGCGATAAAAGAAGGCACAAGAAATGAAAAATAAGAAGGAGACGAAGATTCGTCGACGCCGATATTATTGTGTAAGAACGACGAAACAAAAGGGAGCGTATAAATTTCGGGATTATGCTTAAACGATCGATCGCGATTCATACGTCGACCCACGGTTAATCATTGTATTTTAGTATTCATAAGAAGGATACACGAATAAGAGAATATTCGTCATACTACGTCCTACGTTCTTTCCGATCGGTGATTTTTTTTCCTCCCCATTGAAAGAACGAGGACTGTGGTTTCCGTTGGGTCGATCGTGGGCAATTCGAGGAACGTAAGCTTCAATTATCTTGGCATTCTTGATTCGAGTTTGTCAACTCGTAAAGTGCAATTGTATATAAAAGGAAAGGAAGGAAAAAAGAAAACAAATTGCTGATCGTCGTTGTCCGTTTAACTTGTTCGTCCATCGGTATACAATGCATAATTCATTATGGCGACGATGGCGTAACGAGTGATGCGTGGGGATGTACGAGTTTTCTCATTGTTTTTCACCTTTTCTCTCTCCCTCTCTATCTATCCATCTATTTCCCCTCTGTCCTTATTTCGTCTTTTTCCCTTATTTTGGTAGACGGACGCATATCGATGTAAAATTAATTATTTATATATGTATAAATGGAAACAATTATGGCCGTGCGAGCGGTACATAGATTAACGACATGGACACGATTTTCCGGACAACAGAATTAATAATCAAAATAGGCAGCTGTTTCATACATACATATATATATATATATATATAAAAACGCCGAATTGTGTGGTGATTCCGAGCAGCGCGAATACGATGGTGCGTCGATAAAGCACCGTTTCTACGTGTTTACCGATTTTAATACATACATTGTACTCTATCGAATCGTAGGATAGTGATTCTTAATATGCGACGTGTAGACGTGTATTTTTTGAAGTTCACGAAGGATGCCGTGGTATGTAATTAATTTTTTATATAACACACGCGCGAAGCGACGGAGTAACTGTTACGAAGGAAGTGCAGAGAGGAAAAGAAGAAAGAAATTGCGACCAGTCTATACGTATTATTACTTTGCTATTTTCTTCTTTTATTTTACACTGTCTCCATATTTTTTTGTTTGTTCTTTTTTTTTTGTATTTGTTGCGCGATTTTGCCAGACGATTAAGAATCGCCGGCATATAAAGGATTAATTTGTGCGGAAGCGCGAGTGACGCTTGTTTGCGTTGATCGAGACAGATGGCCGCGACGAAATCCATACTTGAATGATCAACTCCAATGTAAAAAGAAAATGTGTCTGATCAGTTATCGTACGCGAACGTTCCGTACTTGGCAGTCTGATTTCGCGTTTTTCTCCGGCATTTTATGTTCACCGTAGGGTATCGAGTAATTGTATCGATTAGGTGTGCCGAAAGCGAACGTTTGTTTTAGACCGGAAATGGCGGCGGCCGGGGTGCGCCGACGAAATGGGACAGCGTCTCGTTTTCTAAATATTTTGGAGAACGAACGAGGTTTCCTTTTCGCGGCGGGACGCTCCTTGTTTCGTGGCGCCCCTCGTCGCCTGCTCGCCGAATTCTAGTTAAATAATAAAAAGAAAAGGAAAAAGGAAAAAAAGAGGAAACGAAGCGTTTTTTAAATTAAACGAGATAAACGAATAAACATGTTCGCCTTTCTCTTCTTCACTGTCATCCCGAATTGACTCTTTTTTTTTCATCACTGTTTTTATATTTGTTATTGATGTGATTTAGATAATACTTTTAATTATAAAGGAAAAGAAGGTAACCCAGCAACGAATTTCATGAAGAAAAAAAAGAAAAGTAATTTCTTACTTAATAAAGTTCTTTTTATTTAACGTGCTCGTCCAAAGGTATAAGTTTCTACTGATTTATTTGGTAGAACAGCATTTTCTTAGTTGTATGACTGCTCTTGAAATGCGAGATTCCGGTTAGTTTATCGTAAATGAGATTCGTATGGTTTTACATCGCCAAAAATCCTCCATCTATTGGCAAACAGACGCCATTAATCATAGAACTGCGATCGCTCAGCAGGTATACTATCGCATCGATCACCTCGGATACTTCTGCAAGTTTAATCATATAACAATTATTTCTAACACTAAAAAAAAGAAGAGTACATTATACGTCGAAAAACCTGTCTTTTGCAAGGAAATGGTCACATACCACCGAATCGACCCAATGGTATTTTGCTCAACATGGACCTTGCTTTTTCTGGATCACTCCAACCTAGCTTGCCCATTTCCGTCATAATTACCGTCGGATTTACGGTATTCACGCGTATATTATACGGTCCCAGTTCTAGAGCCATTGTCCTGAAAGAAAGCGCTTTTTATTTCAAATTTAGATCGTGCGTTCGTTATCACTTGCAGCGCTAAAATGAGGTAGGTACGGTAGGTTCATTATGTGCCAAGGGTAGTTCAGCAGATAAGAGACTATATCATTAAAATTGCAGCGCGCTTCGCTTTTAGGATGTATTATAGTATAATAGTCGATTCAGCTTTTAATACTATTTTCCGTGGCTACTATTTATTTTACTATTTACTATCTTTTACTTTTTTTTGTCTCTGACCACGTACGGAACGTGTTAAAGAAAGTAAAAATTCTGTTTCCCCTTACTTCGATAGCATATCTACTGCACCTTTGGAGGCGCAGTAGACAGCGTGGTCCTTTAACGCAGCCTGGCTAGCCTGTGAGGAAAGATTAACGATGCTACCGTTAATCTTTCTGTCGATCATATTCTTCGCCACCACCTGAGAGACATTTAAGACTGACTTCACGTTTACGGTGAACGTCGAATCGAAATCTTCCGGCGTGGTGTCGAAAAATGCATTGAGACGCGCAACGGCGGCATTGTTCACCAGAAGATCGATTGGTAACACGGTTTGAACAGCCTCCCTGGTGGCGTCCCAATCGCTCAGATCGACGCAGACCGTCTGAATACGAGGATCTTCTGCGCACAGCATCTCCAGGTTCCTTTCCGTCTTTGACAACGCTACCACTTGACCTCCATACTTGGAGAGACGGAGGGCCAAGTCCTTGCCAATACCTACGATTAATTATTTTACTTATTAAACGGCCAGTCATTTCCTTTATGCTATAGGAATGGAAAAGCTTCAATTATGAACGGTTTTTAGGGTAAATGAAGGTGATTTATCTATGGTCATGAAGTAATTTATTATATAATTTTTATTGTCCGCTCGCGATGGATGATTTATTTTTCTTGATATTCAATTGACTGTTTTTTTTTTAACTTTTGAATGCGGTTGTAGTCAATAAAAGATTAGTAATTTAATATAATTTGCAGGGGAATGGTATTTCCTGGACAGACATTGGGAGGTTAATAGGGCGGAATGAAATATTTAATTAGATAATAGTGTATTCTGTATATTTAAATGGCAATTTTAAAAAAAGCAATGGATCGTTAGTAATACTGAAACTTTCCATTGAATATGTTAATTGATTGATGGGAAATATCATTCTTAGTTTGGTCCACGGTTCAAGATAAGTATTATCGCAATTTACGTTGATCGAATAAAAAACAGGAAGTACTATGCTGATTAGCCTCATTCAAATGTTCACTTGATGAGTATGTATGCATTAGCGGCGCGTAGAAGAAAACAATAAAAGGCATTAAAACAAAAATATGCGAAAATTGAAATAAATCGTAACACGGGTGAATTTTTTTATCATACCTTGTCCGGCACCTGTTACAAGAATACGTTTTCCCTCGAAGTTAATGTTCATCGCTGCGAATGTGTTACCAACGAACTGTCTAGTATTGCTCGTTTAATATGTTTGTACTGTCTGACCCCACCATTGATCAAGAACGATGACACTGATATCGGCTGTAACTTCCAGCCTGCCACTCGATCTATTCTCTATAGATGGCAGGATAATTGTACGGCGCTTATTCAAATTTCCATGTTCTATGACAGTAGCACGAATCACATTTGCAAATCTACTTTTTAATCATTTCAAATGCGAATAATATAGCGATTAGTACTATTTGCATACATAATTATCCTGCTAGTGTTTACGAGACTTCAGTGTTCTATCTAATAGTAGATGTTCGTGTTCGATAAGAATATTTGCAGACAAAAGTAATGTATTACAGTTTTCTGAACTATTCGAATAAATTGGCGCCCTGCCTTTCAAAATTCGGGAGTCTGGAAAGATATATCGAATTATCGATCACCTATCGATATTACAATACACGCGTCACCTACGGTAAAGGTTTACTGTCAAACTCGTGTTTATATAAAAGGTGGCCCGCGTTAAACACATTAGAAACGCATAAGAATTTGTGGACAAGTGAGTTTCACCAGGTTTAACAAGTACTTTGAACAATCGATTAATCGCTTAAATGTGTTGATCGTTGTATAATTGTCCACGAGATTCGTCAGTGATTCATGTATTGTATATAATTCGACGTCAGTTACTATTTTTCCGTACGAATTAAGAGGTGACCTTCGCTTTGCCTTTTTCGAGGTTAGTTTAATCCACAAAGTAATATAAAGGATTTAACACTTACGAAACTACTTGTATAACCTATATTCGATTTTCCAGCAGGTTAAATTGGAGCGTGTACTTGGTTGATTAAACGATTATTGCGAATTTTCCTGTTAATTTCAAGACAAGTAATCGAAGGACAATAATAGATAGCAAGGACCGCAGTCGATTTTCACATGATTACCACGATGATGAAAGCGATGACATCAGAGATGTTCCTAGGAAGCGGTGGCACGTTCCATCGGGCGTTAATCTTTATGTTGAAACTCGGATGGCAGTCACGTTTTCGACTACCGATGCTTTTGCTAATTGTGTTTGTTGCCGAGGACTATAGGTATCAAATGCAAAACGAATTCGAGAATATTTCCGAGCAACAAAATCATTTCTGATTAAGGACGCAGGATTATTCCTCCGTGTAGATTGTATTCCTGAAGTGGGGGGTTTTTTTTGCGTAATACCCACGGAGAATGTCTGAAGCTGTTTTTCACTGTGCACATGATAACAATTGCAAGGGTAAAAGGGTAACTGTTGATAAATTTATTCAATTTTATATGTAGTCTCTGAATTGTTGCAAACGGACATTGCGTCAGAATCGTCTAGCGTAGGAAGACGATCGGCTGTTTCCAATTTGTTTTGTATTATAAATAGCAAAGGTACGTCCGTGTTAGTCTCGTACAAAAACATTGATTAGAGATTGAAACACGCGTCGGAATTTTTACTTGAATACAATATTGTTAGTAACACGTAGTAAATTATATTCCACGTTCAATTATTGCACGATATTCGTAGGTACGATCATTATACGTTTATTCAACTGTAACGCGTTAAAAGATATAATTATTATTTGTATGTTAAGTTGCACTTTTGAGACTGACTTTTACAAAAGCATATGTTTTATCGAGGTGTAAGAAGTAGCTAAATGTGATCAGGAAGGGTAAGGTAGAATGATTTACAATCGAAGCATAGGTGTATAACTGCTACTATAAATTTAATTACGAAGCATACTCGTGTAAATTATGTGAATATATGTATATCTTTGCTGTTAAGGCTCTTATGTATGTACATATATGTGTTTGTAAAATCCACTGAATTATACGTTGATAGTTTATTTTGGTAATTAGAATATTACAAAAGGCTGGTGATACGGTGACACAATATTAGTTTCTTTGGATGAATATAACTGTTCTGTAGATAAAATTCGATTGATTTTCGCCATATTTTTCAATCCTCGACATATCATTTGGACCTGTACAATGTACTAGATATACGGAAACAAATTTCACACGGTTTTTTAAAAAAATGCAACGGACACCTTAGTAATGTATATAGGAAAAGTAAATGAGGATCAGTGGAAAAGGAAAATATTAGTCACGAATAGAGAGAAACTAATTTATAACAAACCTATGGTTTTAACCATTATGATAAATACTATGGGATTATTAGCAAAAGGAGATGTTGTTATGCCTGTGAACCACAGTTTTATATCAATTACAATGTTACACTATGTAGGTAGCCGTAAGTTGAATATCTTACGATAGAATATTATCACGTACCGTACAGATTTTCGTAATGATAAATATCGAAGTAAATTCAACATTGTATATGTTGAAATCACTCGTTGACGATGCAATTGCTATAGGAAAGAAGAATCACTTGTAAACATTCGTCGTGATCATCAATTGTTTATTAACTGTACTCGATGTTACGAAACAAATAAACGAACGAACGATTATTTTCATAAATTCTTTCATTTATTCTTTCGCATTTAAATCGTAAAATTAAATCTGCAATATCTGTGAGACATATTTCGAATACTTTGCTCTCTATACATATAGGTGAGAGTTTATAGCGTTTTGAATTTCAAATTAGCAGTTTAAAATTTCAAATTTCACATCTTCAAGACGGCATTTTGAATGTAAAGCGTTGAATTGAAGATTTCGACATTTTTCCATTAGAATACGGGATTTTTCAGTGCGAACGTAGAAATCGATTCCATATATGACGGAACACTGTTGGAGCGGTAAATATCGTCTATGAATACAATAATTCTGCTAAACAGTATTTCTTCATTCGTGCAAGGAAATTACAAACGGTGGTGTGCCCTAATTAATACGTTTCAAAAAACAATCTAAACACCCCCTGTAGTCGAAACCCTTTCGTAATCGAAAAGAAATTTATTGGCTTCTCGTGGAATATAAAAGATGCCTGTATCTAGATCAACGACAGTTCTGCGGTGTCTCTTAATGTTCCTTCTCGATTGAAGAAGAGTTTAGGGACAAATAGTTAGAACGTAAGTATTATCTTCTTTATATCTTATAAAAATGTATCATATTTCTTAAACCCATATTATTTCATTAACAGATATTGAATCAAATTTACCTGAAATCGAGATAAATATAAAAATAGTTATACCATTTATAGTGCATTCGTATTAATACTTTGCACCACTTGTTTTTATATTCCATATTAATTCATTGCGGACATAAGTTAAATTATTCGACAACCGTGTTGCAGGGAAAACTGCATTTTTATTTCGTTGGTTTTTTTCAATATATTTAATAGTTAGTCTATTTTTGTAATTACACTAGATTGTTTTAAATACATATATAACATTAGACCAAGTTGGTTAACAATTATATACATATATCTGTTAAAAAAATACTGTATTTAAATATTTCTTTGTCCTGTTTAAAGGATGTCGAACTCTTCTTACTTCGTCGTGTTAATTTTAATGTTGGCCACCGCAACGAGGACCTCAACTAGAACAGTAGAGTCCGCAGATTTAATAAACAATCTTCAAAGTCCAGTAATAATGGCGCACGATTATCCCAATATGGTAAACGACTTGACTTAATCATTTCTTAAACTCCTGCAACACTTTACCAATTTATTCTTTCATAATTTCCCAATCCCCCCGCAATTGTCGGATCTCTATATTTGCAGATAAAATCGATGCAGGATAACTCGAACGATGTCGAAGGTAGATTCTGTCAGATCGAGTACCAAGTCGTAAGTACCGTCGCGACATTTCGAACCATACTCCGTGTATCGAAACATTCTATACAGTATCGTGCACTATATTTTAGACCAGGAAGAGGACAGGAAGTTGCATGAGACTCAGCCACGGGGTAACCGGTTGCGTTTCCGGCGAATACATGAATCCATTTCATCCCGATTGTTTTTAAATAATCACGCCCAACATAATTCCGTAATTTACTCTAAAATCGTCTATTCCGATTGATCTGAATAAATTGTCGCCACGCATTGTACCGCTACTATCCACAGAATGAATAAAGGATCGATACCCCCTTCGACCCAGTTTAGCGTTGATCGAAATCTATCGTTCGCCATTTGTCTCTGTTACTTCGCAGCGAGGAATAAAATTCACTGTTTCGAGATATCGCTTCTCGGTGCGCGCGAAACTTAATGAAACATACAAACGGTATCCGAAAGCGATTTCATTCGGAAGTTTGCACCCTTGGATTGGCGGCGTCGTTCTTTATGAAGAAAAGTGGCGACGCTTCCGACGACGCGTGCACGTGACGAATAGGATCGTCTTAATCTTGATTTAATTTTAATTTCGTTAAAATCACGCGGACGCGCGGGGTTGCACGGTGCGGTGGGGATGTGGATATAAAGTCCTGGAGGAATGGAGAAACAGTTTCTCCGGGAACGCCAAGGAGACGCATGGAAACACTTGGAAGGTTTATGGTGGTTTGGGCAATCCTGCTTTTCTGTGGTTTCTCACCGTGGAGCTATGGAAACGTTGTTCCTGAAGATTTTGGTGAGACTGTTTGTTAAAAGTCCTGGCCTTCGTTCAATTTAAATGAAAATTTGAAAGTTTTTTTAAAAAATTATATCTATATATACGAGATCTTATATAACAATTGTGTTACTTCTTGATTAATTGCTATAAACAGTGTTTTTCTTTTTGTTACGAATTAATATATAAATATTTATTCTATGTTGGTGAAAATTGCGTTAATTCTAACACGTATATATTAGTTTTAAATTTGTGGGTGCTACTGCTTAAGTGTTTAGCAATCACTCCTGTGTCCAATGTGTCCTGCACGTAGTGCATTATTTATTTTAATTAAAAGATTTAATTTATTTCAGAGGAAAAGCTAGTCGCGCTTTCAAAAGTAGTGGATTACATTCACCGTAGACCGTACCAAATGAACCTCGACGCCACGTTCTCCGTGACCATCGTCCAAGGTACTTAAAAACATTGTGGAAAGTTTTCACATTTACTTACGTGCATTCGTTTGTCAATGATAAGCAATAGTGCCCGTGAAAATGTAGTGCAATTTAGATTTCCGGTAAAAAAAAAAGTAGAAGAAAAGTAGCGAACTGTAAGTAATAATAATAATAATATAACTTTAATAACAGCGAACGTGGCGGCCACCCTTCTCCATAAAAATGCTCGACACCTTGGAACCAAATATAGAAACATACTTCGAACGATTTTTAACCTCTGTGACTCAACTCGACGACAATTGTTGCAAGATATTATTCCGGAGAATCAGGACACTCGATTATGTAAGCAATTTTGAGAGAAAAAGAGAAGGCAAAATAAAAATTATTATACAATTTCTGTATTCATTTTATGGAAACGAAAAATATGGTCGCTTTACTGCAGTGCAGGAGACGTTGAATTATCCAGTTTTATGGATCCGAGAGATAACCTGGCGGAATGGAGGACTAGAAAACCGGGCCGTCAACTCTAAGCTGACTAATCGAGATATACGAGATTTGGTGACGCAAGGAACGCCGAAAGAAGAAGAGAGCGATCGATGCCTCGTTCAAATCGTTCGAAACGCGTTGAACAGAAATCGTGCAATTCCTGATGTATGTCGAGGCATATTGGCGAGCCGTTACACAGCCAGAGGATATCCCCTAACTCACCGATTGTTAATCGTCTTAGTTGCCCGGGCGGTTTGTGATTCTATTATATTGTGCACCTATAAACGTATATTTCCTCTTTTTCATATTGGTATATAATTTTACTATTCGATGTATTAGTTAGAGTAAGATCAAATTATGTGTTTGGTTTGTGTCTGTCTGTTATGGGACAGTAATAATATTTTACTAGTGTTTCCTTTCGTTTCAGATGAAACAGGATCGAGGTCTTCTATCCTCGGAATTAATAACTTCTTACTGTTCCGCCATTTTACAAGATCTGATCGACATCGAGGCAGCTGGATTTCCTTTTCAAACACCAGATTTAATGATGGAACAAGGTAAGAAAAGAACGAAGTAACATGTACTTTGTGTATAAATTCATTATTTTATAACATGTTTTGTATATTTTTCTCTTGAAAGTTGTTTTGTGTGGAATGGAAGGTTTTGTCGAATTCACCGGAAGTCACTACGAGCGGCTAATCTTGAACTGGGCACATCCCAGTGGCTGTTTTAGTTCCTTCAGGTAGGCATTGATTTATTTGTTTGGTACACAGGCGAAAATAAGTAGGGAAATGAAGGAAATCTATATTTCAGGAGAAAGATCTTCGAGAATCAAACACATGTGTCTCGAAGAGCTTCATGGCAAACGGACTTCGGTTGCGATAATCACGCCACTGGTGTCGCCGCAGCCGCCATTTCTTTATTTATTCGCGAGAATCTGGAGAACGCGAACGAATAAATATAAATTCTACGATGCATAAAGTATATACATATAGCGGTGGAACTGACACAGCATCGAGACATATAATATATAAGCTTGGACCAGATGATTATGTATAAATTGCAGGATAATTTCAGATTTACGGAAACGTATTACACATAGATACATATGAATTATAATAAATTTATTAACTATTATTATTACTATTATTATATATACAAAATATTCAATATACGAACATGTACATTCAATTAATTTTGTAGCATTTTTGTGTGATAATTATTTCGATGTTATTGCAACTAAAGAAATTATTATCACGGCCAACTGGATGTAGTTACAGCAACGGGATATTTTTTTCTGTGTAGGTTAATCATTTCCCTTTCGTTTCACATCCCATTTATTAAACAATAACCACCTGGACCGAAAATAATAATTTTTAAAGAATTTATCGGCAATGTTGTGTGCGACTTGGAAATGGTACTGGTGCTGTAATGCCGCATGGACAGTCGATAATCAGACGCGTGGCGCCATCTCGTGTTTGCGGCCTTTCGAACAGTTTCCGCGCCACCAAACCAAATTTCTGGATTACATTACGCGCTCTGTCGCCGTATCCAGGTAGCTTAAGAACGACGACCTATACTAATCGTTCAGTTAATTCCTATATCTTGTCGGTAAATAGTATTGAGTTTCGGTAAGGCAGGTCACGAGTAGTTTCAAATACTTCTGTATAGATGGCGCGTAGAAGGTAGGCACACGACTAGTTTCAAGCACCATTTTATAGATGGCAACACTAAAGATCACTTTTCAGTGTAGATAAGGCAGGGTACGAGTAGTTTAAAGGACAGAATTTGGTTATGTAGGTCTTTATTTATAAAACTTAGTTGACAATGCTTGAAAACAATTTCGTGTTCTCAATATCAAATCAATAAAGTGTTCGGAAACTCAATATTAAACTCTACATTAAAATTAATACGTATTATAACATTGCTAGTTCCATTGTTTATTTGGTTGTACAACGATCAAGCGTCTTAACAAAGGTATTTGCATGTCCGTCACTCTCTTTTCTTTCGCTTTCATCAAATTCACTCTTGCTAGACCGGTTCTAGCAATCCTCTCTTTCTTTAATGCTCAAATTTTGGCCCTTCCTTCTTTCTTTTTCCACTAAATATCCCTTAACCATGTTTCTGTCCCCTGGTATGTATTTGCTAATATATTTTTTGTGTGTGCAGGTTTCGCAGCCAAAGAGTAAGGAGCATCGACCGGCACTTCTCGTCGTGCAAAATAGCAAGAAAGAAGAAAGAATAACTATTGTCACATACATTACTTATAGTAAATTGGTTTATAACAATAGTTTGTAACTATTAGCGCGTAAGATTAATTTAGAACAATGGTGTAACTAACTGTTATGTACATCTATTACATATTTTATTTTATATTCAGTTTATTCGGTAGATCTTGTATAAACTTTAATACATTACTTTTACTACAAGTTCTACTGAATATGCTAAATATAAAATGAAAGATATAATAAATAGTTTACATATGCACAAGTTACACAATTGTTGTAATTTAAAATAAGCGTTAGCATATATTGTACGTAAATTTTAGTATAAGTTTTATCTATAAGATGTATTGTAAATTAACTTCGTGGAATAGTTTATTAGTATTAGATTATTTATGTTTATAGTATTTTTTATATTACATAAATGTTAGTTTAGAATTGATACATGATTTAGTTGTACGATATATTATTGTAAAGAGGTATAAAATAATAGTTTATAAGTATCTGCTTGTAAATTAGAATTACAACATTTTTGTAACTTGTATCTCCATTGATTAGTTTAAATAAATGTTCAATGAAAAGAATACCACTGCTCTTTTTATTTTCACACCTCAACAATCCTTGAAAGAACCTAAATCCAATTCCTTACACAAGAAGTACCGTGGACGAACTTTAAATGCAAAGTCCTAAAGCGAGAAACTTGTCAAAATAGCCATACACGTTATTAAAGGCAGCAGGTGAAAGTCTTCATTTCTTGCAAAATATGTTGGCAGAAATTAGAATTGATAAGGTTCGAATACCTCCTCGCACATCATATTCTCCTGATACAAATCCACGATTTTCAGCGAGATATTTTTGGCAGAAACTCGGAAATTTCAGCGCTCGGAAATTCCTGGAACGTGACGTCATTTCCAAGAATTGCTGCGATGAAAGACCTCCTCGCATATCATATTCTCCTAATACAAATCCACGATTTTTGGCACTTAAATTTCTGCTGAAAATCGTGGATTTGTATCAGGAGAATATGATATGCGAGGAGGTCTTTCATCGCAGCAATTCTTGGAAATGACGTCACGTTCCAGGAATTTCCGAGCGCTGAAATTTCCGAGTTTCTGCCAAAAATATCTCGCTGAAAATCGTGGATTTGTATCAGGAGAATATGATATGCGAGGAGGTCTTTCATCGCAGCAATTCTTGGAAATGACGTCACGTTCCAGGAATTTCCGAGAACTTAAAATTTAAAGAGCTTCCATCAAGACGTATTAGTTCCTTAACCATTACCGCTAAAGTTAATAATGTTCAGGGCAATTTTTACAAGTTCTCCGTTCGTGAACTTTGCATTTAAAGTTCCTGCACGGTAGAACTTGTTTAAGGAATCGGAATTAGGTCCTTCCAAGGATGGTTAAGGTGTGAAAATAAAAAGAGCAGTAGAATTCCTTTCATAGAAGATTTATTTAAATTAATCAACGAAGATACAAGTTACAAAAATACAAAAATGTTGTAATTCAAATTTACAAGCTAATACTTATAAAATATTTATAATAAGTCTTCCCAGCTACATTCATTATCGTCTTGTATTAATAACAACGGAAACAATGATTTCACCTTTGCTAAAAGCATAGTAAAAACTGCCAAAATGCTTGTTGATACTTGAAAAACATCATTTATGTACTTTTCAATGTCTACGTGCGCTTTGAAACTGTTACTCAAATTATACAATAATGTACCATGAAACAAATCAACAACTTTAGATTGCTGATAGGGCTGTTCTAAAAGAGCATTCAAGTCCATAGCATGTTTCAAACAATGCTGAAATTCTGCAAACATATGAACTACAGTTTTATTAAATTTCTCGTGATCTGAATACAATTCATCATCCATTTCAAAATGCGAAGTAAAGAATGGTGCTGCTAGTACGCAATCGTCACAGTTAATCATTCGATAAGCTTCAATGATCGTATTACCTATACATGGTGGTCTATAATCATCTGCTTTTCTTTTCTGCATTATAGTAAATATTTTTCTTCTGTATCTGGCTTCCAAATGACTAGTTTCTCTGTATTTTCCAACTTTGGAATCTATTATGTTAAATAATAAACAAACAAGCAATGAATATAAACAACATTTGTATGATGTCCATGGATGTTGTTGTTGTATCCAATACTTAATGCACGCAACGTACAACATCCATTCCGGTGGGAGCTCGTCTATACCGTCTGTGCTAAAAATACCTAAGGTGTTGTTTAAAATTTCCCTTCGTGCAATCATTGGAATTTCTCTAATATCTAACAAGGATGGAATTTTGAAAGAGAAAATCGAATCTGCAGCTTCAAAATCATTGCACACAAGTTTTGTGTTTTGGCCTCTGGTAATGTATTTTACATTACATTCTGTATCATTTCTGCTATCCTTATTGTGTCAATATTTCCATTGAATTTATAGGGTACATTGGCATGACATGTTGCATCGCTATGTGGGATACCTAACGGATCAAGCATCTCGGTTGATGTTTCTCTATAACTATTTATATTGCTTTCAATTATATTTAATATTGTTTGCCTTATTGGTTTGTCCAATCTACTGAGAATTACAAAGACTGCTTCATCCAAGGTGTGCCTGCTCAACCAGATAAATATTGCTTCTATGCGATGTTGATGATGATGGAATTTTGTCTTGGATGCACGCCTCAGATTTAAGTGACAAAAGAAGTTCTTAAACATTTTGATTTTGACATAGTCGTTGCCTAATAATGTTGCAGCTAATGGCACGCTTGGTTCTCTTAGTCCTTTGAAGGACTTAAGCAAATATTCAATTCGATATATCTTGCAGCGCATTGTGTAGCCTGTTGATCCTCTCGAATTCTTGATTACATGACTGTCCAATGTACTTAACGGTATATAAGACGTTCCATATATATAAAAGTCTGAATCTTGGCTTAACACAGGACAATTTAAACTCCGTGCCACTGCAGCTATATGATTGTCAGCTTCAAATAAACATTGCACGTGCCTTATATTCTTTTCCCTCATGACATCATTAAAGACTTTCTGTCTTAATAAAGGAAAAAAGTGCTTACTTTTTTGTGCGAGGGGACTATAATGTACCGCTCTCTTTATAGTTTCCTTTATTCTGCTGATACAGGTTTTTAATTTTCTGATTTCGCCACCCCCATCGAGCAGAACCAATGGTATCACATTGCACTTTAACAAATTGTCAAAGAAGTTTGAAATACTTTCTGCATAAGCATCGTAATCACCACCAAATGCAGAATTGACCTTTGAACATGAGTTGTATATATCACAACCAATATTATTCCCATCAATTACCAAATAAATATCGTGTAATTGATAATTTTGGTAATAACGATCTCGACGATGGTTCATAAAGGTTGCTAAGCCTCTGATACCCATGATAAAGATTCTTGGTTTCTCCTTTGTTCACTTGCACAAAATTGAACGCATTATTTATTCGAGATTCAAAACTACATTTTCACTTGAACAAAGTCTTGATACAGTGAAATTTCAGCTTACACCCTTTGCGGACTACGGGCACATGGGTCTACCACGTATCTCGGAACCCATGCGCGGGCAAACTTGAGTAAATTGCAACGTCGCAATGAATCGATACATGAACTGCTGGTGAAGGTATAAACTTTATACCTTCACCAGCAGTTCATACATGACGCCTGTATCGATTCATTGCGACGTTGCAATTTATTCAAGTTTGCGCGCGCATGGGTTCCGAGATACGTGGTAGACCCTGTATATGCGTTCGACGAAAACAACTGATAGAGCCGAAAGACTCATATATGCGCCCGGCGTAAATACATCGGTGTGGCCCCATGTCGCTAATGAATAGATATATGCCGCTTAAGAAATGACAAAAACAGTCATTTTATTTATCCTATGGACAATCTGTGCGTGTACATATGTCCAGAATTTGGCATCTTGGAGTGCTATGAACGATAATAGCGTGTCGGCCGAAATGTGCGCTGACATTTTCAAAGGACTATCGCGACAGCAGTTCGGCCCCACAGTATGGTTGGCTTCGAACCGTCCGGTCCGCAAAGGGTTAACAGTTCACGAAATTGTTTTGACGAGTTCGTAGTAAGATGCTCAGTACTCACACCCGTGTTACGATAATTTCTCGAAGAGTGCCCGGGGAATCCTGGCGCGAGAGAGATCGCGCTTTGTTCCCACCACTGGGGGGATCCCCTCGGGTTCTGAGTAGCAGTACCAAACTGATACGTTTTGTAGGGGACACCTAGGGATCTTCCCCAGACACGAGAGCTGTTACGCTGTTGCGTCGGGATTGGTGGGATATGGGGACTTTGTGTAGGTTCGGTTGCCCGTGGAGCGCTGAACCGCTCTGCTTGTGGAGAAGCGCGGAATATTCAAAGATAACGTATACTTTTATAAGGATTTACTTTTGTAAGATTGAAAAATCTTTGGGTTTTTGGATTCTCGAGCATAAATATTGCGATCACTGTCATTTTTTTGTATAAGACAAGTAAATAAGACTCATCTAATACAACGCAACGAAGAATTATACGTTCATTTCGCAGCTCGTAAGACATGTTTTGGTGATTTAGTAAATCAGATTTACATAAACTTAATGTGGATAAATAGGTATACAGTAAAAAGTGACTACTTTTATATGCCGCATATGCATTTGTATATTCTTAAAAGGAATTAATATTGTTAATGTATATAGTTTTGAGGCAGGAATATCGTTTGTGACATATACTTAATAGATAACGTCCGCCATCAGTCAAATTCAATAACCAGTGTTAATTACTTAGAAGCTACAATTTTTTTGTTTTTACAATAATTTATAAATTACGTTTATTTTTTTTTACAAAAGTCTTATGTTTACATGAATATCGAGCGATAAAAAGAACTAAAAACTATCAATTCGCATTTCTTTTCACAAGACATTGTTTGTCAGTTCGTCGTAACATAGAGACTGAATAATGCTGTAACATAATATAATTTCGCACGGAGGCATTAAATAATTTTCTTCGCAGTTCTTCATAAATTCGTGGGCATTCAATTAACTTAAAAGTAATGAAAATCATTTAATTACATTTTTCAATACGCTCTATCTAATATGTAATTGCTATTTATTACCCGAAAAATATGGGATTCATAATTTGTAACTGCTTTGCTCGTGTTGTATTTTTTGCGTAAAAAAAAAAAAAAATGGAGGAAGCGAGAATATTTTTAGTTTGTATCGTACCTAATACTCGTTCACGACAGAATTGTGTAACTATTTTTCTTTATCTCATGATTGATTATTTTTGCGATTATTTCGAAGAAACAAGTAATTCACACACGGACACAATACTATCTTGTGATGTACTTTTATGAAGCCTAAATGTACATATTTATAATATACACAATATACATAACTTGTTCACAAGATTCTATAGTTAGAGAATTATGTCGAAATAATGCGTGTAACAAATACAATATCAGGCTTGCAATATCCGTCCATGGAACAAGTTTAACACATATATTAGAAAAGCAGCTGCTGCTATTATTCATAGCACAACACCTTGACAATAGCAAATCATTACTGTTGTTTGATTTTGATTAAACATGCGATTGGAAGATTGCGTTTAAAAGCATTCTCTTAATTAGTAAGGTGTTATGCATTGAATTGTATTCCCAATTCAGCTTATAACCATACATATCACAGTAACAATATAACTCGATCCCCTTATTTCTGGAAAATGTAACACTGTGTAATGTATTTTAAAGTAATACATTCCTTTACATATTGATAAAATTACATTTTAAGTGTATATTACCTGATTTTCAAAAAACCTTGCGAATTATACGATAAACTTTGTTCTTATATTACAATTATTAGCTATGCCTTTTTCTTTCCTTTCCTTCCCTTTCCATTCCATTCCGTTAAAAATCAAAATGAAATCATCAGTCGTAATACTTCATTTCTTTTTAAAAGACTTTTGTACTATCGTTTCTATTTTGAAATTATGGATCTACCTTTCATTTTGCTTCGCGGAAGTAAAATGTGAGTCTATGTCATTTTAGTGAATATGACTAAACTAAATTAACACGATCTGTCATACACATACATAAAGTGCACGGATATTCGTTCAAATCCCTTATGCTGGCCATTTTTGTTCTCCTATCAACTTGCCCACACTCGAACTGTTTAATAAACAGGTGTTCCTAGTATATGATCAGTAGTATGATACATTTGAAAAATAGGGTGGCAAGTGCTTAAATAATTGTGGAAGCTTCGAGTTTAAGAATAAATAAGCGATATTACATTCAACATAAGGCAGACAATGCCGAATTGCTTAATTACACTAGCCATTTGTTCGGCTGGTTTGCATATTTTGAGATGTAGTTAAAGAATAATTTAGTTAAATTAGTATCACCTAAAATAAATATTCATCACGTCATGTTAACGCCCAAAAGTTCCCTGAAGTTTTCATATACTATATAACTAATCGATACAGCCGGCGCCACCTGAAAAAGAAAAGTGAAACCACATTATATTTCGCATATTCATGATATATGTATACTTCAAAGGATCTGTTTCGTACCTTCAAAAAATTTGGCGTTAAACCTCTATATAAACCGCGAACTCCTTCGTTCCTAATAATTTCTTTAAAAACACCAATCGTGGTGTTAGGTCTTTCTGGCGTTATATTAGCTTGCAACCGTGTTCTGACTAGTGCTAGTGGATACGAGCATACTTGACCAGCTGTACTAGAAGTGGTCCCGCATAATAGTAATATCCAAAAGGGCGGCGGTTCGTTCTTGTCGTGTGTCCGTAAATATCTATTTTTCAAAGTCTAAGAAAAAACAAAAATAAGTATTCCAGACATCAATTATGTAACTGATAAATAGAGGACTCGGAAGCCAATCAGCCTAAGTCCAACTTTCCCTGAACACAAGTTTCGTAGTTCAAAAGCCTCTTTACTGTTAAAATTTTCAGTCGGTTAATCAATTATGTCGCTACTTTCATTACGTAAGCATTGTCAGTTTCTTCCAAGTAGTTTGTGAAAACCTCACTTATCTCTGTTTGAATGCTAATGGGCCGATTAGCTTCCGAACCCTCCAAAGAACGATGAAAAGATGTATACGTATACTTACTTCATACACAGCCAGGTCGATACCAGCGTACGGAATTATTCCCATTAAATTAGGAATATAGCCTCTGTAGAAAGATTTCAAACCTCCTTGTCTGTACACCTTCTTTGTTGCGTCTACTAAACCCGAAAACTCGCCTGTCTTCCTAAGCGCAAATCTAGTTTTCAGCACCTGCAAACGTATCGTCGTTGATCAATGCCGTTCCAAACAAATATTGGTCAACCGGTAAATTAATCCTATACCTCTAGTGGATATATGGCTGACTGGCTAATTCCCCCGGCTAATGATCCTGCCATTAATCGTTCATAGAGTTCAAGCTCTCTAACGTTGTCTCCTTTAATCTTCCTCTTAATTTGTTCATAGGCCATAAATTTCAGCGCGCTTTCCGGTCCGATTTTAAGTACGTTTATACCATTTCCTCTCCACAGACTAGTAGAGCCACCCTCGCGTAGCATGTACCTGAAGCAACTTGTGATTTTGCAGTGTCGCGTTCCATGCACCTGAAAGTATTCTTCTTCGTAAAGCAAACAGAGCTAAATTTATTTATATTACTTTCATTTCAGTAACCCGTTGCCATGCTTCCCATTTTTCGTTTAAACGGGAAATACTTTTTTTTTATTTAATCTTTACCGATGCGAATGAAAAGGAAATCATGCGCTCGTATTGCTTAATAAAAACGAAGAGCCGTTACACTAGCAGAGTTTGCCCGCTATAAACCCACCTGTAGATAGACTTTAATACGATCCAAAGGCGCCGTACATGTGCGCGACACAGCGCCGGCTACGCCACCGGAAACCAAATGTCGCCACCACATTCCAGACACCATTTCACTGGTTGTGAAATCCTCGGGGACACCGATGTCCTCTCCAATGTCCATATACTGAAAAGCGATCAACCAATACGATTATTCATCCAATATTTTAACACCCGTATCGGGCAAACAATATATGTATCACTTGATAAGCGCACCGAAAAGGGACAGCCGGCCTGCATATTGAAAGGAACCATTTTCCGGAAATGGGGTTTAACCTCGATAAATCTGGCATGATTGATCCGTTTAACCTTTATACTCGCCATACTCTATAACCTTTTCTCTATACACCTAAAACCATTCCATGTGGAGCGCGCATACATCTCGAAACGTTGGCCAACTCGCGGCTTGATCGACAAACGCATATATCTGAACATCTGAATATGTGCATTTCAAATTTATCGAACGATTAATTACATCAATTACGAATGCATGAAAAGGGAAGGATTTCGAACGTCATCTGAGAAATTGCAACGCTCCACGATCGCTTATCTGAGCGTACACATTCAGAACCAGTATTGGCCGGTTATACTCCGGCCCGGCCAGAATTCGCCGCCAACTAAAGCCGGCACGGAATCTCGAGAACCACGTGTCAGATAATTCTTGTACCCCGATCAGCTGTATAGCGTATATACGCGTATAGTTTTTTGAACGTCTCGTTGGAAAATCAACTGGTCATTGTTTCGTGGGAACGAGTCGCGTGATAAAAGATAACGTTTCTTTTGTAATGCCCCCATAGAATGGCCATGGGTAGCGCACACAAGCCGGGCAACGATATTTTAGAAAGCGGTCCGGCATTTAAAATTCGTCAAGTTTTAGGCACTGGACTAGTGAAAGTCAACGGAAACGACCCGTTCGCCTTCTTTGTCGTATATTTGAGGACGAAAACGCGAACAAAATGTCGCTCGATGAACGTTTGTTGAAATGAAATTCTGCGTTCAAATGTAAAGGGTGGAGGACGTGGTTAATGAGCACGCAGACTTGTTAATTACTTTGATATGCGGCCATTCGATTTCCTTACGAATTAACATTCGCGCATTTTTCTCATCGAAATACTCTTTTTTTTAATTATCATCCTGACGCTCCGTCTGCTTCTCTTCCCACGTCATCCGAGCACGCAACTCGAGAGTGGACAGAATGATCATTAACACGATAGGTATTGGACACGTGTCCGCGTTGAATTGTCACGATTTGTTTGCCATAAAAAAGTAGGGTAATATTTTATTTGGAAGTATTCTGCAATGGCATTCGCCGCGTTTAAAGAAACGACCAAGTTGCTTTAAACGAGAGAAAGGCAAACGAATCGGTTTCGTTTTCCAATCGGAAATGTTGCGTTAAAAAAGACAAGAGTAACTGCAAAGAAGCCTTGACGCTGTTAGGTTTCACTGATTTCGACCTTGCACACCTTCGATTCGTTGCACAAGCCGGTTTTATCGATAATCTTTTATTGAAAAGGAAAAAGAATTCAGGATATATAGACAGGAAGCGGATTGATTCAGAACTGGATCGATTGAACGACGATGGACAAATCTTATCGTTACAAAATCATCGATTAATACTTTACCCGAAGGAATATGCTTCCGTTCGATTTCAAGTGTGCGACTACAACAAATGGACGATAGCGGATAGTGTACGTTTCGAAACGTATAAAGATCTCGTCGAAATAGAGGAGGAATATCAATTGCGGGCAATTTTTCTACGAGCTGTCGTGTCGCCTGAGAATTAATACGGCCAAGTGAAACGAATCGAAATGAAGTATCGATCGTAGATACTTAACTTTATCTGAAATTCAAGCACGAAATCTGTACCGATATCCACACTGTCATCATGGAAATATCGTAGATTTACGGTTCTCCTTGCAACAAGAAAAGCCAAGTGCGCTTACGTTATAACATACACGGTTACAAGCGAATGAACGCAGGCAAAGACTGAAAGGAACAGAGAAGTATGCAACTATCTGTGGTAAAACCGGGCTGCAAGCCAAAAGGCAAACTTGGTGTCTCGCCCAATGTCGGTTTGGAAATCGTTTTCAATTTGACGAATATTCAACGCGAGAGCACCTTAATTCACGCGACCGAACGATTATTTTCGTTCTGGCTAAACAAAAGGAACTGAAATCCGGTAACCAGAATAGAGCGCATAATTCCCTCTATTCTAGTTGCCGGATTAATTACGGTGCACTTGACTCCGATGAAGGATTTTTCAATATTGCCATGTGTATTATGTATGTATTATGCATGTTAATGCCGTTAAAGGAGAAATTAAATAACTAGTGCAAGCAGGGCTTCCTTCCTTGTAATTAACTTGAAGTATTTAAGGTGGTTTTTTAATCATTTTCAAACGTTCATTCACGAAGACGCAAAAAGGGTTTATACCATTGAAATCGCTATTGAGCAATTTCCGACACATTCAAGACGTTGTGTGCTAATCTGCTAATCTCGGCATGCTAAGGAGTTCTGATTAAAACGATACTTCGATAAGATTAATGAAAAAATAAACGTCCACGAGCAACGATTATTTAACGAATATTTAAGTTCCCGTCATACGGAAGCATCGTCTCTTTTTTTCTTGCAACGTTATTAATCGATAACGACGGTCGTTGAAGTATATACACGTGCGGATTGTTTGAAATATTAAACTTCATACGTGTTTCAAATGAATATTTTTTTCGGACCAGTTTAGCCAAATTGTGATAGTACAAATGGAAGATTGTACTTGCATTTTAAACAATGCATTCCTTGTCGTAAATACTAAATGCAGATAATGATAGTAGAAAATTACGGCGAAATCGATATCTCGGCTCAAATGTCAGATAACAATCGCCCGGCCACTGGTTACGATACTTACTTTGCACCGTAGTACATACTACATAGATATGTACATTTGCCTTTAATAATGCATGCCAATTTTACGCAATATTTTTATAAAATCATTTTCTACGATTATTGTATTCAAAGATATTATTTCAGAAAATGTTCGTACTCTATTTTGAAACATGAAATCAATTTGCTTTCTAATGGATTTAATTATTACCAAGGAATTTTCGCATTCGCGAACATTATGCAATTCAGTTAACATTATACAACGTGTGCAATTATTAGCTCTCGTCCCAATCGTAACAATTCCCAGCGTGGTATCAACTTATCCTTTTTCTTTTTGAATGAAATTATCACGAAGAAAAAGATATGTCTAGTACGCTAACAAATCTTTTCAACTTTATTTCCGTTTTTCATGAGCTACAATTGAAAAGCAACCGACGGTTCAGTATTTGTGTACATATTTTCAAACTAGTTCACTTAACTACAGTCAATTGTAAGAGCAATCGCAAAGTTCCCGCTCAAAGTGGCATAGACGTTCGTGCAGAACAATCTTGAATAATCTGGAGAAGGGAAAGGATTTATGTTCACGATGAATCATCGTTTCACTCTGCCACTACTGGACACACAAACACTGTATCAATGTACTTTTCATTTAATTCTCCATGCTGCCCATGATTCATCGATCATTCAAAAATTTATGCAACGTCTTCCGTCATATAAAAATTCGTACAACGTGCGTCTATACATGTATATGTATATCATTCCGTATCAAAGACGTATCGGTTTTAACAACTGTCACTATTCATCTTTAATGTATCAATGTTGAGTATATTCTATACAAGTCGGCTGGCAAACTTATTCTACACGATTCCTAATAAGATTTATCGAATTTTTGGTCTACATCTGAATTTATGACACTCTGAAACACAGGGTCTCGATAATTCGATACGTGAAAATTTCCTCGATACATCCAAGAGTATATTAAATTTCTTTATTGAGATTCAATGAATTTCGCAAGAATTTTATACGAAAGATAGATTGAATGAAAGTATGCAGCGATACTCTTGAACTTTCGCTTTCTCCATCATCAACCACGTGATATTTTCACAGGCCATAACCTCGACGCGGCTATGTAACCTCTTTAAAGATATCCATGCTGACACAAAGAGCCCCAACGATTTAACCATACGTTATATTTTTAAAAGCAAATCATTACGTATGCAACTGTATTACATATTTTTGCATTGAATCGTTTTAAAAGAATTCATACAACGTAATGAATATCGAATGCCATTTAATAAGTAAATTCTAGAAGTCTCCTCGTTCTTCGACATATTCACCGACTATAGCTGAACTTCGACAGAAATTAAAATAGCAATGAAATTCTTAACCACGTTTGGACCGGTTACCCTTTTCACTGCCCATAGATAGTTACGTTAGTATTCCACTCACCCGTTGCAACAGTTCATGATAATTCTGAAGGAATTCCTCGCAGACCTGACAGGGGGACGAAATACCATCGTGCTTGATGAATCCTGACTTTTTTAACGTGTACATTGTATCGGAAATATAACGAGAACTGTGCACGCTGCGATGAGTCCTTTCTCGTACGGGAAAGTCAAGTGAAATCGCAACAAGAACTGCTGATAGTATCCGGCAGTTTGACACGTTCTAAGGCGCGAGGCGAACACAGTCAATTGGCGCGAAAATATAAATAATGATAGATGAGAATTGTCGAACGAAATACACGGGGAAACTAGATAAAACGAGCCTCGCCATGAGCCAGCGATTCGAGAGCTCGGAGTCCGATCTCAAGACTGAAGAGCGCCAAGAAACGACACGAGAATTGTAACAAAGATACCCTTCGTGGGGATTCCCCCACTACTTTTCCATGCGTTATCCACGGTGTACGTCACGGCGTTGAATGCATACTTTCAAGGAGAACACCGGCCGTAAATTAGTGTTGGTTTTTAATATTTGCCCCGTGCCCAATTAACGTCACGGTTGTCATCTTTTTTATGGCTATTGCTCCGGAATGCAGGTAATATATATCGAGCAATGTCATTAATGTATTACAATTAGAAAATGTAGAATGATAAGTAGGGACTACATATCAGGCGGCTCGTGATATGTTTATACGTAGTCATGCAATTTTGCACTTTTGTAAATTTACATTTTTCCTCGTTTCGTTCGAGGACCATTTTTTACTGCAGCGGTCATTATGAATAAAGGTTTTGAACGATTCTTTGATTTAGAGTGCTTCGTTGTTCTAATTACATACTGAAGTAACACGTTTGAGAAGACGTGTGGCCACGTGGCTTCTTTTCCGTGAAAGTTAACTATGCCGCCATGAAAATCATATGCCGTAACGGGAAAACTATTGGATCAGACACGAAAACTTTCTTTTGTTCAGCTGTTACGGGAAATACATTTTGAAGCGTTTTTGACACGGATATTGTTCAATTGCAATAGAAAGAGACTAGGGAAGGGGTGAAATTTTGTTCATTCCACACTGATGATCCGAGAGCATTCGGGTGCATTACGTATGCCAAGCACATAAAGATGGAAACTGTTCTAGACGTCGCACAGCTGCATTACGGAAATATACACGTGCACAATGGAATGCGTCATCACGTGAAAAAATGAATGGGTAATAAAAATTAGGCCGCAAGCATTCGTCAAATGGTCTCGTTTCATCTCTTTCCGCAAAATACTTGATTCATATTAAAATACTCTTTAAAATTGTAACTTCTCAATCTATGAGATTAGAAGTCCGTTATTGTTATATAAATTAATGATCGATAAATTTTTGTCATACTCAGTTATAAATAGTTATAAGATTTTTAATTTCATGATCTTCATATATTAAGTTTAAGTATCTTTGGATTAGCCTTGCTAATACTTAGGTGCAGGGATTCGATTACTAGTGCTGCCGCACTGTTCACGTTCTGTATCCGCCAGACGATGACCTCACATAGTGAGTAGACGGCTGACGAAACGTTGGAAGATGTTTCACCACCTTGAGAAATCCCGCCGTTCACGATACGTTCAAACTACAAGATATTAAAAAAGACCAACGTCGTTTTCTAGTAACTATCGACAAGCGTCCTCGATCGTATACCATTGTTATAAATAATCATAAAATATTCATCCATATCATTAGCTGCAAATTCCGTATCTAAAGATCGTATTATTTAAAATACAACATCCGGATAAATGATAATTGTACGGAGTTAGGTATTATAGTTACGCGAAACGCGTTTGCTGCTTAAATCATTGAACAATCGATGAAACTTCAAAGGTATACCTGTATTTTATAGTAATAAGTTAATGAAAAAATTCTACAATAAATCCAGTACGCCTATGAGAACGAGCACTAACGATTCAACGGGGTGCTGGTACATTGAACGTATCAGCATCGCGCTATTCAATGGCTCCCTATCCACTGAAAAGAAGCTCAAGAAACAATCGATACTAGTTTCCACCTACATAGTTCTCTGTTAATCACGTTCGTTTCACCTATCGTTTTCACTGTTACGAAAATTCTCTGGTATCAAGGTAGCGATCACGATATTAGCTTTGATGTTCCACCTTCACGAAACATTGTTCGATCCGTTCGACCTTTTTCATCCCTATATCAAGATACGCGACCTAACAGAATAAAGAAAGCGCATGTGCAAGGAAACGATTTGCTCTCCGCGGCGCATGCGTGTCTAATCAAGTTGCAAGGGAGGGGGAAGGTTGCAGCGGGGAAAGGTGTTGGGAACAGCTGGAAGACTATCAAGGTCATTTTGAATGACAACCACTATGTCGCACCTCCGGTCGAGCCCTCCCTGTCGACGAATCAGAGGCCTAGAATCGACTCGATCGTTCCTCGTACACATGCAAAGTACACCCACGAGTTCATCGTACAATTGCATTATACAGAGCAAACACTTTCCGAACCGATTGCGTTACTGCGTCTGCGTTACGTCAAATGAGAAGTGAACGCATACTGAGCATAGCTAAGCATTTTCTAATTAGTTAAATAATTGGTCTAATTTCGATCAACAACCGTGATAACTCCTGCATTATCTATTTCGCAATGTATAAAGACGTCCGCGATAGGGCATAATATTCGTGGTATTATGAACTAAATAACAGGCGTTTATTATTACGTATGTCAATATGTAACGCGTCAATTGCATTTATTTACTTACATTCGTGTGATGCCAGTATTCAATAAGACCCAGGAGATCGGTGCTCGGTGCATAGAGCAAAAAATCACGCCACTCGTTGAAACTAATAGTGAGACTTCCATCTTTGTCCATTCTACAAATCGATATTGCACGTTTCGTATGAGTTTCAATGCTTTACGGAAATGCGAAGGGATGAGAGATAAAGCAATGTGTATTAAAGGGTAGAAAACTTGCCGTTGCAACAATTTCTTCGCTTCACCGAAATCCATTTTTATTCCCAGTTCTTCGAACGCTTTCACCAACTCCTCCAGATCGATTTTACCTGTAGAACGAATTACGATATGAAGTACAATAATTATCACGTTCGCCGATAAAAGAATAAAATAATGATATAATACGTATTCGAAGAAAAGATAATATTGCATCGACGATAGTTAGATTTTTCATACATTAATAAAACTCAAGGTAATTGTTCGTGTACAGGGTGATTCACAAGAAAGTACCACATAAAGCAGCTTCCCGTTTATTACTCAGCAAAGACTATTCCAATGTACATTAGTCTGTTGAATCAGATCAATAAAAAAAAAACTTTCTCTCTTAAAATATATGTGTATAGATCTCAGGAAAATGTCAGGTGATCTAAATATGCTTAATTTTGTATGTAAACAGTTATTAACATTTTACGATTTAAAAAAATCGCTCAATGATTCATTCTGAAATTCTTTTTATCATTCGGTAGGGCGTATTGAATGATGGAACAGTATACAGCTTTGAGGTAGAGAAAAATGAATTAGATAGAGCAAAGAAAAAACGTGTTTCATTGGAGTAGTGTTTGAAAATTAATGAACAAGAAATAATTTTGAATGGCAGTCTCTGGTGAATTGGCCAGTAGGTGTAGACACCTGCATGTTCCCTTTTATGTACGCTAGGAAATTGTCAATTCTTCGTACATCTACTGACCATCCTTGTTCTTATCAAGATGAGAGAACTGTAGACGCAGATTTTTTTCATGCTCGCGGACGTAGTGTATAAATTCCGCTAGCGTAATGTCGCCGCTTTTAGTGCTATCGGATCTGGCCAAAAAGCTCTGAAAAAAGAACAATAGATAAATTGCACAATAAGAATGAAGGAAAAATTAATAAGTTGGGTGCTACAAATATTGCTGAATATTTTTGTCGTCATTTATGCATTTATGCAATGAATCCAAGAGATTCAAGAGACGAAGAAAACAAAAATTAATTTTGGCAATTTTCTGTTAATATTATTAGGTATGCTGTTTTCTTCTTCATTGAAGCTTTAGAAAGAATTGTATTACACCAAGTATTAACCTTGAGGAAACCGTGCAAACTGCAGTCCGTAATACCATGTACGGCTTAAAGAATATCAATGATAATCTTCTCTAAATTAAATAACACTGACCGGACAGCTAAAATCGTTATTGATCGCGATAAATTCAAGGTTGTCATTATTTTGACTGCATAAAAATGTGGAGAGTAAATATGTAAAAATTGATTCATATTTATATATTATTTAGCGGGCTATTAATTATCCGGAGCTAATAATTTTATAGAGTTCGGAGGGTCGAAGATTATAGAGTTCATGGTAAGCGTTCCGTATGCAACACGAGTCAAGAGTACTATTACAATTATTTTATAAGAAATCCGGTTGTTTTTTAGAAATTGAACATTTTTATATAACATCTGCAGTATATATATGGTGTGCCTACCGTATCGCCGGGCAATGCGTACGTATGCACTTTCAATGGAGTCACATATTGAACATAGATTATACATCCTTAATTATATTCCGTTGTTGCAGTAACAACGCAATGAATTTCGGACACGTTTAAGCAGTAGGAGGAAAGAAACAATAAAACGTTACGCGGTTATTGATATTTGTTCGAAATTCAAAAAGTCGCATGCATCGGCATTTATGCAACCCGACCGTGCTTGGGCACAGTTTCTCAAATGAAATACGGTCTATCAAATTTCACATACCTCTGCATACAATTTGTCCACGCCGACCTCGCGGAGCGCTTTAGACAAATCTTTCACGTCAATCCTCCCATTCCCGTCCAGATCTAAGTTCTGAAATATCTTTTCGAGACGCTCCTCATCTTCTGCCGGCAACTCATGCAGATAGTGCGGTGGCATTACGCCATGCACCGCGCTTCCTCGGCTGTCTGGCATTATTCCTATCTGCTTCCTATATTACGGGAGGTATCAAATTTCTTCCTTCTCTTTTGCTTTCTTTTTTTACAGTTATGCTACGAGCGTTGCCGCTATTCTCGTTACTTTCGACCTTTTCTCAATTTATTTTCAATCAATTATCAAAGGTACACGCTTCACGGATCACTTGCTGGCCGTTGCAAGTAGAACTATTGTGCGTAGTGTTTCGATCGTTACACACGCCTACGAGGAAACTCATAACTGCACACACGTGGCGACTGTTAAAATGCGGACATCGATTTTGTGAGCATTGATGCACTTTCTACCAGCAAGGGGACGTAATTTCTGCGTGCCTGTCACACTGTCAAGCTGAAGGATAATATTCACGAAACTATCGCGTTTTTCAAATGAATCGCACCCGTGGAAATGTATTTTCGGATCTTCACACCTTTTTTTCTACAGCGAGCACAACCTAGATTAATCGTATTTTACCACATAAAACGGAACTGTACCACCTTTCCCCACGTTCATAACGGAACAACTGTCTACGCACAACTAAGTCCGGTACCGCTGGAACGTCCTGCACCGTTTCAGGCTTAACACTGACCAATGCTGCCATCTCGCGGCGATCTCATGATACTGTTGTGGGTAACTTCGATCGGCAAAGTTAATTTTCTGACCACGCATAATTTCCTATTTGCGCGGGAATTTTTGAGTATTTTCATACCGATTTGTATTATATGTATATAGTCAATACATTATCGCGAAGAGAAAAATTAGTACAATAAATGAAGATTGACGGAGGAACTATTATTTATGTTTAATAGACAAATATATTATCCTTCACTTATAGTACACGTTTTAGAAAATACATTAAACTTTCGTGAATGTTTATAGGCAGGCAATACAAAATGTTCGAAGAAGTTTCTGTCGATGCAATGCTATCCCCAAACAAGTGTTCTCTCTATTATCAAAGCATTCGTATATCAGATATTTACATGTATACCGAAAATCAGAAAATGTATATTGTAAGCACGTTTGAAAATATTTTCCAACGAAAGATCGAATGCCCAATACAAATTAAATTTATAATTTATAATTGTACGAATGCTACAATTCGAGATTGAACGGTGTTTATTATTTTTTTCTTTTGTATTTTATAGTGAACGAAATCGGGTAAAAAGTAAGTATTACTGCGAATGTATGACATGTGTATTATAGTTAATCTTTTTCCATAGTTATTTATTTTAGAAAAATACATTAAAAATGCCAGACTAACAATTACATTAAACATAATAGGCAATACAATCAATACGCGATCTTATTTAAATATGATTAATATTTTCCATGTAAATTTAATAAAAATAAACATTAAAAGATTTTGATTTTTCTCGCCAAATGACTACAATATTTTTGGATGCACAGTGATTTAAAATGAACGTAACTGTATTGCCCATTAAGTTTATAGCTAATGTAACAAAAATTTTACATTCGGAAATTAATTTAACGTAAGTGTCACAAAAGTACTATTAGTACTGCTAAGTGTCAAGTGCTCGCTGACTATATGCATTATATACCGATATGTATATAATTATTATTGTTTCATTATGTTCAAACAAAGAACGTTAATATAGATTGTATGTGGCTTCATACCAATAACATAGGTAGGTGTGTATTATTATACACATAGTGACATGTTTAACATGCAATTAATCTGAAGCTTGCACAAACAGTATTGTTGCGCTTATTACTTCCCAGTGTACACAGCCCTCATCGCTTTTACTGTCTAGATTTATTAACGAGTCATACTACGAATAAAAACAAAAAGAAAAAACAGGGAAACAAGGAAAATGAAACTGAAGGGCAACATCTGATAAACGAATCAGTAGAAAGAATGTTAATTATAATTCCTTTAAACGACGGAAGTCTACAAAGATTTTTTTATCGACCCGTGTAAAGGAATTACTTGAATCAAAGCAATAAAAAACGAAGGCTTACGGTATTAATAACTTTACAAACATTTGTTTCATATCTGAACAAACTTCGAAGATCGTGTATATTTGCAGAAAGGTGCGTTCGATTTTCTACGTTCAGGTTTGTGCTTGCTGAAAATACTTTTTGGCACACCTGAAATAGGCAAATTTAACTATTCATATAAAGAAAGATTTTCGGTCTCATAATAAAATGTAAAAAAGACGGTTCCATGTGAAAAAATAAAAGGATAATTTTGTAGATGAAAAGTGCACATCAAAGAATGGTCCCTTTCTGTAATATTTTCACGCATTTTCTTCGATAGTATGGTCAGCTGTTTGTTGTGATATTTGGAATACAACCTTATGGATAAATGTATAGCTATTGTAAATGAAGATCTCATAGTTGTTATAAAAAATTTGTACTACATACATTCTTTTAAGATTTCATAGTTTTATCTGTGAAACCAGCAACAAAATAAATAATAAAGTCTCTAACATATACTTTGCAAACAAACAAATATAATTTCGAATCTAAAAATAATCAGTACCAATGACGTATCCAACGTAGAACGAACACTATTAACATTTGCATGTTAATAATGCCGATAAATTTCTAATGATAATTTTTGTTAGAAAAATATTAGAAACCAGATTCGTATATGAAAATTTTCTATCACTTCGACCAAGTAAAAGCAGCATGATTTCACTTTAAATTAAGCAGAACATAGTTCCATACAATGGAGTAGAATTAATTAACTCTCGTGGTTTTATTTTCCGATTTACCACGAGAAACAAAACAAAAAAATTGCATCGGTAAACAATAAAACAAATACGAATTGCACCATTATTCATAATTTGCGTAAGAAGCTAGTTATGTTCTAAGATGGCATTTCTTTCTACAGTTCAGAATAATGTGCCTCATTGCAGAACTCATGAATTCTGGAATTAACATGTGCGACTGTGGAAATGTTTTGCATTAGTTTTGTGTATTGCTGCATGATTGAAAAGGCACATTTTAGGTCGAAAGAAACATTCTACTTGAACATATCTAGTTTTGTTTATGTAGCAAGGTAAAACAATATTTTCAATGAAAAAGAAAGATCAACTTTCTTTGATCTCTAGATTTCATAAAAGTCTATACGGTCGCTTCCACTAAAACTGGAATCATCAATATCTATACTATACATTATTTCATAAAAAATATAACCCAAAAACTATTGCAATGTATAAATCATTATTAAACTGTAAAGAACTTACAACTTAATTAATGTATTGGATTTAACCAAATTTCGCTTACAAAACATCATCAATATTAAATGAGCTAATTTCTCATAAACGAACAAAAACTTTCAATTAACAAATGTTATATCAAATGCAGAATACGACTATTAAGAATATAGATTTGTTGTCCATACAATAAAATACATATCTCGATCAGTTTTTGCTGCGAAAAATACTAATTTCATTTGTCTTTTTTTATTATTTTTTCGTCCTTTTTTGTTTTAGATGAAAGCAGTAACTGCCAATGCCTGTATTTTATACATTAAATGATGTTTAATATAAGAAATTAACGTGATAGTTAAGAGGAAGCCAATGTGACTGTATCAGTTTCTCGTTAGTCCGTAAATCGAACATGTTTACAAACGTGAGAGCTGCAGCTCGCATAACAGTCTGTTCTAATCATATCTTTCACTCTTTAGTAAAAAATAGTTTCACGTCAGTGACTCTCAAAACTCTATTCTATTCTTAGTAAACATAAATTTGTATAAAAGGAAAAAAAAGAAATGATAAAAAATTTGGTAAACTCCATTCACGGTTAACAAATCCAATAATTCTAATTAAGTCATCATAATTTAAAAACCATTATATTGAGTAAGTCAATTGGTAATAGGAAGTAAAATAAAATACAATGGCTTCTTTTTTTTTTTTACCAGGCACAAATGGAATCTCTAGTTAATTTTCCACTACATATTGTCAAATAAAGGAAAATTTTATATGCTATCAAATTTTCCTCGTTTTACTCTTTTTGCACCATTTTAAGAATTCGAAACTGTAACACTTTGTACTTAAAATGTGAAATAGGATTTCTTCAGTATTATCTACTGATTTAACCAAATTTTGTTGTTTAAATTTTATCAGAAATTAAGAAAACTAGCGATATGTCGAATTTGAAATCCTCATCAATAAATCAATTTTTAACAATTGTTGAAAAAGTGAATTTTGAATAAAATTTTGTAATCTGTATCAAAGTTATACATAGAATCAGAACTAATATCGTATAAAACATGTAAGAAGTATCTTTATAAAGTACAGTACGATGTAAAAATAACCGTGTTTTATTCGAAAACACATTTTCAAATATGAAAATATGAATCATGAAACGGAGTATAGTAAGAAAGCTAAGCTTTTTTTTGGTCAACTAAAAATCAAATGTTACGTATATATATATATGTATATATAGATATATATATATAGATATAATTAAGATATATGTATATATATATATTTATAATTGAAGCAATATATATCTTAATTATGCAAAATTTCAACAGAATATGTTAATTTTATGTATGCATAACACCTATATGTATCGTATATTTTTATCGTGTAACCTTGTTGCAGGTTAAATAGCATTCTTTCCGAATGTATCAGTAATATAATATTCTTTGCTTCATTGTGCAAACATATAAACAAAATATACATCCTGTCATGTTTATAAAACACTGACAATAATTTCTGTTAAATTTTAACAAATATGCTCTCATCAGTTAAATTGTATGTCAATAAATGTCGCCATTATGATGTTCATAACGGAACACCAATCAACCCTTCACCGGTTCTATAAATGTAATTTCAATGCGGCAGCTAACTCTCACTTCTTATATTGATTTTTATAATAAACACCTACTGCTGTTAATAAAAATTAAAACAATGCGACTTCCTGCATAACTAAATGTGAGTTACTATATCACCATGGAGGATTTGATGTGTTTTAACAAATTTTGTTCGAAATATTACATATTTACAGTTAATTTTTAACATTATTTTGGTAAGAATTGCAGGAAAAGTACATTTCCATAGTTTAAAGAATGAATATTAAATAGTAAAACTTTTAAAGGCATAGTATATATGAAAGAATGGTGAATCCACTTTACATTATACTATACCGATAGGAAAGTTTCTATATTAGTTAAGTAGGGATGATAATTTGTCTATCCATTGATAGTGCGTAAAATATCATCATCCTATGTTGCTTCTTTTTTTTTTTAAATGTCTCATTTAGTCGCGCGTCAAATTTGGGTTTTAATGCAAATAATAGAAATTGCATAACACTTTCAGTCATTCCGTCAGGAAAATTGAAACATGCCAATGCACGGAAATTCGCAGAAGAAAGTTATTTGCGCATGTCAAAAGAACATGTTTCGTCAAACAAATAATGGTCAGATCTAGGAAATAAACAACGTAGTAAGGCTCATTATCTTACTATTATTTTTTAGAATTGTCCTCTTCGCTCGACCAATGTTTTTCCTGTTCTTGCAGTTCAAATTCCCATCGTAATTCTAACTCCCGCATATCATTTGCAATACCAGCCTCATACGTATCTTCCTAAGAAGCAATTTGAAGTTTTAACATTTTCGTCATGATCTCTTCAAAGAGTTAGAAAATTCGATATACATTATATGTATGCATGTATATATGTATATATATATATATATATATAAAACTAATTATTGTTCTTTTTAATACAAAGTTAGAACACCGCAACTTACTTCTTCGGGTTTATAATCCTGATTAAAACTTTGAGAAGTAAGCAAATTATTCGACGATTGAATCCAAGGTACAGTACCATATGGGCTCCAATTTCTTACATCTTTCTCCTTTTCCCGGATACCAGCTTCAATCATATGCAATTCCTGCGCCAGCCTTTCTCCTGCCGTGATGGTCGCCCCTTGTGTAGCGAGCTAACAATACCTTTACGTTAGCAATATTTTAAACGAAATTAATGATCAAAGTAAAAATTAAAAATTTAACGATACCTTCAAGTCATTAATTTTTTTCTCAAGGTGTTTCAATTGTTGTTTTACTTTTTGCGACTCAAGTATTAGGCTGCAATTAATTTATTCACGATGTAGTAAAATTTTTGATTAATTGCCGAGGAAATTATTCGAAAGGAATTATCTTACTCTTTAGACATGCATTCTGGTCGAGGATGTTGCGTGTGCGTTGACGAGTCAGATATATTGCGACCAAAAGCAATGTAACTGTCTCCAAAGCTGGTATTATTAATAGACTGTATTCCTCCGTTTGGGCCAATAGCAGCATAAGCTGTAAACGAAACTTTCATTGGAATCCATATTTGCCATTACGTCTTCTCTTGTGTACAAACACTTTTTTCATATTGTTCGTACTTACGCTGATTACCATAATACCAAGATGTAATAGAATTCGCGGATGGCATAGGCCGATAAGCCGATATTGCTGGAGGTGTTCCCCCTTCTGCGTAAAAATTAGAAGATGGTACACCGTTGCTAGACCTAAAATAAAAATTATTTGTTTCTTATATTAACCTTTATAATGAATATTTTTCCATTTTTATTAGCCCCTAGGAAATATTGTTTACCTTATTAAGTTTTTGGATAGTTTAGAAATTGGTCCGTATTTACTACTTGATGATGCATCAAATGGCACAAATTCATCATCAAATAGGATTGGATCGGCACATCGAAAGTTGTTGTTGCAATTCATATTTGATGGAGGAACCATAGGATTATTTGGCGTGTTTGTCCATATAGAGAAATTCGATGATAACGTATCTCCTTGTATGTCATAGTTCTATAAGTAAAATGAAAAGTTAATACAGAAGCTATGTTGAAAGCATCCACTTTAGTTTCAATGATTATCATTCATACCGTTTTCATTTGCGGCACTTGTTTATTAACGATCGTCTCGAGTTGATTTAATATTTCCATTCTACGTTGCAACAACATTGCCAACGTTTTTGCTACCGTTCGCTGCTATTACATGTTACATTATTTTCACATGTATAATATACGAGTTTTATAAAATGCTGTTAATGGTTTACGTTACCTTTTTCGTATTAGAAATTCCATTAGTCATATTAGATGAGACCTGCGATGAATCCCACATGCCGAGATTTGGTGTATAATCGACAGGTGAGTTAGGCATAATGTAATGGGAACAATGCATGTCCATATTTTTAGCTGGTACCACAGGTAACATTCCTTGGCGTGATGGCAACATATAATTTGTTAAGGATCCGATGAAGTTGTTTTCATTGGTCGGTGTATGATGTTGTATTGGATTCACTTTATTCATAGAATTGAAATCTGAGAGGAAATGGTATCGTTTATCTGAATCAAGTTCATCTATTATTTCCATTACATAAATACTTACGTTCTCGATGAGTATTGTCATGCGACTTCGCGGAATGGTAAGTTAAATCGTCGTTTTGTTTGAACGTCTTGTTACTCGACCCAGTGATTGTTTTATCGGTTTTTGCATCCGAATTGTTGGTTCCAGGTAAATTTGATCTGAGACTCAACTTTCGATTTTTTGACCTGTATCTAAATAAAAGGTAAAATTATTGCATAAGTAATGCATCCGTAGGTCTATGAATTTTCGAACACTTACTTATCCAATTCCATATCACTATGAGCAAATGTACAATTAGTAGATCTAGGACAAGATCCCCTAAGTGCAAGATCCCGACACATGCTCACTTTATATTTCGGTTGCCCAGGGCCTACATTGTGAGTACCATCTTGCGATTTTCGATTACCATGTTGCTGAATAAATTCTACTAATGCCGCAACAACAATTCTAACTGCTTCTAAAGCTGCTCGACATTCTGCCAACGTGGGATGTTCAGTTTCTGTGAAGAAGTCAATCATTCGTGACATACTCGAAACGTTTGGTCAGTTACACTTAATCTTCAGTGAAGTAATGTGTACCTGGACTCGGATCTATCGCGGCTAGCAGTTCTAATTGTGGTCTTAAACTACTTAATTGTCCAGGATCAGGTGTACGTTGGAGAGCAATAACCAATTCTTGTACACTTTGAGCAAAAGATTGCGGAGTTTGAAGTTTGTCTATAATACTTTGCATGTGAGATTTATGGCTTGTATCCCCATACAACAATGCGGACCATTGATCGGGTGCTATTCTTAAACCAGCTTCAGTTGCAATCTGCACTATCTGAGCGTCGTGTTCCCTTCTTAAAGCTTCGTACGTTCTGAATTCTTCCTTTAATTGCATCAGCGACGAATCGCCCTCACGTTTAGACACCTAAACGAATATTGTCTTTAAACAAAGCCTCGTGTAAAAATGAATAATAGGAACTGAAAATAATAAATGTATATATTACCTTGAAACAGCTTGCTCTGTATAACAATTGCACTACATGTCCTATACTCGTTTTAGATGCTTGTGGAAAATGTGATTCTAAACGTTGAACAACAAACATAACTAACACTTTCCTAGAAAGAGCCGACCCATCTTCCAAAGCCAACAGAACAAGTTTCAAGACTTCTTCTTGCATCGCTAGTAACGAACAGTCTGTCGATAAATATTCATCTCCTTCGATATATCATTTCATTTGATTCTAGATACACACCTGGACCAAGAAACTGACATCCCCGAGCACGCACCGCAGCCCATAGGTTGGCGTTAAGTTGTTGCGGATTCTGATGTTGTAATATTAATTCAGTAACTGATCTTTCACCCAAACTTCTAGCTGCTCTCACTGCGCGAGCTCTGCCTTCGGGCTCGACTAATTGACAACCCACCAAAGTGACCAATTTCCTTTGCATGGGTCGAGAAACAAGGCCCGCACCTGTTATTTATTAAAATGTGTTCTCTACACCATCGAGGCGTCTATTAATAATTATACTATAGTCTGTCCAAAGAGACGAGAGAACAGACGGGGCTGAAGCACGGATTTCTCATATCCCTGTGAATTAGAAAGCTCTAACTCAGTTTGTAACACGCAAACTATAGAAACAAACCATAGAATAACGGTACTTCAACCCCGAACATTGACCCGTGGGAGCCAGTGACTGCAGCCACGGCTATCAACCACATGGAAGATTTGTTTATGTCTACTCTATTGCCTCCTTGGACAGACTACAGCTATTCGCTTTACCCGTGGCTAAAGATGGATTTGTCTGACATGGTTTAAGATATAGTGCGAGTTCCTCGATACAACGTTTAGCAACCAAATAATTTGCATGGTCCTCAGGTGGTAGCAGTTTTTGATAAGCTGTTGCAACATTCGTGGGAACCTGATTTCCCACTAATTGTAGTAGAGCTTCATTTATTGGTAATCTTTCTATTTCTGTATTAATAATACTCTGGAATGTGTAAGAAACAAAATTTTATGATAACTAGAACATGATTAACTCGATTGTATTGTAATCGCATGTATTTGTTTTGGAATACCTGGTGATAATAATAATAATGTACATATATACCTGATCAAAGGGACATTGTTTACGATGTAGATTTGCAAGGCACGTACGACATATGGTGTGTCCACATCCTAATGATATCGGGCCACGTATGGCCACATCGAAGTCATGACAGCAAACTGGACAAGAAAGAAATTCAGTCCACTGTGGTGCCTGTATTGGCATTCTGTAACAAAATTGCAATGCGATGCTCTTAATCCTTTGATTTCACAATTCGTCGCAACACTGCAATGTTCCGTTCGTAAATTGAAAATGCTTAATGTCGGTAAGTGGAAAAATGTAATTTACAATTTGAAAAATCATATTTCGTAATTGTTTACATGAATATTTATAAAAAAACAGAGTACTACGTTCGTACAAAAGACGTTCGCAAACGGGAATTAAAATTCAACCGACGGGAAAACATCAATAATTACGTATGATCATTTTTATTGCTCTAATACGCTTGCAGAGCAAATAATAAACGAAAAAGAAATTTCGCTTCGATTGCAAAACATTTGTCTATGAATATAAACCTGTTCGAAACAATAACGTTCGCTCATCGATTGTTTTTCATGGAGACGATTAGTGTTTTTCGCGGATTCTTTCGATTATAAAATGCAAATATTATTGTAGGGGAAACATGCGTAGGAAATATTTCAAAACGTAGATCGGTTTCGTCCACACGCAATTAGATCAAAGTTTTTTTAATTACTGTCGATATTACTTTTGTGTCCATCGACATATCTAGTCTACGCAGAATTGGAAAAACGGTGTCCGCTTTTACCATGGAAAAATATGTTGATGCAGGATTTTGTAGTTGATATAACGTATGATTAACAACTCACCTCGTTATTACCTTCACAAAACATCACATTAACTACTCGGTTACTTCGCACATAGTTCTGCCATCGAAGCAAGAACAGATGAATCACAAATAGTAAGATGAGCTCAGCACGAATATTCTTCACGTACACTTTTTTACCTCACCAGCACCCATGACGAAACAATCTAGAAAAGTTACCTTTCTGCTTTCCACAGTAGAGAGCGCTCTAAACGGGATAACACGAAAATTTAAATAGTGTCCAACAAATAAGTTTTGATTTAATTCTACCCACAAAATATAAATGCCATTTATAATTTCTGTTCAATCTAGCTGGTCATTCAATTTGTCATTACCCGTATTAATTCGCGTGATTCATTGCTTACTGACTTATAGAATATAAATGAATACACGTAGATTGTTATTATCGAAGATTAGATTTAATCAATGCACTCTCTTCCCTCGCATTCAAAAGGATATTTCCTTGATAATTTCATTGATAAAAATACGAAGAAGCGTACAAGTTACTGATTGGTCATTACGATATCTTCTATTGTATCTATACAATATACACATTTTATATTCATCTGTTTCTCATCCTCGCCGGTCGAGTTTCATATCTAGCGAAACCACAAGTGCACGATTTGTTTCTCTCTTGGCTTACTGTCCTAGAGAACAATATTACTGACATTTTCCCACTTTCCGCATGCGAAAGACATTGTCGGACATGCGTTCTCCTTGCACGAAATTCGTGTAAGCTTCAAGCGTGCCTAGTGAAGTTTAACTGTAACTGTTAGTCAAAATCATTAAATAAATAATACAGCGAAAAGACTGACAACCCGATCGGCAGGATACCAAAATACTAATTAAACATGATACCTTCGAAAGATGAAGCGTTATGGTCCGATATTGCACTTCGTATGCTAATGAACACCGTTTCACATCCCATTGAATATGCTAAAGTTTTAATACAGGTAAATAATGCACACGCCGGTAAATTTTACCTGAAATGCAAAACGCTGGTCGGAAGTATTTAATTTTTATTTGTAACGTGTTACATAGATCGGATATGAACCGATATCACCGCGACCGACAACCACCTTCTTTGGACAACCGGCTTTAACTTTGCCTAACGTTTTTCAATACGGTAAGCGATTATTTCGATCGATTGATATTCTACTTTGCATCGTATTGTTTAATAATGCACTTGCGTGTATTCACCCTTTATTTATGTAAGTATTTTGAAATTGTTTTGCCGCAGGAAAATACGATACGCGTGTAATACATTGCTAGTTAGTCCGTAATTGCCGCAAAAGTGTTTGTTGTTTAAATTGTTGCTTTACAGTTAGATATATAAAAAATGTGGACGGATTTACCGGCTGCTATCGCGGTCTTATACCAAAATTGTGTTCTTATACTGTAAGCGCCGTAGCATTTGAGAAAACATCTAAATGTATCAAATTTGAGGACGAGCCAAGTAAAGAGATATACGATTGCGATTTAGAAGAAAGGTAAATATTGTGTTGGCGTACTAATTCAAATGGAATTATATAAAATAAAAATGATTTGCATATTTTTATTCTTTCTAGCCAGAAACGCAAGAAATGTATATACGAACTAATAAGAGAGCTGATTAGTAGAATGATCGGAATCATAGTTAGTCATCCGTTAGATGTTATCGCATTAAGGATGATGGCGCAATTTGTAGGCGGAGAAACGAAATACAAGTACATAGTTAATTGGGCAACTATGATTCGTATTTACTTTAATATCTTAATCGGGAATGCATTATTTTTATCACTATTTCCCTTTCGTTGTCCGTCATTAGCGGACTGTTTAGATCATTTGTGGAGGTATACAAAGAAAATGGAATTATGGGATACTACGCAGGGTTAATGCCCCGTCTTATCGGCAACGCTGCTGTATTAATACTAGTCAGCTCGTCTACGTATGCTATCGACAAATACATTATAAGCGATCGGGAATTCAAACCTAATGTTGTCTCCACCATGAGGGTAATTAAAATAAATATTCAATTGTAATATGGATATCGTAATAGAAATTCTAACATGGTCTCTTACGATTTACAGTTTATTGCAACAACAATTACGTATCCATTTTTGGTGGTGTCACACTGTATGGCAGTTAGCAATTGCGGGTAAGTTGATTATAGTTGGAATTGGGGATAGGTTTTTCGAAACGTCGAAACCCCTCGGAACTCGAGAAAGTATCGAGAGTAACCTTACAAAGTTTCGGATTCGAGTTTCGAGAATTTAGAAATTAGTTTCGAACCCATCCCTGGTTGAAATATTTTACAAGGAAGAAAAGTGAAATAATAATTTGTCAAATTTTTATTCATTTATTAAGGTTAATCGCTGGTCTTCCTCCACAAATGCCCATTTATAATAGCTGGCTGGATTGTTGGTCCCATCTATCGACAACGAACCAGTTGAAGAGAGGGAACCGCCTTTTCTGGCGCTATTATACAGGGCCTCAAGTGATAATCAATGGAAAACCAATAGCTATTAGCAAATACAATTTTCATTTGCAAAGCACAACATAGGAATTATATGCATTGACTTGTATTTAAAAGACCAACAGTAAAACCGCTCTTGTGCTACGTACTTTTATTTTTTTTTATTGTAAATTTATTGTTACAGCACGACTGTTGCATTTATATACTCCTTCAAATTGATCCTAATATTCATTGCATTGAAAAATATTAATTTAGAACCTTCCGGTTCTATGTTCCATTAAAAGATGTAACTATTATCGCAATGAAATCTCAAGTATTTGGTGCACGTAAACATATTGGTCAGTAAGGTATACTATTAGTTTGGCAATTAATATTCTCCTTGGTGTGCGACAATTGCATTTATATTACTGTTCAAATAAAATAATGTCTTTGAAGAACGCAAAGGAGATGTAGTTAACCCATATAATTATTTATATATATACATAAAAAAAACACATGTGCATTAAATTGGACAATACTTGCTCAAATGTTATTGAATTATATAATACATATGTCTCGTGTAAAAAGTGTACAAATTGGTATGGAATTACTTTCAAATTTCCCTAATTTTATATAAATATTACCTCGTACAAGAAAGAATTGTTTGGAATATTTGTACATACCTATATACCGATGCTATATATATAAATACTTGAAAAAAATAATAAAATGAAGTTATGCAAATAGTATTAATTATACGTCAATTTTTCGACCGTTAACGAGGTCCAAATATTTCTAGATAATTGAACCTTATTGTAACAGCAGTGCTATAATTTTGTCATATGACACTGATAGTCACGCATAATAATACGAAGAACTTCCGTTTCCAAAGTTGTACGTAGTAGTCTTTACCGTTACGAATCTATATTGAACGGATACGAAGAAAAATTGCCAAAAATAAATAAATATTTCATTTACTATTTTTAGTATTTATTCTTTCGATAGTTTCAATCAATTTACAGCATGATTTATCAGGCATCAAGAAATTATTACATGAGTATTGCGATAACTGGATCGTACATGCCTTCCTAAACATCCTATGAATACTACATCGAAGCTTATATTATGTGGCCTATTTCTCAATCCTTGCATAAATAAAAATATCGACTTGGACTACAACACACCGCTTCCATCAGAAATTTGAACTTTGATTCACTCGTATAGTGCAGCAATATGAATGTGAATGACGAACAAAATATTTAATACATTTTTAGTCAACACAATGTTTCCTATGTCGAAATGTAATTCTCCTAAAAAAAAAAAATGTACTGACAGCGTCTGGATACGCTCGATGCCGTTTCATTGTTAATTAATATGTTCATTGCAATTTTTCTCCAATACCAATTTGGAATGATGTCTTTGCAGCTCATGTTTCAATCCAGAAGTTATTACTCTAACGGTACAAGATACATTTATTTACTAAGCTCAATATTCCTTATGTACTATAAATATAAGATTTGAGCATTACACAATATTTTCAGCTCTCTAGTCTAATTCCATTATATTAGGCATTATTTTTGGCTTTAACCCATTACTTCTTACGTACGAATAATATATACGTATATATATATTTTTAAATATTCAAATGACCCGTTCCTAAGATACATTAATGTACACATTTATAAAAAAATAAATCTTAAAAAATCACTTCACTAAATCTGAAATAATACTCTACAAATTCGAAAACCTCTATGAATGTAAAATATTTCAGTTCGTATAATATACCATTACATTTCTTGTTATCAATAACAAGTAATACAGGAGTAGTTGTGACGTTTCTCGATCGGCGAATAATGATTACTTAATTTTAACTTAATATATACAAATATTTGCGTAAGCATGGCAATGGAAATATAAATAAGACTAAAAATTAGCAGAGTTCTATATACTTTTCTAATTAATTTAATGCAAATCAATGAAATGCATTCTATTTTTTTTAAAAGTAAATTTACATGGCTATTTTTTCTTCGTTTACCTTAAACTTTTCTTTCGCATGTATACAATTCCGTTTCAATGTTTGTATGCATAAGGTCGTTCAACTATTTCGCTTTAATGTTTCCGGAAATTTATTATCACGTAACCACAGGAAAGGTTTACTATATAGAACTGTACACTGTTTGGTTGATCTTTTTTACAATGTAATAAAGATTCCAGCCATTAACATTCAATATTTATTTAACAAATATTACCTTACGCTATTAGACATAACAAGTGATTGCTGTCAGGTTTATGTTATCACGACGATAATTATTAGTTTCGTAAATCTATATACATTGAGGAATACTGTATGTCCAGGAATGTTTTACAGAACCAATTAATTATGAAGCATGTTTCAATCATAGGCATTTTAATTTAAAACATGTCTTTGTACATTGAAACAATAAATACGCAGCATTTCAGAAAACTGTTCAGTATTCACATTCCTTGGCAAAGGTTCAGACAAATATCTTGCATGTATTTCATTTAGGAATCTCTTTCGAATAGTATATACTGAAAGATTTCTCCTTTATTTAAATACTACGTATATACAATAGTATATCTGTCATTAGTGTTTATAAAAAATAAAAAAGAAAGAGAAAGGAAAACAAATGGAACTTAAGATTAATATAGTACTAATATTACTGTGGCAGTATAGTACTTAACTAATTAATAGAATGTGGTCTATTTCAGAGGATACGATCATTATCTAATAATAATCTATCAACTAAAACCTTTCGTTTGTATCATTCCGCGGAAAGTGTATAAATTATATGCCATCAACTGATAATTGTTCCCAAATCAAGTAATTAACGGTAATCTAATTTATACATTGTAATGCTTCTTGGAATAATTGATAATGTAAAAATTATAATTTATTGACAGTGTATGATAGTTTTTGTCAACTTTGCATTAGACAACTTCAGGTATCTTGACATACAAAACGCAAATATCACCTGCAAGATTTTATGGCTAAATAGTGATACTGAATATGTTAGGGAGTAAAGTAAAATATTAAACGAATAACTTTTCATCAAGATAAATCGTTTCGTCCGTTTAAGTACGGAGCTAGAGTATGGAACTTTATGACGTATACCCTTTTATAACATATGCAGTAGTTATAGAAATTTTCTGAAAATATATATACGATACCGAAAATATGATAATGATTATTCAAAGGATTTTATATGCGTATAGTAATAAAAATATCGTTTTCAGTATTACATTTACTATGGAAAATTGACTCATATTTCTATGCATATATATAATAACCAATTTTTTTAGTATATTCCAAAATATATTTTTTATTCCTGTTCGTCAGAGGGAGGGATTTTAAAACATGCACCTCTTTTTAAAAATTATATACACATTATGCTTAACTTTTTTCATATCCTTAATGCTGTTAGAATGTTCTTAATATTCATACAATATGTACTACGAAATTTCATTGTATCTAATATCTACAAAATATTATAAATAATTTTAGCATGTAATTCGTTTCCGTTTTGCATAAAGTTCCATCATCTTATTCACCTTCGAAATATAATTTTGTATACGAAACTTGGCGCACGATAAATATTATGTATACAACACGTATAGCTACAATTACGTTACTTAAAGTATCGTTGATTGATTGATCGATTAAGAATAATATATTGGAAATTATAGTTCTCTATTGTACACTTTAAATTAGATTTTTTTGTTCTTTTTTCGTTTTTAGCCATGAACGTAAATTAGGTCATCGCAATGGTGCAAGAGTTTTCGTTCAACAAGATTTGCTATAATTGTTCGTGATCGGTGCATATAACATGTACACGTTTCTATCAGGAAAAAATAATCGCACATACATATATGCACAATGTTTCAATGTTCATTGCTCACCTTCGTCTCCATTCTAATTATCATCTTTTTGTTTGCTTTTCTTTATCACTCTCCTATGCATATTACGATGCAGATATAGATGGAACAAAAGATTAAGTTTTGCTTATCTAAATCTGTATTTAATACTAATTGAAATGTCATGAATAGTTTCTTTCTTCCATATGAGATATACGATTATTGGATGATGACAGATTAATTACTTCAAATCCAGCTGAACTTCTGGACTCTCTAACGAGAAAGGTTTGAGATTTTCCACTATCGGTGTCTGGTCAGGATCGACCCGTATGCGGATTCTATTCGTTTCTAACGATCGCGGAAGTGTACGTGGAAGATCATCTTTATATGAACCAGACATTGGCGAAGAATACGGTACATAAATTCGTACAACGTCCGGACTTGGTTGATGGGGTGTTGCTCTTGGCGTTGGTAAACCACCGCTACCAGAGCTAGCATTGGAAATATTACTTTGAGTATCGAGACTATTGTCTAACGCTTGAGACCGAGTCGCTGAACTAAATACAGAAAGGTCAGCTGTAGACGTAACAGATGTGTCTGCCAATGATCGACGTGAGCCACTGGGAGAGGCCCCATCATCGAGACTTGGATCAAATGAGAATTTGCTTCCTGCACATATATATAATTTTTATTATACTGCAACAGGATATTGGAACAAACATGTTTTCATAGAATACTTTCACATAGTAAGTGTAATACATTCAACCTCAAGCGACATTTAGAAACACCTCACACTTCTCCTGTATGTCAATCGTCTGTAACTTCGATTAATTTGTTAATTAATGGCAATTGAGTTTAAGGATCCTTACAATTTAATATTGCTACTACGTAACAAGTATCGGAAAGTCCGTTTCTTTAGATTCAAATACATTGTTTTATCATTTTTGCCTCTACGCGAAAGGTTACCTGAGCATTCTAGAATAATCACAGTCTATTACTCCTTATTCTGGTTTTATTTCGTTAAAAAGTGTCTAGTAGAAATGCTTAATACAATTTCAGAGGCATATAGTAGTATCATTCAAATGATGCTAAATCTATGAAGAATTTTCTTACGATTATGTAGCAATAATTGTAACACATCAAAATATGGCTTACATTAATAGCTTTGTAAGATGCTATCTGTGTATATATATATATACGTATATGAGTATATATGTAATTGAGCAATATCGTATATAATACTTTTAGTATTAAACTCTTATCTTTGAGAAGTACCTTACAGTCTAGTATTATATATAACCATTATATCAATCTCTGAATCTGTGTCTTTATCTATCTCTTCGTCACTAGTAATACTCTCGTGTTTAGAATGTTGAAGGCAAGTATCTGTGTTACCATCTAATACGTTTTCACTATATCGTAACTCACCGCCAAGACCACAACTGGTTTGTTCGACTGGCGTCGTGCTTTCCCTGCCGTCATCGGCAAGTACCATGTCTCTACGTTGGTTTATAGACTCTCGCATTACGTGCTGCGCTTCGCTAAATTCTTCGCTGCGCCTTCCAACCTAGATGCAGAATGTCCAAGCGTGAGAATGAAATAGGTGCAATTTATTTGTCAATAATACGATCAATACAAATCACCTTGCTTGCAAATGATGGTTCCTTAAAGGTGCCAAACGGAAATCGTGGTAACTCGTGTGGCAGAGGAGGACCCGGATAATCTAACTTAGCACGCTTCAATTCTTCCATACTACGCTCCATACTACTTATCACCGTATCATCGTCGAAACAAAAATCTTTTTCTAACTTGATTTGCAAATAATTACAAAATTCGTCTAAACTCTCCATCGGCATGAGAAAACGTTTATGCATTTTCATGACTGTGTATGCCATGGCTGGTAATATACGATCTCCGTCCAACAAAAATGTATCCCAAACTCGAAGGCCAAGGCTAACAGGTGTCTGCAGGTAAATGAATAATTGAATTTAGACACGTGTTTCGACTAATACATGCCGAATGATTTGAGAAAATAATTTACACAGTGTTCTCTTACCCTCTCTTGAAATACAACGAAAAACCATTTTAATGCATAAAGAATAGAATCGCATCCGCATTTATCGAGCTTTCGTTTCAATTTTGGCAAAAATTTGTTCATAATTTTATCGTGGTGTTCGATAAAACGATTCAATTTCGGAAAACCATCAACGTAAAATCCTACGAGTAAATAAATTCATTTAGCATTTAGCCCAGCTCTTTGTCGATACAAAGTTTGTTGCAAACTGTTTCAGACCGTGCATGGTATACTTCTTATCAGCAAGTAGCACAGAAAGACCCCAAAATGCATCTTCTTCGTCCATGTACAGCAAAAGTAGTCCAGCTAATACAGACATCCCCTGACAGTAACCCACTTCCATATTGTACATGCTATATGCAGCCAATACATAAAACATAGATCGTTGTTTTATGCTGTACCTTTCCCTATTGCAAACAATTCCAAAATTAGCGCTACTATCGCAATCTTTTTTTCTAACAATTTGGTCAATGCAATTCTCGTACCTGTAATTGATATGATCTCTATATTGTCTAGCAACGTCAGCATCAATTTGTCTTATTTCGGTGGACCATTGGCGTGCGAGGTGCAACATTTCTTCGTATTTACCAGCTTGTTCTTTTTTCAAGTTTTTAATACCCAACAGCAACGCCCAAACTTGACCACGAAGTCTATTGGGAATACCTTTATATACTCTGCGCCGTAATTTCTCCTTGGTCGACGAACTATCCCACTGTTTTGTCATCTTCTCCCATTTCTTTAATCTCTCCATTTCCACCCTATGCGTTTTAACTTCGTTAGGGTCCAGCTTTTGCGGTAGACGCTTGTCGCTAAAATAAAAATATTGACACACCGAATGATAAGAACAATGATAACCATTCTAATACTAATACAGTGTCATTAAAATTGTTGCTGCGATAATTACTGGATAAATCCGTATCTATCTGTGGCATGGTATACTTCGAAAGTAGGATCTTCCCACGGATCAATTTCGGCTCCATTTTCTCTACCACGGTCGTAGCAGCTAAATATTCTATCTCGCTCCACAGCAGACCGTTTCAATAATTCTTCCTCATTCATCCCCCGTGAGAATTCGCAACCAGACGCTTACAAACATGCCGTCTTGTTAAAAGAAACCCATTCAAGATAGGCCTGTTATCTAAAATAATAATTGATACTGCTAACAATAAATTATTAATAATATATATATTTCATTCTTTTTCGCATGCAATTCGAGTAACATCTTACATTTCTATTAACATCGTTCCGCGATAATGTAATTTCGTAAACGTACACACGAGAACAATTATTTGCACGTCAACAACGAGAAGTGTACTAATCGAAAATGATATCGAACACTGATTACAATTTTGACACTGAAAAGCGAAAAGTTATTAACCGAAACTACGTTGCAACACGGAAATAAACATTTGTTCTCTCGTTCGCTGAGAAAACTGTAAGCTATAATTCTATCTGATAAAGATCGACATTCTAAAGATAATGCACTACATATTGACAAGGAAAAAGGTTATATACATAGGAATCAAATGATATACCTAGTAAACTTTCAAGGCCTTACCGCTAATAAATTAACTGTGTAATTATAAACACTGCATGCTTAGGGATTAACTACTTTTCTTCGTTTCATAGTACATAGAAAATCGTTTCCTTGTAAGTCATTCGTTCAACAAAACTACCGTACATACATACCAGAACACGCAACTTCAAGCCGGATTCGGATGTTTCCATTCTCCTTTACTAGTAAGTGCTGCCAACGGATTAACTTGAAATGAATGGTTTTGTGAAACTGGTTAATGTTTATTTGATAAATTGCATATTAAATGTCGCTCTTTCCTGTTAAATATGAAACATAACAGCATTTGGCTATTATCATGATATATGATATATATGCATGATATATTTAGTATTATAAGCAAACAAGTTTCTTCTTTATATCTATGAAATTGAAATAGCTTCTAAGTGTAAGCAGTATTGTTTAATAAACTTTCCAGATAATCTTTACACAATCATTTCTTATTTACCTTCTTCAATCAAATTAATTTATCTATTCAATTTGATATTAGACTAAAGGGATCGCGAAAGTTTACATGAAATTTAAAAAAACAGGTTTGATGATGTTGGTACCATTGATAAAATCAAATAATTCAAGATGAGAACATATACGTAAATACTTGTCATAAAGCATTCATAAATGAAATGAATGTTTCAGTCGTTGCGAAATTAGAAAAGTATTAACGCGTATGATATTTCTAGGCTTTGCGGTTTATTATTAATTATACGAGTATTCATAAAGACATAGAGAAATATTTGTCTTCCTTGAGATTTATTAAGATTAACTTGGTTGTACAACTTTCTCCATTACTTTTATCGAGCATTTTATTTATTATTAGTAATTAATATATTTGTATCCCACTATTCGACTAATATTTATACTGTAACACTTCTAATATAAAATATTCAGTTTGTCATGATATTCAAAAAACACCCGCCTTAAAGAAAGAACCCCACCCCCACCGCCCAACCAGTTGCCAGCCAATTAGCGCAATCTAGTTCAAAAATCTGCCTCTTTCGCCCAATGGATCTCGTAGCGATTAGACATGTTCAGAGTGTCCGTTGAATTAAGGTATGTCACATAGTCTAATATACTCTTGAAGGCAGGAAATGATATCCATTGTTTCCATTTCCCTGTCTTCCAAGTTTTCTGTGGTTTCTTTGTTAATATTAATGAATATTTTGCAAGAAATTAAGTAAATATTGTGCAGTGAACGGAATCACACCGCGCGGCGTGCATTTTCTAATCGACTCCAGTATGCATATACATACGTATTATCTTTGACGTATGCGTATACGTATTTCACTTCTGAATTCCATTATCTTGCAATATATTCTGCAGTTTCTAGCAATAGTATTATAATATTGGTGATTCTCAATACATTTGTCTCTAATTTCAGTTGGAGTCTGTTTCATGGCGTCTCTTTCGCTTGCTTTGAATCAGAAATGGCGCGAACGCGACACTTTCAAACGGGAATGCGCAGGAGCAGAGTGACGCGGCGCCATATTGTTAAATCAAGTTCCCACTGACAGGTAAGCGTTCCTCAAATTTCTTATGGAAATAAGTAGAATTTTAGTAATATGTCTCTATTAAATTATAATTCGTACCACGCATAAAACTTGTATGATATACAGTCGCGTTGTAGATAAGTAGTAACATAATAGGAGCCATTATTTGCGGCTATATCTTGTGTCTGCCTGTGGTCGGGAAGCTTGTTTTTCGTGGAAAATATCAACAATATATCGCGAAACAAAAAAAGCCACTTATCAAGTAACGCGTGCGTTGAAATATTTCTAGGAAACACAAGCGATCGTAAAGAAAAATGGTGTTTGGTTTTAGTCGGATGTCGAACATAGCCGAACAGCAAAGGGCGATGGCGAAGATCGTCGTTCTATTACTTGACGCCGAGCTGACAAAACGTATGGTAGACATCTCAGTGAGGTAAGTATCGAGGTGTGTATAATTTGTGACTGGTACTAAGATGAAACTACAACAGTTGAAATACTTACAAAAACAAATAGATATCTATATTTGATAACAAACACTCGATAGGATGAACATGTTCTATTTCAGAAAATCAGAAAATTTTGTGACCGCGCGCAATGCGGTCAGTAGAGTCAGTGGTTTCTCCGCAGTTTTCTAGTATTTCCAGAGCAAGTGGCTCTGCTTAAATTTTCGTTTACAATTTACCTACACGCGATTGTAGAGTCAGTGTTTTTCGCCCAGTAGTTATTAATTCGATTAGCGGAGCACCGGTGCTCCTCTTCAATTATTTCAATCGCGAAAGTAGCATCTTAATTTGTTCGCCGATGTAATTTGCGGTCGCGTACATAGTCTTTTATTTTGATTTTTCTCTTATATTCGCTATCGGAAGCAGAGTCAGTGCATCACTGAAGGGGATGTTTTATGCGACACCGATGAAGCGAGAAATGTAAGTATTTTTAAAACAAATCTCAGTTTTCTATGAAGAGTTAAATTCTGTAGATTTAGCAGTAGATTTTAATGTTTTTTCCTTTGCTGTTTAGTTACAGTTTGCATACTTCCTGGCGATTGAGCTCAATTGAGCTGCCCCGGTGATGTTCCTGATGTCTTCCACGAGTACTTGCTCTACTTTTGCAATCAACGAGTTGGTGAGTCGCATGTGTTTTGGTTCCTCCGGTCCCCAATCATGCCGTAGGACGATTGGTCCGAAGCGGCACCGGTGACTGGTTGTATTTTTTAGTAGTTTTGCGAGCATAGTGACTACGGGAATAATTTTTCATGTGTATTATTTCTTATACGAGGTTAGATCTGCCTTCTTGTACTCCGCGTTTTTTAATATAAAAAGATTAAGGACCATAGAAATATTTCTTACTCAAATAAATATTTGATCGAAGAAGCACTGATCCTCTAGGTTCCTCTATTTCGATAAAAATATATGACAGTAACAAGTGACAGTAACAAATACATTGCACAAATGTACATATATTGAGGACATTGCATTTATAATCAGTTGAAATTTGTTTTCGCTGTTCAGCAGTGCAGAAGTCGGATGCCCCCCGACTTCGTTACTGCAAGTGCTACATGATTATAGCAATCAGGTATTAAAGTAAATAAATATAACGATACGTTTATTGAAATCAGCATTGAATATGCATAGCCAATGATAGCATTTAATATTAATTTTCATATGCTATAGTCGAGTCCATTTCGAATGAAATTGATTACACATTATGTACAAGAAGGCACTTTGTATACGGGTAGATTTTCAAATCGGAGTAACTCGCTTGAACACGTTACGTCGATTAAGGAATCACCTGAGGCTTATTTAATATCTTGTCTATTTTCCAAGTAAATATTTAATTGCATTACTTATTCTAGTAAAATCAGTTTCAATGAAAGTCATCTCCCTTAATAAATAAATTATTTATCAGTAATTTTGGAGTCTTTATTGATATTTCATATATTACAAAGTCGAGTCATGTTTAAAGAGATTGAAAATAAAATATATTATTAGCTGTTGCAATTTTACGTGTACTAATCATCTTTTTAGATCAGGATTTTCAGGTTTAATCCCTTCCGTGTTGATTGCCAGGAACTCACTCACGTGCCCAGGTGCTACTTGGGTGAGTGAGAGGCAATGGGCACGATGATCATATGGTTTTTAAATTTCTAACAATGTTTGGCGGCTGACATTTGCTAGTGCACCGTGCACGACGTATTTTCCATACCGTGTGTGTGTGTGGGTTAGGCCGTGGAATTGCGTCGGCTCGGGAATTTCATAACAAATCATAAACAATTGCAAATATACATTGAATACCATAACGAATTATGGAAATATGACAAACAATAGAGTACTATACGAACCAAGCGTACATAGTAGAAAGAAAATGTACAATATACATATATGAGCAATCAATATTTCATACGAAAGTAATGCATAAGCATATACGTTTGCGCAAATTTACGCAATGGTCGCTAGCCTTTGTCAGCCGATTTCAGGAACTGGTACGTACCCTTAGAGTGTGAATGATTGTATGCCAAGCTCGGGTGTCGGAGGCGTCCCGGAACGTCTCTCTAGTGTAGGTTCATGCGCCCGAGTGTTTGATTGAGAAACGTTGAATGATGTGTGTTTGTGTGAATGCTTTGCCATTTTTCAAATATAGGTCTAGGTAGGATAGGTAGTATACCTTCTGGTGTGCCTGATAGATATAAGTAGGTAGGGCCGGGCAGGTTGACACAGTCTCCGATCGGGTAGGCAATATTTCGCGTGTTCAACCTGTTTCAGGAAATCTGATTTGAAAAGTCGACGGCGAAACTGTGGCGCGAACGAGAATGCGTTCGCCTCTGGCTTTGCCTATCGATTTTTCGAATTTTTCGCGGTCGTGATCGCGATTTGGCTCCGAAACGATCGTGTTGCGTTATGCTCGAGGCTGCGCGTGTAGGCGAAGATCGATTACAATTTTAATCGTAATCCTTACGATTTTCCATAATCGCAATTTTTACGATTGTATTTAATCGTGATTCGTCCACGTGTGTTCCATTTAGCTACGCGATTTAGACTTTTATTTATTTTTGTTTGTTTGCGAGTAGAGTCTCGAGCCTAGACTAAGTTTCAGCGGGCATTGCGCTCGAAGAAAAGAAGAGGCTAAATGCCGAAGAGGCCCGACAAACTGTCGCTCAAGAGGGCAACTATCAATGGCTCTGCATCCTTTGGATGGAGAGTCATTTTTTGTTATTATATTTTGTCACTATGCTCGCTTTTGTGTGCTGTAGTTGTAGTTTACAGTATGGCCAGCGCTATTGCCTGACCCACCGCCATCGTATTGGGCAAATCGCGATTTTTATTAGCATCGCGTACGATTGAATACGGTTTGCATTAGAGTTGCGAATTAATACAGATTCGGGTTTGAATCAGAGTTGCTTTTACATTAAATTATACTTCCGATATGTCTTTGCTTTTAGCGTTGCGATAATAATTTTCGTGTTTCTTTTATACACAGGTTTTAATTAGTATTTACAGCACCGCGATATTTTTCTTAGATTTTTATATAGTGTTGCGATGATAAATGATCGCGATTTTGAAGTAGCGTTACGAACACAATGAAATGCCCAAAGTGGTTCCTGAGTCACCAAAGGCAGCTATTGAGCTGCATAAAGCGATTGCTTTGATGGTAGTTCTGGATGCGACTACCATAACTTCTCCGTTATTAGTGTTGCGAATTAAAAATTATGGGTGCAGTGAATTACTATTTTTTCTTTTCCTATTTTCTGTAATATATTAAACGAAATACTATATTACATATAATGAAGCATCATACGCGATTGATTTTGCAATTAATGCAGTAAATTAGTGTTGCGAAAAAAAGAGGCAATCCGCTTTCGGTTTTCAATCGGGCTTATAACGAGTGGACGATAATTAATAGTAAAATGCCCCTCTGGCTGTTGAATTTGTATAATGTTCTAATTTATTATTTTTCTTTGCCTCTCCCATTTTTATTAGCACTAAAAACAAGTTGTTTCATCTTAGTACCCATGTAAATGTTTGTATTTGTCATTCATAATTTTTATTCAGCGCATTTGCATTTTTGAAGAACATGATATAAGTTTGTTACAGAGTTATTAAGTTATAGAAGATACGGTACAAGTACGTACGATACATACATTGCAATATGTATGTAATCAGCGCCTCAAAGGTGATGTTATATAGATCAAATAAATCGAAGAAATCATATGATTCGAACGAAATGATACACATTCACGTCGGACATGCTTTCTATTTAATTGTCTACTACTTTCTCGTAATTATTAATTCAATAAATAAATTTGTTACAGCTCTTCCGATTGCCAAATGCATCGATTCATCGATATATTGTTTCAAGTAAAGAAGAAAAGTATAATTACTTTCAGAGTTAAGGTGAAGTAATTTGTAATTTTTATTTACTTAGATCTGTTTCAGGCTGCAAGAGTACGATTTTAATGCAAGAAGATTCATTGTAAAATATCCTGTTTAGATTTTCAATTGGGTAGACTGTTTTTAAATAACCTTCAATTTTTATTCATGTAGGGTGTCTCTAAATTAAGTAATTGTTTAAACATACAGGAAATTCCTAAATTAAGTTCGATTTTTAATTAGGCAGGCTATGTTTAAGTCGAGAAAAATGTTTAGCCAGGCAGGTGTTTTAGTGTGTTTCAGGTGCAGGATCACAACTTCCATGAAAGAACTTCAAGATACATCATGCAGTATCCCTATCTCCACCTTTTATAACCCTTCAGATTTTTAGTTAGGTAGGATGTTATTAAATTAGATCTTACGTATCATGAAGTGAAATTTTATTTATAAGTTGTGATTGCATTTACCTTGAGCATAGGTAGGATTTATTTCAAATGCATATATGCTAATTTGTATCATAATCTTTATTTCTTAATTTATGTTGGTTTTAACAGAATTTTCATTTTCAGCTTTCGTTAACACTATTTATCGTAATACATCCTTCTGTTGTTATTTTGCATAGCGTTTGCATATCAAGCGTATTGCAAATATACATCAAAAGGAACTAGCGTTTAATTTACAAATGATCATTTTCGTAAATGGAGGGTGGTTGCAGCAACCTCCACGTGGTGAGACCTGGGCAATCGATTTTATTTACCGTACAGTTACCAATTTTAACACTAATACTTTTGTGATTTAATTGTTCAGTATATGGTAAAAATGTCGAGCTAATTGGCTGCGATTTTTTAAATTTCTCCTGCTCCTAACATTAAAATTAATTGCCTTCTTGAGTTCCTCCCATATCACCGCGGTTGACCGCGGAGGTTTATTTCAGGTCAACGTTTTCACAGAGTGCTAAACTGTATTGTATTGTATGCCCATTGTATTGTAAGATACCCATGATTATTGTAGTATGCTTTTATGTTTTTAACCCCTTCGCACCGGCGGACGAGATATGTATCTCGCCGCGTGATTTCGTTCATGATATGCTACGGACGAGATATCTCGCAACGCAATGTCACGACACAAAATCGTTCATGCGACGCTGTGTACGGAATATCTCGCAAGCAGTACGCGAACGGTGTTGCTTCGCGAGATATTCCGTACACAGCGTCGCGTGAACGATTTTGTGTCGCGAGATATTTCGTACATAGCATCGCATGAAAGACATTGCGTTGCCAGATATCTCGTCCATAGCATATCATGAACGAAATCACGCGGCGAGATATCTCGTCCGCCGGTGCGAAGGGGTTAAAGAATCAGGCCATTAAAGAACCAGGTGGTCAAAAGCGTTTCTCCACGGCTCGGAGGGATCGAAAAGCGTTTCGCCTCGGGTCGGAGCGATCGTTCGAAAGCGTTTCATGCTCGGTCGTTCTTTTGTTCTGCAAATTTTATTACGATATTGTTAACGTTTGTATGCTTAAAATGAGACAACACGATCATATTTGCTTCATATTGCAACCCGTTTTAGTAATTTATCAACGCAAATATGATCCAAATTATATCGCGTTTGGTGTTATTTTAAACACAACAGCGTCAGCAATATTTTAATAAAATTTGCAGAAAGAAGTAGCTAACAAAAAGAAGTTTTATAGTTGCATTAGTGTTGTCTCACCGATACGTAGGTATCTGACCTTTCTTTCACTCTCTGTCCCTTTCAGTGGACGATGAGAGTGGGGAAAGCGCAAAAATTTGTGAATTTACTTTTAGGGCCTACTTTATGACAAGTTCGAAAGCCTTTCGTTATCTGGTCGACACGAAATCCCACGCTGATTTGAGCGTACTCTGCTCAAGAACAGTGATCACTTGAAGAACTATTCTTTACTGAAGTAGCGGGGACGGGATACATGCGATTGTTGAATATACGTAAATGCTTTGGGGGGATCAGGAAAGCTATTTCTCGGGCAACGTTTCGATAGAAAAATTGAGCTACGATGCCTGGTCGCGCGATGCACTTTGGCTCGGCTCGAGTTGAGTCGAAACCACATCGCGATGCATCGGGGCGATGAAATTGAGAGTGTCACGTCAAGCGTCCCGCCTGTGCTGTCCCGCATTCATTGCGCGGCAAAGAACAAAAGAATTCTTTAACGAGGATCGTAGGTCCAGCTAAAATTTGGTCAGAAATAGTAGAAGTCCAATAGGCTCGACCCTAGAGTCCTAGGTCCGGCTAAAAGTTGGTCAGAAACATTAGAAGTCCAGTTGGCACGACCCTAGGAGTCATAGATCCGGCTAAAAGTTGGTCAGAAATAGTAGAAGTCCAGTCGGCACGACCCTAGAGTCGTAGGTCCGGCTAAAAGATGGTCACAAATAGTAGAAGTCCAGTAGGTATGACCCTGGGGTAGTAGACCGCCGGTATTCGGAAATAGCGAATACCGCCGAGCGCAGCTGACGCGCCGGCGCGTAGCGGAGTGGGGAGGCTCGCGGAGTGTGGTCGACCGTCGCGCGGCGCGTGCCCCTTCTTTCTCAATTGGAGTGTCGCAGCGTAAGGTCGTCTACGGTGTTGATGGTTAGCGACATACCTCACTCTACAACGCAATAGCACCTCAGGCTTTACTTTACCCTTGTGTTCGCTTCATTATTAGCCTCTATTAATTAATACGCGTTTAACTAACAATCGTTCTACTATCGCAACAGTACATTAAACTTTAATGATTATAATCTTTCTTGAGTTTCCTTTGCTGAACGAATATGAGATTAACTAGTCGTTTGTTGTAACATCGCGTTAACTAATTTATCAGTTTGAACGGTTCTTCGAATCTTTATTATATTTGATTACACGATTATTCGGATTCGATGCGGTATTAAGGTTGCGTTTATTTTCTTTGCAATGTCACTTACATGCCCAGTTACATATGTCCTTTCGCAACTTTGCATTCTATTCTGATTTTAGCACAGGTTTATCACGTTGCTTTTCTTTTTGTTGCAAGTACAATGGATGATTGGTTGGTAAAGAATAATATATTGAAGCTGCAAGAATGGAGTATTGAGATACAATTACTGCGATGCATAACAATAAGTCCGATGACTTATGATGAAGGATTGGTAACATTTAACTTATTATCCCAACGGTTTATGTATATGTATGTTATATCTTGGTATCTGGCGATTGGATTTCGATTGAAAGTTATTGAACACTTTCATTATTGTAAATAGATTTCAATACTTACTTCTCTCTATTCAGCACTTCTCTCTTTACAGTCAGTAAATTTCATTAATTCTAAACGAAAAATTGAACGACGTTCATGTTTCGCTGCATATCGGTCGCGATTTCTATTATAGCTTCACTAGTGTTCTTGTTGACACTTTTATTATCTCTGTGACTTGGCACAAGTACGGTCAAATTGTATTTTCGATGCAGGATTGTCCGCGTACTTACGTATTTGTTGCCATGCCCTTGAAGCATGATAAATAGTTTCGAGTCTTGATTTCTACAAGCAGCTACGAGAATTCATAAATGCGCGATATTGCTTACTTACTAGGATCATGATCACTTTTAAAACTCTGCCATAGAACAGTCACAGTACGCTTTTGATAAATCATTTATATTAATCTATAATAATATATCTTGAATAGACAATTAATAATACAGTAGTACTTTATTAAAACACCAAAGCAGTAATTCCTCAACAGACATACAGAAATAAGAAAGAAACAAATAAAATCACATGTGTATTGCTTTAATTTTTACCTCCTCCCCTCATTTACTAACTTGTACAGATTTTCTTTCAGCAAATTTTGATGACCGCGCGCAATGCGGTTGGTAGATTCAGTGCTTGTTCCGTTAAAGTTCTTCTTATTATTTTTTGAGCGCAACCGCTCTTAATAATTATAATTAAATATAAATAGTAGTAAAGATACGCGCAAGTAGAGTCAGTGTTTGCTTCGAAATATTGCTCTCGCGAAAAATAGAGTCAGTTTGTTCGTCGATCACAATTATTAAAGGCGCGCGATAGTAGTCCTTTATCTTATTTTTTTTTATCGCAATAAGTATTCCGGTATTCGAGTCAACACCTATGCTGTTCGGCGAGTTCGGGCTTTCATCCATCAACTTGAAGAGTAAGTACTTCTGTATTTCTTTAATCTTGTATTGCAATAATCATTGATAATTAACACATTCCAAAAGTACTGAAAATACATAGATTTTAATGTTGTTGGCTCTTTTTGAATGTTTCAGCAGCTTCCATGGCTTCGATGGCGACGAGCTTGACCGCACACCTGGTGAGTCTGCAACCGGTGAGTGGCATGCTTTAAAGTTCCTCTGGTCACTCAATCATGTCGCAGGACGAAAGGTTCGAACCGACACGAGTGACTGGTTGTAATTACGTAGTTTTTTCTGGCAAGCACTGTGACCATGGGTATATGGAAATATACTCATGAGTAGTAACTTTTTGACTGTTTTATATTATATGAGGATAGGTCTTCTTGTACAACGCGTTTTTAAATAGCTTGATAATTTTAAAACAGATCATATTTAGTACAAAATATATCACTATATATCTTTTTATAATAGAGTATTTAATTGAATACCTATGAAACGATATTTAAATAGTTATTAACTATTGAATGAATATAAAGTAACGTCCAGTATTCTACGTGCATTAGTTTGTAGTGGAGAAGTCGAATACCATTCGACTTCGTTTATTTGTCAATTGCAATTACTGCACAGTTATAATAAATTGTTAGTAAGCGTATAGTCGTTCCTCTTTTTTACTACTTTGATTATATGTATATAAAGTAAAGGTACTTACTTACCTTGTCAATTTGTTGGGACTATCGCATAATTTTATTATACGATATCCATATTAGTCTTTAGCGTTTAGAGATATCAATACGTTCACTTTTTCCGTACAAGATATTAATTAAACCTGAATGTACAAGAAGACAATACGCGAACAGGTAGATCTCGAAATCAGAGCAATTTACTGTAAAACCAACCTTGCGTTTTAGAAGCAATGCTTTGATGACGGGAACACCCGAGGCTGTTTCAATTTCATTCAAGGTATATTAAAGTAGAGTCATTGAATAATTTTTCTAATAATGTAGAGTCATTGCACAATTCTTCTAATAAAGTAGAGTCATAGCATAATTTTTCTAATAAAGTAGAGTCATTTCAGTTTCTCTTTAATAGAATAAAATCATGTATTGATCGGGTATATATATGTATACATGTATACATTTAGCCCGTTAGAAAATCAGTATGTCTTCATCATTTTTTTAGACGAGGATTTCCAGGTTTATCCCTTTCCGTGTTCACTGCCCGGATCCCACTCACGTGCCCCGGTGCTACTTGGGTGGGAAAACGGTGGTAGAGCACGATGATATCTATTTAGTTTATAATGATTTATTGTTGGCGACTGACAGTGCGTTTGGTGTATCGTGCACGACGTAATATCCACATTGTGTGTGTGGTTAGGCTGTGGATTTGCGTCGTTCCGTACTAAAACGTAGTTACTCTAACCAAGATAAGATGTCCATTAATTGAAAACAGAGACATCATTTTTACTATTAACTGCATTAATAATCCCTAATATACCGGGGCACGAAGTTTTTGTCATTTAAGATGACGGAGACCAATTTCCAAAGAGAATCGAATATACTTATCAATTGCTATCAAGTACCTTTTGTATCGGTGCTGTTTAATTATTCTATTAAATATCTATTAAATATCTCAACCGTGACGTGGTATTTTCCACGTGAACGCAAAGATCCCAGCCACTGTCAAACGATTTCAGAAAAATGGTACGTACATTAGAGTGTGCAAGTTGTGCGACAGCACTTGGGTGTCGGGGGTGTCCCGGGACGCCTCCCTAGTGTAGGCTTTTGCGCCCAAGTGTTTGACTGAGAACCGTGGAGTGTCGTGTGTTGGTGTGTCTGTTTGCCATTTTTTAAATATAGGTCCAGGTAGGATAGGTAGCATACTTTCTGGTGTGATTGATAGACATAAGTAGGTAGGGCCGGGCAGGTTGACACAGTCTCTGATCGGGTAGGCACTCATTCGCGTGTTCAACCTGTTTCAGGAAATCTAATTTGAAAAGCCGACGGAGAAGCTGTGGCGCGAACGAAAATGCGTTCGCCTCTGGCTCTGCCTATCGATTTTTCGAATCCTTCGCGGTCGTGGTCGCGATTCAGGCTCCGAAACGAAACGTGTTTCATTATGCTCGAGGCTGCACGTGTGAACGAAGAACGATTATAATTTTAATCGTAATCTTTGCGATTTTCCGTAATCACAATTTTACGATTTTATTTCATCGTGATTCGGCCACGTGTGTTCCATTTAGCTCCGCGATTTAAACTCTTTATTTCACCTTTATAAGTTTTTCTTTGGTTTTCGATTAGAGCCTCGAGCCTAGTTTAAGTTTCAGCTGGCCCTTGGGTCCGACGAAAAGAAGAGGCTATATGCCGAAGAGGCCCGACAAACTGTCACTCAAGAGGGCAACTACTAATGGTTCCCCATTCTTTTTAAGAATGGGGAATCATTCTTTGTTACTACTTTGTCACTGTGCTTGCATTTCCATTTGTAGAATTTTTATTTGTACTTGGCCGACGCACATTCCGGCCCAACGATGCAGCCCTCCCAAATATCGCGTTGTTTTAGAGTTGCGAAAAACTTGAGAACGGGTCGAATTAGAGTTGCGTTAAATGCCACGCGGTTTTTCAAGTAGTGTCGCGAAAAAGAAAGCGTGTCTCGCGTATTCTTGGAGTTGCCAAGTGACTCGCGGTTTTTAATTAGAGTTGCGACCAAATGAAAATCGTGATTGATTTAGCGTTGCGCAATGATATCGCGATGGTTCTTGCAATTTTGCCGTGGTTACTGTTAGTTAAATTGTAGTATTTTATAATATATTTTTCATATGAGAAAGTTTCTAGTGTTGCGGAAATTATTTTCGCGTCTTGAGCCTTCAGCTAACTTTACAGAGGATCATCAATTACATTGCTTCTTGATATTACAAATAATATACTGTTTGTTTTCTATCAGCATTAATAAATAGTGTTGCGAAATGATTGCATCGCGAGTTTCCGTTAGTGTTGCGTTGATTAAAGATCGTGTTTTTAATTAGAGTTGCGAATACCAGTCCCCAACTGCTTCCTATTGGAGGCCTGTTCGTGAGCCACCCTGGAGGGTGGCACATCATCATCAGCCAAATACCATGGCTGAATCTTCCGCGTTTTGTGTTGCGTTTAACGAAAAAATTGGTGCATAGAGCATCGAGTCATTCTTTCATTAGTGCTGCGTGCAATCGCGATTTTGCTGATTTTTAATACTATTAATGATTAACTTGTGGAATTAGAGTTGCTATTTGACATATTGAAGCACCACTCGCGTCTGATTCTTACAAATTTGTGTTGCTATTGAATTTTCTAATGTTTAAAAGTAGTACACTAGCGTTGCGTTACATAAATATTCTTTAAATAATTTAAAGTTATTGGCGGCCCTTCTGGCCACCTGTTACTTCAGGCATTTTTAAAAATTTTTTTTTATTAGAGCCATTTATTGTCAATTATTGTTCTACATGGTGTATTTTTTCTTTTCAGCGTTTCATTTTATTTAGTTTTCTTAATAATTATACTACCTGGAATGTCTGTTGATGGAAATACTGCCAAAAAATTGCATACGTAATTGTATATTACCGTGTGGACGAAATGAAGGAAAAGAAAAGAAAAGGAAATAAATGATAAAAATGAAAGAAACGAAAAGAATAAAAAGAAATAATTTGTAGAATCTTTGATAGATTTATAATAATTTTAGATGGTAGATTTCAATTAGAGTTAATACTAGTGACTGTTCATTATTGGAGTTTAACTCTTAAATATTTTCCCCTAATCGTTGCAATTGTATTTTTACCTTTGTTTAGTAGAGATAATTTTTATAACTTTTCGAGCTCGCTTTGTAGAAATTGAAATTCACTCGCGATATCCGTAAATGTGTAAACAAAAATCCTTGCACGAAAAATGTTCTTGGCCGTAGTTGTGGCTCGGCATAGTGATAGTGGAAGTTTGATATTTTGCTTCCGAATAATCGTTTGTCGCTTCTTTGTAGAAGCAAAATAGAATCAATTGTAGTGAAATGTGACTACTTCATTTTGAAGTTTTTAATGATATTGATACCACCATTCAGTTTGATCTAGAACGTACAAAAGAATACATCACTTTGGCCGAAATCCAATTACCTATTGTTATTAAAAAGTAGCTGCATTTCCCATAACAATTCTGATTTATTAACTTTGCTAAAATTCAGTTATTACGAATTAGAAGCAGCTTCATTTCGATATAAAATGGGGAGACTTGGGGATGTCACTAATCCAATGCTTGAGATTGTTACAGATTCACAGATGAATCCAAATATGCTATATTAAACAAACATAAGTACATACGTGAGAGGCTCAAGAGTGGAATATATAGAATACAGATCCAGAAATATTATCAAAGACACGATTGGAAACTTTAAAATTCAAGAGCCAGCCTCGTCGATTCAATTTGTGAGTTTAAGAAGTCATTCTTATAATGCTTTACTAATTATTTCGAGTTTGTGCATGTTTCGGAAGCATTGAAAAGAAGAGGATTCATGAAACAATGTATAATACGAACACACCCTCACCCCATCCCTGCCCCAAACCCCTGTCCTTATTAACTAATTACAGGTGTTAGACAATTAATTAGGCAGGCCCAAATATAAATCGAACAATACATTTAGCTCTTTATGTAGGTAGGATTTGTCTGAACACACAATCTTGGATCTTTATACTGGCAGGTTTTACACGAATTGGAAATATTAAACTTTTAATTAGGCAGGGTTTATAAAACCAAATATTGTTGGCAGGTGCTGCAATTTTTTGGTTCGAGTTTCTGTCTGTTCTAGGACACCATGGACCACGAGAGATTAATACGGACTAACCGAAGAGGATTCAAGTATATGTATACTCATACCTACATGAGTATGGGATAGTATCTATTACAGTCCTATGTAGATAGGATATTATTGAAATTGTTCTTTTATTCGAACTGTTAGATGTTATACTAGGTAGGGCGATTCTAGTTTTAAGTTAGATCTTTAGTCAGGTAGGGCGTATTCGAATCTAATCTAAAATTTAAGAAAGTAGGGTTTATTTTTAAGTTATGTCTTAGCTTTTAAGCCCGCAGTGTTCACCACTGCAATAATATTTCGTTGTCTAGTTTTTAAGATCATAGGATATATTTTTAAGACAGTTTTATTTCAGGAACGTGAATTCTCTTGCAGATTTTCTTTCAGGTTTCCTTCTGATATTCCATTTAGCTTTCGGTCGTGAATTTTCCAACTACTCCTCTTGTTGTCTTACTTGTACCACGATCAATTACTGAACGTTCTACAAATTGACAATAATAGGAGATTTTTCTTTGTCACATGTTATATTAGAATTAGTTTTCGCGTAATTGGAGGGTGGAAGGGCCGTGGCTAGGGTGGGTCTCCATGCGCAGTAACCTCCACGTGGTGAGACCCGGGCAATCAATTATTTATCGTATAATTATTAAACGTTTAAGACACGTTTGATAATTATGCGGTAAATAATTCGAGCGAATTGACTGCGTATTGTACTTAGGATACAATGTACAATAATGGCCGCTCACAAGTCAGTGTTCGTTGATATCCCCAATTAATGCTTGCCGAGACATCGCCACCAATCCTTGGACCTACTCCGAATCGGAGTATAAGTTTTACTCCAATTATTAATTTGGTATTATATATTTTGAGAAAAATCTCGATTAGTACACTTCGCTCGGGACCGAATGCGAACACTAATCGTTTGCAGACACGTTTATCGCAGGAATTGTCTTATATTAGTAAATGATTTACTTCGTTATTGTTATTAGTTGAATATAAATAAAAAATTGCGTCTTTCATTAACGATAAAATTGCTCCAGTGAAAAAGATAATGAAAGAATTTGTCTAGTAATTATACAATTATCGTCATTATCTTTTTCATTGTGGCAACTTTATTGTTTGGGTGTTAAAACAATATACATCTCTTAGCTCAATTTTTTTTTGCTAACTTATCAGAAAATAATTTATTGATAGTACAATTGAAATAAGAAAACTTGTTATCATGTGTTTCTTTAATTAAAAGATTTCTAATTAACATTAAATGTTTCATATCCTTTGTTGCCTTTCATTACGGCAAAGAACAAAAGAATTCTTTAAAATTATTTAATTTTCGCATTGTTTTCTATAATCTGTAGGTAACGTTGCGAGTGACATGGAAATGGTAATGGGACCCCGGCTCCCAAAAATCGTGGCCGACAAAATACATTGGATGTCTTGTCTATTCTTATATCTCGTCGGTGCAAAAAGATATTTTTGAAATTATTTAATTTCAATATCTGCTATAGAGAGCGGTAACATCGTTTTCTGTCATCTGTTGGTAACGTCGCGAGTGACACTGAAATGGTATGTGATTCTCGGATCCCCGGGAATTCGGGCGGAAAAATTGCATTGGCTGATTTGTCTATACCTATATCTGACCTGTGGCCACAGTTCGTTAAATAATCCGCATAATATAGTCGATAATGTATCAGGCATCGATAATTATCATACAAAATATTTCTCATAAATAGTTTCACATGTTGCTCGTTATATGTCGCTGGGATCGGTTGTGCTCTTCCCATTGCTCCAATTATTAATCAATTCTTGTTTAACGTAACATAATGTTGCTTAGCAAAGCGTAGGAAATAATTGACCACGCGTAGGTTTCTTGTATGCATCGAAATTTAGAGAAAGACTCTATCTAATGAATAGAACAGAATAGAAAGGAGCGAGAGATGCGTGGAGAGAAATAGAAGGGAATGAACGGTGGATGAGGGAAAAAGGGGTCCGGGGGTAGAAGCTGGTTGAATATTTTTACCCAAGCCTGTTAACTACACTCTGTTATTTTATCTCACGTACGCAGTTTTTCCACCACTACCACGCCGTTACACAGGAATATAAGTTTTAAGGCGTGTTTTGATAGCGTCAGGGTGTGTCAGCTGGGGCTTCCTACCTAATGGATCACTTCTTCGTTTATTCGTCCATACTTTTTGAAGTATGCACACGATTCCATGATACCGCACACTCCGATAATTTTAGCCACACCGGAATTATTTGCAAATTTCCTTGCGGCAACGTGAACTCCAAACGAATTCAGTCGCCCCATAAGCACGGCAATTACTCTACGCTCACAATTTTCTTTTCACAAAGAATATAACAAACTGTAGTCGCTAATGACCATGCAGTCGATGCGACTTTAAGCACCAAAAACCAAACCAAACCAACAAATGACAATATTTGTCGTTGTAAAATTTCAAGAGCGCGATTCATCTCAACTCGCACAACATTAAAACCACGTTTGGTATAAAGGGGTTTCTCAAAACAATGTCTAATGTAGAGCAGGTGCTCGAGCAATTTATTAAATCGATGCACGCGTACTACAAGCTACCTGCCGCGTACCCACCGATTTTTTCGCCAAAAGTTCCCGACGACAAAGCGATGACAATTACAGCTCTATCGTCTAAAAGCTGTGAACAGGAGGCGATAAAAATGCTTCACCGCGGACGCATATTTACGTAAAATAATATTTTCCTTGGCTTTAAGAAGGTGGCGACAGAGAACTTCCCTCCGTCCCTCTTTACTCTTCCTGTGTACTTCTGTGCGAAGTACAAGGAAGATACACGCGCGGACACCATCAATCGGCGACTTCGCATTTCACGTGCGACGAGCGCAGAAATTTGGAATTAGTGTGTCCCGTGAATTTTAAATATCACTAATACCCCGTTGTACAAAACGTGTGAATACTCATGGATTACCCAAACTTTTGAAAATAAATTATGCAAAACTTAAGAACGCCATAGCTGGCGTTAATGTTGTACAGAGAAATGTCTTACGCACTGCGAACACGAGATTCAGATCGGTAATATAGGTAGTTTGATGTATGCGCTACGAATAAATAAACCGAATTTAACTATCTGTTTTCGCATATCACTTTAATTCGAGACATCGCTCTACAATGTACTCCCGATTGAAAGATGGTAAATAGAAAAGGAGGGAGAGATAATAGCGCAAGAAAAAGAAACAAAGTAGGGATCAAATGTTAGATACAGTGTAACTGAAAGAGGATGCGACAAAATCAATTGACACGTTAAATAACAAAGCGTGTTGTGTTAGGCTTGCTATAATCACCAAACAATACCACAGTTTCTACAGCTCTGTTCATTCGGTTCCTCTTACTATACAGGGTGTCAGGTTGTAATGTTCAAAATTTGTCGGTATACTCTATGACACTAAATAAGAAATAAATGTTACGTAAACATAGGTCGCACAGAGATTTTCATTAAAAATAAACGAAATTTGCAGAGTTACAATTTGGATCTCTGATCGCTATGAATCGCGTATTTACAAGAAGGGCAGACATATTGAAATTGAGTATTAATTAACAGCAGGTAACTGCAAGTCGGTTACTATTTCGTATTTTTGTTATAACTTTTGAATAAAACATTTGTTTCTTATTTAGTGCCATAGAATATACTGACAAAGCTCGAACATTAAAACCTGGGCCGTTCTGTATTTACCCCGACTCGTTCACGCGTACAATTTCTTACAGATATTGCAATTGAATCCTTTTCTATACCATTTTCTCTTTCCTTGTAAAACTGCTCGTCGCTCAATAAAATGCTTGCCCCTGGAATTATTTGTCGCTGACAATCCACCTTGCCGATTAGCGTTCCCCCATGAATGTGGTTAATCACAGCCGATCGGCCCTACAGAAACCTATCTCACGTAGCGTTCGCGTAGAGGCACGCGTTGAGAGAACGGGCGTTGTTATTACAGATGCCGGGGTATATTTCAAGCACAAAGAAGCCTCCTTCCAATCCGGAAGAGCGACGCCTAATTTTCGGGATCGCGAGTCCACGGTTTTCCAAAAGATGAAACACCGGCAAGGTCCGATTATCTCGGAGAGGCCCGCGAATCGCTGGAGTCGCGAGTCGCGAGTAGGAAAATTCTTCGATAGATATTCCGCAATCGTTTGGCGATCAAAGTAATCGATGAAAGTGGCAAAGGCAGACAGAGAAAGAGTGAATAGTCCGGGCGGAAGAGAAGACAGGAATGGAGGGCAGTTGAAAGAAAGGGGTGACGGTGGACGGGAAACGGAGGAAAAACGTAGGAGAGAGGGAAAGAAAAACGAAATAATAGTGGCGAAAGGGGAAGAGAAGAGTCGCGCTGAAATAACATTGGACGACTGTGGCATTGTCAACCCCCGTAGTCGCGAGCCTTCGCGTTTCCCTCTTCTTCCCCTTCGTCATTTCAACCTCTTCCTGTCCCTTTGACCCATCAGAATTGTGTCTTTCCTCTCCGTGGACTGTCCTATCGTAGCTCCGCCACGGTATTAGGCACCACAGACGTAGGCGCTCCCGGATAGAATAGACGTCGCTGCCAGGAGGGATGAAACAACACCCCGTTCCCACCGGCTCGCCCTTCTCTCTCCAACCGTTCCCTAAATGCGGCCAATAAAAACAACACCGAGCTCCGCCACGAGAACCACCGCAGAAGGATCGAGGATACGGTGAATTATAAAAATAACAGTGCGAAACGATCGAACAATCGGCCGATTCAGCGGTGCCTCTCGTTTCTGTGGCTCGTGAAAAATCCACCCATTCACGGTCGAGTGACAACTGTTGGCCGTTTGCCGTTGTTTGTCTTCTTATTGTGCGCGGACAGGCGAAAATTACTGGAAGGAGCATTGAATAAATAATGAGAGGCTTGCTTGGGCATCCTCGACGCGTCGGCGATATCGGATCGCGGCTGACACGGTTCGGTCGACGGTATTTCATAGAAATTAGTCAGGCTCGGGCTTGCAAATTTGTTGAAAATGCTTTCAACGAGTCGATGGGCGAAAGTCGTATCGAAGACGGGTGCAAAAGTTGGATCGAATTTGTCTCGGCCCGAGCTGAAATAGTGGAAACAACCGTACTACACGTGTCTACGTATGGAGGGTTCGGAAGGCAATCAGTGCAAGTCCATTAGCATTCGAACCGAGATAATTACTTTGAAGAAAATGACAATGAAATCAACTGAAAGTTTAAATAGTAAAGAGGTTTTTGAACTACGAAACTCGTGTTCAGGGAAACTTGTACCTGCACTGATTGCCTTCCGAGCCGTGCATGTACAGCACCTCAGAAACGTGAGCACACAGTGGCGAACAATGTAGGTGCAATGTATTTTGAGAAAACAATGAACGTGCCGCAATGAAAAGGAGGACTAAAAGGAATTCTATAGTAAGCATACAATTAACAATTGTGCCAACCATCTTTCCTTCTCGAAATATACATTTCTTATTACCGTGCTTATTACCATATGTATCTATGTATTCCGTATATAGGACGGTCGCAAGTGTTCGATTCCGTGCCGTCTTTCGTTTCGTGCGATGTTTTCCGTCTTTCCACCAACATTCCACGGATTTTCTCCCGGTTTTCGCGGCGTACTCCCCGCCCCTGCCCCTCGAATTCTTCCTCCTCGCGCCCTTCTTGGTGCACGGGAGTACACGAACGCCTACCCGCCTCGGCGAAGTCAAAGAGAGATAAAATCTATAAATATGTGGGAGGCGCACGCGACCCATTCCAGTGTTTGTTCAACCAGGAATAACCTCGGTTTCTTCATCGTACGCCGAACCCCGAGAAGAGGCTGGTTTTGTGGCTTGACGCAAGCCTAATCCATGGTGGATGCTTCGTTAACCACCTCCGGCAAATCGATGCTGAAGATTTTTCTCCGGGTTTCCGCGAAGCCGCCGCGAATCGGCGCAATCGCGTGGCAGTTTCGTTTCACTTCGACGGAAGCTTTCAATGGAACGTCGGCGACGGGAAACTCGAGGGCCCGTGAACGTTCTTAGAGTGAAACGCGAGCGACGAAGAGATGACTCACTGGCGAGGAACGAAAATATTCTTTCGCGCTAGAGCTGCCGATAGATTTTGGTACCGTTTAGATGGCACGCGTTAGACAGATTAAGAACAGGAAAGAGATACACAATTGTCATTCTGCCTTATTAAATGTCATCATAAATTGCTACAACGATACCTACATATTAATAATTTTCAAGCAAAAATCTGAAACAAGCCAGTTTCACTTGCTTGGTAGTTTTAGTGTTAAGGAGAAATGGAGATAGGTATTGTTAATTGGATGGAATTGAAGTAAGCACGAACAAAGTGCTTTGCTCTCATAATAATTTTTTTTCAACGGTATTACGTCGGTGATAAAAATTGAATATCGAAATTGTCTTTTACACTCGATCGCAGTGCTATATTATTGCTGATTCATTACTGATTCTATGTCTTGTTGTTCAAATGTACATACTAACGAATGTACGCAGGGTGTGATTTGCAACTCGATAGTCGCGAGAATGATAAAAGCAGAAATATGCGTAAAACCCAACGTGACGATTTCGCCACGAAAATAAATTGTTCGTTGTCCATTGTACACTCCGTACTCTGCAACTTTCGTCCCAAACTTTTCCTCGCCAGACGACTGCGTGAAGATGAGTGGGTGAAAAATCGTGCGTCGCGTTAGAGGTAACACCCTGTACATCGTACCGCTGACGATATATTCTTGTTCCCCGCGTCCAATCAAGCGCCAAAGGAATCCAAACGATTTGTCGTGGCAAGTTTGAGCCACTCCTCGGTGGTTACGTTCCGAAGTATGCGAAAGTTAGTTAGCCAGACGCGTAGCAGCGGCAGACGAGGAATTAGTTAGCGGTAAACACACCTCATCAATCTTCCTCGAGCGTCGTCGTTCTCTTCATCATCGCGACGGTATACCGACGATCTAAAATACCCACGACACGTGTCTCCATTAAAGTGGCGCTCGCTAAGAACCTCGAACACGTTATTATCCAGCTGAACAGTTTGTCTCTTGGGAGGATTCGTTTCTCCGAGGGAATTTACGAGGTGTTTCGAGGGCGTAACTCGTTGCTGCCAATTGAACGTAGCTAGTGGATCGTTGGAGGGAACTCAACGTCGTTTGAACAGGGGGGAATTTCAACCCTTTGACGGTGAAAGGTGTGCAAGTGTGCGCATCTGGTAAATGTTCGCTGCTACCAAAACCGATTTTATATCGTCCCTTTGCGAATATTCCATGGAAATATCGTGCTGTTACAAGGCTGATGACTTTTTGATACGAGTCGGTGGTGAAGGCGTTGAAACTTGAGAGGATTCGATGATACAAGAAAAATTGCTACCCTCGTTCAACAAATGTTTCAAGGCATACTAATTGGAAGTGAATAGTGTCAGACTCCTGCACGATAGTGTTAGGGTGTCCCAAAAAATTTATTTCGCTGTTCGACTGCTCGGCATTATTGGGCCACGTTTAGTCAAACACTCCGACTAATTCATTTGTTTTCTAGCTTTCCAATAGTGCAGTGTCGTTGGAATCGATAGTCTCAGTGCTGTTCTGCGTGTATCGAAAGATGGAGAAGCAGAGAAGGCATTTGAATTTGATTTGGAATACTCTGGCCTCAATTATTGCCTTTCTGATTATTCCTTGCATATTTCTTGAAAAAGTTCTATCCGAACGCTTCAAATGAGATACAAATCACGTGGAACAATATTTTGCAGCAACATATCACGATGCTTCCGGACGGATCAAAGGGAATGATGAAAAAGAACGTATCGTGCATCGTAGAAAAATATTGTACTCTGCGTAAAATTGTTCGCGGTTAGTATCTAGTAAACGGCGAAAGAAACTTTTGGGACAACCTAATACATTATTGCCGTTTACTCTTGATCGCGGAGGTTCCTTAATCTTCGACTCAAGATTGCCGCCTATTCCCGCGGAACTCCCATAATCCATGAAACCCCCAGCGATTGGAAACCCGTGGCCAGCAACGCGTCGCGATATTAACATACAACAATATTAACACAGAGGCGTCGAGCAATTATAACGGCTCGCCTTAACCGTCATGCGACCCATAGTAACCAAAGATCCGAACGAACCGAGTGCTGTCTACGATACACTGTGCCACGGCCATGAAGCAAAGTACGACACAAGAAGCCAACGTGCTTCCAACCAACTGATGTCGCAAGTCTGTGTAACGTGCAAAGAGAAACACGGTGGGACCCTTTTACTCGCGTGGCCGATCACCGACGGGGACTCTTTCCTGACAGTCACGAGCCCGGGGTCTGGAGTGCTGTTGAAAGCAACCTGGTGGGCCGACGCGGGAAAGGTCCGCCATTCTCGACACCTGGCAACAGCCAATGGTAGGATAAAGCAGACAGGAGAGAGCTTTTGCTACTCGAACGCCACACCCTTCATTGTGACCACATATCGACCGGAGTCTCTCGCAGCTCTGGGCCGAGTTTCCCGTGCTAATTGTAAGTACTTGCTGTACTTGTGCGCGCATGTGTGCGAGTGCAACGTTCCCCAATGGGAGCAGAGGCGTGCGCGCGCGCGCGCGTACCCTTGGTCCCGGAATGGGGATGCCCCGAGACTTGTCGAGGAATTCGTTGGCCTGTTCGCGACGGGCAAATTGATCAATCGGACGATCGATCGAAAAAATTGCAGGTGAAATGAGGTGGAATTATGTTGACAGGGATCGTTGGCAAGTTTGAATGGTAGGGGAGGCCGGGGTCAAAAGTAGTTACAGTTATTACGGCAAACTTTGGATGCACGATGCCAAATGACAATTTAAGTATACACATCGATGCAACATGCTCTATTTTATATCACTACAATTGTTAATATATGTATATGTATATGTATATGAAGATATACAATACACACAAAAGACGAGAACTGGTAGGAGTGAGAGAGCGACAACTAATAACTCGTCTGACTCATATCATGGACTCACTGGCGGTAAATAGAAAATTCGTGTACCGCCATAAGGTAGATGAGTGTGCCGGGCTGGGCGGTCAGGTTGAAGGCAATAACCATCCACTTTAGCTTCAGCATGGCTTCTATATGGCGCGAGAATGCGGAGCTACCCTAGGCAACCATCGAATAATATTTTCATATCCCCCGGCCAGGACTTTTCTCCTCGCCCGATCCGCCACATATCAGCGGCAGGAAATTATTTTTCACACTTTCGTATCCTTTGCTCCCCGCCCCTTATCTTCGAAAATCCGCCGACGAATTCCCCGGAGGAACAGAGGAAGATTCATGAGATATTTCTATTTTTATTTTGGATACATCGTTGAACACGTATCCGAGTGGAACGAACAATAATTGCGATCGTGTTCGAACGATGCCGTTCGATCTCGCATCAGGGTACGAAGTATTTTTGGAACTCGAGTGCTTCAATGAGAAATTCGAATTTTCAAGTAGAAGCCCGCCGAATTTTAAATCGTTATTTCTTCCTAGTTGTTTGGCTTAAAAGAACACTTTATTCCAACGAATTCCAGTGGAAATTTCTTTCCTACATTAATAATGTCAAGGCTGTGACATATTATCCTTAAGGCCCCAGTTCATTCTGATTGAAATCGAAGACAACGGTTAAGTAACGAATTAATCCTATTACGCTCGGCCAGAGAACGATCCCAAGTCCAAGGAACTCTCGCGCAGAAGCTGGTGTAACACAGGTACACCCAGGTATACCTGTAGACATCCACGGTCGCGGTGGACCAGACCGTCCGGCCTAAATGTTATTTCATGCGACAGAGATTGCTTCTTCAGGTAACACATTCCCGTCGACGTCGGCTAGACGAGGTGAACCTGCACGAGAGGAGTTGGTCAAATATGTACGCGGATAAACACCGGCAACGTTGACAGAAATAATATCCGCGGGTGAAGGCGATTTGCACCTGTCGACCCGAGTGGAAGATGAATTCTTTGGTGGCCACCTGAAACACACCGAGGTCAGTTTTTCGATCTTGCGGCAAGCACAAAACTAAAGAACGCAATGCTTTCAATCGGCCGCAGCGAAATTCATAGTTTCGAGGATACACGACATGGGTGTTTCGTAGCGGGCAAATTGTTCGAATACCCTCAGGTATCCCGAATAGAGTGATTCGTTCGATCTACCTGCGGAAGAATAATTGCGATAAAAGTGTTGCCCCACCTCCATTCTATCGAATTATCCACGCTGATTCACGTTCATGGAAACTCAATGACCTGTTTGCACAGCAACGTTGCGGCGTTTCGTTTGCTCACAAAGGGAATGAAACTCCTGTCGCGTTCAGCGTGTCGAATCGAGCAAATCCCACCGAGGAATTTCTTTCTGCGGCCGTTCGGTCGACAAGTGCGAGATTCGCGTCAGTGTCAGTGAAGATTCTTCTTTTTTCCTGCGGACTCTCTGGCGCGGGTAGCAACGCGCGTGAAACGCAACAAAATTTGAAAATTCAATTACAAAAGAACCGATACAGTAGCATATATATTTGCCGTGTCGAGATAATCGCAAGGTAAATTAAAACAAAAATTTCGAAATAATGTAATCTCTTTTATTTTCTTTCGCTACTATTATTATGGGACGGGGGGAGTATTAATTTGCATGGTGCTTAACATGGTAGCTCAATACCGGATTATTTCACAAAACAAGTAGCACATTTATTTAGCTCCTTTCACTCGATTTGCACCAATTTCGCAATCACCGTCGCACAATGCCCACGGAAGAACGGAACTTACACGAAACATACGAAAGTTCGTTCCGCGCCTATTCTGGATCGCCGTAAAACCGTAACAGGATAATGGAAGGTGCAGGACCACCACCGTGGCAGAGACTCGATTCAATGTATTGTGTCCCTTTTAAAGGCGTGACAATGCTTGGAAAATGCTTGGAAAATGCTTCACGAATCGACGACTATCGACCGTTTCGGGTGGTCCGGCCGAGGTCTCCGCGTGGAATGCGCGCGATCTTGTTTCATTGAAAAAGGGATCGAAAACCTCGTTCGATCCAGCTCCATTATCCCCGTACGTCAGCTCACGATTTCTCGATCGTTTCATCGAATCCTTCACAACGGATTCCCTATTGTGACACCTGTGGCAAATCGCGCGCATTCTTCCCCGCTGCGGTTCGATTTGGAATCAGTCGATCTAGCGTCGTCTCGAAAATGTGTTTGGTAAGCTTAAAAGGCCGCAATTCAATGATATCCAGGAGCTTCGAAGTGAAGTAAGGAATCGAGAAGCGAAAACTCTCGGAGATGTTCTATATTTTTCGATCCTTCGGCAAAATTAAACTCCACGCTCCTCCACGCTCCTCCACGCTCCTCCACGCTCCTCCACGCACAATCAGGCAACCAAATCTTTTCTACCAACCTCACAATCAGTATTACTCACGATACGGGTACTTAGACACTATTTCAAGAATATGTAATACAGCTAACAAATTCCAACAACGTATCGACTTGTTCGCAGATTCAATTGATGAATTAAGAACCGATACCTATAGAGCTCTCACCGCCACATCTTCGGTTCAGAACTAATTGTAAGACCTTTATCACACGCCCGCCAGTATCATTGGCGTCTCAATGATTGAACGCCCAGCGTGGCGTCTTTGCATGCGTTTTTATTCGACCTATTATATTACTGTCTAGGCTTAAAATATTAGTGATTAGTGAATTTGACTATCGAGCGTCTTCTCCTTACATTAGCATAAGTTCTCACCATTAGTATGCAAGCAGTTCCAACATATCGTAACTTCTGTGTAAAAGGGGTTCCACCCGTTTAAGAAATAAATCAAATTGAACGGCTCGAGGGTACAACGATGATCCTAATTGGCCGTAATGGTCGATAAGTTTCAAGCTCAATTGCTTAGGATATTTCGCAAAAAGTGCAGATCCGCGGCGGTTCTGCGACGTCTTGTCAAGAACATAGAAAAAATGATTGAATAATTAAAGGAAACATCGAGAACCCGGTTGCCCACGCAAGGGTTGAAAATCCAAAGAGTTTAAAAATCCAAAACCTGACCCCGATTCGACGTCCGCGAACGGCAACAGCGGTTCTGCTTTATATTTCTAGGTAAAATTGAAAGGACGATTCGTCGATATTTCATCGATTCGAGCACGTAGCGACAGCCGATGAGAGGCGGGCACCGTCGCATCGTCGACGTAATAATAATAACCTGGACCGCTGCAGCAGTTGAACGACGACGACGACGGTAACGATTTTAATAAATTTGGCGCTGGCTAAGCTGCAACAACAGCGCCGGGTATGAATTAAGAGGGCTCGAAACACCGCTTGGGTAAACATCTCGAATTAGGCACCGGGATTCTTTTCCGTCCATCCGCGTGCAACCGGGAGCTTTACGACTTCGGTATGTTTCGGCCGACGTGGCTTGATATGTATATGAGCGGTTAGCACCGTGGCAAAGTTGCGGTAATGGACGGGATATTTTACAGCCGAGGGATTCCTCGTTCGATGTTCCACGGATCAGCCTTGTGCATCCTTCATCGCGCCCCATAATCCCCATTACTGTCCTCGCTCTGATCGATCGCGTCGTAATGCTACATTTTACTTCGGGCCACATTTTTCTCCAGGGCTTCGTGGAGGTAAACGATGGAGAATTATTGGTGGTTTTCGTTCGATAACCGGTGTGTTGGTAGTCGTGATTTCCGGAAGGGTTTCTAATAGGTTATTCCTTTTGCTGTGAATTGCGTATATAGTTAATTTCTTGTTTGAATTGTGCGTGTTTTAACGACTAAAGTCACGCAAAAACTTTGTCAGACCGTCTGCGGGGCAAACTTCGTCCTCGATGGAACTATTCGAAGGCTGGCGAGGAATATTCGTCAACGAGGAGCGCGTAACACGTTGGACGCGTCTCGCGGGCTCCTTGGATGGTAGCCGCGCGAGGCATTCGAGTGGCGCGCGGACGGTGACGTGACGTCCGAATGCAAGCTGCATCCTGTCAGTGCAAAAGGGAAGCCCCGCGACGACGAGCACTCAAGCTATGGACGAGCTGGGGAACTCTGCTCTTCGCCTCGAGGCCGCGATGGAACGCACACGCGACGCACGGTGGTCGATATCCCGTGAAAAATGGCACAGAAATATCAAGGAAAAGAAGTATTTGGTAAATTGGGAATTGAGGAAGCTTTCCTCCGCGCCCAGATGGAAGAAAAAGATACAAGTAAGGGGCGGGTGAAAAAGGGTGCAGCGAGCAGCGTCGCGATAAAAGAGAATCGAAAGCAGATGAACGCAAATGTATTTACGCGAAAGAGGAAAACACGTAAACGAGTTGGGGTAGGCAACACGGCCACGGTGGTGGCTACGGCAGCAGCGTAAATAGAGGCCTGTGAAATTGTCCGCTGTTCGAGGAATCGAGAGTGCATCCGATGTGCAAATCGGTTTAACGAGGGGCTCCCCCGCCGGCCCGGTATTCCACCCCCATAAAATAACAACAGACATCGTTTCCATGCGTCGCATTTTCAGCTCGACGCCATTATCTCTGCTGGCTGGCGGTGGAGCCGCGACTGTCTGGCTGGATGGATGGGTTCACGCGAACGATTATTCCTACGATTTTGCCTCCCCTCGATCGCCCCGCGACACGAGATTCGTTTTATGGGATCGTTCGATTCGTATTGGCCGTCGAATGTTAATTTTGGAACGACGACGATCGAAAGGATGGTTAGGGACGCTGATACTCGCGGAACGACGGCCTCGTTTTATGGAATTTCGCTTCCATGGTGCGGAACACGTACGCCCCACTCGATACAAGGTTTCGAGATTTCGAACAAATTTATAATTCTTCTCGGAGTTGTTGCGGAATTTCGAATTTTATTCAGCGTTGATTGTTCGCGAATTATTTTCTTCATATGTGTTCGGGTATGGTTTTTGTTTTTGTTATGGGTTTGCTCTGTAATCTAGGTATACCGTATCGATAGAATAGTTCCTTGAAACTGTTCCACGAATAGAATCGAAATATGCGCGGCTCATTAGCCAAAGCGGTTAACTCCACATTTGGAGTTCTTTTAAATATCGCCAAACCGCTTGATGGACTCTTAACTTTTTATGTTTAAAGTAAACCTAATTATTCGCTCTGATATCACGGAATAACAAATATCTTTTCGGCCACAAAGTAATGGACAATTTATTTCAGAAGCCAATGCGATTAACTCATTTAGAAAGGATAATCTTTTTCTTGAATAATAATAGTAATACATTCTATGATACTTATTCGAGTGTCTGTTTAAAAGGGAACTTTAATAATCGATAGTAGATTTAATAATCTACTATCGAATCACAATTCTCCACTTTTAGTTTCGCGGGGTTAACCCAAAAAGTTGATTTCCAAGTATTCGAATCCTTTTTCATTTTTTTGCACACGTTTCAGAATACGCATCGCGGAAACTGTGTGCTGTTCAGATTTCGATTATCAGAATGCTCGAACGTTTTATTGCTTCAACATTTTTATTATTCCACCGCTTTCCTTCGTAACACTGTATCCTATCTTACTCTAAAACGGCCACACCGTTTTCATTTTTATTGCAGAACAGCGCGCCACTGTGTTACGTCTTAAAGATCATAAAAGACTGCTATATTTACAGGAAAATATGGCCCCAGGATTATTTGCAACAAGACTTCGCCAGCAAGGAAACGCGAGGCTATCGAAAAACAAGCGAACGAGATTCTGGGGTTAAACAAAAGATTAAATAAAGAGATTTGCATTCCAACTTTACGAGAAAAACATACGAAACGCTTAAGGCACAGCGCACGAAAAATAAAACATCCAGCTATTCCACGCTCTTCATTAACCCTTTCAAATACGCTAGAGCACTAGTGGTACGAAAAAGAAAAAGAAAAATAGAATTAAACCAATCGTCTCTTTTCCACGTCTCGTTAAGAGGATATCGAATGAAAGTTCAAAACGGTTTCCCTACCACCGTGCAAACTGTACAACAGAAACAGTACGTCGTCGAAAGAGTTAAGATACCCTTTGTCCCATTTTCACGGAACAGGCATTCTATGTACCTTGTTTCTGAAAGAAGGAAAAAGACAGTTTACTTAAATATCCATTTCACAAAGAGGGTTAACTTCCTTATCGAAGCCACTGCACCTCCCTGCTAAAAAAATTATTCCATTTATATTATATTCCAACAGAATCGAATAACACTCGTTCGCCAGTATTTTTCTCATTCGATACTGTCCCGAGGAACATTCAGCCCTGAGTCGACTGTCGCAACGATTGTTCCCGAAATAATCGCGAGACGGACAAATGAACAACGGTGCACGAGGGTTTGCCGGGCCCCGTTAAGAAAAGCCTTATCAGGGACGGTACCCATACAGAGGCGCAGACATTTACGGAAGCCCCGGCCAGGAAAAGCCGAAGGGAGGAACGTGCGCTTATGCCGGCGGTGTTTGTTCAGCCGCAACTTCTCTAAATCTTTTGTGCACCGCGGAGGGTTGCGGTTGTCTCGTGTACACGCTGTTACATATGTGTCCAGGTACCTATGTGTGCGTGTGCGTGTGTGTGCGCTTAACGCTCAGGTAGCACGTGCTTTGTGGAAACGAAGGGAAACAAAGATGTGCGCGTACGCTAATTTAAGAAAATTTCGGAATAACGTGGAAACTTTGAGATTGCGTAATTTTTGGAGTAATTTAAATAGTGCGCTCGTGTCTGGATGCAATGTTGTACGATATTTGTATTCCGGTTTACTGCCCCCTCGACATTCCTGTGGACAGGCAACTCTCGGAGCACAGTAGTTTTATAGATGTTCTTATGCAGGGAGTTGCCTCTACCGCGACGTTGCGATTTTTCGCTCACTTGCAGTCTTCCGGCGAGGAGAAGTTTAGAACAAAAGTTTCAGGGTACGGAGTGTACAACAGACAGCGAAGAATTTATTTTCATGGCGAAATCGAGGTCACTTTGGGTTGCAACCTGCAATTTTTGTTCCAAACTCACTGCTATCGGATAGCTGCGAGTAATTCCTAATCACTCTCGCGACCATCGAGTCGCAAGCCCACGTTTCACGAAGCCTCAACGGCGAACATAAGCGGAACGCAGCAGGCTTCCCAATATTCCACGTTTTCGTCGAAATAGATCTGGAAATATCCTAAAGCTCCATCTTGGTCGCCCAGGAGCCGCGTTGAACCCTACAAACGGAACTTCCTCTGCAAGTAACAACATTCGGCGAAGATGTCGCGGCGAACCGTCGGCCCGTCAGAATTTGCATCACCGCGAATTCGATCGGACGATCGGTTGAGCGTCGTCGGAAAGGCGGCAGAACGTCGAACGACGAGGTCGTCTGCTCGTCACCTCGTCAGGAGCGTTTAGCTTCCGTTTCGTTCGGTCGGAACACAGATCGGCTGTCTAAAAGACACGAAGCAACAGCCAAGACAAACCTTAAATGCTTGCTAACCAAACAGTCGGAATTAGCCGCGTTACCCGGCCACGAGCAAACCGGCGCTTTCCCCGTTTACTCGTCTCTATGGCTATTATCTTCCGCCGTGGAAGCAACGCTGTCGTTGGGTTGCTGCTCTTGCCCGATACTTTTCCGGCATAAGGTGCGCCGTGGTACCAGAAGTGCCGGAGCACTCACGATTCTCGGCCGCTGTGAAAACACGCGAGTTCTATCGACCATTCTGCTCTTCGTTCATCTCTGAATCGCTGCGGAAGATTCGCCTCATTGTTACGGGGGAACAGTTTCGAACGTGACGGAGAACGCGAGTGAGTAAATAGGGGGGCGGGGGGGGGGGGGGGGGGGGGAGGTGATGAATTTTGTGGGCACTCTTTGATTGTTAAAGCGACCAGTGGCGTAGCTGCATACGTATTCAGCGACCTGGAGCAAGTAGAGTCGGTGCCCGCCGTTATTAATTTTTGATTCCGCTTAACGAACGACAATTGGACCAGGTAGAAATTCAATCGCATCGATACAATTTTATTTCTCCTTTATTTCCTGCGAACCGATTCGACGATCGCCGATTTCTGGAGCAGAAAGGAAGATAGAAATGTTTGAACGACAAGCGCGCAAGAGGAAACGACCTGGCCCGGGACAGTCTGGCAGTAGATTTATTTCCTTAAGGCAGACAATGAGGAAGGAAATGCGGCTGATACGTTTTCAAGAAAAATAAACGTCTCGCGGTCGTGGCAGACGGAGGGCACAGAAAAGGGGACAAACTTGGACTTTGCGTAGTTTGTTTTCATCCGGGGCAAATCGGTCGCATTATAATGTTTCTAAGCCCCAATCAAAATAACCCGATCCCGTGACTGCTACTTTAGTTCGACAAAGAAAAAATACATAAACGCATCCACGCAGTGCGACAATTCGCCATAAGGCGAATGAACGGGTTACTGGATATATTCTATACAAATTGAACGATCCCGCGTGAACAATCAGTGTATCCACGTTTATAAAAATCTCAGCGTCGGTTATAACAATTTCCACCAGGCGCAATAACAATTTCGAACGCCCAAACGCGAGTATCTATTAATTAATCGATAAAAAACTACTTTACGAATATTTTTCTGTGAAGCAGAGAATGTTTCCAAAGATTATTAACACTGGAACTCGTCAAGCCAGTCAAAACGTCTGGTTTCAGATGCAAGAAAGTCAAACTGACTTGTTCCAGATTTTGTGCTCCAAAATTATTAATATACAGGTATTGTCGCAACAATTTACGATCGCCTTCAATAATACAGAACGACAATTATATATCCCTATTAATGTCCGTTCAACCACTTTTGTGTTCACGATCTGTCCAACCTGTACTGTCCAAATAGTACACAAACCTATCGGCAGTTCCAGCGTAAAAATCGTCCACCTGCTATCCTGCCGAAAATCGACCGGCGAATCGACCGGCGAATCGACCGGCGAATCGACCGGCGAATCGACCGGCGAATCGACCAGCAAATCGACAAGCCCCAAAAGAAAACACGGCCCCCCGTATCGACGCGAAATCTATGACACATATACGCGCAAGAGGGACGCTTGTTTACCGTCCACGGTCTAACGAGGAAATAATGAACAGAACCTCCGACGGCTCTGAATAAACCGTCGGGGAATGTCACGTGGCTAAACCTGCGGGCAATCGAGGTGGCGCCGTGTCGTAGGCAAAACGCGTACGCGCAGGCGAGCCAACGCAACCCTATCTAACGGAGCCAACCGCAGAATATCACTGCACATCCAGATAATCCCCACTGGCCTATTGATATGCTGATGGTGAGACGTGTCGCGTGAAATTGCCACCCGGTTGCGCATTGTCCGCCTGAATTTCGCCTCGGTCCTTTTCAACTTCGCACCCTCGTGCCATCCGGTATTCAATCCTATCGGTGCCGGGCAGGTTTCTCGTTTTAACGGGAATATCGTCGATTCCGTCGCCGCGGATTCGTTTCGTCGAACGGTAGCGTTGGAAGCTCGACGAGAAAAGAAAGGTTTGCTTGGACTGGTTGAACGATTTTTCAAGATTTATTCCGGCGTGGCGCTGTAGTTGAGCCACTGCAGGGCGGTATTTTTCATTTTCAAAAGTTCGTATTTAATTAAATTGGTATCTTTGGGCTGAGAATGTATTCGAGCGTTTGCTGCTTGGCTGTTTTTATGCTTCTGAATAGACTGTAATTATTTAAGTACTTCGATTACAGTCGATTTGACGGATTTCGAATGTCGGAGCTAATTCACACGTCGACTGCCACGGCGGTCATTGGATTATTGCTTTCCAGATTAAACGAACGATTGCTATGAAATTGTTCATGAAACTACTGTTAACATTTCAAACACTCTTTCCTCCAAGCTCTTTATTGTTGAACCTTTCAGTCGATAAATCAATCAAGTCACTGTTTTCATACGGTACTAACATTGTCATTATTTGCCCAGTAATTTGTAAAAACCTAACGGACTTGCACCCATTGCCTTCTGAACCCTCCACGTGCAATTTTCTCGATCCGACGACTCTGCATCGCCGATGATCGGTGATAAAAACCCGATTTCTTTCCCCCGGACTTGTTCCGCCGTTCGATTATTGACGCGACAGCAGTCCCTTTCTATGCCCATCGAGAAAAATCGGGCATGGCGTATCGCCGGAAAGTGGTAATGCTAACCAGATTAGCTTTTTCTCCTCGCCGATTTGAGAAACAGCAGACACGCTGCAACGACGTGTTTGTTATCTTTATGTTCGGATCGCATCGAGTATGCGCGCGCGCGCGCGCGCGCGCGCGCGGCCACGACCGCGTCATATTCTTGCATGAAAACGCGGTGGAAACGGCGCAGCGTAAACCCGGACGAGTTACAAGCTCGTGGAAGATACGATGCAGAATTGCTGCTTGCTGTACAGAAGACAAACAAGAGCAAAACTGCAGCCAGAGCTTAGTAGAGAAACCGCGAAGGTGGTTACTTGGCCTCCCGAATGTTACCTCGATTGGACTAATAGTACTACATATTTTGAAAATATTTCTTTACATCCAGCCGCGTAACATTTTAGCCCATTTTATTATATTTATGTATCAAGCAGTATTCTTAAAATTGTTCCCAAATTTTCCTGCTCAAAAATATGGTCAAGTTTCCGATTTATGGAGGTATTTTCTTGCGTGGTCCAATATAGGGGACTTTCCCCTAATATATATTCGAAAAATATCGATATCTGAAAGCTGAATTTTTGGTCACATGGCACACCCGACCCGGACCACTGATTGTGAGCGTCGGTCAACGCGTCGAGCGAATCGGATCGCCCTCGAAGACGATCGTCCAACTTGCATATCCCCATTGACGTTTTTGCGCCCCCAAGAGCGTCCTGGCCGCGGGTATTAGTTTACACGTGTTCCTGAGTTCGGTGGTCCCGAGAATTAAATTTCATCGTTGTGTAAACATCGGTGGCAGACGAGAAGCATACGGGATACGAAGAGACTTCCACGGGTTAGGTCCGATCGGGTGATACGAGCCCCGTTCACGCGTGCTTCTCCGCGCGATAAAAATAGGTGAGTCCACGGCGTTTCCTCTGGGCTTTTCGATCGGTCTGCCGTTTCGAGGAGAAATGAGCAATTTAATGGCCGACTATTATTAAGCATTTTTTCGGCCGAAGAATTGTCGAGCGAATCGGGTGGGAATTAGAAGAATTATACGTTGCGATGGCACGGGTGTAAGGCAAATAACTGTAGTAATTTGTGCACGGATTAACGATAATAATAATAATAATAATAATTCAGTTATTTGTTTGTTAATCAACTGGTTTAAGAAACCTTTAGTATACAGGCGTTGAAATGCACACAGAACAGTAGTATCGTGTACCGCGCAAAATAAAAGGGAAGTAGAAAATGAATGAATGAAGCCAATTAAAATAGGGCAAAGTGAAAAGACAGAAAAGGGTTAAAGGGTTAAGGTAGAAGTGAACTAGTATTATAATGGTGTACAGTTTAACCCCTTGCCGTGCGATTTAGCTGGACGAAATCCGGGCCCAACCGGTGGCAGACCTGTCCACCGTTCCATTCACCTCAGCTTCGCAGAAGATAATCCCCGCAGTATGGCCCGAATTCGATTCCTCGTGTTTGGCCCAAGATATTCACTTTCCAGAATTGTTATAAAGAGGTAATCCAATTTGCGCGTCAACGCCAACGCCGGGGGATCCCGAACTCTGTTGAACTCGACTCGAATTCTCAATGACAAGATTCCAGCGGCGATCGAAGCAGGACGAATTGAAAATTGCGGCCCACGACCGCGGGGGTTTCGCAAACGGCAAGCGCCGTGTTACATTTTTATCCGGTAATTGGTGGACAGTGCGCGTCCTAAAGGAAACGCGGTTACGCACGTGCATACGTACGTACTTTGTTTTAACGGAGCCCTGACGCAACGAACGGGGCCTCGAAATTCCCGGTTTATTGTTTCTGCGGAGCAAAAAAGACCGCTGCCACATCCACGCCGGTCGATCGCATGGGATAGGTCATGGCGGTGGTTTATTTGGAAAGATTTCGAAAGATTTCTTAAACGCTTCTCGGGGCAGCTTCGAAACGAGCTTTCGTTGCTCTGAAAATCGCAAGCAAATACAATTGGCTTGTCCCAAAAGTTTCCTTCGCTGTTCGACTGCTCGGTTTTAAGGGGCAGCGTTTAGTCAAGCACACCGACCGATCCATTTTTCGTTGATGTTAGGGCACTCGGTTGTTTTCTAGCTTTCCAATAGTGCAGTGTCGTTGGAATCGATAGCCTCTCAGTGCCGTTCTGCGTGTATCGAAAGATGGAACAGCGGGGAGGGCATTTGGATCAGATTTGGGATATTCTAGCCTCGATTCCAGCCTTTCTCATTATTACTTATTTATTTCTGTAAAAGTCCTACAAAAATATGATATAAATGGGGGGAATATGGTATAAAAAAGAATTGAAGAATCGACAGAATAGATGTTGCGTAGCTTCTCTATCGAATCACAGAAACGAGCCAGGCGTTTCTAATACGATAGAAGGAAGATAAATAAGGCGCGGACAGAATGTTTTGCACGGAAAATCGAGATGGGTCTTATCGAGTGGATTAACCCGCTGGAGGGGCGAATTTGGCTGGAACCCGAGCAAAAGACAATTAAACTCTGGCCGAAAGTTCTAAAGCGTTCCGCGCAGCCCCCGGGCGGCGTCGACGGGGTTGGGGCGGTTGAAACACCTACGGCGAATATCGTTTCATTTAAATGAAAATTAGTCGTGGCGCCGTGTCGTCGATTTTTCCCTTTGCGAACGCTCGCTCGAGTATTACACGGCTGCGATGTACACTAGTGGAATTAATTCTGGACACTTAGATTTCACAATCATCCAAATTATTTAGCATACCTGTAATCATTTATATTTTATATTCCGATCATTGCTTTCCAATTTTAGGGCGTCGCTCGTATCAAAATATTCCCCGCGCAAAAGAAAATCAGCACCTCGAGTCCCTTACTCGAAGAGTTACAAAGTTTCGGATTGGAGTTTGGACAATTTAAAAATTAGTCGTTGAACCCTTCCCCCGATTGAAGCGGAAGATTGTCCCCGGTGGCGAGAAATATTCGCTTCTATTTCCAACGAGTGAGAAGCATTTATCGAATTTTTCATGGACGTGCATCAAGTCGGATGGAAGATATTTTCAGTTTGCAGGTGACGCACGCCTTGCAAAGTACAGCCACCGATGCCAGACAATTTGATCGGAAACGTGAGAAATCATCGGCAGAAATGTTTTCCCAAGATAACCTTCCATTCGTTGCCGCTTCCGTAAATTTGTGATTTCCGTAATCGCGTCCGCGATTTGCCTCGTATTGTCTTCGAACGTTCCCAGGCGTCTGGTATCTCTATTTTGCAAAGACGGAGAAAAAGAACCGAGGCGTTTCGCAACAGACGCGATACAATTTGCCCGTCAAAGAATTATGGACGACAGAAATGAACGAACAGAGAAATATGAATTACAATGCAGCGAAGAATTAATCGAAACGGCGAATGCCGGGCGATAGTTGGCCGAAACGCGTAAAAAAGAAAAAATACAAGGACAATTTGAATACATATTCGGTCGCCATTGGTTTCGTCCATTAATTTTCGCTACAAACGGTGCAGGGTGTCGGGAAACGAGCGTTCACGGCACTGGAAGCGAAAAAGTGGAACATCGCGGCGATCGAAGATATTTTGAGAACCTGGATAGAAGTTCGGTGGATTCGCGAGGAGTAGAAGAAACGCCAAGATGGAAGCCGAGGTGTCCTCTCGAGTGTTTTCGCAAGGCCGGAGTCGAACCCTTGGAAAAACAGACGGCAAATTGAATCCCTCGTCTACAAGAACGCGATGTCTCTCCCCTATCTATATAACTCTACCACTCGAGCCTTTTTCTTACGGGGTTCTCGGGCTTCTTCGTTCCACGGATTATACGCGTCTATCTGTATTTCCCTGGCGCGGAGAAGTGTCGTCTCTTGGTGGCGAACATGAACGAAGTATGAAACAACTTTTGCTCGACTTTGTTTCACCGCGCTGAGATGGCTTGTCGGGGGAGAATACGAAATAATGCCGGTTCCAGGTAGAATTTCCAGGCAGAGGCAATAATAATAATAATAATAATAATAATAATAATAATAATATAGGTATAAGTTCGATACTGTGCAACACTTGCGACACTTGTCTAGAGTGAAAAATCCGTCACCGCATCTCCGCGGAGATACGCACAGTCGAAAGCAAGCCCGACTCGATCGGGATCGGAACACCACGCGGTCATCGTCCGTATCACTTTCCGTATTCCCCATGAGTCCTCTACTTCGTTCAAGTGAAACTTGGATCGAAGTTCTGCGAGCCCTCGATCTTGTCGGAAATCCGTCGATTCGACGTCGTCGGCCAAGTATGCAGCATCCGACGGCAGCGAGGTCGCGAGCGTAAAAATTTCGCGCGTGCTCTCACACCACACGGGGCGATGTTCATTGTCTCGCTTTTGTTACGTCGGCCCTGCGCGAGCCGCGAGGGCGTGACTAGATTTCGAAACGCCGTTCAATCCCCGGCAGCGTAATCCGCGAGAGGCGTCCACATTCGTCCCTTTAACAGCGCCGCCGGGATTGGTCGTTGGCCGTGGGCGGAGTCGAGCGAGCGGCGTCAGCCAATCGCGCGAGCCGCCGTCGAAACGACGGCTGGCTGTGACGCGCTCGAACGATTTTTCGTAGGGTAGCGCCGCGCAAGGTTCGCGCAGCCGCACTAGCCGTCGTCGAACACTTGGCTCGCTCGCTCGCTAGCGATGCCGAGGTCCCAGTGTGTTTTTACTCGGGGTTGAGTAAACTCCGGCCTGTTGTGTATCATAATACGCGTGCACGCGGGTTTACGGGTTAGCCTGGCATCGACCACTGGATGCCACCCTCGTCTCGCGCCACGCCGCCTGTCTTCCTCGACCGACCAAGAGTAACTCGCACGGAGTACAGAGATACTCCGTAGCGTCAACAAAACACCGTTTAAAGGGTTAACGAGTAAACGAGCCCACGACGCGCCCGCGTCTCCCGCCGACGGAATTGACAATTCGTCGGCGATCTATCGAACGAACGAACGAACGAACGAACGAGCGCGATGCCCGTTCCGTTTTGATCGGCGCTGCGAGCGTAGGGACTGGCCGTCGATTTGTGGCGAGATCGCGAAACAGTTCGATCCAGTGATTATTCGTGCGTAACGGTATCGTAATTGTGTACAAGTGTGATTCGCGCCTAGTGACTGATCGAGATCAGTGAGTGAGATCCGCACGAATATCCCGGTTGCCGGCGATGTTCATCTTCGCGCGGAAGGAATTTTAAAGGTACAGTGATTTAATTGCCGACGTCATACCTGCGTATCCATATCGACGAGAGGATACGATACAAACGTTGACCAAGCGTCAGCAGCAGAGAGTCCTAGCGCAGCCGTCAGGATGCACACGTTATTCGGCGAGCAGAATGCGTATTATCGCCACGCAACGGCGGTTCCCGTTGGTATGGGAACTCCGTCGTACCCAGGAGTCGGTTCTGCCCCAGCATACTACGAGCAATACCGCTACGGTGGCTACGCGACGGCCGCCGGTTACCCCGTTACTGGCATAACCCAGCAACACATGCACCATCCCGGCAAGGATATGGTGAAGCCGCCGTACTCGTACATCGCCCTGATCGCCATGGCGATCCAGAACGCGCCCGACAAGAAGATCACCCTGAACGGCATCTATCAGTTCATCATGGAGCGTTTCCCTTACTACAGGGAGAACAAGCAGGGCTGGCAGAATTCTATCAGGCACAACTTGAGCCTGAACGAGTGCTTCGTGAAGGTGCCAAGGGACGACAAGAAGCCGGGGAAAGGCAGCTACTGGTCGCTGGACCCGGACAGCTACAACATGTTCGACAACGGCTCGTACCTCCGTCGGCGCAGACGTTTCAAGAAGAAGGACGCGCTGAAGGAGAAAGAGGAGGCCATGAAGAGGCAAGGATTGGCGCCGGAGAAGCAGCGCAACCAGGAGGAGACGAAACCCAACGTCGTCGCGCCGCCGTCGACGGACAGCTCGGCCAAGAAGATCGGAAGCCTCGAGACGGCCCTGTGCAAACCGAAACGGGAGCCCGTCAACGACCCGGCCGGCCACTGCATGGCCGTGCAAAGCAAGTACGGCCTGCACAGTCCCATACAGGACGCCAAGACCACGACCACGACGTCCGCCGTCGCGGTGGGCGGCCAGAGCGTCATACAGACGTCCCTGGGCCACCAGGTTCATCAGGCCCATCAGGTCCACCCGGACACGATCCAGGATGTCTCGATGGGCCTGGACCCGACCAGCTTCAGCGTCGACGCGCTCATGACGTCACGGGAGAACAGCGCTGCCCTGATGACCAGGGACAATCAGCATCACGCGCATCATCCCCACGGTCTGCAGCATCCGCACCCTCATTCCCACTCGATAATGACGAGCAGGGAACCGATGGGGGCGGGTGTGGTCCCCAGGGACCACCTGTCCGCCGTTTGCACCACCGCCACGACGACGACGGCCGCCGTCGCCGCGATGATGGCCACCACCGGGTACGGCCACGGCGGCACCGTGTCCAGGAGCAACGGGTCGCCGCCCGGCAGCATGTACTCGCCCTATTGCACACCCGCTGCCGGCTATATAATGGATCACGCGGAATACAATTCGAGAAGCCACAACAACACCGCGGGACACTCGCAGTGGTACCAGGAGGCGGCTAGCCCGGACACCGCGGCCATTTATCAGGACACCCAATCACCGAGCTGTCAGCTTTACAGGTAAGGAGGAAGGTCGTTGGCGATGAACTGAGAACACCTTAGCTCGTTCTACGCGGAGGCTCTACGGACTCTTTATGGGACCCTTAATTGCCTGAATGGAAATACTGGAATACTGGAAAGCTCTGCCCGATAATTTCATTTCGAGTACATAGTAGGTACCTATACCTATATAGTTGACTCGTTTTACCACTGTGCACACATATATATTTTTCCAATTAACCAAATACATATATGCACATACATACATGTATGCACGCATAGTTCTCAGAGATACACTAATCGTTCGAAAACAGTTCGTTGTGTGTTTGAATTCGGTGCTGCTATACTTCTAGGGCAATTTACGAAGAATTAATTCACCTGGACAAACTCGCATTTGTTCTTCCTTACCTCTCTTATTCGTCGCGATACAGAAAATTGTACAGATATGCCGAGTAAATTAGTTGGAAAGAATAGTCCAAAAAAATAATCCGATACGGCGTTGTTCGACGGATACTGACGGATTACTAAATAAGTCTACCGGATACGTTTATTAACATTTACCGAACGATACAATTTCCATCGTTACTAATGCAATTTAGAAGAGCACATGTATGTAGAAATGCAATGGCAAAAAAAGGCAGTCCCTATATGGTAAAACTTGAGATGACATTATCCGACAGAACTTTCCGGTAGACTTACTACAAGTAACTTTGCAATATACATACCTACATAATCGTGAGAGTCCCACCTTATCTCCTGTTAATTTCGTGCCGAGACCGAAAGGGTGTCAAAGATCGTCCATTTGCATTTTTTTTATGCAAATTGGGATTAAATTGGGATGGCTTTTTAGAACGGAATCCTGAAATTTACCTCGGATATTATTACTACTACAAATCCTTATTTGTAAGATATTTCTTAACCGCGACATTTTCACGCTTTTCCAGGTCCAGCCCGCCAACCCCGTTGTCGTCGAGCGCGGCACCGTCGCCCCCACTGTACCACAGATATTACCAAGACTGCAACACCGTGAACACCAGCGGGAATCTGCCAATCACGTTGCACAAATACTGAGAGTACCGAAATTCAGGGCCCCACCGTCGAGGCCCTGAACAGCACCACGCCGATCATTACGATCAGAGCTTCGTTTACGTGAAGCAAGAGTGGATACCCTGCACGGAAGAGCTCGCCAAAGAATGGAACTAGACGAGTCGCAGTTCCGCCATAAAGTAACCAGGCGCATTACTTCGGACCCGATTGGGGAATTATGTGCAGTTCGAGGGAATCCGACGGATGCCCAAACTGTAGACAACTTTGACGAATGCTTCAAACGAATAGGAGACAATTGTTGGTCCGTTTATCTAGAAGCCGAGGTGCAATTTCTTCAACGAGAACAACGCGTCGACGCGTTTTTCTACTCTCGTGTTCGAACATCGGAAAAGGGATCGTCGCTGGAGTTACGAACACTTGACATTCTCGAGGCATAGACGCGATCGGTGAACACGTGTCTTCGGTTCGTGTATGTGAGAAAGAGACTGGACGAAATGGACTGGGTACACGTGCACTTGCGTGTGGTCGAGAGAGCCCTCGATGGATTGACGTGTAACGTCGGACCAGCCGTCGCGACGACGCGGCTGAGCGATTTCTTTCGCGTCGTTTCTTTCGTTGGCCCGCGAAGAACACCGTGGAGAACACCGTGGTACCGGACAATTGAACGAGTGCAATTAATGAGTTCGTTTAGTTTAAACCTTCTGTAGGCAACCGGCTACCCATTTCTATATTTCCTTTCATAATTTTCCTACGTTCTCGACGAGATATCGTCGAACCACTCCGGATCACCATTATTCCTTGGACGCTTTTACGCGAGTTCGCGTTTTTCGAAGAATATTTGTGCAAGCTATTTCAGGAAACCGTGCTTCAAACTTGTCGACCATTTTGGTTGCCCACAGAAGGGTTAATTACGAGTTCGATCGTGTGGCCATACTTTCGTCGGTCCTCCCACCTTCGTTACACTTCCTCAGCCTCGTGCATTTTGTGCATTGGATTTTCTCTCGATTCTGAACGCTCGACGACTCTTATCGGGTTCGAAGTCGATCGTTAATGACGCGGTTACGCCGAGGAGCAACTGCTATGAATATCAACGACGATCCTCGCCACCTGAGCAAACAATGCCCGTCCCCATTCCCGACCTGCGACAATTCCTTCGAATTAAAATTCATTTTTCCACAGACGATTATGCTTGCCGAAAGGCGTCTCTGTTCCACGCGTTCCCATTATCCCCGTAAGAAGTTACACTTTCACGGTCGATTCACGTTTCTCGACGAAACATTCGTTGGGCAAAATCTCTCCAACCCGCCAACATTTTCGTCGAATATCCCGATTGCCCGTCTATTCGTATTCGAAATTAAAATTCTGCATTACTTTCCACGACACAGTAATTGAAACACGAAGGTGAACTCGTCGATAACTTGTACAGTAGAAATCCCGTCGAACGTTTCCCTTCGCGATGGAAACGGCAAACGTTCGACGCAACGAAAGTTCTACCCTAGGGATAATTGAACGGAGCGCGAGGCGAACGTGATAAAGCTCGTTGCAGAGAAGAAGAAGAGGAAGAAGAAGAAGAAGAAGAAGAAGAAGAAGAAGAAGAAAAGGAAGGAGATAGTGATGTGATCGTTTTCGTGGATCCTGTGGATTGCGTATCTCGTCATTTGTGCATTTATTCGTACAACGTCATTCCTTGCACGAGATTGTTCGTTCAACAGGAGCTGAGATATATTTATTGGAGGAGAAAAAGAAAAGCGGATCGTGTGAATAATTAACGGTTGAAACGGAATCGTTTATGGTAGATAGATCTTTGCGTGTATATTATTAAAAAGACTATACATATATATATATATATATATATATGTATGTATGTATGTATGTATATGTATAGATAGATATATATATATAGATAGATAGATATAGATTGTATAGATAAAGCTACATATGTATAAATAGACAGATCTATATATACGGAAACGTATTGGTATTACGATTAATAATAATAATCGCAAACTTATTAACGTAGGATGAGTCGAGCGAATACGAAACCTTACGAAATAAACGTAATGAATCACAACGAAATCTCCCGTCTCGTTCCTTTCTTGTCGTTCGATTTATCCAACTATCAACCCCCCCTCGACAGCCGGCAATAATCAATTGATCGTTGCGAGCGGCTAGTGGAAATTATTGTCGGCGCGAACACCGTCGAATGTTTATTCGCGTCGCGGGAACAGATAGAAGTGGTCGAGAGGAAAAAAATATATCGTTTCATTTTTTATATTCCCCATTTTGTCTTTTTTCGTTCAGGCGACCGTTTAATTGCGCGCGACACGAACAAAATTAATACCGTACCAAAAATTCCTGTTCCTCGAAAAGGAGCGAAAAATTGGCCCACTGCTCTGCGACGAGACGGATCGGAGGAGGGAGAAAAAAAATGTCGAAACGATCGAGAGCCAGTCGGATTAATGAACGGAACGATTTTACGGCACGCGAGAAGAAGTTAAAGAAACAGAGGGGGAAAAAAGAACGGCCGGGCTATAAAAGCGGCGTCATCGTCGAGAGAACGCGATAACAATAATACCTTGTACATACGTAGGAACCTGTTTAAAAGCTTTGCAAAATTTTCAAACAGACGTCGCGAGCCCCGCTCGTTCGCGTTGCAATTCGACGAGCACTTTGTTGCCCTCTCTCTCTCCTTCTCACGTGGCGGAGATCGATCCTGATTATTTCTGGTCCCGATCTGCGTAACGTTATTCCCCCCCAGCCGAATCGGCGTAGGCGATAATGGAAAGGTAAGAATATCTTGCAACGCTCGCCCGGTGGCCTCTGTTCACGGGGGATATTTGCACGATTGGCAAATAGTTGGAGTCGAAGTGAGTTTTATTTCGACTTATCGAGGCTCGAGTTAACGAGGTTCTACTGTAGGTGTAATAAACACTAAAGACATTTTCAGAACAGTATTTGTCGCGACAAAAATGTCCTCTCTTTAATGCGATGCCCTGACGTTCCTATTTAATATTCTCGCTTGGTTTCCCTTTTAAGTCTCAAGTGTTAAGAAACATTGTTCCCAATTTGATTAACAATAATGCTTGACGAAGTAACGAACATTTACAATGTCCTTCACAATTGATACGGGATATCTTAGAAGATCCGCCGAGTTTCACGATCGAACAAATTGCATTATTCCCTACAAAATGGAACGAGAAGCAGCCAAATTTCGTGATCCCCACGAAATCGATACAAATATAAATACAAAGAAATTTCATTGAAACACGGCAACGATCCGTCCGTAACGATATTTCGATTCCCATGCGCGTCGTTAATCAATTACGAAAACGCTGCAGCATCGCGACTCGATCGACGATAGACCAATTATAAAAGTGCATTACGACGCAACTATCGGGAGGCGTAATCGCCGAATAGTACAAATGATCAATGTTTCCCAAGCACGGTACAAAAGTTCAATGGCCAGTGGCGGTCCCGCGATACAGTGTCGAGGAAAGTTTGGTTTGCTTGTTCGGCGCTTTTCGCTCGAGGCGGGATTTAACTGCATCTGCCGAAACACGTGCTGCGGATAAAGCGGGGCTTTGCTACGTTCTGTGCCCGCCGATCCGTTAGTTCGCCGAAAGATAGAGTATATACATGCACACCTATCGAACCAGCGAACAGAATCCCTTCGAGCACGCGTCAGTCTACTCCGTTCCTTGTGGCCCCAGGGCCTGCGGTTTATGGAAAACCCAGGGACCGGGATCTCTTGAAAGGCGAAACGTGTGGTCGGTCTGAGAATTGCGCGTCGTGTTTCCGTCGGAGTTCGGTTCGCCACGTTGGTCGCAAGGAAGCGTCTACGATTTTCGTGAAACTTTCTCGATGAAATTTTTTATTGCCGCCCAATCGCGAGCTTAGGGGGTGAGGTCAGGCCTTGAGGGAAATTAGGAAGGCTCTTTTTCGTGAAATATAGAGGAACGCTTGAGAGACGCTTGAATAAATTAAGCTAAAATTTGTTTACGAAAAACAAATAGTGTTTTCGAATTTTCCACTTTTTCATTTTCTGTCCATAAAAGAGAACGTCGATCTCGAACCGAGTTCAGCTCGGGTCGTAAATTACGGGTACTCGCGCACCTCCAGCGGTTGGATCGAATTAGCGATCGACGGGCGAAAGTGACGGACGTCAGAAGTGGTATTTGCACGGAACGTAAACTGTCGTGATGGCGGCGCGGCATTAGCCTCTAAACCGTGCAAACAGGCGCGGATCCGCCGCAGCAGGGGCGATTTTAGAGCGACGGAACTCGAGGGCGCAAAAGTCATCGGGGCCCTCGCGTTCTATCTCCACGGCAAACACTTGGAATTATCCACCCTGCGGCGTGCAAATACGCCGCGGAGGACGCGTGTACCCTCCGTTCTCGAAACTTGCCTTTAAAGTAAGAGGCCCTGGTCGTTGCCGTAATAGCGCGGGACTCCGGGTCGCCTGGGAAAACCCGTGGGTCGTTGAAAACTCGATCCTCGACGGCGCGCCGGCGCGCCGGCGTACCATTTTTCTGTGAGGAAACCGGAGGAAGCGTTATTTTCCAAATAGACGTCCTGTGCACGCACAGTTCCAATAGATTTTGTAACCATCAATAGGCGTTTCCTGTAGACTTTAATGTGCTGAACACGAATCTGCAAACCGTTTTTCTCCAGAACGTACCAATCGAAAATAGGCCCATTTTGGCTGATATCTTTCAATTTATTTGAAAAACTAAAGGTCCAGCATAGAGCAGACCATTCTGCAAAGGAAAGCATCAACGGAAGTTACGCGGTTCAATCGGTCGTCGGTTTTCTCCATTTAGACCACTGCGACTCCCGATAACCGATACCCGGCCAGTGGCGGGAAAAATCTGGGGGTTTCTCGTGACGGAATCCCTGGTGGAACACGCTGGAATGTTTGATGCCGTCGGGTAGACGTTCCCACGTGTCGCGTAAACATCGCGTCGTCGAGGAAAAGCACGACGGAACGGCCGATAATTTCGGCGGCAGGGTCGCCAGTCGCACGCTCTATTTTCCTCGCGCTCGCCTCTTCCCGCCCCGACGCTGTGTATCCTCTTTTTTCATCCCACACCCGCCGCCTCCCGCTTTAACCGTTGCGGCCATATTAGCGGTCCCGTGCAATCATCAATTTCAAACAAGACAACGAGCGTGGAGGAAAAAGAAGTTTGCCCGCCGGCTTACTTAAACAAACAGTACGCTCAACGAAATGAACGCGTAAACCTTCTTCGTTTCAGACTTGCATGTACGTGGAAAAAATAGTTGAACATAATTGTAAAAGGCTGGTAGTCTCTCGTCCGTAAAGTTGACTTTCAAATTCGACGTTTTCTGTTTTCGTTCCAATGCCCAAAGTTACAATAGAGTCGCCCCACTGTGCGCCGCGTCCTTTTCCACCTCATTGTAACGTCAATTTTGAATTCTCCATCAGAATGATGGAGAAATTTCAAGGAGCATGGCCATACCTCTTTCATAATTGAAGTCACCCTTTTGAATTGAAGTCATTATTGAAAAAAACGCGATAAAAGAATTTGTTTATATTTTTCGACGTTGCAAAGTTAATTATCGAGGTTGACAAAATTATTTTACGACAGCTCAATCCTTTGTGAATAAAAGAAAAAAAGGCGTAGCTCGATCGGACAAACAGTTGCCGAGATAAAAATTCCCAATTGAAGCCCGTTTTCGCAAAAACTTTGAAGGCCTGTACTTTCTAAAGAAATTGTAAACCGCCAAAAAAGATGACTGAAACCTCCCCTACTATCACATGGACTACAACATATTTCATTTAGAACAACGTCGCCGATGGTGATGTCCAGAAGTGATCGATTTGGCATGGAATGAGCCGTACGCGACTCACGCGGGGAGGGCACGGTTAGCCAATCAGTGGAAGTTCAACTTTCCTGATTTTTGTAGTTCGAGAACACCTTTGTTATTAAAGCTTTGACCCCCTGGTATTTTTCTTATTATTTATTTATCTGTTTGCAATGTGAAATTAGGGGAGGTTTGAGTCATCATTTTGGCGGCTCACAGTTTGTTTAGAAAGTATGGAGGCCTTGAAAGTTTTTGCGAAAACGGGCTTCAATTGGGAATTTTTATCTCGGCAACTGTTTGTCCGATCGAGCTACGCTTTTTTTTGTTTTATTCGCAAAGGATTGAGCTGTTGTAAATTAACTTTGTAGCGTCGAAATTCTTGCAACGTTTTTCCTACCGGCTACAAAATTGCCTTTTCTCGGCTTATACACTGCTGTTTGCTGTCCGCTTATATATCTTTTTATTAATTAACATTCGACACTTATTCTTAACTTGTAGCTAGCTGTTGTTCTTTGGCTTGCGCTCTCTTCAATGACTCCCTAGTATTTTAAAAGTTTTGTCGAGTCACCCTGGACAAAGGGGCGCAAAGGGTTAAAGCCTTCACTTGATAAATCGATTAAGTCACTATTTAACAAATGGCGGATAACAAATCGCGCTTCTTCTTTTTTGGCGGATCTTATGGGATCTTCGATTCCTCTTTACGAGCTTGTTTATCAACGTTTCTTAACCCCAACAGACGAGCCGCGGCACGATTGAAACCCTTCGACGAATTATGCGAGGATTGCAGAAAGAAAACTGTTGAATCCAAGCACATTTATCGCAGAATTTATTTACCAATATATCTATACGCGGTGCAGAAGCCTGGAATAATATTATCTCGTCCGTAATCGTTGACACTAGATTGCGGGACAAGTTTGAACACTAATTTCTACTGACTTCCCTCCGATTAACAATGGCCAAAGAAAATGCACGTTTTCTTTAAAAAATTAATTCACTTAATTTCGAAATGAAATGTAATTAATTTAATTATATAATACTCACGGATCCTCGTTGATCTTTCTATTTCAAATTCTGAAATGAGTCAAATTGACTCGCTCCGGCAATCTAGCGTTAAATAAAGGTGCACGCGGTGTCGCCGAATTTATCCAGTAAATGCAGTTCCGTGCAACGAGTCAAGATTTTTCTTGCAGTTAAATTCGAAGAAATGTTTTCGACGTGGAGATTCCACTGGAGGAAGCAAGGCATGGCTAACCGCGGAGAAGGTTAGCGAAAAGGGAAGATCGTACCACGAAGAGAGAGAGAGAGAGAGAGACCTGGAAGAGAAATGGGGTTGCGCTATCGCCTGCTCATCCAGGGGAAAGACGACAGGTGCGCGTTTCCCAGAGACCCGCGGCGAAACGCGAAACTGGAATCGTTGCTGGAACGCCGTGACCTATCCTCGATACACGTAGCGACTTCTCTCTGTTCCTCTCGAATCTGCGGGAAAAATTGATTTGTCAGTGTTCCTGGCGAACGATAAGAACGATAGGCTGGAACGGGCACTCGCGAAAGGATTTAAGGCAATTTTAGGTAGATTCGTGAGACGCGGAGCTCGGAAATTGAAGATCAAATAATGAAACGCGGTACGCGAGCAGTTTCTCGCCCACCAGTTGGATCCACGTCTGACCAGAGAATTACCAAATAGAAGAGTGAAGCGTGTTCTAATGGAAAACTGTGTTGATAAGCCAGAACTTGTGGAAATGTTAGAAAGTCATCCTGACTATGACAAGCAAGTTGCTGTCAAAGACGCGGAACCACACAGACACGACTCTATGGCCGTGGCCTGGCCAAGAAAGCTCTGGACGGGTATCATGTCTATTAGCAGGACTTGGAATTGCGATCTGGTAGTCTGGCAGCTGGTCCAGGGTGCACTTTGCCTGACCGCAATCGGTTCCGCCAATTAGCCCGACTATTTGAAACCGGACTAATCGAGGAACTAGCTACATACAGAACACGATAATTGGTTCCAAGTAACTTTTTTCTCCTGTTTTTCAATATATAAAACGAGGGTGATATTAACCCTTGTGTTAGCAAGCGGGTACTAAAATTACACAACATCCAGATTTCCCTTCGATAAAATCGAACGGAACTCCCCGTTCCGTTTATACACTGCAGAAACGGGCGACATTTCTACATATCGGCCACGAGACACGGGAGAAACAACAGCCGAGAGGATAAATAGAATGTCATTTACGTCCGCCGCAGCCGTTCCAGTAAGGAAAAAAGAAGGCAGCTCGCAGACAACGACGAAGACGGGGCAGAAACGAACTGCGGGCGAAAAAAGGATTCGCTTCAATTAAAATTGCCAATTACAAACGTCGCAGGAAGTTACAATATTCCGTTCCGTTCTATGTGTTTGCCTCCCCGTGGATTTTTCTTTTCCGCGGCCGTTCGGCTCGCGTCGTTCTCAGACGAGAGAAAATGAACGGGTAGCGGAGGGCGGGGTAGGAAAAACGCCGAAAGGAAAACAGAAAGAGAAGCAAAGCGCTGGAAATTGGTTCGCGTCCAATGCTATCCGCAGGTCGATAGTCCCTGGATGTGAAGCAGAACCCACGACACGACCACAGTGGTCTTACATTTACATTGGTGTTACAAGTTTTGTGACCTTTTACCACTGTTTCGAGATCCAAATGCCTTCCCCGCTTTTCCATCTTTCAAACGACACTGCACTATTGGAAAGCTAGAAAACAACCGAGTGCCCCGACATCAACGAAAAATGGATCGGTCAGAGTGTTTCACTAAACGTTGCCCAATAAAGCCGAGCGGTCGAACAGCGAAAGAAACTTTTGGGACACCCTAATGCGTATCTCTGCCGAGGAAAATATTTGCGAAAACGCAAGTGTCCGCTCTCGGAATGCCGATAGGTTCGATTTCATTGATAGAAGAATCTGAAAATTGTCGTGCAGCAAGAGTAACGATGCACCTGCCAGTATTACATTTTGCATTTCTCTTTGATTTGCCGCGTTTTACGAAAATAATCCATCGGTCACTGGATATGCCTCGCTGTCGGACCGGATTCTAATTTCAATCTCTCAGTTGACCGATGACATATCTCAGCGAGTTGATTTGTCTTTCGCGTAGGGTAATTAAAGCTGTTCTGAATAATACAGGTTGGTCGGGGTAAATATCTCGTCGAATTGCGACGCTGCAAAAAAATATTTTATTCGTAATGTGAATGGTATCAAAGGGTCAACATACGGCAAGATACGAAGGCTATCGATGATTTCTTTGCACGCAATGACCGTCCTTCTGCGATGATGCATTGTCTGAACTATTTCTGAATTAATAGCAGCACAAGCTCTTACTATTCGGTTCTTCGTATCCTCTGACGTAGTAGGGCGTTCGTTATAAACTGCTTGTTTTAATTTTTCCCACAGAAAAGATCCACTGGTGTGAGATCTGGCGAACACGGTGGCCATGCTACAACTCCAGTATGACCAATCCATGGATTTGGGAATCTTGTCTGGCAAGACGCGTAGGTCGAGCCGAAGCCTGCGATCTCGAGAGACATCATTCGCAAAACTTTAATTTTCTAAGCTCAAGCTCATTTCAGGGTGATGTTATTATACATGTCCGAACGTATGTATTTTTCAATCAGCTACAATATGCGATCGACAACAATATATAGGTGCATACGAAAAAGCATCGATAACCTTGGAAACGCGGGAAAAGCGAAATTAAAGGATCGACATCGCCTATGGAGGTTCGCGCACATGATTTCACGCGTAATCGCGGTTCAACGCGAAAATAAAGTAAACAACGAGGTCGGTCGAAAATGCAATCGTCGTTATGACGTTAAATGTTAAATCGGTCGCACGGAAATGTTCCCAGGTGCATACGTCGACGGTCGCATTTCGCGTGCAACACGTTCCTCGTTTTCCCTGGCAATTTCCAATTTAATTGGCACACCCACCGTCGCGCGAATGAACATCGATACATCGATGTCTTTGGCCGGTTACCGCGCCGTTCTATTTCGCGTTTCCACAGCGCTCACCCGTAGCGTTGTCGCCCTGGGCCAAACTGACACGTGACACGTTCTGCGCCATGGTAATTCGAATTTAAAACAGGCAATTAATTAACCGCGTGCCGAACCATCCGTGCCTGGCACGGTGCAGCTTCATCGAGCGATGCTGCGCTCGTAAATACCTCGCATCGCTGACATAAGCCTCGAATTACCTGTAACGTACGCTCTCGCATCATTTCTTTTGCGCCCATGATTACATTTCCGATTCCTCCGTTCCCACGATCGCACTTCGTCGGTAATTATGGCGGAATATATTCTACAATTATTCAGATCACCGTCTCCACTCCTCCACTGGCAATGGAGAAAATTTAGGTGGGAGAATTTCATGGGCGAAGATGCTGAATACGTTCTAACGATACAAAACTGTACACCGTGTCTACCGAATTTCTCTTGAAACAGCAATAATCGAGACACGTATTAAGAGCAACTATTCATACGCGTAATTAGTGATTAAGCGTATCACTACTGACACGGAAGTTTAGGCAACCCTTAGATTCAGAAACGTATGAAACTTTGCATACAAGCAAAGTAGTACATACATACATATATACAACGCTGTTCTCCGTTCGTGCCATAAATCGGTTTTCAAGGGTGTAACCAGCCCTCGAAGACAGTTGAGAATGTTCTTTATCGTGACGTATCCAAAGAACGCTGAGAGATAATTAAAAAAAAGTATAAAGAAAACTGCGCAAAAGTTTTTATTGAAAACACAGACATATTATCCACAAGCAATAAAGTTGTACAATTTGCAACACCGCACCGAAGGAATAGCAGCGAAAGGGTTGACACGATTTCATCGAAAATTTCTATCCTCGTCTCTCGTTGCGTTAACACGTCGGGACATGTGGGCTCCCTACTCGAAATGCTTCTCCTACGGGGGACCCACTCTCCGCAGTGGAAATCCACTGCGGAAGACGTTCCTCGGGCCACCCGCAACGAGCACGGCAACGGGGTCCGTTTCTAGTTCCCGTACTCCAACCGTGCTGTGTTTACGAAATTACGGATGATAATGTAAGCATTTTTTCACGCTCCCCACGCGTGTGGGTACACGCTCGATACGCGCTGCGTCCGCGTATACGCGTCGCGTCCCCCCTCGGGGCTAATTTTAGGGTGTTCAACCCCCATACGGTACGCTGCCCGCCACGGCGCCTGTTTACACGTATGCGTACACGTCCCACGAAATTCTGACACCGAATGTCATTAAACCGCTCTACGGTCTACTCTTCCCGGAACTGCATCGTTACCGATGCATGTACACGTCGCGTCCGTTTCCCTCGTCGATTAGAAAAGAACGGTAATCGTAGTGCAATTAGCAATTGTTCTTCGCGAGGCGTTCTACGCCCCCCGAATGGATTAGTCGGCGAGGGAGCTTCCAGGATTCTGGGTGTGCGACGCGTTTACGCAAGCACATATCTTGGGTATTGGGGAGAAATCGAGAAATGCAATGGTGTGAAACAATTATTATGATTTTTTACAATTTATGCAGGATATGTGACATAGTGACATAGCGAGGTAGGAAATTTCAAATAAAATAAATATAACTAGAAAATAAAAAAACAAATCATCGTTCCAGCGAGCTTTCAGGAAAAACAATGCAATTCCCTCCAGAACTGTGCAGCGATAATACCGTATCGAACAAAGACTAAACGCCATGCGATTATCGCATCTTTCGCCTGCTCCAAGGGAAATCAATTCATCCCGCCGTGGCTCGTCCCGAAAACGATCCGTCGGGCCGTAAACGTTCCCGTTCTCGTCGGTGAGTCTCTCTTTGGGCCTCGATGCTGCAACATTCACGGGCCAGCGCAGCCGCCACGCGTGCATAATGGCGTGCAAGAGGGCCGTGGGCCCCGAATAGCATTAAGTCGTTGCCGGTGGCCAGTGGTGCGCGTGATATCCTCCTGTCGCCCACCGATTGTATTCTTAACGCGGGCATCGCGCTTACGCATTGTACACCGGTGCACCTTCGGGCCCCTCGCTGCATCCACGCGGCCCATCTCGCGTTCGTACAGGTAGGCAGCGTTTGCCGCCGTGAGAAGGCGGCGCGGCGCGGCGCGGCGCGGCGCGGCGCGTTTCTCGATCGACTTTTCACGTCGGACTCGATTATCGCGCTCCGATAAATGATCCGTGAACTCGACGGACCAGAGGAACGGAAAATTTCGTAACGAAGAACCTTCGAATTAACCTCCTCGGCCAATTGAGAGGGGAACAAGTAACCGGGTGCGACAGGTTTTTTATTTCGTTAATCAACGGGCTTAAGAACCCTTTAGTATACAGGGGATTGAAATGCGCACAGAGCACTGGTATCATATACAGTGCAAAGTAAAAAAGAAATACAGAGAAGAATAACGAATGAAGTAAAATCAAATAGGACAGAGCGAGGAGAGAGAAAAGTAACAGAAGTAGCCCGCTAGGCAGAGAGAAAATTCATAACTATTTACCGCGGTTAGAACAGAGTGCTCAAACGCTGCAAAGGAAAATCTTGTTGCCAATGGTTCGTCGTCTAACGTCGTGATCGTTCTCTACAGGTGACAAGTGCGAACGCGGGATTGTCTAATAAAGTAAATACGAGAAGAAAAGCCGCGACGGGCATACCAGAGCGATACCTTTCTATTTCCTCCGCTTGGTCCCGGATAGAAGGGTATATTAAATAGCAATTAGTCGAGAATGAACTGCTACGAATGGCCTACCCGTTGCTCGATCCCCTGAAAAAGATCAACGGACTGACAGAGGGGTGGCGAGTGTACATACAGCGGCATTCAACGATTTCACGGTAAATCGAGCGTTCCTTAGCCATGGGTATGGTGTGCCCTTACACAAACCCATTGTGTGCCGGGAGTGCCGGGAGTGCCGGGAGTGCCGGGAGTGCCTCCTGCGGTGTCACGGTGAAACGGGCCGCAGGTCGCTCTATCTTGAAAATAGCATTAGCAGTGGGTAATAATGGGCCAATCGGTGCGTCATTGATGTAGATTAAATCCTGTGCGGGGAATCGCTGGTACGGAATACGCGCAACGAATAGAAAAAAAGGAAAGACGGCAAACGTTCCTCTATCCATTAAGACGATCCACGACAATGGAGATTATACATCTGTATCTCTTTCAGCGAGAGGGAACTCGGTCTGCTCTCTGTAATCGCTGTGACGTACACGTGTATGTATGCTCGCAGCTTCGCAGATTTATTTGAATTTCCCTGCGCTACACGCGACAGCGAAGTGCTTTACGACCCGTGAATTATCTCGCAAGTATGTATTTTTTCAACACAGTGCCCAGGCAACCGTGTGTGTGTGTGTGTGTGTGTGTGTGCGTGCGCGCGTGTGATGTATGCACGAGCGGTAGCAGCAGCGGCAGTAGCCGCAGCCATAATCGACCGTGTAAATTTATTATGTATTAATGTTTCGACGTGAAAATAACAATAATCGGCACAAGGTTAGCGCAAATAAGCTTTCCAAGTCGGCCACTATCGTGAAGCGGTATACGTACACGGACGAGGCCCTCGGTAGGGTGGTCAGGCGATGACTGTGATTTAATATTTTTCTTGTTATGAGTATAAGCTGGCTAGTTTATTCTGAAAACAGTGGCCCAAGCACCGCTTCGTGTCCTCGTGCAAAACCACCTGCACGACCGAGCACAAACCCGTCCTGGATCTTACATATTTATCCACGTATTCGGCCGCTCATTCTTCCACCTCTCTCCCTCCTCCTTTTTTCCCCCCTCGGTGTTTATCGTCGCATCGACTGCATTGGTCATTAGCGAAAGATTAACGCGATCATCCTGTCAGCGGCGATCGTTCCACTACCATGTTGGCGAATGTAAGCACCGTCGTAAAAAATGATATTTCAGCATCTATGCCACCTATGGAATTTTGCACGAAACAGTTTAACGAACCTGATTGCCCTGTGCAGAAGAAGAGGAGGAAGATGAAGAAGCGAGTTGTACGCGCGTGCACGTGATTATTTCGAGAAGTCAAAAGCGTCGAGCACGTCCGCGTCTCTGATGGATGCCACCTAACGAGCACCACCGACGATTGACAAAATATTCTCAGTACGCGACCGAGTGTATCGCAGCCATGTCTGACGGTCGTGCGAGCGACAGAGCAATGCAACGATGTACGAATTTCTAATCGCGAACGCGACAAAGTTCAGCGCGGCCGGAACGTTTTCGCCAAATCTTTCTTACCCCTCGAGTTGTTTTTATTCGCCACTCCGCCGCAATGGCGGCAGTCTGTGAATTTTCGGGCTCACGGATGGCACGAAGAGAAGAAGGTAAAGAAGGCACAGCGTTCCTCGCGCGACGAAGGTGTTGAAGTAGGTATACGCCAAGTTAAATATACGCGTAGGATGTACACGCTGCAGACCGAACGTAGGCTGCGAGAAATGAAAATCCGCTCCGTGCAGGAAAGCTTTCTACTTTTAAAATAACTCTGTGTTCTTCTTGTCCCTTCCATCCGAACCGAGGCAGACCACCTGAGGCCCTCCGAACGAATTTATCAGTTTGGATAAAGCCGTCAAGTTTAAATTGAAAAGTCACCTTACTTTCTGGACACACTAGTACACTCTAAGGTGATCGATTGAAGGTGAGCGAATTAACAACGTTTCGCGCCACGGCAAAAGATATGGAGGAATGCCATTCTCATTGCTACAAGATCATGCACAATTCTCTTGGACACGCGTCTATGCTGTAACCGTTTCTTGTTGATGCTGGCAATGAGTTATGTTGACACAGCGCAACTTGTCGTTGCCGCTCGTTGAATATTAAGAACATATTATGACAGATACGCCGACCGAGGATCAAGAAAATTGGATAGCGCGCGGCTCGACGGATCATGAGGCGAGCGACGGGCAATTATAAAAAGATCAATTTCGCGTAAACCAGATGAAGAAGCTGGCGAACCGCGATCAACCTACGATTGGCCAGACTTTAACCGTTGCGTTTGTCCGCAGTCTGATTTCTCCATCTCGTGCGCTTGTCGGCGGTCGAATAGGCTCCACTAATAACCAGGGTCAGCGTGGATATCCCCCTGTCGATCAGTATCGGAGATCTCCTTCGGAAAAGTCGACGGGTCAACAAATAAAGCGTCAATCGAATTCCGTCTAAACCGCGAGCAAACACAGGGTGCACGCCTTGGGGTTAGCTGGCATCTCGTAGAACGTAGAGCAAGGTGCACTTCGACGAGAAACAAAAAGAAGAGAAAAAGGGTTGGATGTAACGTCTGACTCGCGACGAAGGTGTACACCTAAAAGCGTGCGTGAAACGCGCGAGAGATTAAGATTGCAAGGTCGAGCAAGTGGGCTACCTTAGAAGCTGAAGTTTGAAGTTTCAGTAGCAAAAGGAAGAGACCAGACAGCTTTTTGTCGAAATTCTGCCCGGCAATCTTTTGCAAGCGCCCCGAACCGTGGCCAATAATAGAGGAATAAAAAAGGCTGCTCCGACTACTGTGACGTGTTTCAAAGCGACGGTAATGGGGCTTGAAAGCTGGCGGGCTAGGAAAAGGAAGTAGAAGAAGAAAGGGGTGACGGCGAGGGGGAAAAAAAAGAAAAAGAAAACGGGAAAAGACGAGAGACACTCGTCTTCGGAGGCGTTCAACCGTTTGATAGCGGAACAATTCTGCGTGGGCGCTGCTTGCTTCTTTCAGAGGAGGAAATCGGCTGCAACCGACGCGTCGGAAGCGTTTATCGGCGTGACAACCGTGGTAATCTGAATTCCTGCGGAACGAAAGAAAGTTACATATCCAAGCAAACATGTTTCAAGCTGCGTCAGCTGAGAACTTCTTTTAAGGGTCCGTGGTTTGCAATCGAATATAGGTATTCGATACTGAGAGGGTGGAAGCAATTAAAAATTAAACTTACTGCGTTGGTAATTTCTTTATTTGGATTGGACTTATAATTATATTAAAAACAGGGCAAGCACATACGCGAAGATTATATCTATATTATATTCGTACCAGTTCTCCGAATCATTTCTAAAATAAGGAAAGGGATGTTTACTCTTAGTCATTGCGTACGTTGGTCACTAGTCGTATCTGCATCAAGGGCTAAGCTGTTCTAGATCGATTAAAGAGAAGTCTACAATACTTGTATAATAAATGCTATGCTCCAGAAAGCTGTTAAAGTCGAACAATGCGGCAAACGATCGTGTTTACACAAATGGGTACCTCGCCTCTCGATCATTCGCTTCCTGAACGAGGGTCAACTCCCGACGACACTTTCCTGTTCCGCTAAAATCGGTAGGCGGGTCGCGAGCAAGAATTGCTTCCGCTGCTCGTTAGCACCTCGCAATTTGTCCCTAACTACGAAAACAGACCGCAGCGCATCCTGCCGCCCGCGTATTAAAAATAAAAGAAGAAAGGTCTAAAACTAATTCGATCGCCTCCGACGAAGTAATCGTTGAGAAGTTAAAATTCGTCGATCGCGTTGCCAAACGTTTCATTGCCAAACTCAAGTTTCCAGACGGCGCGCGAGCCCAATTACAGAAATTAACTGACAGCGTCGTAATTAACAGCCGTTAAATATCTAAAGACGAAACAGCCGCGTCGTTGAACAGTCTACGCATGGATATCTATAGCCCGTGGTGCCGTAGACCCCACATCGGGCCCTCCGAACGCGTCAGACCTGTCGACGGTGGGTGGATGCGTTCCCGAAGACGAACGGCTTTTTTACGTGACGCCAGACGTTCCTTGCGCCTCGTCAAGACGTCAACGACTTGACCGATGGATCGTCGAAGGATTCTCGAAACGCCGCTCGGATCACGCTTTCGCGTAAAGTCGCGTGATCGATCGAGAATATCCGTGATCGAGGTAAAGGGTGCCTCCGTGTCTTCTACGTGCCTTCCCCGCGTTTCAACAAATTTACGATTTTTTTTCGTCGCACGAAATCACCGAATAATTTCACGGTAAGGAACAACGCAGTCTACTAATCGCCGTATTCACATTCGAAAGCGTTCGTTCGTCAGACGTGGCCACTATGTTACACACACAGAGAGACGGTGCAAAGCTTGGGATACAGCAAATGGGATACGACTATCCAACCAATCATCGCCGTTAATCGAATCAGTCGACATTCTTCGCTCGTAGGATCGCATTGTTTACGGGACACGGTCCTGTCGCCTCGTCTCGGAATGAGATCGCATAAATAACCCACAGTCCGTCGTTCTCGGAGCTAGTCGTCCGAGTGGCACATTGTGGTGCCACATCGAATTTCTTCCTCTTTCTCCGCCTCGTCTCCCAACCCCTTTTCTCTTCTCCTCCATTGAACGTGGCCAGGAATCTCGCCGGTGTGTGTCACTGTTGTGACGCAGAGCAACGAGAGGCAAGGTAGCTGCTAGAGAGGTGAGATTCGAGCAGTCAGACTCATTGTGCGATCGAAAAATGACCACACGGATTTTTCTCTCGGTTCCATTGAGCCTGGAGAGGCTCGAGAGACCCGAATCACTCTCTCTCTCTCTCTTTCTTTCTTCCACCGTCGGGGTTCATTCATAATACCATCTTCGAGTGGATGGCTCGAAGTGGACCGGATGGTATTTCGTTTTCTGACAGCCAGCGGCTGATCCTTCGTTCAAATTACGAGTGTGGCGGACGGTGCGCGACCGAGTGCCCGGGAGCTTGGATATCTTGCTTATAATATAAATAATCGGCCCGATAGTCGACCGTTGAATCGACCGATCGGCCGGTTTTTCGGCAGGAGAAAGTTCGAACTGCCTCGGCGCACGTTTGTACTCATCATGTGATATACATTTGCAATTTTCGTGCGGTGTCGGCCAGTCGACGGGGGGGATCGAAGAGCTTTTTGCGAAAACCGATCGAGTGTAAATCATGAAAGCTGTAAATCGGCGACGCATAAAAGATGTATGTATCGATTTTCGGCGAGTGAAATTTTATTGAAAAATGGGCCCACTCGGTTTTCGCACCAAGGTCTTCCATAGGAGTTTATGCAAATGTTCCTCGGCCTTCGCGAAGTTTTGCCCCGTGATTTGTTCGCCGTGTGCCGCCATTCGTGGGTCGTTGCAGCACGGTGCCGTGCTGTCTACGGGGACCTGGAATTCCAATGGAATTCATCTTTCCACATCAAATATTTACCTTCGCGCAGAGGCCACTCGAATCACTTTGAGTCGCCCCGTTGCGGCTCGCGATTCGGCGTTAAGCATACACCGGGCTTTCCCTTAACGTTGACCGTGAAAGCGATACATACATCTAATGCAGTTCCAGCTATTTTCGCGTGCGGTATCGTATAAAGTCGCGAAGAAAAAGAATGCCCAGCGGTTTCAGCAGGTTTTCCACCAAGGCAATCGTCTCGATCATAACCGTCAAATGCGTAACGACGCGACCGTGCGAAGCAATAAGTTTGTTGCACGCTGGAGATTATTTTGATTTCCTCGTTACCTCGGCTAACTAGACAGCTCGGCACCCGGCACACCGACATCGCGGAGGCACAGGCGACTATTATTCTTCCGGTCGATTCGTCGATCGACAGAGCGTTTTATCGTTGATTTATCTGCTGTTTGCTTTCTCTGTACGCGCGGAAACACGACAAACGACCGATAGAGGCGTCTCCTCCAGGGTAACCTCGGCACGATGGGGAAACGAGACACGTCGTATCACCGTTCTGCGTTGCGTCGGTAACGACGCGATTACGTTTTTATTTTCAGAGATCTGCCCGTTTAATAGGCGACACACTGCAAAATTGATCAAGAACAGAGTTTACACTTGGATCGAAGGTGTAAAGAGAAAAAAAAGGTAAATCTCATGCTTCTCATTTAGCAGATCGTTCGATTGAAATTTGCAAAATCCCTCCAATTGTCGCGAGAAGTCGCTGAATGCGCAATCCACGAATTCTATTTCGTTTCTGAAAGTTCACCGTCGAGTGTGGGCGGACGGGGTGCGAGGGGGCAAAACGAGACGGAGCGAAAAGGGGTGAAAGGAAACGAGGAGGACGAGGCGCGGTTCCATGTTGACTTTGGCTCGAGGCCTCGCTTAGGTGGCAGTACGGATGGAAATATCGGCCGCTAAAATAATTCGACGACAAAGAGCGGACGATCCAGCGACAGGTCGCCAGTCGAGGATCTCCTATTGGCAGGATTTTTCAACCGTCCCACCTCCCGCCACGAAAATAGTCCGTCGAAATTTTCGGATCGCGGGCAGCCTTGTATCCGATGAAAGCGCCGCGCTTTATGGGCCCCGCTTTATTTCAATTGGAATCGTCATGCCCGAGCAAATGAGTAACAAAGCACGGGTGGAAAATGAAAGTTTAACGGGGCGTACGATGTAACGTGTGTATGCGCTTATATGAAATCCTGATGCTTCTTGGCCGTTCTTGGCCCGTTCCACGAAACGGTGTTTAAAATAATATTGTCCCAGGGTGAGCGGGAAATTCGCGCGGAACCGGCATGCCGCGGCATCCGCGTGAAATCGAAAATGTAATTCTTTCGTCGGTGCCCGGTATGTATCTTAACGCTTTATTAGGCTCGTCGCAAAGTCGTAAACAGAAAAGACCATAACCGATCATTCCCCATTGTACTCGCCGCGTATACAATGGCGCAACGCCGTTTAACAGATAATCTTTTATCAGAAGCTTGCGCAAAGATTGGAAGATTAAGAAGGGGGCGTGAACAGTGGGAAGAAAAGAGGAGCGAAAAGGCGTCGGCTGTTAGGCCTGCAGGACGTGGGAAAGCTCGTGGACAACGGACCGCAGAGATGCCCGTGACCATTCACCTGTCAACCACCTTCTTCCTCTTCTTCGTGTGCCAGTGCGATCCGTGGCTGCACAGCATCGCCACCGCCATCGGCTTGCTCACGTAGTCGCGCCTACCAAAACATCCTCGACGATCCTCCATTTGACTCGCTATTCATCGCCGGTGAAACAGCTTAATATAATCCTATTTAAGGAGCTGCTATTGTGACTGCGCCCGCCAGCGGTACGTGACCGAAATTATTTACTCGTTTATTAGATGTCGCTGACTGATCGGCAGCCTCCGTTGGATTTGACGTTCGGCTGCGGCATTGTGTCGCGCTATTGTTACTCGAGAGACACTTTCCTGGTTGAGAGCTGGTGTTCGCTTGGGTGATAATCGGCATTTCTCTTATTCTTTTTTAGTTGCTCTTTCCCGAATTTTCTGTGCTCAGAGAAAGTCATGTAGAAAGGGAGAAACAGGGCGATTGGATATTTAGCGTTTATGCAATTGGAGGAACAGCCTGATCAACGTTTAGACGTAGGTTACGCGCTCTAGAATTGATCGAGGAAGCGTTTTCCCTAGTCGTCGCGCGGAGATTAACCGGGAATTAATTTCATCCCCGTCCTTTAACTGGTGCCCACCCTCCGGGAAACTCGACGGTAGTAGAAAATTTATACGAGATTCGGGGAGTTTCAAACTCACGCGAGGATGAACAACGTTCGCTCTGTCGATCCGGAAACCACGGGATCGCGAATCTCGTGGAAATCTTGTTTTCGTGCGATGACATCTCGCATACACGCACGTGCACTTAGGTAACCGTACTTCGAGGCGCAAGCTGTTGCATCTCTAAACAAATACTAAATCAATGAACAGAAAATCGTCGATACAAAGCATAAAAATAGACTTCAGAATCCAACGCGTGAGATATCTCCGCAACGAACTGACCTTTTTTCCCCCTACCATAATATCATATATGTATATACATACTATGATTCTGACAAGTCACCCGTAATTCCGTGTACTCATCTCGGTTACTTAAATAGAGTCATATCGTTGCCGGAGAACGATTAGATGCAATCGAATTCCAGGATCGGTCTGTCTGCGGAGTTTACACTCGAGCCTGTGCATAGCTTTGCTATGTTAGGTTGGCCAACATAAGCAAACCTCTTGAGACGAGGCACATGTGGCCAACAATGGGCCAAATAGCGTGGAAGGTTACATGTGTAACGTAAGATAAGGACCGGAACCGGATGCCAGGAGTTAAAGGCAAAGGCTCCGGCGGGATAGGCGCGAGCCTTGGAAAGGCCAACTGACCGATAAATTTCTTATTGTCCTGCCCGTTCCTTTTGTCCCCCATGTATTGCGATCGTCGGTAAATATATTTATGGGGTAGATCTATATCGATTGAGGTATCGACTAGGTTAATTGCTTCGCAACTCGTAAGTTTTTTAATTGCAGCAGGGCGCTCAACACTTATTTTCTCGTGTTACATCGCTCTTTGCGTTTGCACACTCTTTATCAAAAGGTGCTGTCCGTGTCGTAAATATTGTGATCATTATTTTTACTATCTTAGCACACTATAAGGGACGATTCTTAATAGAACGGTTCGCTTTCAATGGTCCAATCGTCGAACCCAGTCTATACGTAACCAACTCGGCGATTCCGTTCGTTTCTTCACACGTTTCTACATTTCCCCGTCTGACAGCCGAATCCCTGTTCGAACGTCGGGTTATACGATGCTCGTCGTGACGAAACATATGTCCGACCACACATATCCTGTAACATCGTTCGCGTTGAACAACGACGAGCATTGTGTTTCGGCGCGTATAAAAATAAGCGCCCGTGAAAAACTACACCGCGTTGCATTAATTAGCGCGGCCGAGGAGACCCACGAAAACAGTATCATTGTCCTCGAGATTTCCCGGGGCGATCGGTGCCCCCACCCCTGGGCACGCCAATGCGACGGAAGCGCACGGAAAATTGCGCCCAGCACGGGGCACTTGGACTTTCGCAGGATTAACCGCAAACTTTCGTGGCTTGGCGGACGTCGAGGAAGCGCTCGTGTGCCGGACTGGCCCACGGGATTTAAGCGAGAAGCGACGGAGCAGGTCCTGGGAGCAAGGTGACCCGCGTGGACCACCCGCGGAGGCCGTTTAAAGGATTATCCTCGGAGGTGCCATCGTGTCAAAACACCAGTTCTCCAGGAACGGCCTGACTTCGTCACTCGCAGACGGCGAAGTAATGTCATTTCCTCGTGTAGGGAAAATCCTTCCGAGGAAGTTCGAATCGAAGACGTCACCGGGAGGAAGACGTTCAACCAGCTTGCCATCGAAACGGATACCATTTCAGGGAAAGAAAATTGAATCAAGTTTTGCTAATAAAGAAAAGGGAGTTCTGGATAAATGAAATTGTGACACGGACGACGACTGCGACTCGTCTTCCCTAGATGACAGGTGAAAATATGGGAATAATTCCTTTGTCCTCGTTGCGAAGACCAACGATTAACCTTCACGCACCTTCTGTGCATAGCAAATTTTCCATGGCTGTGCGGGTGGTCAAGCTGAGCCAATAAATATTTTCATATATGTATTTTGTGAAGCTTTCTTTAAAAGAATAGTTACTTTTATTTATTCAAAAGCTGCAAGATAATTTAAATTATATTATAGATATAAAACATTGCATCAACATGTTGACCGTGGTCCATTTCACGCCAATGCGCAGACTGAAGGTTAATCGTGCGCTTCTTATCGAATTCTGCGTTTATTTCAATAATTTATTCCATTCACCTGCAATTTCAGCCAGTCGCGACGTACGCTCCGTTCGACGTCACACTTCTGGTATTACACGCATTTATTGCGCGCGGTAATCGTTGTGTATACGTGTGTTCGCGTGTGCGTGGACACGTTCTGTCGAATAACGGTGGCAGAGCAGCTACCGAGGATATACTGTCCAGTCACCGACCGGGAGAAGGTGAGACTTTGCACTGACAGTCAGCTCCATTAAGCTCCATTATGAATTCGTCACGAAAGGTACACAGCATTCGTGTTACACCTTCGCTAAAGTTTCCGTCGATGGGACTCGTTAAACCAGAAGACAGGAACGATAACGAGTTCTGCTTTACAATGACGATCGATGGGACCCGTGTTCGAGGCTTCGCAATGTACGTACCCCGTTCTTTGGCTATGGAACGGACATTTCCGAAAAGTTCTGATAAATGTGTACGACGATAAGAAAGGACCTTGCGACGAAAATCTTAACGTGGAAATATTTTCGGAGATTTACGCGAATTGCAGTAACCGCTGCTTCTTGTTTAGGTATAAGATTGTCCCAAACGTTTCTTTCGTCTCCTTTTACGAAGAGTACAATATTTTTAAACGATGCGCGGTGCGTTGTTTTTCACGATTTTCCTCCATCCCTCCGGAAGCATTTGTTGCAAAATATTGATGAACACGATTTTCATCTCAACCTAATACATATACAGTAGAGCCTCGATTCAACCGATTTGTCCATTAATCGAGAGACAGACGTGTCACTAGAAATGAATATCTGACAAAAAATAATTAGAAAGAAGTTATTCCCAGACAAGGAAATGCTTGACTGGAGACAGTGCTCTCTTCTGATCTTTTGTCTGATCAATTTCCGTAAAATATATTACTAATAAAATAGTAACTCCGGATAATCGAAGTTCCACTGTACATATACGCTTGTAACACTCTAAAACGAAAAGCATATTCTCTTTCGTTGTGGATAAGATCGCGATACACACTCTTCGGTCAATAATGTGTTGCCCGCTACCCGGTACTGTTTGTTTGTCTAATCGCCGCGTTGTTTTGTGTAATGAAACAATGCAGCAGCGTGAACGGCGGAAAAAAAGATCGCGTGACAAAAGCCGTGACGAATATGGTCCACGGGTATTTCACACGTGCAGCCGAACCGGGGGATCCCAAAAGAGCCTGGAAGGAAGCTGGTATCGCGTTAATTGCCGTTGCCTTTCGTCAGGCCGTTAATTAAGTGGTCACCGCCTACCCTGGACGTCGGCACGGATTCTCTGGCTGGTGCCACGCTGTCTGGAAGGAAACACGCCGGAAAGACGATCGTTTATAATCTTTTTCGGCTAGAACGACGTAGGTATATACTTGCGTTCATCTTCTCTCCAAACTTTGCACGTACATTCTACTTCGCGATCGTGCGCACGCTTTATTACCAAATTATCGGTGAAACACGAAGCAAATCGATTTATTAAAGAGTTATCGCGCGCGGCACAGATAAACCGGGATTCTCCATAGAAATAGTTGCCGTGACGAAGAGAAACGTGGCTACGCTTGTTCGAAGCGCACCACCTTAAATTTCATTACTCTTAACGTTGCAAGCGTGCATCGTATCTATTAATTTGCCCGCGTCGAAATCCACCGCCGTAGAAACGACTCCTGCTCGTGTCCGTCGGCCGGGAAACCCTTCGTGACGACTCCCGTGTTACCAGGTGTTCATTCACGACGGAAAGCTATGCGTGTATGTATATACATACCAAGCTGCGTATCCTCGACAGGATTCCGAAAACGGCTCACTGTTTTCTCAGGCAGTCGCCGGTCCCTGCCCGATATTGGCGGCTCTCTGTTTTCTTAAGCAGCTGGTCCACTTCCTTATTGCCACGCCCGGGCGCGCCCGGAGGAAAAAACGAGGACAGACAGCGTTCGGTGCCACGCTGTCTGCCGGAGACGGCATCCTCCGGCGACGAATGTCGCGCACGGTCGTCCTTCTTTCGTTACGTCTCTGGAAACATTCTGAAACGTCCCGTGGCAGTTCGGTCAAACCGGATGAAGCGGCGGAGAAAATTAACGTCGACGCTTTTTATTCGATGATGGGCGTCGGTTCGTTACGGTTTTTGCGATCTGGCGGCGTCTCGGTCGTTTGGAACGTCAAACACGACGGGTTTGTGCGTGCAAATTATGTTTCTTGCGTAATGGATACAGAAAGTGGCGGTGATCGTACAAATCTTCTTCGCCCTTTGCGTGGATACGTTGCATGCGCTGGCCCTGGTTAAAGAATTACGACCGCGAACAATTTCTACAACTTCTTCGCGCTTCTAATCGAATTGATGGGCCTGGCCAGTATTTTATTTCTCCCAATCTGTTCCATTGGTTACGAATATTTGCGACCAAATACTGTTCAGGCCCTTAAATTCGCCTGGAAACCCGAAGAAATGCTATAAATTTACTGGTGCTGCTAATTTTTCGACCAGGGGCTGCGCGTATGTCCTAAGGAAGAGAAGTAATTTCATAGATACGTAGTTTCTTTCGCTGTTCGACTGCTTGGTTTTATTGGACAACGTTAAAACGTTAAAACGTTAAAACGTTAAAACATGATATCACGATGCTTCCGGATGGATCAAGGAGAATGATGAAAAGGAACGTATCGTACATCATTTAAAAATATTCTACTCTTCGTAAAATTGTTTGCAGTTAATTGTCTAGCAAGAAGGTATATTTAGGATATGAAGCCCCCTCGAACCTCCAAATTCCCACAGAAACCTGAAATGCTACCTCGAAATCATTAATCCTCTGGCCGGCGTTCGTTGAACGCATTTCTGAAAAATTTCCCCCGAAAATCTCGGGGAAACACAACCTTTCAGCCTTTCGTTCTCACTTTTCACCGAATTATCTCTCGCAGCCTCGTTCCGACATTTCTGCCCCTCGCCGTTTCACGCACGCTCCACCATTTTCGTGATTACGAGTTTCGCCAGATCTGCCAATCGTACCGACGCCCTTTTTCCCGCCCCTCTGTCCACGTCCGAGAGCCCTGAACTTCCGCGTGCAGCGATCGAAGAAAGGCGCGAGTCGACGAAGAAAAGGGGTGGAGTGACGCCCTTCACCGCGACGGACAGGACTGGAACGAGGAAAATATCGACGATGGGTTTCTTTGTTTTGTGTGAAAACAGCCGCGGGGGCGACGGACTGTGGCATTCAAACCAAACTGAATATTGCGTCCGCGCTTATGTGCGCGTGTACGTCGCATCGACGTGCCGAGCGAGTAAGAAGGGTGAAATGGCTATTCGTGGATCTAAGGGCGACATGTCGCGACACGGAGAACTGAAGTTAGTTCTGACAGGATCGTGAATCGATCCTTGCGAATGATATTAGGCGTACGCGGAAGTTTTGGTGTCTTTTTCCATCGTTCGTATGTGGAGAATCGAGGGAAAGATGGGAGTATGTATTCCTTCGCGTAGAATCGGTCCCTTTCCGGTCGCGCCGCCAGTTACACGACACCCTCTATACGTTAAAGTAAACAAGTGATAGAGCGACACTCGCAGCATCGGCAATTCAATTTCGTGACAAATCGTCGCCCCAGGAGTCACGACAAATCACGGTAATCCGTATCCGCTTGTCCGCGGGGCATTTATCATTTTTTCCGTCGGGCCGTCGCGTTCACCGCGATGGAACGAGTTCCTGGCACGGTTTCTGTCCGCACGTGTGCCCAAGCCGCAGAAAAGTATGCGGCGGTGGTGTTCCACGTCGGTGGAAAAATAGAAGAACGAAAAGAGGAACGTATCGAGACGTAAATCAGACGGCAATTAAAATTAGCGAGAGGTTCGCGCTAAACGGCCGGTTACATTTATCCGTCCTCGGGACTTTGACGAGCTTTCCCGAGAACGCATCAGTTAGCCCGAAGCTCTGTCGGTTTTTCGGCATTCGCGGCTACGAGGTTTACGCGTATCCGTTGTCGCTTCCCTTTGATGTTGTTCACCATCGAATACCCTCTTCCTTCTCCGCGTTCTTTCCGGCCTGCCTCTCTCTGCCGTCTTCTTTGCACACTTCTTGTGCATCCTTCGCGCCTTACTTTTCCCCGAAAAGAAGCAAAGCAAAGAGAGAGACGTTCGTTCGATGTAAATTATTATTCGCGATGGCTGTCCGCCGGTTACGCACGAGCTCGCGGAATTCGCATTCGGACAGAGTTGGAGCTTACGTGGCGCGGCACGAGATTGTCATTTCTGGAAATCGATTTCCCTTCGTTCGCGGTTTAATTCGATTAAGAAACGACGCGTCCTCGTTTTGCGACATCGTGGGTAATGTTGCCACGATAATTACGGCTGCCTTGCTTTCGTCTAATGGGAAACCCCGGGTTAACAGGTTCGGGAGTCAAGATCCGGGGTTTCCAAATCACATTGGGTCCCCACAATGTGGACGATTATCCGTCGGATCGACTGGTGGCGTTATTCGACTAAACCGTCTAATCCACGGATTGATGTAGGTCCCGGTAAACGGCAAGCCTCGAATTACCATCGAAAGATTTCTGCATTTTGCTGGCCACCGACTGGTGGCGTTGTTTGACGAAGAGTCCATAATCTACTGGCTAATCTAGGCCCATTTGCCAGTTAATCTAGCCACGAATGTCAATAGAGAGACACGGCCTAGTCTTGACCGCTCCTTCAGATCCGACTAGCCCCGTTCCATGCACGTACTTTTCCGAAGGTGGACACGAAAAGGGCACGAGGCCAAAGAAAAGGGCACCTCGAAGGGTTCATCATTTTGCCTGCCTTCCTCTCTCTCCCTCTCCCTCGTTTTCGGTGTTTTAAGTCCTTCCAGATGGTTGAAGTCGGGGCAATCACCGTGGCAACCACCTACAGGGTGTGGACCCCCTTCTAAGCCGAAACAAATGTTCGCGGTGCACTTTACGAAAACTCAATTCGTAAGTCGAAATTGGTTCGTGTCTGATATAGACAAAGGTACAGACGTAATACGTGCCTGTATTTTAAAAAACAAAATGAGACTCCTCAGCGTATTCTGTTTTCGTGTGGAAAATGGAAAACTGTTGACAGGTTGATCTGGCTCATAAAAATGATGCGGTGAAATCAATTTTATCTCGCGTCGTATACATACATATATGCACGTGTATACAGAAGAGTCCTTTACGCCGTTGAGTGAGACGTTCGATAAAAGTAGGAACGTTTTCTCTCGAAAAGGAAAATGGTGCAAGTTCGCCCCTTTAAGTGGCGGCGCTTAAGTCAAGTACGAGAGCGACCCAAGGATTCGTAAGTGGTGTACGGTTGAAATCGAATATTTATACTTGCCGTGGCGTGTGTAGTCGTACGTTATCCATTTTATTGCCGGCCATGTTAATTGTGACGGGTTCACAGACGTTGCGATTATTTTTTTCCTCCGCGACCTTTGCTGCCTTTCTTACCTACGGGATCACCTTACTCCCCGAACGAAACTCTTGAGACGAATTCGTTGAAGTTGCCCTCAAGCTGTGAAGAGGCAACACTCATTCACGATGTCAGCGATTTTCACGATTTTACGACTTTTCTCTGGAAGTTCGTAAATTGTCGATTACGTGCGGGATATACCGAGAATACAAGAGGAAACACTGAACAATAAATAGCTATCTTCATCTGTGCTCTACTATGATGTCGGGCACAGATGGCGTGTTTCAATTCAAACAAACGTTGCGCAACTATTGCAAATCCTCGCCGCAAAGAAGAGCATTTAATCGCCGCTGGTAATAATCGGTAATCAAAGGAAAATGAGATAAGGGGAAATTTAGCAAGGGGCTCTTTTAGTAAGAGAATTCGCAGCTCAACGACGAGAGAAGAAAAAAATACTTTCGTCGAGTCACTGCCTTTCCATTGATATGTAAATGTCACGGGGCACTAACAATAAGAGCCCACTAGGTATTGTAAACCTGCCCATCGATCATTATTATGAAAGTTTTGATGGACTTATGGTATACTTGATATCGAGAACAAATGTCTATAATTCTAGTTTATAAAAGTGTGAGGAGACAAGATGACGGTCAAGATTTGTCTCGATTTAACAAACCTACCTGTTGTGCACAGGGCACCCGGAAGGTTCAATATTGATTCAGAAAATATACGAAATCGGTCGGTGAACAGTTTGGTGCAGGGGGTTCGAGCGTTGTTTTTATTTAGTCTGGGATAAAGTATTTAAGAATTGAAGTTTGCGTATTACCGGATGCGTTACGTACCTTCGCTAATGACTGCGATTCGCAATCTTTCAATCGTTGAATGAATGACGTAAGGGTGAAATGAGTGCTTTTTTTTAACTGTAATTTTTGTAAAATAAATTTCCCCGGACCTACGACTCTTGGGTCGTGTCCACAGTACTTCTGCGGGTTCTCACCGAATTATAGCTGCACCTACGATCCTAGGATTGTACGTACATATGTACCTACTGGACTAGTGCGTTGCCTGACCAAGTTTTAGCCGGGCCGACGATCCTAGAGTCTTACAAAAACCTGCTGTTGGCCCTTACAAACACTTCTTTAATAAATACTTTATCGAGTGGCCACCGGTTATGAGTACAGGCACAGACGAGATATAGGAATAGACGAATCGTGAAATCACCTTATGGACTTTCGCGGCCCAACGTGACTGCCATACCGACTCAAGAATCCGACACAGATTTCAGGATCCTCTGTTACAGAACTATTATTTAGTGAAGTATATACATATGTATGTAGTGTTAGGATAGGAGTTATGCATGGCTTTCGTAGGTGTGTTACTTATTTTCATTATGAGACAATACTTTTTCGTCCAGCTTAAACAATTGGTTTATTTGCATTTTTATTTATAAAATTAAAATTACATTACATTTTTCTTACTCTTCTTAGTATAATAAATTATCTAAAGTTCAGCTTGGGAATTAAGTTGCTCCTCTGCATTCACTTTTACTCCGTTGCACGCCTCTTTGCTCCACTGCATCCCCTTTACTTCGTAGCTATCCAGTTGCCCGCAATTATTATTTAAATTGTTGTCTTTCTTATTCCTTTCCCGTTCATTTCACACCTCATAGATTACAAAATAACCACAAGGAGCGGAGATAATTTTTAAAAAATTTATCGGTAATGTTGTGTGCGACTTGGAAATGGTACTGATGCTGTAATGCCGCATGGACAGTCGATAATCAGACGCGTGTTGCCATCTCGTGTTTGCGGCCTTTCGAACAGTTTCCGCGCCTCCAAACCAAATTTCTGGATTACATTACGCGCTCTGTCGCCGTACCCAGGTAGCTTAAGAACGACGAACTATATTAATCGCTCAGTTGATTCCTATACCTTGCCGGTAAATAGTATTGAGTTTCGGTAAGGCAGGTCACGAGTAGTTTCAAATACTTCTGCATAGATGGCGCGTAGAAGGTAGGCACACGACTAGTTTCAAGCACCATTTTATAGATGGCAACGCTAAAGATCACTTTTCAGTGTAGATAAGGCAGGGTAGGAGTAGTTCAAAGGACAGAATTTGGTTATGCAGGTCTTTATTTATAAAACGTAGTTGACAATGCTTGAAAACAATTTCGTGTTCTCAATTTCAAATCAATAAAGTGTTCGGAAGCTCAATATTAAACTCTACATTAAAATTAATACGTATTATAACATTGCTAGTTCCATTGTTTATCTGATTGTACAACGATCAAGCGTCTTAACAAAGGTATTTGCATGTCCGTCACTCTCTTTTCTTTCGCTTTCATCAAATTCACTCTTGCTAGACCGTTTCTAGCAATCCTCTCTTTCTTTTATGCTTCTATTTTGGCCCTTCCTTCTTTCTTTCTCCACTAAATATCCCTTAACCATGTTTCTGTCCCCTGGTATGTACATTTGCTAATATATTTTTTGTGTGTGCAGGTTTCGCAGCCAAAGGGTAAGCAGCATCGACCGGCACTTCTCGTCGTGCAAAATAGCAAGAAAGAAGAAAGAATAACTATTGTCACATACATTACTTATAGTAAATTGGTTTATAACAATAGCTTGTAACTATTAGCGCGTAAGATTAATTTAGAACAATGGTGTAACTAACTGTTATGTACATCTATTACATACTTTATTTTATATTCAGTTTATTCGGTATATTCGGTATATCTTGTATAAACTTTAATACATTACATTTACTACAAGTTCTACTGAATATGCTAAATATAAAATGAAAGATATAATAAATAGTTTACATATGCACAAGTTACACAATTGTTGTAATTTAAAATAAGCGTTACCATATATTGTACGTAAATTTTAGTATAAGTTTTATCTGTAAGATGTATTGTAAATTAACTTCGTGGAATAGTTTATTAGTATTGGATTATTTATGTTTATAGTATTTTTTATATTACATAAATGTTAGTTTACAATTGATACATGATTTAGTTGTACGATATATTATTGTAAAGAGGTATAAAATAGTAGTTTATAAGTATCTGCTTGTAAATTAGAATTACAACATTTTTGTAACTTGTATCTCCATTGATTAAGTTTAAATAAATGTTCAATGAAAAGAATACCACTGCTCTTTTTATTTTCACACCTCAACAATCCTTGAAAGAACCTAAATCCAATTCCTTACACAAGAAGTACCGTGGACGAACTTTAAAAGTAAAGTCCTAAAGCGAGAAACTTGTCAAGATGGCCCTATACGTTATTAAAGACAGCAGGTGAATGTCTTCATTTCTTGCAAAATATTTGGCAGAAATCCACAAAATTAAGAGCCCGGAAATTCCTGGAATTCGACGTCATTTCTTAGAATTGATAAGGTTCGAATACCTCCTCGCACATCATATTCTCCTGATACAAATCCACGATTTTCAGCGAGATATTTTTGGCAGAAACTCGGAAATTTCAGCGCTCGGAAATTCCTGGAACGTGACGTCATTTCCAAGAATTGCTGCGATGAAAGACCTCCTCGCATATCATATTCTCCTCATACAAATCCACGATTTTCAGCGAGATATTTTTGGCAGAAACTCGGAAATTTCAGCGCTCGGAAATTCCTGGAATGTGACGTCATTTCTGAGAACGAATACCTCCTTGCATATCATATTCTCCTGATACAAATCCAAGATTTTCGGCACTTAAATTTCTACCGAAA